>OW240913.1:218911324-218952910 GCA_933207985.1 Pelobates cultripes
ACAGGATGGCTACAGATAGCTTCCTTCAGACTCTTAAAAGCCTTTTCTGGGCACCATTTAACTATAACTGGGGACTTTGCTTTAACAAGGTCTGTTAGAGGTGCAGCAATGGTAGCAAAATCTGGGATGAATCGCCTATAGTATCCAATTAAACCCAAAAATGCCTTTACTTGTTTTTTTTGTAAGGGGCTGTGGCCATTTTTGTATGGCTTCCACTTTGGCTTCCTGTGGTTTAACCAACTCCCTCCCAACAGAATAACCTTAGTACTTTGCTTCCTCTAAACCAATTGTACATTTGGAAGGATTGGCAGTTAAGCCTGCTGAGCGGATAGCATCAAGCACCGCTTGAACTTTGGGGAGGTGGGATTCCCAGTCTGCACTGTGGATGACGACATCATCCAAGTATACTGCAGTATAACGAACATGAGGTTTAAGAATTCTGTCCATCATTCGTTGGAATGTGGCAGGTGCCCATGTAACCCAAATGGCAATACAGTGTACTGAAACAGGCCACTGGGTGTTGAAAAGGCTATCTTTTATTTGGCTCTTTCAGTGAGAGGGACCTGCTAGTAACCCTTTGTTAAATCCAAGGTTGTTAGATAACGAGCTTTACCCAGTCTTTCTATTAACTCATCAACTTTGGGCATTGGGTAAGCATCAAATTTTGAGATGGCATTTAACTTGCGGTAGTCATTACAGAACCTCCATGTACCATCAGGTTTTGGCACTAATACAATAGGACTAATCCAGTTACTCTGGGATTCTTCAATGACTCCAAGTTTTAACATGCTCTCAAACTCTAAGTTTATAACCTCCCTCCGGGCCTCAGGAATTCTATAGGGTTTGAGATCAACTCTTTTCCCTGGTTCGGTTATTATGTCATGTTTAATCACCTTATGCAACATAAATTACAATCATGTATTGTGAGCGGCTACGGTATTAGCCGTAAGTACAATACATTCTCTGAGCGTTTTTCATGGAAAGACAGATTAAAGGCATTTTTTGGCCGATATGGTACGTTGTGATTTCTACGATGTCAAATTTAACTTATGCGTTATAATTTCTACTAATGTATTGAGACATTAGTAATTAGTATATTTAATAAGGAGAGATGATAAAAAAAAATCTAATAAAAGTTAGTGAGGCGAACATAGAGTCCTTTTGGGATACGTTAGAATCTAGTGTAGGTGTGATTTACAGGCCCCCTGGACAAATAGAAGAGTTAAATAATCTACTAATTGAGGAAATAGCTAAAATTACCATGAAGGGAGAAGTTATCATCATGGGTGACTTTAATCTTCATGATGTGAATTGGAAAACCAAAATAGCTGCTTGTGCCAGGAGCACACATATTCTAAGCTCCCTACTGGGATTGTCTGTAAAACAAGTCGTTGAGGAGCCAGCTCGTAAGGAGGCCATAATAGATTTAGTGTTAGCAAATGGAGATTTGGTATCAGATATTACTGTAGGTGAAAGATTAGGATCCAGTGATCATCAGTCAGTGTGGTTTAATATAAGAATAGTGACTGAGTCACACCACAAAAAAAAAGTTTTAGACTTTAGAAAAACAGAGTTTTCTAAAATTAGAATATGTGTAAAGGAGTCATTATCAGATTGGAGCAATTTAAATGGAGTCCAAGAGAAATGGGATTATTTAAAAGTTTCACTGCTGAAGGCAACAGAAAATTGCAATAGGCTTGTCAGTAAAAGCAAAAAATTTAGGAAATCACTGTTTTATCCAAAGATCTTGCCAAAATAGTAAACAAAAGGTTAGCCTTTAGTAATTATAAAAAAAAAAAAAAACAGTGAGGAAGACAGACAGATGTATAAGATTAGGCAGAAAGCAGCTAAGCAAGTTTCCCGAGCTTCCAAATCACACACAGAAGAGAAAATAGCACAGTCAGTAAAAAAAGGAGACAAAACATTTTGTTTAGATACATAAATGAGAAAAAAGTAAAACAAGGATTAGTTAGATTAAAAACAAAAGACGGAGGGGTGGGCCTGACTGCCGAGTGAACCAGATGTGCTTACAGAGAGCTCCAGCACAACTGAGCTTAATTTGAGCTATTATTGACAATAATCGTGATTTTTGCAGAAACAAGTGGGAGCTCGTGGACACTTGTTCCATGATTTTCTGACAAGATCTCCCACACTTCCCATATGTGGCCTAGAGTGGAAGGTCACCTAATGGCCGGGAGAGATGGCCAATCTTGTGACATGGGGACCTCTCTGAGCAGCAACTCTCTTGATGCCCCCCTTCCCCACCCCCTCGGACCGGTGGGGGTTATCCCGCTCCCCGCTAGGGAACTTCACATACCTGCAGCATGAATCTCCTGCCGGAGCAAAGTACGCATGTTGAATCCAAGATGGCCGCCGAGCCACAACATCCACAGTCTCGAGGGGACCCAGAGACCCAGACCTGGAAAGATCGCTTTTAGATGCGGCTCAATCATATATGTCAAGAGTTCTGGAGGCGATTCAAACACAGATCTACCCTTCGGAATTCACCTGCTACAGTTGAGGTTAAGGATGAAGCGGCAGTTCATCGATCTGACGCTGGGTTGGGGCCCCACGTGGCGGCGTGCCCACCCTACCGTCGGCCCCATCGGCAGAATCTCCAGGCATCAGAGCATACCGCAGCTCGACAATACCAAAAAACGGCCTTCTCATCTCACCTCTGCTTCTTTGTGCCACGCTCCGGAGGAGGGCGAGTCTGAGCTCACAAGCCTCCCCATCAGATGGTACACTCCTGGTGGCAACTATCACGAGCACTAGGAATACCCAGAGGCCTGGAGCAGGTTAAGGGACTCTGCTGATTACATGTCGGCGGGATGCAGGAGCGCGCAGGCATTTGTGGCTGGTGGCAGCCTCACATACTGAAAGGTGGACTCAGGTTTTCAAGTGTTAGCAGCCTGCCATTAATGGGCATTGGCTAAGCAGAATTAAGCACAGGACCACTCAATGTAAAGTTTATTTTAACTCTGAAAATCAAAAATTACACTAGCTCATTCTTACTCTAGCTCTGTATGATCTCATGCAGTTGCCATCTTGCAAGCTTTACTTAATCTGCGAGCAGCTCACGTTATTATTTAGATTTACACCTTATTAATACCTACCTAAGGTGGCACAGTGGCACAACACTGTATCTAGCTCCAGTGGGAATCTTTATTTTCAGTTTTTTTTGCTGCTTTTATTTAGTTACTATTGACCTTTACTTACACGCCTTTAAAGTTAATCTTATATACTACATTAAGCACATAACCAACTAATACCATGTATCGTTGGTTTATTATGTTAGACCTCATCCAGTTACCATTATATGATGAACTAAACATGTTTATTATGCTGACCATAAAACTGTGCTCCAACTCTGCAATGCCATGCTGTAATTGACCGCTATGTATGATGTCATGTAGCCTGTTACCCCATGACAAATGTTTATAATATGCCTGCTGAAATGATATAGCCAGATTGGACCATGTGGGCTCCTTCCCTGGGAGGCACATCTCCATGGTCATGCAAGCCTATCTAGTTGACATTCTCCCTACTGCTGTGGATGTGCCGCGGTGGTTACGGGCATGATGGCACAACCATTAACTTACAAAGTGTTAGTCTCCTATACACATACACCGAAAATAGTACCCAGCAGCTACTCAGCTAAGGAATTAACTACAGTTTAGCATGTTACCCTATTTGGATGTATCTTATTTGACTATATTAATGTCAACTCATATAGTATGTTTCAATCAATCTTATTGCCCTCTCATTGTCTGACATTACATGTATTAGCATGTTTATTATTTAAAAAATGTGCAGAACCATTATATGCCACAGTTTCATGCCTTTTGAAATATCTGTATTTGCTGTTGTGGCATGGCAAACTTGTTTGTCAAACCTTTGCACAACAGAAGTAAAAAATTAAAAAACAAAAACAAAACAAAACAAAAAAGTAGGTAGTAGAAGAGGATAAAGGTCTAGCTGATTGCCTCAATAAATATTTTTGTTCAGTATTTACAGATGAAAATGAAGGAAAGGTGCCTCAGTTAGCAGAAAGGACAAATGGGTCATTTGCTACATGTGAGTTTACAGAGGAAGAGGTTCTATTTCAACTGTCAAAAGTAACGACAAGTCGATGGGGTCTGAGTGCTGTATTAACAAAACCATTAACGGATTTAGTTAGTATGGTTTCACACTCCAGCAGGAAATATATATTCCTATTCTTCTGCTTCTTCCTATTAACCAATTTTTTCTGACTTGTAGGTAACAATCTATGTCTTGTACTGTGAGGTGCTTTGATAGTCAATCAGGTATTCTCATTATTATGTTTCATCTTGAGAAATAGCTGGGTGTTGACAGTTATCAGCCTTTATTTATTTTTCCGGTCATCTTCTGTCTGGAAACATAATAGTAATGTCCAGAATTTAGCATAGCACTTTTCAACATAACAAGGCTGTTTGCTGTAGTTATTCAATGATAAACTATATGGCAAAGTATTTTCTTGCATCACCTTCATAGGTGCATCCAAAGTCTTTCACAAGCATCTGTCCCGTCTTTTTATCTAATTCCAGCATGCTTTGCCATCATCGTTGAGTCCATAATTGTGATTTGAAATAGTCCAATCACATCTTTCTCATGCATAATCGGTTTTTGGAATGATCTTCGAAAGGTTCCTTGTGAAATACCAGTGTAGGTCACATTAGCAATCATTTCACTGTGAGCTGTGTCTCTCCTTTTGAGATGGTTGGAGGGGTTGTCCTCATGATCATAGAACTTGTATTATGTGCAGTCCAATTCAGTTTAGGTGCTTCTTGCTTGTTAACATAATCCCAATGCAGTTTTAAAACTACAGCTAGGGTTGATGTTATGATTCTGCAGATTGTAAGAAGGAGACACCGTAACCAATTTTTATCTTACTGTATAAGATAATTCAGGTACAGTGTGTTTTCTCCAGAGTCTTTCTGATAATGATGTTGCTTCATTTTTCATATATTCCATGCTAACTGTGAATGTATCACGTCTGTCTGTTCATCCTTCTTCACATTTGCAGGTTCAGATGTCAGATCATGATTCAGTCTGTTACGTGGCTATGATTCTGGTGGCTGTATTCTGGAGGCATTTATGTCATCCCCTGTTTGTTTTATCTTGCCTTCTTTAACAGCATCCATTGTGTCAGTCAGTGGTTCTGTGAACATATTGGAAGTATTTAGCAGGCTTTAAAATATCAAAACTTACTGTTCTCTTTTTGGCTTTGATTGTTCTCTGTAGTAAACGATCTTGGATTTATCCTCTCGAGGACAAACTGGCCAACAGTAGGAAATATTTGGTGGTGCATGGTGAGGCGGGCTGGAAAAAATAATTCCCTTAATTTTTCTAATAGGACCAATGGTTCTAAGCTCATCCTGTTGCAGAAATATGATTGTAAGTGAAAAATGTGCAACATTTCATATGGTGTCTCACCATTTGTATTATCAAGTATGTTGTTAATGCTCATCTGTACCATAAGAATAAGTGGATACCACTGTGTAGTAACTTGGATAATAGTAATTTCAACTCAGCATTTTTCCACCTCACTACTTTGGGGGTGGTTGGGTGCACTGATTTCCCAAAGTAACCCAAATGTGGTTGCCCAGTTTTGGGTATCCTTTGCAGTATCTGCAGGACCAACATCCGAGTGGATGGTCCTGGGACTACCATATGCATACTAAGGAAGTGAGACTAACAAAAGTGGTATCAGAAGTTGCACTTCGCACAGGATATATCAAAGTAAACCTAGTACATGCATCAACACATACAAAAACATATTTATAACCATGAGATGTTAACCATGAGTATTGGCCGAGTAATGTGGCCGAGTTATCAATAAGCAAATTCTTACAATAACTAAACACAATAACTACAGTATTTACCATATTGGGCCACCAATATTCCTTTTCAGTAGTTAGAAGTACATTACCTCTATCTATATGAGCTTGTCCTAGCCATAAATAGTCTTTTAGGGCAAGTCTCTCTTTCCTTTACGGGAAGAACAACTAACGTATTGCCTTTAATGTTATCATATAATTAACCCCTCTAAAGGATAGGAGTAATTATGCGGATAACCAGGTGGATTAGGTCTGGTTATCCCTGCAAGCAAAAACTCTGCATCATGACTGAGAGAGTGGGTATGTTTTTGTGATCCAGTGACCACTTTAACAGAATAGCATTGGTAGACACGTTGCATCAAAGTGCCTGTTAATGACCTACTATGTGAGGAAAGAGACCAAGCTTTGTTATAAGCATTTCCCTACACGTATTACAATGCCAGGCTTTCAATTTGTTTCCGCAAAGCAATATGCAGTTGTGAATATAAACTCACGATGTATCGTAAGAAAAATAGTTTGAACACCAGGCTGAAACTTGAGAGATCAGTGAACAGTGGACCAAGATAGATAAATTAAATATTTAGCAATTAATATACTTTTTTTAAATTACTTTATTGTATTAACTATGAAATTAAGTTTAAAACAATTACATTTAAAAGCCAACTTTTATTGTGCATAGGAATCACAAGGCCGTTCATAACGTGAGACAAATAGAACAGCTTTTTAAAACTAAACAGATTGTTTACACAAAATGACCTGAAAATTCACTTGCAAAAAAAATAAATATTTTTTTCTCAGTAAATTAATTAATTAAATGTAGTTAGAAAAGTCCAGACGACTTCCTTAAACACTGGGTAAGTCTATTAAACAGTGAAATAGTATTTTTACCCTGTATATTATTTTGTCGAACTATATTGTGCAGTATAACAAACTATGTTATAAGTGTTCATTTAAATATACATTATGTCTTTAAGGCATATATTATCTGTAAATTAAGATTATATACAAAAATGCATGTTCTGGATGTTCCCATGATTTCTTTTCTATCAAGTCTTGAATCAGATTCCTTTTGGGATTAGCACCCCTCCCAGCCACCTGGTTTCAGAGGCCCCTTTGGAGGTGACCACAAAAAAGTATAGTTTCTATAAAATAGATGAGAGGGGGCTTTGGACAGTAATGTCACTTTAATTATACTTTTCATATAGCAGATATGTGATATGCAGTGTGATTTTATATATCAGAGCATTATCACTAATTGATACTGCAATTTTTTTTGTTTCTTGGAAAAAAAAATGCATTTTTTTTAATGTTAATGTCTGTTTAGAATAGTGCAGGTTTTGCAATATCACATTAATTTCATATTATATATATATATATATATATATATATATACAATGCTCTTACAATATATTAAAATTTGCCTCTTTCAGCATTAGCACTATTTCCCACTGGAATTAGTGTAGGGTGCACCAATATTTGGGTACTGTAGAATATGGCCATGTGGTGGAATGGAATATCCATATATGAGATTTAAAACTGTATTTTTATTTCTACGCTGTCCCCTAATCTGTATTTATATGTATATAACAGCGGCAGCACAGTGTTTATAGAAGCAATTGTTTCACTCATCATGCGTGGTTGACTGTGGGTTTTTTTACTTTTTTTTTTTTTTTTAAATGAAATCAGTTCCTGGCTCTGACACAGCAGGCTGCTGAATGCATGTAAATGCTCTTATTGCCCAGTCTATATATTTTTTTATCTATAAATAACATTGACATACATATAAACAGCATTGATATTTAATATAATTTTATGTTATTTTATGAAAACCTAGTTTATGAAATTCACTGAGATTATATGTGTCTGATCTGTTTACAGTCAGTACAGTATCATTGTTCTAATTTCCTTACTGCTTCCACTGCAGGTACAGTGGGATAGTACCACTGATTTAAGTAAGCATTCTCTTTTTAAAATTGGTGGATTTTAATCCTTCTGCCATTGCAATAGACTAAAGTCTGTACCTGAGTAAGCAAAGTCATTATGTGCAGGAATTGTGCACTTTAAATAGTAGAATACGTATGCTATTCTTGTGAATTGGGCTTGCTGCTTAACACAGCATTTAGTATCATTTGGTCACATTTAAAGCTATAAATGTATTTAACATTTTATTTAAATAAGCCTTTCAACAATTTTAGTTTAAAAGTCATCAGAGATCCTGTATATTTACAATTTTATTTTGCCCTGATTTATCTTACATATATATTATTTTTAATTATTTTGTAAATATTTTTGCAGAGTATTTAGGGAAGCAAACAATGTATAACAACATGTTGCCTTTCTAATATATTTTTTAAAATTAACAGATTTTTCTAGGGGGGAGAGTATAATTTCAACTGTTGATGTAAAAATATAAGCTAGTTAGCATATATTACATAAAATATATGCTGCAGTGTACTGCATTGTACTGTAAATAATGTTTTTAAAAGCCATGTCTTTCTCTTAAGTGTTCTTGCATGGCAAGACCACTTACTATTATCGCACATATATATTATATTCTTATTATAGCCAAATTTACCACCCTAACTCCTCTCACAGTTTTTACACTACATAGACAGTAATACACCGAAACGTGCGGATTGTTCCAGATGGGTGTGCTATTAATTTGTGGAACGTTTTGCCGAATGGTTCACGAAATATCGTCTTTTTGTGGCATTATTGGTCCCATATAAATGAATGGCAGAATGTTCAAAACTAGAGTGGGAGCTGACAAAAGCTAGAGTGTGAGCTGAAAATTCAGGACATGATTTCTAAACTGCCACCACTCCCTCATTTTCAAGCCCACCTACACAAATCTTATATCAAATATATAAGTTCAGCTATTCCTGCTGCCACTAAAAATATCCACGGCTAAGCCATAGTCCTGATAGTTTTCACAATATGAGCATTTGTTTGCAACTCACGCTGTCCATTGACGTTCATTGAAACTCCACTCTAGCCACCTTAGGGCAATTTCTAAACTGTGACTGTGCCTTCATTTTTAATATTTCAGAGACACACTATGCATCAAAATGTAGGTCTGGGTCTTGTGATTCTCACAATATAAAGCTCTTCACTGTAGGATTTATAAACTACGACCGTTTGAAGATGGCAACCGACAGTGAAGTGAACAATTGGGAGCAGTTTGTTTTTAACCGCTTTTCTCTGCCCTTCATGTAGAGTAAGTTGCCATAGGAATCCAGGTGTGTGAGCAGCCAGCAGAGTGTTCCGGAACACAGAGGCTGCTAGATGAAACACATTCTTTAAACTCATGTCATTCCTACAGTTTTCATAACACAAAAGTGAGCACTATCACATTGAATAAATATCTTTCCATGTTAGTCAATCCATTATACCTGTAACAGAAAAACAGTAACATACAATGTTACAACAATACAGCTAATCAATGTTTCATAAAGTTACTCTCCCCAGTCCAACCTTTCCACAATTACTCCAACCACACAACAGTTACTCAAGCCACTCCACCCAGTTACTCCACCCACTCCAGTTGAAGACTACTGGTGGAGGCAAGAACACTTCACACAATTTCCCCAGAAATTGTAGCTTTTCTAGTTGCTGTATGTAATAAAGTTGTTCATAATTTGGAATATAAAAAAAAGACTTCTCAATTCCTTGGAATTGTTTAACTGTTTCTAACTGCTCAACCTTGTCTGAAAATCCCAGACCACAAAAATAGTTGTGCTGTTATAATTCCTGATTTTATTTATTTTTTAACCCCTTCAGTACGAAGTCAATAGTACACATTCTGATCAAAACAAAACGTAAACAAAAACTGGAATTTTATATGTCTGTTCAACCGTAATTCACCGCTGTCACATTAAGTGCACCCACTCTTATTATATATAATTTTGTTCAGGGAAACAGGGCTTTAATTTATCATTAACTATTCATATATGGAACATAATTTATTATGAATAAAATTTAAAAAAATGTGTGACATTTTAGCTGTTAATGTCATAATACTGTGACATTTTAGCTGTTAATGTCATAATACTGTTAGGTTTTACTGCAAAAAAATGCACATATTTGTAATCAGTGATGTCTCATGAGTACAACAGTACCCCCATTAACAGGTTTTATGGTGTTTTGGAAAGTTACAGGGTCAAATATAGAATGTTCCATTTTCAAATTGAAATTTGCCAGATTAGTAATGTTACCCAAGGTATTGAAAGTGGGGTATGTTTAGTCTTTTTTAGTAGCCACTACTAAGAAAGACTGGACCTACCCCACTTGCAATACCTTGGGTTGTCTACATTTGCAAATGGTATGCCATCATGGAGGTAATTCTCATTACTGGGCTACCATACGCTCTCAAAGGCAACAATAATATAGTCCATAAAAGTGCAGTTCGTTTGTAAAAAATGCCAAAAAACGTCCCTTTTACTTAAAATATCATCGTTGTAATACAATTTATCATTTTGAAACACTAATATTTGAGTTCAGCGAAGTCTCCTGAGTAAAACAGTACCCCCTATGTACAGGTTTTATGGTGTCTTGGAGAATTAAAGAGTCAAATATAGTGCTTGTGAATTAAATTCTCTGCACTTTCTCCCTGTGTTGTCAGGCATGTCAATCAAATTATCATGTTAAAAGATTACTTAAATATACACATAGAATTTTAATATATATGCATTTATAGGTATTTAAATTTTACGTGTATACTAATGTAATCTTTTATGTAATTATATGTATTTATCCATATATATATATATATTTGCAGTTATTTGTATTTTATATATAGATAGATATATATAGAATGTCATTCTAAGTATATTTTGTTACATATATATATATATATATATATATTAAATTTTGTTTCAATATTTTATTTATTTATTTGATTATTTTATTTATTATTGTAATTATACGTATAAATATGTATATATCTATTATATATATATATATATATATATAATATATATACATATTATATATATGTAACGTCAGTCTAAGTGTATTTTAATACTAATATATGTACTTATATAAATATTAAAATACACTTTGTATGACGTTACATATATATAATATGTATATCTATTATATATATAATATATATACATATATTATATATATATAAAAATACATATATTTTATTTTAAACATGTTTGTTTATTTTTTTTTACACCTCCTACCAGCAAGGGGACTGTCTTCCATTTTACACTGTCCCCCTGCTGGCAGGTCCACAGCCAGCTATAGGGGGCGATGTGATCGCTCTTTGAGAGCGATCACATGGCCCCCGGGGGCCTCATTTGCCGGGGGAGGGCTGCCTGGGCTGTCAGGCAGCCCTCCAGAAGAGGATCGCGGCGGAGGTAAGTCCACCGGACCTCCAGGGGCTGCAATCCGTTACGGCATTCTATGTCACCACAACGGCTTTAAAGCCCTTTTAATGCGGGATGGCATAGAACGCTGTAACGCCGTTAACTGACAAAATGGAAATTCTCACTGTTTTATAAAACTTTTCATATATAGTGGATATTATAATCCAGAAGGCAGTAACGCAATCATTAAAAAATCTGTCTTGGTGTTGCTTCTGTGGCATGAATGTTTTAATTAAGCCATAATGCAATTTTCTTTGCATTCTTGGAATTAGACTTTGAAATCTATTAGTAATATAATAGCAAGTGTTGCTTTCATCGCTCTGTCTTATCACTTTTCTCTTGACAGCATTTTGCATTAATCTTTTTCCTGCACATGAATACTAAGCAGCTACAAAGAGAACATACCCCCCTGCCTGCAATCCACTGTCCTGGAACTAATGGACCATGCTATGCTGGTGTATTAGGAATATTAGGGAGTTTATAAAATATGTATATATGTTCTCTTCTGATATTAATTAAGATCCACAATTTCGGCATTGTATGCTAATTACAATGTACCTGGCACCTGAACTCCAAGTGCCTTGTACAAGTTCACATTAAAATTATCTCTTCATGATGAAGATCTCTCTCTGAGTCTGAGATACAAAAAGCTCATTAGATTCTTTATATTTTAATACTTGTGCCTTGACAAAGTATTGTGTTTCTTCTTACTTACAAGAAGTTACCTAGGTATATATTATTTTATTGTTAAAGCTGGGTGCCAATTGTAACCGCAGCTGGTTTCCTTATTTACCACCATAAAAACTTAAAGCATAGAACTTAGCAGGGCTAACCATTCAGATAGTTTAGCCATAATTCTATATATTTAGTAAGAGATCCTATATTTAAAATATGTAAATCATTGAGAATACAATATAAAATAAGGATTGTCTTGGAAGCCATAAAGTTTTATCTTTTAGATATTTTATGAAATAAAAATATAAATATAGACATATAAAATCCATTACAATAATATATAGCAGAGTTTATAAGATTAAACTATATGCTTGCAAATATCATTAATAGAATAACATACCCTACTGAACATGTCATCATGCCAGCCTCTGTCATTATAAGATGGAGCGTCTGTCTCAGAATCTCTCCTCTCTGTGCCTTAACATTTAAAAAGTACACATATTTATACTTTATGTGCCTTCATTTTAGGGTTACCGTAGTTCTTATATGAAAAAGTAACACTTATTTTATTAATTTTAGGACCTCCCTTACCTTGGCAAAAAATACAAGGCCATGACTAAAACGAGTGCACACTTCATGGCAAATTCCCTGACTTGAGACAAGATGACATCTTAAAGTCTGAACATCTTTATCTATTTATTTAGGGTTACCACAGCATATTATGTACTAAAAGAGTCTTAGCATAGCCTTGAAGCATCTTTATGCGTTATTGTATTTCGTCTGGGACAAAATGGAGTAAACATATTATGCACTGAAAGTAGGTAAAAGGTTATAGCTTAAAGAAACATGTATGAAAAACAATATATCCCATTTCTAACACCTTGTCAGTTTGCATTATTTCTTAAAGACAAAGTACACAGTTTGAGAAATACAATATTTGCATTTGCCCATAAACCCGGGAGACTTGCTAAATCAGTGAGTTGGTCTAGTGTCAGGTTGTGACAAACTCCCTTTTTCCTATGAGTTTGCCACAAGTTTTTGGAGGGGCTTGGTTGCCAGCCTCTTGCCCTGTGACTATGGCCCCTTGGATGTATTGCCCGTTAAACACTATATTTGGGCATATTGGATTTTAACATACTGTTTCTGCCCCTTTAAATTATATGGGAACAGCTTTGCACCTTTGAAGTAGTCGAAGTGGCCGCCATTTGACATTCGAACATGTGGCGGCGGCCATTTAAATTTAGTTGAACGCGTTCAGCATGGAACTCAAATCGGACACGCTACGGCATGAACACCGCTGAACTTTACCTTCTCCAGACTTCAACTCATTCGACTGGAGTCGAACACTGTTCGACAATTCGAACTGCACTCTAACAGTGACATTTGCACGAACGGTTGCCGTTCGTCTATTTGAACTGACTTTAACATGGGAAATAGACCGGCCGCACAGCCAAATTCTGTGGAACTGTTTTGGACAGAAAAGCCATGCTGCGGTTTGTCAAAAGAGACCTCCATAGACACATGAACCCCATGGCGATTTGACTATGTTTGTGGGATCTGAGCGCTGTTCGGATAAATTAGGCGCTCAGATCCAAGCTATCTGGGTATATGTCGCACTTGGGGGTTCAGTTCTGTGAAACATAAGTTATATATTTTAATGTGTTTTTATTACAGTTTTAACTTAAGAATATTTTCTGTACCTGGAGATAATTCAGTTTACTACAGCCACTTAAGCCAATTTTTTCCAGGATACAGGGGGGGGATTTTACTATGTATGTGAGAGTGTTACTGTGCTAATTATTGTTCCCATTGGTTTGTGTCCCTTTTGTCCCAGTTTACCACCAGGTCCAGGGGGTGTGCCTCTGGCCTGAAAATGTGTATAAAAGAAATGCCTTTGTGCACATTAAACAGATCATCTTGCACCTTCATGAAGTTTCGGCTCATGTTTAGGGGATTGGAGAACTACACTCTGGGGATTGCTATAATCACTATACTCCCCAGGGTATAATCACTAAGCTCTGCTAAGAGCTTGTTCCTGTTCCTGTTCCTGCTCTCTGGATTTAAGAGAGGTCTACCCACTGGGAGCTGGACCCTGGTCTTGGGTAGGAGATGGCGAGACCCCAACCATGCTGCGGCGGTCCGTGGGGTCTGCAGTGGTTATGGTGTCTGGTGGAGTGCTTGGAGCCCTTGGGAAGCACTAGGAGCATCCGTCAGCGAAAGGTACCCAGTCGGGGTGCCAGGCGTTCCGTTACACAGGCTATAATCCAAAATAAAATAGACACTAATACATAGAGGAAAAATAAATCACTTCGAAATGATTTATCCTTAAAGTAGTAAATGGTGTCTGGATAATGGTTCCACAGTAGGATATATCTAAAATGAAAATGACAGAGGCATAGTGCTCTCTGATATAAATTTATTTGGGTAAAGAAATGAAAAAATATGTTGGAGTCAGCATGAGTATCCTATCGGTGCTCCCTGGATATGATGTTCGTCACTGTTCCATTGTAGGCTGATGTGCATTCCACCTTACTGCACTCGTCTGTGAAGTGCAAGTTGACGCCTTATGCGTTTTGTGATTCTCAGTAATCACTTAATCAGAGGTAAGCATCCAACTGTCATAGTCCAGTTTTTAAGCCTCACAGTCTGATTGAACTATGGGTCCTTAACCCTTTGATGTCCTATACACAGTAGATGTATAGGGTTCTTAAAAACATGTCTGTTCATTTAAAATCAATTGAAAATACAATACATAACTACAATGAATATCCACAAAGTGCACGTGCTTCGTACAGATAGCATAATAATAAAAACTGACCAAAAATTATCCAAAATTGCTAAGGAATATACTTAATCCTCCCAGTAGAAAATATATATTTATAAGATAACAATGTAACAGAGAGAAAAAAATAATTAATAATACATATGTACACAGATTTATATGATTGGTAAGATTGCAAAGAATAGAAAAAAAAAAGACAATATACAAAAGTTTTGAAGTAGGAAATAGTGGATATACTAAATATATAATTGGTTAAGATTTAAATGTCACCATGAGTGATCAAATACATATAATACTAAAAAGCCAGAAAAATAATCCCTGAATGTGCAAGATATGAAATAAAAATAAGAATAAAAATATAAAGTATTAGTGTTATGAAATATAAATTAATAATACAAGGGAATGAAAGTACAAAGCACTCAAATGGGAACTGATACAAAAGAATTAAAAGTATTGTGAGACACACATAGGTCCAAGGAAAAGCCTACTGAAATGTATTTAATGTGGGATTTCATCTTTGTAATATAAATATATCATTTTTTAATTAGTTGAAATTCATTTCATTTCAAACCACTTTCAGACAAAGAACTGAGATCCTATTCATCTGTATATCAACAGCTACCACATACGGTTCTTGTCCAGCTAATGATGCATGAAGGCTTTTTGATATTAACCTTTGACCCAGAATTGCAAGACAGACTCCCTGTGTATTAGGAAGGCTCAAATTTCTGAATGCATTCATTCATTTAACCATGTATATAGAAAGTTCTTTGTGTAATTTATAGTTTACCGCCAAATATAATGTATGGCTTTATTCATAGATTTGAAATAATTACTAAGCCACCACACTTTTTCTATGATAGCCACTTATTTTAAAGCATCAGGCAACCTATGGGTACGATTTCTTAGTAACTGAAATTAGATATATAAAACCGATTGCAGTTAGAATTTCTTTACCAATACTTTTAACAACAAAAATGGAAACTATCTAGAAGTGAATATACATTGTGTATTGGTCCAGGCGTGTGCACTGATTTTATGCTATTTTCGGATGGTGTGTATGTTTGAATACATTTACATTTTTGGCTGCAAGGCACTCTGATTTATTAGAACACTGGTGTGTGACAAACAAACATCTCAAGTAAAGCTAATTTCCTACACCTACTGGGGACAAAGTGACAACAGTAGACATATTTGAAACCGTTATGAACAGATGTATAAGAGTAACAATAATAATAAAAAAAAAAATGAAAAAAGTGTGTATATATAAACAGAATGAGTAAAAATGAAACAATAATAAGTAAAAGTCAATTATAGTCAATGGAATAGGTCTTTGATTTTGTTTGTTTTATGACAAGCAAAAGAAAAAAAAATAATCCCAGACCTGGGAATCTGATGTTTCACTTCAACTAGTAGATCAGATAAGAAACCAGGGATAAGAATGAATAATAATCATCTAGAGTAACAGCATTATTTGATTGACAGCCAAAAAAAAAAAAAAAAGCTTAAATTGTAATCCAACTTGTTAAACCATTGATCAAATGCAGTGAATTCATGTATTGCAGGAGTTCCATACCTTCTTCTAGAGAGGTTATGATGTAGTTTTGTTCATCCATATGAAACAATACTTTGACGGAGAAACCCCATCTATACCGTGTGTTTCTACGGCACAATTCGGATGTGAAGGGACTTCAGAAATATGAACATTCTAAATAAAGGGTTTGTAGCCTTATTTTTTCATCTATTTTCCCATTGTCTTCTATGAGTGGAATATGCAACATTCTGTGTGTTATTAATGCATGCTGGAGTTTTCTCAAAGAAAATTGCAAACTTCACAATCATTTTGCCTTTACCATTTTTTTCTCTAGCATACCAAATAAATCAAGCTCCAGTTCTTTAAAATAAAAAAATCTCAAGTGACCTTCTATATCAACTATTGTAACTTTAGATTAAATGATAAACGATGCAGTAGTAAGTAATCCAGAAAAATAATATACAGTACATTTTTCTAGAATCAATCATAATAATTTCTTATTTAGCGATTCTATTGCTCTTTCATTTAATTCCACTTTTTTTAATCTTTCCCAATTTTAAGAATATGCATTTTCTTCTGGTATAGCAGAGAAACATTGTGAAATGCTTAAAATCATTAAGAGAACAGCATTAATAGTGATTGAAAGGTTGAGGTGGAACAAAAATGTGGAAGATCATTAATGTTTAAGCAGCGGTTTAGTCTAATATTTTATTTATCATGCTATTTTTTTAATACATTCAGAGCAGTGAATTATTTGCAACCATCTGATAAGATTTATAGATCAGATTTATAGATGGCATTAAGTGGGATTTACTTTAATGCTAATTAAATATTTATACACACTGCACTGTATTACCCTTTCCAATACATAATTCCTCTATGTGCTGAAACAGATAATGTTTTGTGAAAGACTGTGACAAGAATTACTTATTTTGTATATAAATATAAAGAGGATTTTACCAAAAGATATGCTTAAGATTTTAAACTGGATTCTTGATGTACATGATTTTTATATATATATATATATATATATATATACATACATACATACATATATATATATATATATATATATATATATATATATATATATATATATATATATATATATATATATATATATATATATATATATATACATATATATTCTATATAATCTGCACCAATAAAGCAGTTTCATGCTGTATAAATGCAGTTTCAACTAAAATCAGAAATTAGCGTTACAATGTAAACATTTAAAAATATATATATATTTCAGAACGTTATGCCAGTACTTTTTATAAAAGAAACAGAGATATAGAATACTCTTTGGAAGTATTTGTAAAAACATAAAAACAATATGAACAGAAGTTCTAGGAAATAAAGTTTTGAAAAGAACCCTCATTAGCAGTCTGAACCCTCATTGCACTGGCGTACATAACGTGGTCGCAGGGGTCGAAACTGCGACCGGGACCGGCCCCCAGGGGGCCCGCCGCCCTGTGACCGGCTATGTACGCCAGTTTGCCAGCCTCTTCTTCTGGGGGGCCCAGGAGCTGGCCACCTCAGGGCCCCCCGAGGCTCGCAGTGGTGCTATATGGCGGGCACATGAGGTAGCATTCTCCCCTGAACACTCTCTGCCCAACTCCCACACACGCACCGCACTAATGCCGGAGCTGGAATATGACGTCATTCTGGCTCTGGCATCAGTAAGCGGCACGCGATGGAGAATGCTCCCTCGCCGCCTGCAGGACCGGCCGGCCGCCAGGCAGCCCCACTGGACCCCAGGGAATCTCCTCAGCACTCCCAAAGGTAGGGAGGCTGAGGGATTAAATGTAAAAAAAAAAAAAAATGAGTGTGTGTGTATATGTGTTAGTGTGTGTGTGTTAATTTCTGTGTCAGTGAGTGTGTGTGTGTTACTGAGTGTGTTAGTTTGTGTGTGTTTGTTAGTGTGTGTGTTACTGAGTGTATTAGTTTGTGTGTGGCTGTTAGTGTCTGTTAGTGAAAATATGTACAAAGGATCAGCGCTAATATACTAGATCTTAAAGAGATAAATATAAGGCAGCACACCTAAACAATAGGGCTCCCTCACAGGCCCTACAGAGTAGACAAAACTAAAAAAAGGTGAAGGGGGAGGCGGCGCCACAGGTGAAATAAAATATAAATAAATAAATAAACCTGATTATAAACTATACAAGCACATATACAAGACACTATATAAGAGAAAATACATACAAGATAAAAAAAAAAAAGAGTTTGAAATTTGGATATTGAATAATAATCAAGAGTCCAAAGATTAAGTCCAAAAGAGTCTATGCCTGATAAATGCTGCAAAAAAAGTCCAAATAAAACCTTGTATAGGAAGTTAATCACAATCTTGTCAGGGTAAGTATTCCTCAGTAACGTATGGACATGGGATATTTGTAAAAATCCATATAAAAAAATTAAAAGACAGCAAATAATGGTGCAGTATATCCCAACAGGTACTAAGTACTATTTTTGGAGGTCTATATGGTCCTACTCACGTTTTCCAGAGCTATAAGACTAGCTCTAGTGTGGATGGCATACAGTGGTACAATCCCCACTTATGTTATACGTGAAGTTTTGTAGTAGATGGATATCTTGTTGGTATAAGGACCATATGAAATGTAAAAGAAACAATAATAGTGCTTATTCTATAAAAGCCAGAGGTGAAGTAATAAAATACCAATTGGTTACTCACATTTTATTGAGCAGGCAGGCTGCTCAATGGATAAAGCTTGAGTGGTATAATCCCCACCAAGGATTCTTTGGAGTAAAATTCTCACTGGAACAATAAAAACTCTGGTGCCAGGTAAAAATGAATAAAAGAGTAAAATGGCTGACTTACAAGTTGAAAGTGGCCAAAATACCTTTAATAAAATACAGCAATTAAAATACCACAACCCTTAGGGCTTTCTCAAGTGGATAAAAACTGTTAGTGAGTCTGTTTGGTGTCTGTGAGTGTGTGTTTGTCAGTGAGAGTGTATGTTTTGTAAGTGAGTGTGTATGTCTGTCCAGTGGCGTACACATGACCCATGGGGCCCCGGTGAGAAAATTGATCCGTGGGCCCCCCCCGCGCGCGCGGGCCGGGCCGCAACACATGACGGTGGGCACCTGGTCGCAGAGGTTACAGGGCTGCGACCCCTGCGACCGCGGTATGTACGCCAGTGCATGCAGATGCACACACACTTAAAGGACCACTCTAGGCACCCAGACCACTTCAGCTTAATGAAGTGGTCTGGGTGCCAGGTCCAGCTAGGGTTAATCCATTTTTTCATAAACATAGCAGTTTCAGAGAAACTGCTGTGTTTCTGAATGGGTTAAGCCTTCCCCTATTTCCTCTAGTGGCTGTCTCATTGACAGCCGCTAGAGGTGCTTGCGTGCTTCTCACTGTGATTTTCACAGTGAGAGCACGCCAGCGTCCATAGGAAAGCATTATGAATGCTTTCCTATGTGACCGGCTGAATGCGCGCGCAGCTCTTGCCGCACGTGCGCATTCAGCCGACGGGAGGAGAAGAGGAGGATCGGAGGAGGAGAGCTCTCCGCCCAGCGCTGGAAAAGGTAAGTTTTAACCCCTTTCCCCTTTCCAGAGCCGGGCGGGAGGGGGACCCTGAGGGTGGGGGCACCCTCAGGGCACTATAGTGCCAGGAAAACGAGTATGTTTTCCTGGCACTATAGTGGTCCTTTAAAGGACCACTACAGACACCCAGATCACATCAGCTCAATGAAGTTGTCTGGGTGTCAGGTCCCTCTAGTTTTAACCCTGCAGCTGAAAATATAGCAGTTTCAGAGAAACTGCTATGTTTCACTGAGGGTTAATCCAGCCTCTAGTGGCTGTCTCACTGACAGCTGCTAGAGGAGCACACTGAACGTCCATAGGAAAGTATTGAGTAATGCTTTCCTATGGGCGGTTTGAATGCGTGCGCAGTCGCATTCGGAGCTGAGAGGCTGAGGGATCCTCAGCGCCAAGGGAGTCCGGCGCTGGAGAAAGGTAAGTGCTGAAGACACACACACTTACAGACGCATACACACTAGCTAACAGACACACACATTTACTGACAGAGACACAGTCAGCGACAGACATACATACACACTCAATTACAAAACATACACTCTCATTGACAAACACACACTCACTAACAGGCATCAAACAGACTCACTAACACACACACACTCAATAAGACACACACAGTAACACACTCACTGACACTCACTAGCAGACACACACACTAACACTCACTCTAACACTCACACACACTAACACTCACTAGCAGACACACACACTAACACTCACACACACTAACACTCACACTAACACTCACTCTAACACTCACACTAACACTCACTAGCAGACACACACACTAACACTCACACACACTGACACTCACACTAACACTCACTCTAACCCTCACACTAACACTCACACTAACACTCACTCTAACACACACACACACTCACACACACTAACACTCACACACACTCAAACACTAACACATTTTTTTTTTTATTTAATCCCCCCAGCCTCCTTACCTTTTGGAGTGCTGGGGAGATTCCCTGGGGTCCAGTGGTGCTGCTGGGCTCCTGGGCAGGTGGCCGGTCGGGCAGGTGGGCGTGCGAGGGAGCACTCAGTGCTTCCTCGCGCGCCCACCTGCCCGACCGGCCACCTGCCCACCGGGGTCAGCAGGGCCAGCCTCGGGGGGCCCTGGGGTGGCCGCCTCCTGGGCCCCCCAGGGGAAGAGGCTGGCCCTGTGGCTACATACTGCGACCCTGGTATGTACGCCACTGTGTCTGTCTGTTAGTGAGTGTGTGTTTGTCAGTGAGAGTATGTTTTGTAAGTGAGTGTGTATGTATGTCTGTCACTGAGTTTGTGTCTATTAGCTAGTATGTATGCGTCTGTTCGTGAGAGAGTGTTCGTGTTTAAAACCCCTTTACTTACCCTTCTCCGCCCCGATCCGCCTCTTAGCTCCGAATGTGCAATTCAAACCGCCCATAGGAAAGCATTACTGAATGCTTTCCTATGGATGTCCAGCGTCTTCTCACTGTGATTTTCACAGTGAGAATCGCGGAAGCGCCTCTAGCCTCTGTTTCTCTGAAACTGCTATGTTTCCAGCTGCAGGGTTAAAATTAGAGGGACCTGGCACCCAAACCACTTCATTGAGCTGAAGTGATCTGAGTGCCTATAGTGGTCCTTTAAGTGTATGTATCTGCATGCAGTGGTGTACATACCGCGGTCATGTGTTCTGGCCCGCGCAGAGTAAGCACGGGGACACGGATCTATTTTCGCACCGGGGCCCCATGGATCGTGTACCTCATTGGTTCAAACATTTATATTATTTATAACTATTACTATATTTATTACTATAATACTTACCCAGCTTACCTGATTTGTTTAAGTGGATCATGTCCATAATACAATGAGAGGAATGGTGACTAAGGGGAACACTCCGAGGGATGTGATAGCTCATTTACATTATTTTCATATCCAAGAGATGCCTGTGCAATGCTACAGTGACTTCAATGCTGTAGCCAAAGGCCTTTTTCAAGATTAGGCACCTTCTAGTTTGGCTCATTTTAAACCTCCATATGCCCCCTATAAGTCTGCACTCATGGATGGCAGATGTGGTTTTTAAATAGATAAACAAAGGGAACCTAATGTAACTCACTCCAACCCATTAATGGTGTGTGGGGGTTTTAAGTAATTATAAAAGAGGGGGGTCGGCCATTGCCCCCCCCCCCACAAAAAGTGTCATGGTCCACCCCACCTTAATTAAGACTTGTAAAGGGCTAAACATTTTAATTCTGGGGCGTGGCTTGGACAGGGATGGAGTATGATGCAGGAGAGCTGAGCTCCGCATCCCTTTGGCCTTAATACCACTGAAACACATGCTGCCTACATGGAGGATGCTTCTGAGTTGGGTAGAGAGTTTTTGTGTATTGGGGGCCTGGGAAGCCAGCACAACGCAATCACTTAAGTTTATATGGGAGTTGATGCTCTCCCCTGCCTGGTGAGACACTACATCCTGTACCTGAAACTACCAATTAGCTGGTATGCTCTGGGACAATATTGGTGATAGAAATTAAAAAAAAATTTCATTCTTATAACTGTTGTGGGAAATCGGGGGTGATTTGGTGTCGGGAGGAACAAAATAAATTGATGTGGGGGGGATGTGCAAATATCCTGTCAGTCATTATTACTTATTATTCAGTTGGTTTCCCTTGGCTATCTTACCCAGGTGCTCAGGGCCGGATTAAGAGCATACTGGGCCTGGTGCTGACAAATATGATGGGCCTAATTACAGAATCTTTTCAACCAAAAACACTAAAACAGTCATACCTCCCAAGCGTCATGTATCTGATGGAGATGGTGTTAGAAGGAAAATCAAAGGATGCAGCTATATGAAAACACATACTCTATGCTAATCTCTCTCTAATTTATGTTTTCATCTTTCAAGTAAATCCATAACCCCTAACAGCAGTGTCCAGTGAAATAGGAAGTCAATGGGCGAGGTCAAAGGGTGTGCCACTGGTGCAAATCACGTGACCAGACCTGCCAAAAGGGGTGAACATGCCCAAAAAGGGGGCATGTCTGTCCAAAGAATTTGAAGGACAGCCTGGCATGAATGCATGTCAGGCTGCCCGCCAATCCTGCAGGCTGTCCAACTAAGGGCATACTATGCAGGCAGCACCATGAGCTTGACATAAATGCATCTAATGATGCGCTCACTCCGTGCTTTCTAAGGACTGTCCCCTAGCACACGCTGGTCCACTTGTCTCCTTACCTTCTTACTAGCAGGCAGAAGTTCCTGGTATATAGTCTGAGACAGAGTAAAGGTGTATGTAGTGAGTGTAGTGTTTGTAGTGAGTGTAGTGTATGTAGTGAGTGTAGAAGAAAGGGGACATGCCACAGTGTTAGAGAGACCAGCGTCTGCATTACCTAAACTAATTTTATTGTCAGCTAGTCCACACAAGTTTTGTTCCCATACATCCCTCTTAAGCTTCCAAACTTAAAGGGACACTATAGTCACCAGAAGAACTACAGCTTATTGTATTTGTTCTGGTAAGTAGAATCATTCCATTCAGGCCTTTTGCAGTAAACACTGTCTTTTCAGAGAAAATAACTCCACTGGCCACTCCTTAGATGGCTGCTAGAGGTGCTTCCTGGGGCAGTACTGCCTAGTGTGCAGCACTGCCATTCAGTGTCTCCATCATCTGCATGCAGATACTGAAATTTCCTCATAGAGATACATTGATTCAATTTATCTTTATGAGGAGATGCTGATTGGCCAGGGCTATGTTAGACTTGTGCTGGCTCTGCCCCTGATCTGCCTAGTTGACAGTCTCAGCCAATCCTATGGGGAAGTATTGTAATTTGCTCAGACCACCACTTCTGATGATGTCAGTAGACAGTGAATTCAGAGGCAGAGCCAGCAGCTGCAGACTTGAATACAAGTTATATTTTACTATATTTAGGGAGGCAAGAAGGGGCCAGGGTGTTGGTTTTTACATAATCGAGTCAGAAATACATGATTGTGTTCCTGACCCTATAGTGCTCCTTTAAGCAAGAGTATGTGAAGAGTAGTTAGGGTTGCCACCTTTCTTGGAAAAAAATACCAGCCTTAATAATTTGTATAATCACAAGGAGTGACATCAGAGAAAATTCTGTAAAATCACCAACAAACTACTCACAGTTTGATTCTGCTGTAAAGATGGATTGCTCCCAGTGTCTCAGTCTCGCAAGTCACCCAGTGTCTCAGTGTCCCTATGTATCACAGTGTCAGTGTCCCCATGTCGCCCAGTCCCCATTTCTCCCAGTGTCCCAGTGTCTCAGTCTCGCAAGTCACCCAGTGTCCCTATGTATCACAGTGTCAGTGTCCCCATGTCGCCCAGTCCCCTAGTCTCCCAGTGTCTCAGTGTCCCCATTTCTCCCAGTGTCCCAATGTCTCAGTGTGTCCCCATGTCTCAGTGTGTCCCCATGTCACTAGGATACTGGGGACACAGTGAGACATGGGGACACAGAGACCCGGGGACACGGAGACATGGGGACATGGGGACACTGAGACATTTAGGGAAACTGGGAGAAATGGGGACACAGACACCAGGGACACAGACAATGGGAGACATGGGGACACTGCAACATTTGGGGACACTAAGACACTAGGGACACAGAGACATGGGAACACAGACACTGGGAGACTATGGGACACTGGGAGACATGGGACACTGGCTGGAAGACAGACACTTGGGGACACTGGGAGACATGGGGACAGTTGTGGGCATAGACATGGGGACACTGGGACGTATAGGGACACTGGGAGACATGGGGACACAAGGCACACTGAGACACTAGGAACACAGAGACTGGGAGACATAGGGACACTTAAACATTTGGGGACACTAAGACACTAGGGACACAGAGACATGGGGACACTGGGAGACTTGGGGACAGTTGTGGACATAGACATGAGGACACTGGGACATATAGGGACACTGGGAAACATGGGGACACTAGGCACACTGAGAGACACGGGACGCAGACACTGTGAGACTTAGGGACACTGAGACACTAGCGACACTGGATGGGGGACATGGGGAGAAATGGGGACATAGTGTCTCCATGTCCCAATGTCACAGTGTCTCTCAATATTCCCATGTGTCCCAGTGTCCCCTAGTGTCTCAGTGTCCCCATGTTTTCCAGTGTCCCCAAGTGTCTCAGTGTTTCCAGGTCTGCCAGTGCCTGTGTCCCCATGTATCCTAGTGTCTCAGTGTCCCCTAGTGTCTGTGTCCCCATGTGTCCCCTAGAGTCTGTGTCCTCTAGTGTCTCGGTGTCCCCATATGTCCCCTAGTGTCTCAGTGTCCCCTAGTGTCTCAGTGTCCCCTAGTGTCTCAGTGTCCCCATGTGTCCCCCAGTGTCCCCATCCCTCACTTACCTGAGCTGTAGAGCTGCTGTCTGGATTCTGTGCTGTGTTGCTGCTCCCCCATGGATCAGTAAGTAGTAGAGAGAGGCAGGGATATGCTGTAACTTCCTATCCCTGCCTCTCTCCACACAGTGACCCCTATTGGCTGGTGCTGGTATTGCAGAGTAATCTCCATTTATTCTGAGAAAAATACCTGCAATTGTATTGCTGGTATTACTGCAATACCGGCACGGCCAGGCAGCCTCAAATACCGGCTGTGCCAGTAAAATACCAGTCAGGTGGGAAACCTAAGAGTAGTGTGTAAAAAAAAAAAAATTTTTTTTTTTTTTTTTAGATGGGCCTATTCCATGGGCCTGGGCCTGGAGCTGCAGCTCCATCAGCCCCTATGTTAATCCGGCCCTGCAGGTGCTCCTGGATGGCTAACTACCCCACTAGATGCATCTATTATAAAGATGCAATGATTCTATTGTTAGTATGTGGGGGGGTCCAGGATATGGTCATTCTATTATAACACTTGAGTAATTGGTATGCCTATATTACTTTATTATGATTTTAGATTTGTTTCACTTGCAGGTTATTTATGCTTATTGCATGTTACGAACAGGGCTTGACAATATATTTTTTAATTTTCACAAAGTGTCTTATGTGTATTATGTGTATTATGATCATTGTATCCTTGAATTATACTCTTCAGATAGGTCAATACTGCTAGCAAAAAATAATATATAGTGTGTGTGTATATGTATGTATATATAAATAAATAAATAGACCATTTAGTGGGTCCTCCTTACTCTTGTTACCCGAGCAAGGCAGTGCCAGTTTGCTCCATGAAGGTCTCAGTATCTCATGTCATCTTGATATGGGAAAAACTGTCTGCGCAGTTTGTTCGCAATAATCCTGATATCTAAAATAGAATGCATCAGCCTGTCTTATATAGCACAGAATATACCAAAACCCGCACTCTTGTAAAACCTGAGGTTAATCCAATAACCGTACCGTCCCCAGGAGTGTGTGTAAAGAAGCAGGAGTCTCCCCGTTATACCTCTGAGTGTTACTCTTGTTTGCTACAATGGTCCAGATCCAGTAGATTCATTACAGGAGGTGTAATGGAGGGATCCTGTCTAAATATATATATCCTGTATGATCAGGCAGCCCTCTATAATGAAATCGTTAGAACGGTCGTTAGATTCAATTGAATGCATGAGGGACGCCCCTCTATGCAGTCCTCATTGTCCTGTACAGGTACAAGCCTGTGAGAAGAACAAATGGACGGCACCGTAGTGCGTTGAGTGTATGAAAGAGCTGCGCTCTCTAATAGTGTGACCGAGCTCCGTGTCAGCGTCCGGCTGATAGTCTGAGCGGGCCACACCCGTTAATAACCAAACAGAGTCCACCTCCGTGACCGGTTCTCTCCACGGGAATTGTCAATCAAAACATGTCCTCTGTATCAAGCTCAGTATTGGGTTGAGGTTTAGGGAGGGCCGCGCCCTCTAATAAGAGGGTCCGGTTCAGTATACTAGAGGGGTTCGCTCTCTGTTCGTGAAACTAAAATATTATTCACAGATCGAGGTGATGGAGGGTTGCACCCTCTTGTCATCCAAATTAGAGTCCCATAGAGATGCAGGGTGACCAACTGTAGGGATACACCATTTACTAATAACAGCATAAGACTGAGCTCCTGAGGTGGGTCTCCTTCTGACCACGAGACCTCTTCCAGAATCATTCACTTGAGATGGAATCGACTGGTAATAAACCAGACCGATGGTAGGTGGAATCGTATACAACCTCGGGCCGTGTCCATCATAAAAACCGAAAGGGATGGTGCAAAAGTGCCACCTATGGAAACAAAGATGGAAACTTCCAACTGACCTCCCGGATCCCGCGCGCGCGGTGTACAGGAGGACCGTCGGTAGCCTGAGGAAAGCTGGAGATGTTCTCCGCAATCCATGAGAGCCCGGGAGGTCGGAGGAGGCCAGGTCTGCTTATCTTTTTAAATTCACCCTGGACAGAGATTATCTTACTAGAGTAGTCTGGTCTCTGTCTCTATGGATGGACCAGGTACATATATACTGAAGCATAGGGACTGGAACTTGCCCTAATTGTGCAATATAAAAGCTTCATGCGTCTATGTATAACATAAAATCCAACAAAAAGAATATCAGCACACCTGAACCACGTGATCCTCAAGCCAGCATGTAATTCCACAGCCGATAAGGATCTTGCTGTACAGGGGAATTGAACTCACGGAGGAAGATTCCCAGAGCAAGTCTGTAACCACTGAGCTACCATAAGTAACATACAATTGTGTGCTTACTCTTGACCTAATAGGAGGCAGATAATGAGAGGAGAGTTAGTGGCTGAAGGGCACAGCCATGTTATCAGCTCAGGCCACCGATCCCCTACTGGCCACATGGAAGGTGAAAAACACTAACAAAGAATAGTGAGCTACATGACTTCTGTATGTATGTTACAGAGCCAGACCCCAGTGGTGAAGAAACCTCGATGTCCGACCACCGTGGGAGGAGGAGGGGGCGCGAGGAGGCGCACCCTCCTCTAGCTGGTCGGATGCACGCGGTCCTGGGAAGGAGCCACGTGGCGAGTTGACCACGTGTGTGAGCAGTCCGGCTTCCGGGTACTCACGCCCGACTGCGAGATACCCCGGGGGCCGGCAGGCTCACCCTGAAGCTCGGGGGATTAGTGGAGTTAGCCAAAAGGCTAGTCTCCTGAAACCCCGAGCGGAGCGCCCGTAGACCGCAGGGAGGGTAACCGCGGGGCACTAGAGAGTGGGGTGGGGGGGATGGTGAAAACAAAGGGGGGAGCTGAAGGGTATCCCCAGTAAGCCCCCCATAAAAACCACCACAATTAGAGGGGACTTCCCCAAAGAAAACGGAGGAAGCCCAAAGACAGCAAAAAGGGCAGTAACCAAATAACATGAAAACAACTAAACATAATATATATATATATATATATATATATATATATATATATATATACATATATACATATATACATATATAACATAAAATAAATAAATAGATATAAAATGAAAATTAAATATAATATACAAGAAGTAAATATAAAAATAAATATATAATATGAAAATTAAATAATATAAAAAATATATATAAAATGATAACTAGAATAATAAATATAAATCATAAATAAGTCATAATAAAACCCAAAGCCACCCACTAGAAGCAGGAGGCAGTGGTACTCTGACCTGTACTGAGTGCAGAGCAGCAAAGAAAGAGGAAATGATGCATGGGAAGGGGCGTTTTATAGTACCTAACTTTTTCTGAATGCTTGTTTTTCTGTGCTGCTGTGGAGTTCTAGTAAAGAGAGACTAAAGCAAATACGAAGCCTCCTGTCATGTTATAAAATTTGGAACAGTGCATTGTAAGTTTTTTATGTTTTAAAAAAATACTGTTATCATTAGGAGGTTTGTTCAATAAAATTTGAATTGTACTCTTAATAGTTGATAACATGAGAATTATGCTGACTGTTATTTACATCAATTATTTAGGTAAATGAGAAATATCATTTGCAGAATAATTTGGAACAGGGTGTATATATATATTTAAGGACAAAATCGTATAATCTTTATAATTACAAGTTATTAAGGAAAATTCAGTATAATGTTTATAATTACAAGAATTTAACAAGAATAAAGTAATACATCAGTGATTCGTTTATTGTAAAACTACATCCAGACCCACCACGACTGGGAAGTCCTGTTTTCAACCTTGCCAGGAGTCTACGATTTTTCAGGAAGGTTCCTACACAATGTGACCACTTGTAGTTGATGCTTCTGGCAAAACTGGCAAAACTCCCAAAAGTCCCAGCTTTTATAATCAAACAAAAAGAACTAGTTTATGTATGTTTCATGCACATTTCATTAGTGCGAATGTGCAATTTCCCATATATGTAAGATGTAAGCTCATCCCTGAAGCGTTGACCAGGCGCTGAAGTATGTCTGAATCTCACAATACAAGAAATCTGCACACAATAAATATTGTCCAGATCTTTAGAATTATGGGCAATATGCCCAGAACATTGATAAGAGGTCCCAAAAGTTAATGATCAACACATTAGCCATTGGACTTTCCGCAAATCACAGCAATAGTAAATGGAAAGGTATGATCCCTTTTCAGTGCATAGGATCACGAGCAGTCCTGATGGGTTGACACTTGTTTCTCAAGGGCATGGTAGCTGGCAATATGACCCAAACAGGACAACCACTTTGGGGAATTGGAGGTAATTTCTGTCTGGGATGCCCACAAATTCATGATTTATTCAATATATTAAGGTGTACACACGCCTTAGGAAAGGGCATACATGGCAGACTGCAGAGCTTATTAACTGTATAGCTGAACTTAAAGAAATGCACAAAACAGCCATCTCTGAGGAGATATATGGGGAACTGGTTCTTGCCTGTAGAAAGAGAGAGATCTCTTGTTGCAAAGACGTCTGTTACAGTACTGTACAAACCGCCGTTTAGTGAATACTCCCCATTCGCAATAATGTAGGCTGTAAGCGTATTCAATACAACCATGCGAACCGCCAGCAAGGGAACACTCCAAACTCCCGAACGGTATCCGTACGGTCACTTCCCTCCACGAGCTTCAAGCTCACGAACCGTCAATATCAGCCGAACGCCGGTATCTCCCAAGCGGCTGATAATTCCAAATAGCAGTCTCTAGTCGCCGGTAATAAAATCCCCCAAATAACGAGACCAAACTCCGCATTGGGGGTAAAACACGAAGTGAGTTTACTGTGGGCTACCCACCCGTATTTATGCAGGTCTCCCACTTGGTGGGCACTCCCCTAGGGGACCAAATGGGAGACTGGAATAGCAGATGGACATATGGCATTTCATGACATACAGTCACACAATATTCCGAGCATACATCACAGTTTCCTCCCCTCTGCCCGGGAGATAATTGAGAAGTAATTCAATTATCTCCCAGAGCAGAGGCAAATCGCCATTTTAAATACAAATCATAAAACACATAAAAATATATAACTGCCGAACATTTCTCATTCGTGTAACACATCCCCAGATAGCCAGGATCTGAGTGCATATTATTGGCGAATAGCGCTCAGATCCCATACGCATAGTTCAATCGCCATGGAGTCAAAGTCTACAGTTCTTCGGTATGCGATTGACTCCATGGGAAGGCTATCTGGGGTAAGTCCATTTGTGCCTTTAAATCTCCTGAACGGCCGGTGTTCGCACACTTCTGTCGATTGGAAAAGGGAGGTCGACGGCATCAGCGGTGTTCGGTTGAAAAAGTGTCCGTTTTCAGTTCCATGAATTTAGTACCGAACACCGCTGGTCTTTCGCATGGTTTAAAATGGCCGCCGCCTCGTGGTCGACATACGAACGACGACCACCCTGTATTCGGTTTTAATTGAAAAGTGTCTGTGGTTAACCGCAACGTTCTAATTGGGATCAATAGGTTAACCAGCAGCACATTTCTCTTCTGGGTGGCCGTCCGTTCGACAGTTTTGTTCGGTAAAAAAGTAAATTCACTTAAATCCAGGCATACGAATGGGGAAGATCGTGAAACAAGCAAACAGACGAACCCAGCAATCTTAGTTCATACGGATTGGTCTGTCACAGTCTCCTTGTCTTGCATAAATCTGTAATATTATGAGAACTCATACAAATGTGCAGTCTGCACAGAGACTGCAGAAGAGGCAGCTCAGTTATATTCAATAAATCAATATGCATGGAGATGGGATGTTGCAGCACACGACTACAATCTGAACCAGGGGGCTGGTCCAGGGCTGCTCCAGATTCAGCTCAATGGCATAAAGTATGGTTCTCAAGGTTTTTGGCCACTCATGAAAGTAGATTACTAACACAAGAATTAACTTTAGATGAACTGCAAACAGCCCTGACGCTATCAAACCTTAACAAGCCACTTTAACCCAATGGGCTGCCGCTTCAATATATAAAGAACATTGGAGAAATGCTCCTGGTGAAACTGCTTAAAGGATTGAACTCCATCTTGACTGGTGGGAGAATGCTAGGAGACACCTTGGCGACCGTGGTCACTGTGATACCAAAAGAAAGTAAGGATACAAAAATTGCCCAAGCTACAGGCCAATTTTGTTATTAAACGCCGGCATTAAGCTGTTCATCAAGGCCTTGGAAATACACGTTGCCCGATTGGTCCACCAGGATAAAGTTGGCTTTGTTGATTAGAGTCCTCAGTGTCATGCATGGTGTGAAGCAACATTGGAAATAACTCATTATCCTCTACATCGATGCTGAGAATGCATTTGACCAGCTGGACTGTTGGTTTTTCGCATTGACTCTTTAACAAATGGGTTTTGGACACAATTTACAAAAATAGACTTTCTCTCTCTCCTCAAGTTACTCTGCAAGTATTAAGGTAAATGGCACCCTATCCCAGCCAGTTACTCTCAACAATCAGACGTGCCAGGGGTGCCCCCTGTCTGCCCTCTAGTTTGCCTTCACTCTGGCACCTTTTCTGGAGTCGGTCAGATGGGATAGGGCATTACAGGCTTCACATTGGGACACCAGGAGTATAGGATGGCATATTGCCAAATATTACCAAGCATCCCACTTTCTCAGGATTACAGCCTGGTATGTACTGGACACCCAAAAACTTTAACCTAGAGAAAAGGTCTAAGAAAAATTCAAGGAAAAATTCACCCCTTTGAGACCGACTTGGCAATAAGAAGAATAACGTTGAGCAACCCCTTCACAAGATAGACTCTAGAGATATGGTGCTTGCTTAGACACTCTCTTCAACTGATGACCACTCACAATGATAACATACATGCCAGACATAGCAGCAAGATTATCACCAGCTGAGCATTGAGGATTCAGAACTACTGTCTGGGCTTATATAAAGCAATGATGCACGTCTGACAGCCTTACACCTATCATGGACCTGATCACAGACAGGCCCCCAAAGGGCATTGAAAGATATAGGTACTTTATAAAATTAATATGATTCAATCCTGAGCAAACCTCTCATTCATATGGTACAGACCCAATCTGAGATGTTCTGCTCAATGAGAGCACCTATGTTCCATGGAATATCTACACTATGTGTAACTCTGCTGAATGGCACTCCAGGAGGGCCTTTGATATTTATTGTATGCTTGGAGTCAGACAAAGGTGAGTCACTAAGGGAGCAGGAATTGGAAAAGATTTTTGTCCTCACACACCATGGATCCATTTGCTCTTAGTTCCAGGAGATGAAAGACACATTGGTAAAAAAACAAAACAAGAATCTACACTGCATGAACCCTTAGATACCGCATGTGTGCTGGAGATGTGAAGAGGAGGCCGGATGAAGGTTCCACGTCTGGTGACAGACAGAGATCATAACCTCAGATTTAAAAGACAGGAAAAAGGATGTTAGGCAACCGCAGAGGAGACAGATGTACTTAATGATGCTAGGTAGGCCTTCCCTCTTCAGATTGCATGGTGGTAGGTGTCGGCAGGCCAGTCCTGGTGAAATAAATGTTTGATTCTTTCAAAACACCTCAGTAGAAAAAATAGATATTTTGGTTAGGGAGATATTAGTTCATGTTGCTGCTTGAATATTGGTATCAAAAAAATTTGGGAAGTCTGTCACGGCAAGGGTGCATAACTCATTATTGCACTATGGAATATTGTCTTTGAAACTGGCACCCCCTCAGAGGTCAGATGACAGAAGGGGTAATGTACTGAAGTGTGACTTGTACTTGCTTAAGGGGCAGACTCTAATTCTAAATGAGTCACTATCTTTCATACCAGAGACCCCCTGGGGCAGAAGTATTTACTTTGAGCTGAGTAAGTGATTAGGATTTTCTTGTAATAGCTGATGTTAGCACTGTTGACTTGGAGGGAGACACACACAGGAGTAGAAACACTTGAGGGAGGAAATACCAAAATTTCAGTTTTGGTCAATTTTAGTTTAAGGAAGTGGGCAGCCACTTAGTTAGAAATAGCAGAGAGGCAGTCAGAGACACTAGTCAAGAGAGTTGGGGAGAGATCAGGAGAGGACAGATTTGCGTGTCATCCGAATAGAATTTATATTGGAAGCCAAAGAACCTAATGAGTTTACCAAGGCAGCATAGATGGAGAACAGTAGGGGACCACTACTGAACCTTGGGGGGTACCAACAGAGAGGAGTTGGGGAGAAGAATCAGAGCCAGAGAAAGAAACACTCTCAACAACACTGAAAGAGCATTGGGAGAGGTAGGAGGAGCACCAGCAGAGAGCAATGTCTTGTAGACCGAAATTGCAGAGGATGAGAAAAAGCTGTTGATGATCAACAGTGTCAAAAGCTGCAGAAAGGTCAAGGAGAATTAGGATAGAGTAGTGACCACGAGATTTTGCAGCGAGTAGATCATTGGATACTTTGGTCATTGCTGTTTACAGAGTGCTTAGTGCGGAAACCAGACTGAAGCGGGCCTAGCAGAGAGTTGGACTCGAAGTCTGTAAATCTCGCATACACAAATCTTTCAAGGATCTTTCACGGTAGTTGAACGTGGAGTTAGGGTCAAGGTTGGGCTTCTTTAGAATTGGGGTTATAGTTGCCTGTTCGAAGGGCGATGGAAATATTCCAGAGGAGAGAGAGTGATTGAGAATTTTAGTGAGAGAGAAAGAATACCGAGTACGTATGAGATGCAAGGGAATTGGATCTAGGGAGCAGGTGGTGGGGAGGGAGGACTGGAGCAGAGCAGAATCCTCTTCCGCTGTAGCGGGTGCGAATGAACATAGAACAGAGAAGGGAGTGAGGTTAGGGAAAGTATTGTAAGGGGAAGAAGAAAGATGAGATCTCTTCCCTGATTGTAGAGATCTTGTCAGTGAAGTGAGTTGCAAAGTCTGTTAGTAGTTAGTAGTTGGAGGAGGAACAATAGGGCGAGGAAAAGTGTGAAATAGTCATTTGGGTTCATGGGAGAGTGTGGTTATCAGGGTATTGAAGTAATTTACTTTTGCAAAGGGAAGAGCCAAGCTGTATGGGTGCAGCATAAATTTATAGTGTAGAAAGTCAGACACTCCGTGAGATTTTCTCCAACAGCGTCCAGCAGTTCTGGAGCATTTTTGGAGATATTGAGTCATTGTGGTGTGCCAAAGGTTGTTGGGAGTGCTTGCTGCCTTTAAATGTAGGATGTGCCATGATGTCTAGTTGAGAGGAGAGGCTGGAATAGTAGAAGGTTTCAGAGCTAGGACAGGTGAGGTTTGAGATAGGTAAAAGGAGAGTTTGGAGATTATTTTGGAGAAATGCTCTAGGTCAAGACATTGGAGGTTTCTGTGAGATTGATGTTCAGAAGGTTGTGTCAATTGGGTCTTAGGTATGCCGATGTCAAAAGTTAGCAGATGTGGTCAGATAGAGGAAAAAGAATATTGGAGAGATTAGAGGTGATGCAGAGATTGGTGAAGGTAAGATCAAGAGTGTTTACCAATGTATGGGTTGCTAAATTGGACCAATCCATAAGGCCAAAGGAGGAGGTTACAGAGAGCAGACGAGAGACATCAGTGCAGTAGGGGTTGTTAATTGAGATATTGAAATCCCCAAGTATAAGGGAAGGAGTGCTAGATGAGAGGAAGTGGGGAAGCCAAGAAGAAAAGAGCTCAATGAATAGCCTAGGATGACGGGGGGGTGGGGGGTGGTAGATAATAGCAATTCTTAAAGAAGTGGGTTTAAATAGGCGTACAGTGTGAACAAAAGAAGAAAGGCATAGGGCAGGGGGAGTTATGATTGGTTGAAAGGTACATTGAGGGGAGAGAAGGATGCCTACACCAGCTCCTTTACAGTTGAGTCTGGGAGTGTGAGAGAATAGTAGCCCACCAAAACATAAAGAGGCAGGAGTAGCGCTATCAGAGGGGGACAGCCAGGTCTCTCTAAGTACAAGTAGTGTGAGTGAGTTTGAGATGAAAAAGTCATGTATGGCTGATGATTTTTAAATTGCTGCAGACGTAGCGGGCGTTCCAGAATGCACACTGAATGTTGGTAAGTGAGGGTAAAGAGCAGGGTATTGTGATGAGGTTTGTGGGGTTTCTGGTTTTCTTAGGCTTGCAATAAAGCTGAGGGAGGTGGATATGTATCCAGGCACAGAGATGAAGGGATAGCTATTCAAATAAAAACAAACAACAACAACTCCTTTTTTCAGATCCTCAGAGAGTTCTTTGCCATGAGGTGCCATGTTGAACTTCCAGTGACCAGTATGAGAGAGTGTGAGAGCAATAACACAAATTTAATAAACCTGCTCCCCATTCACACCTGACACCTTGTAACACTAACAAGTCACATGACACCGGGGAGGGGAAATGGCTAATTTGGACATTTCCAATTGGGGGTGTACTCACTTTTGTTGCCAATGGTTTAGACATTAATGTCTGTGTGTTGAGTTATTTTGAGGGGACAGCAAATTTACCCTGTTATACAGTCTGTACACTTACTACTTTACATTGTAGCAGAGTGTCATATCTTCAGTGTTGGCACATGAAAAGATGTAATAAAATATTTACAAAAACGTGAAGGGTGTACTCACTTTTGTGAGATACTGTGTATGTATGTATGTATATGTATGTGTATGTATATATATATATATATATATATATATATATATCTACCAAAATACACTTAGAATTAAATTATATATATATATATATATATGTGTGTATGTATATATATATATATATGGAAAGGCAGAGCCTGTAGTTGTGGGAGGGGTTTACCTGGCCTATATATTCACAGGCCTCTACTTCCTGGTTCAGTACAGAACCATTTACTTCCGGTTCAAAGGTCATCAACACAAGCTACCTGAACTCCAAACAAACAAGCTGGCATTGGCCTAGTGAGGCCAATACAAGTATTCATTTTACCTCACTCAAGTAAAAAACAGCCCTCCCTCGAAGCTCATGGGGCACTGCCACATCCTGCCCAGCCGTGGCTTTTCCTGTTGCTGTTAACGTGTTTTTCAGCAAAACTGTAAGTTTGTTTTGGTCCGCGTTGGTCCATGCTATCACTGACATTCCACATGTATTCAGCCCACATCTGGCCTTTCACGAATGAGGGTGAAATTAGCCTTTCAGTCCGTATTCGTTCCTCATTTGGGTATGGCGAATTTCACCATTAACCAAACATGGCTTATTTCAATCACAGCATCACAGTGATAATTCGGTTCATGTAGGCTTACTGTATTCAAACATATCGTATTTTATAATATGCAATTTATTCACCCTGCGTTCTTTTGTATAATCCTATGCCATATTCATTTTTGCAGCTTTTGTTACTTATATTTACCAGGCCTCAGTACCTATATGTATTTTTCTATGGTTTCCCTATTATAATTCAGACTCTCATTGGGCCTAAACTGTTAATTATGTAATTATGTGCCTAAGTGTTGCTACTGACTATCTAAATTCATGTCAGGCCCAAACTTGGGCCTACACATGTGTTCAGCATTTATGGTACTGCCTATTAGTAACATAGAAACATAGAATGTGACGGTAGATAAGAACCACTCGGCCCATCTAGTCTGCCCAATTTTCTAAATACTTTCATTAGTCCCTGGCCTTATCTTATAGTTAGGATAGCCTTATGCCTATCCCACGCATGCTTAAACTTCTTTACTGTGTTAACCTCTACCACTTCAGCTGGAAGGCTATTCCATGCATCCGCTACCCTCTCAGTAAAGTAATACTTCCTGATATTATTTTTAAACCTTTGTCCCTCTAATTTAAGACTATGTCCTCTTGTTGTGGTAGTTTTTCTTCTTTTAAATATTGTCTCCTCCTTTACTGTGTTGATTCCCTTTATATATTTAAATGTTTCTATATGTTCATATCCCCCCTGTCTCGTCTTTCCTCCAAGCTATACATGTTAAGATCCTTTAACCTTTCCTGGTACGTTTTATCCTGCAATCCATGAACCAGTTTAGTAGCCCTTCTCTGAACTCTCTCTAAGGTATCAAGATCCTTCTGAAGAGGATACTCCAAGTGAGGTCTCACCAGTGTTCTGCACTTCACTCTTTCTACTGCAAATACCTCTCCTTATACAGCCAAGCATTCTGCTAGCATTTCCTGCTGCTCTATTACCTTGTCTGCCTACCTTTAAGTTATCAGAAATAATCACCCCTAAATCCCTTTTGTCAAATGTTGAGGTTAGGACTCTGTCAAATATTCTGTACTCTGCCCTTGGGTTTTTACGTCCAAGATGCATTATCTTGCACTTATCCACATTAGATGTCAGTTGCCACAACTCTGACCATTTTTCTAGTTTACCTAAATCATTTGCCATTTGGCTTATCCCTCCTGGAACATCAACCCTGTTACATATCTTAGTATCTTCAGCAAAAAGGCATACCTTACCATCAAGATCTTCTGCAATATCACTTATAAAAATATTAAAGATAATGGGTCCAAGTACAGATCCCTGAGGTACCCCACTGGTGACAAGGCGAAGCTTCGAATATATTCCATTGACTACAACCCTCTGTTGCCTGTCACTCAGCCACTGCCTTACCCATTCAACAATATTGGAATTCAAACTTAAAGATTGCAGTTTATTGATAAGCCTTCTATGTGCAACAGTGTCAAAAGCCTTACTGAAATCTAGGTATGCAATGTCTACTGCAACACCCTGATCTATTATTTTAGTTACCCAATCAAAAAAATCAATAAGATTAGTTTGGCATGATCTCCCTGAAGTAAACCCATGTTGTCTCTGATCTTGAAATCCATGTGTTTTTAGATGTTCAACAATCCTATCCTTTAATGTGGTTTCCATCACTTTCCCCACTACTGAAGTAAGGCTTACTACTGGCCTATAATTCCCTGACTCCTCCCTATTACCTTTCTTGTGAATGGGCACAACATTTGCTAACTTCCAATCTTCTGGGACTACTCCTGTTAACAATGATTGGTTAAATAAATCTGTTAATAGTTTTGCTAGTACACCACTAAGCTCTTTTAATAGCTTTGGGTGTATTCCATCAGGTCCCATTGACTTATTTGTCTTTAATTTTGACAGTTGAAATAGAACCTCTTCCTCTGTAAACTCACGTGTAATAAATGACTCATTTATCCTTTTTCTTAACTGAGGTCCCTTTTCTTAATTTTCATCTGTAAATATTGAACAAAAATATAAATTGAGGCAGTCAGCTAGACCTTTATTCTATTCTACATACCTTCCTTCTTTTGTTTTTAATCTAACTAATCCTTGTTTTACTTTTCTTTTCTCATTTATGTATCTAAAAAATGTTTTGTCCCTCTTTTTTTACTGACTGTGCTTTTTTCTCTTCTGTGTGTGATTTGGAAGCTCTTATAACTTGCTTAGCCTCTTTCTGCCTAATCTTATAGATCATTTTGTCTTCCTCACTCTAGTTTTTTTTATAATTACTAAATGCTAACTTTTAGTTTTTTACTATTTTGGCCACATCAGCGGAGTACCACAGTAGTGATGTCCCGAACGGTTCGCCGCGGACGGCGATCATATGCGCTGTTCGGTCCACCCCTTATTCATCATCATTGAGTAAACTTTGACCCTGTACCTCACAGTCAGCAGACACATTCCAGCCAAGCAGCAGCAGACCCTCCCTCCCAGACCCTCCCACCTCCTGGGCGATACCACAGTGGTTTCTTGAATTTTTTGCTTTTACTGACAAGCCTAATGCAATTTTCTGTTGCCTTCAGTAGTGCAACTTTTAAATAATCCCATTTCTCTTGCACTCCATTTAAATTGCTCCAGTCTGATACTCCTCTACACATATTCTAATTTTAGAAAAGTCTGTTTTTCTAAAGTCTAAAACTTTTGTTTTTATTTTTTGTTTTTTAGTAATCTGACTTATTTCACTGTCTGTCAATACTTAGATTGTTTTACCCCTTTCTGGGCTATGCACGGGCATAGTCAATCGTACTTTAAAATTGTCTGTCATAATTGTCTGTTCTATGGTTATGTGGCCAAATACATGGCCCTCATCTAAATATGTTATAGTCGCACTTTAATCAAGACATGTCACGAACCAGGTCTGCCACTTGGGGACACTCCACTGCCCCCCCCCCAAAAATAGATATACCCAAAATGAAAATATGCATTTATTTATTTTTATTTTTTATTGGGATTAAATTTATAAGGGTGTTTTAACAAGCCCTACAGGGCCTCTAACACATGGTACTGCCATTCGATTCGACCGTCACTAGCTTCACATTAATGCATGTTACTCTACGTTAAACTAGAATTTGCCGTTCCTTTCAACCCTATTGTGACATACCAATTATGTATGCATAAGTGTTGATCATCCTCCTAAGCATTTCACAAGTATGCCTAATAAACGTATGTATTGTATACAGGGCCGCCACCAGAAATTTTAGGGCCCCTGACAAAGCATAAGGTCTGTGCACCCGCCCAGCCCACCCACGAGTCCGCCCACAGGACCCCTACCTAGTCTGCTGCAAATGATGCAGGACTGAATGTGATGTGTATAGTGGAAGTGAATTAGAATGTGTGTAATGGATGTAGTGTTTGTGTGTATTAGATACTGTTTGTGCAGTGAATGCAGAGTGTGTGTTTGTGTAGCGGATGCAGTGTGTATAGTGAACGCAGAGTGTGTTTGAGTAGTGGATGTAGTGTGTGTTTGTGTAGTGGATGTAGTGTTTGTGTGTACTAGAAGCAATGTGTTTAGTGGATGCAGTGGATGTAGTGTGTGTATTAGATGCAGTGTCTCTGTATAGTGAATGCAGAGTGTTTGAATGTGTGGTGGATGTACTATGTGTACTGTGAATACAGGATGTTTGTGTAGTGGATGCTGTGTGTATAGTTAATGCAGAGTGTGTGTCAGTGTGATGAATGCAGAGTGTGTGTCAGTGTAGTGTATGCAGAGTGTGTGTGTGTTAGTGTAGTGAATGCAGTGTGTGTTAGTGTAGTGAATGCAGAGTGTGTGTTAGTGTTGTGAATGCAGAGTGTGTGTCAGTGTAGTGGATGCAGTGTGTGTGTGTTAGTGTAGTGAATTCAGAGTGTGTGTTAGTGTAGTAAATGCAGAGTGTGTGTTAGTGTAGTGGATGCAGAGTGTGTGTCAGTGTAGTTAATGCTGAATGTGTGTTAGTGTAGTGAATGCAGTGTGTGTTAGTGTAGTGTATGCATGTAGTGTAAATGGAGCATTCCAAAAAGGTTATTCCCCCCTCCCTGGTTCTTACCTGGTTCAGGGGGGGGGGAAGATTCCATGATCCCTAGTGGTCCGGTGGCATTGTGGGGGCCCCTGGCTCCCTATACTTGCAGAGGGGGCCCAGCGGACTGCAAGTGTACTTACAAACTCTTCCCTCTCTGTAACTCCCGCGAGCGCGGCGTGCGTGCCGCGCGGAGCATTGCCATGGTAACCCATGGCAACACACTGACGGCCGTGGGTCTCGCGGGAGTTACAGAGAGGGAAGAGCTTGTAAGTACACTTGCAGTCCGCTGGGCCCCCTCTGCAAATATAGCGATCATCGCTATATATTTGTGCAGAGAGTAATTGTGGGGCCCAGAGCAGTCCGGCCCCCCAAGACCGCCGGGCCCGTGACAACCGTTATGGTTGTCACCCCCTGATGGCGGCCCTGATTGTATATAAAAAAAAATAATAAAATAAAAATATTATGTTCACCATTTCACAAGCTAGACATTTTAAAATTGTATGTCTTATAAATTTTGTCTCCTCCTACGTTTAGCTCACGGCATAAAAAAAAATCAGCACTATTACATTCTAGTGGTCTAAACCTCATTCCTGTTGTAAATTCTCTTTTATACCCTCTGTTCAACTGGTTCAGTAAGTATGTATTGTATAACTTTTAACATGTGTATTTCTTATGGTCTCTGTTAACCATTTCACAAACTAGACATTTATTATTAGTAGTAGTAGTAGTAGTAAACCATAGGTTTCTCTACTGTCTCATTACTATCATATTTCCTTTAATTGCTACTTCTCCACAACTCTACAACCTATAACTGGTCTACCAAATCACCCCCTCCATTACTTTTATCACAGCCTCACGTGGCTACCCTGTATCACAGGACTTACATTGGGCCCATTCTCGGTCTCATATACATAGTCCTTGCAAAAGGCCCTCAATGGGACTTTGCAATCAGTACTTCATTGGGCTTTTCATTTTCATGACATCCACTTACAGGGGTTGCATAATACCCCCCACACTACACGATATCGATAAACTAATCATACCTTACTATATGGCTTTTACTAGGTCATCCTCCTGGGGAACTTGTATCCTTCATCACATACATTGTCCCTATCCCATGTCAAACACTATGGTTCAGCAGTATCTATTAGGCGGGATCATCATCACCCACATAGGACACAGCCTAAATATACTCACATGTTGCAAACAATTGAGTGACATCAATACTGTCCAGATCTTAATTCATGGAATACCTTTAAACATGGTCCTTACTTGACCTTCACTACATTCGCTTCACAAGGCCCT
>OW240913.1:218953261-218963971 GCA_933207985.1 Pelobates cultripes
TCTCGGAGCATAAGGCATATAGGAAACCTTAATTCCTTAATAAGTTTTATCTTTAGTCCACATACTAAGCTACTTCAGTCTAGCACGGTATTGGCAACTTGCAAATAACAAGTCACCTACATCTAGACACTTAATAATCTGTCATGTTGGTAATTTACCTAATTTTCCTTTGAAAAAAAAACAATAAAGGCATGATTCTTGGCCTCAACACAACTCTTACAACCTCTATGTTTATTCCACATTTGCTTGCTCCATACATCCATACCCCTTATACAGCCCTATTTTTTTTTCAATCCTGCAGCTCAGGACTTATATTATGCACTTTCTGACTTTTGCTATGATACCTCTACACATGGCCCTCATTAGGCCTTCACTCCAAACGGCTACATCCGGCCCTCCTCGGGCAAACCACTACAATCCAATTTTGGCCTCCCATTTGGGCATTTACATACAAAATTTTCCTGCTTACGAGGGGAAACTACAACCCTTTCAAATCACATTCTACAATTCTACACTGCCTTGCTAGGCCTATGCAACTCCTCCTTATATGACCCCTCTCTCGGCACACTCCCAAGAACCCAGAATCCCTCATTTAGCAATTATACGTATTCAGGCCTTTTAAATCTGTCTGTTTTACTTAAATTAGTATAACCCACACCTTCATCTAAGGCTTACTAGATCTCATAATTTGCTTCACGCTAGTAAGTTAGAGATGTGATATACATGTTTTGGCGTTTAATTACGTAGGCTATTCTTTCTTACACATACGTCAGGTCCTTCTAGTAGAAGGACGCACAGTGGGAACTCCTATCTAGATTCAGTTCGATCAGGTATCTCTTTTCCATACTAATTTTGTTTGGCCTAGGTTATTATATTATATTATTATACTCATTATACATAGGTTCCCCTATTTTTCTAGGTTCCCACCATTCTTACTTATCAACCTGTTGTTGACGTATTAATCCTTAACCACAACATGGGTACGTTATCTCAATTGGCACTTACACCATCCTGGACATATTCCCATTGTGTCTTTAGGTTCCTCTCTACGATATCCTTTCTCAAGCTCAACCTCACTAATTGGGCAAGGTATGTAAGTTCCAACATACTTTCTATCAATTTATTGTTTCTATTCCCCAACACTTCTTAGGGATAGATCACCTGACTGCAAATGGTTTGGTGCGGGCCATTTTCTAGTATATTCATAATTCAGTCCTGCGAGGCCAACACCCATCCTCATGCGGAGGTATTCACCCATTGGCCCAACTCATAACTATAGCCTCCCTCCAATCTCTACAGGTTATTAGATAGGGCCTCACCTGTCACGACCACTCATTTAAATCTCTTACTTGTCACAGAGAGACCAATATTTGCGTCACTTCTTTCTGTGGCCTCAGTCCCTTGGCCAAAATCACAGCTAGAGCTGAGTCACTCACTGAGCCACTTAGAATTTAGCAAGGCCTCACTTTTCCTTTGCATAGCTAATTTCTGGATGAATATCACCATCCAGCACTTAGCGAGCTGCCATTTGATACAGGACTACATTCTCATCGACATGCCCTTTACATTTACTCATTGTTTATTTATCATAGTATGTCTCTAACCACTATAAGAGGTTATTTAATTCCCAAGTAACTTGCCAGACCCTCCACCCCAGCTAGTCCATTGTACTCTGGTCAAGTACCAGGATACCACTGTAAGGAAATCCCATATAGCTGAACCGCTTTGATAATTCCTCCTGCAATGCCAGCGTCTAAGGTAGTTCCAAGCAATGAAGTCCCTAAGAAATATAACAGCTTCCCAAGATAATCCCCTTGGTAAAGCATACGAATTCCCAAATAACAGTCAGAGTCCAGAATCAGGATACAAGTAGATCTGAGGTCTGGAATCTCCAGCCTGCTTTTTATTACGGTTACAGACAAGAAATACACACCCAGGGGGAGGCATTAAATCACCAATCAGGAATAGGTTACAGCCCATACCTCCCTCCCCTCTGATAAACAGTTAACTTAATTAAAACGTGCACTATTTTACCCCAGTTCTGGATGTACCCCAAAAACAGGGGGTACACCTATAAATCTGGTACCGCTGGATAGTTCTCATTTGTGTGGACAACATATCGAAAAATCAGTCCATTCGGATGAATGGTTCGGGAGTTATGGAACACTAAAGTTTTGACCGACCGCACGGACAATCTAGCCGAAAATAGTTCCATAAGTTTTGGCCCTGCGGTCGGTCTCCGTTTAGGCGAATAAAAGAGACGAAAGCCCTGCCATCCATTCGCATCTTTGGGATCGTTGAAATCCCCATACGAAGTTGCATGTAACTACCGAACGGCCGGTGATTCGGTTGTTCTCGTGCGAAGTTCTGGATGTATGGAGGTCTCAGCGGTGTTCGCCTGTTTGCGTATCCGATTTTAGTTCCACGCGTTGACGGGCAAACACCGCTGTTCGCACGTAAAATGGCTGCGACCACGTGTAAAGTGCCGAAATGGCGGCCACCTATATTTTACACAGGGAATTCGCCTGAATACATCCGAAAGGTAGAAATCCTGATTAACGGAGTCATTTCTTCACACTGCTCCCCTATAAGTCCATAGGTCGGCATACCCGCCTAGACCCTGTCGGGTTGGCTTGGGGATGTCCGATGAAAGTATGTTTTTAGGTGTCCAGTTCGGTCTGGCGGGACAGTCCATCCGCGTTCCCATTTTGTTTACCCGGACGGTACTGCATGGTAAAATTGTATGGTTGGAGAGCTAGGCTCCACCGGAGTAGCCTGGGGTTGTCACCAGCTACCCGGTTGAGCCATACCAGGGGGTTGTGGTCGGTCATAAGGGTAAACGCTCGCCCATACAGATAGGGCTGAAGTTTCTTGAGGGCCCACACGAGAGCCAAGCACTCTTTTTCTACGGTGGCATAGCTGACTTCTCGGGGCAAAAGTTTACGGCTGAGGTATGCCACCGGGTGTTCCATGCCATCCGCCCCCACCTGGCTTAGCACGGCTCCCAGCCCAAACATGGAGGCATCTGTGTGGACAAGAAATTGTTTAGTGTAATCGGGTGCTGCCAACACAGGGGCCTCACTCAATGCCGCTTTGAGCTTCTGGAAAGCGTCCGTGCACTCTGGGGTCCAGGCGACCTGTTTGGGAAGGGCCTTTTTGGTAAGGTCCGTGAGGGGCTTGGCTAGGGCGCTATATTCTGGGACGAACTTCCTGTAATACCCGGCCGTCCCTAAGAAAGCCAGTACCTGGGTTTTGGTCCGGGGTTGGGGCCAGTTAGCTATGGCCTCTACCTTAGCGGGCTCTGGGCGTTGTCTACCGGAGCCGACCCGGTGACCTAGATACTGGACCTCGGCTAGGCCTACGTGACATTTGTCGGGTTTCAAAGTGAGCCCTGCGAGGTGGATTCGTTCAAGTACCCTGGACACATGACCCAGATGGTCTCCCCATGTGCGGCTATAGATGGCAATATCATCTAGATACGCACATGCGAAGTCCTGAAACCCCTCCAGGAGCCTATCCGCCATCCGCTGAAACGTAGCCGGGGCGTTCTTCATCCCAAAGGGCATAACCTTGAATTGGTATAGCCCAAAAGGGGTGACGAACGCCGACTTGGGGATGGCCGCAGGCTCCAAGGGGATCTGCCAATAACCCTTGCACAGGTCCAGAGTAGTCAAGTAGTTCCCCCCCGCCATACGGTCTAAGAGCTCATCTATTCTAGGCATGGGGTAGGCATCGGTTATGGTACGGTCGTTAAGCCTCCGGTAATCTACACAGAAGCGCGTAGTACCGTCGCGCTTCGGTACTAGTACCACCGGGGAGGCCCAAGGACTTTGGGAGGGTTCTATTACCCCTAGCCGTAACATATCCCTTAACTCGGTGAGCATACTCTCACGTACTGCTTCCGGGATCCGATATGGCTGTTGCCGTAGGGGCGTCTCTCCCTGGGTTTCCACACTGTGGACCGCAGCGGAGGTATAGCCGGGGGTAGCGGAAAACATCTCTCGGTATCCCTGCAGCAGTTGAGTAGCCTCACCTTTCTCCAGGTGGTCTAAATTTTGCCCCAAGCTTACTTGGTCAATCGTACAGGGGGTGGTCTCCAGTAAGTCAGGAAGGGGAAGCCCTTCACTATCCTCTGTGGCGGGGGCGCACACAGCGCCCACCTCCTCTGTCCTTTCAAAATATGGTTTGAGCATGTTCACATGGAAGGCTTTGGTCAGCCTTTCATCTGAGCATTTGCTCACGATGTAGGTAGTCTCGCTAACCTGTTCCACTACCTTAAAGGGTCCCTGCCAGGCTGCTTGAAGCTTGTCCTTTTTAATGGGCCTCAGAGCCAGTACCTTCTGCCCTAAGTCCAGCACTCTATCCTGGGCCCTCCTATCGTACCACTTTTTCTGGTCCTCCTGGGCCGCCTGCAGGTTCTCCCGAACCGATTCGGTGAGGGCCCGCAGACGGTCCCGGAACTCCAGGACATACTGGGCGATAGGGACTCCCCCCTCATCTGTATTGCCCTCCCAGTGTTCCCGTACGAGCTCCAGTGGGCCCCGAACTTTTCTCCCGTACAGGAGTTCGAAGGGGGAAAACCCAGTCGAGGCCTGGGGCACCTCACGGTAGGCAAACAGAAGGTGGGGGAGGAATTTTTCCCAATTCTTGTGGGACTCTGTAAAAGTTTTTAGCATCTGTTTTAGAGTGCCATTGAAACGTTCACAGAGCCCGTTAGTCTGGGGATGATACGGGGCGCTGAACAGGGGCTGCACTCCACAGCTCTGCCACAGTTGTTGCGTCAGGGTGGCTGTGAACTGCGTCCCCCGATCGGAGAGTATCTCCTGCGGGAAACCTACTCGGGTGAATATCTGAATAAGGGCCTCTGCCACGGTCTCGGCCTCTATATTGGTGAGGGCGACTGCCTCCGGGTATCTAGTGGCGTAGTCAACCACCGTTAGGATAAACCTTTTGCCCGACGGACTGGGGCGACTGAGGGGACCTATTAAATCCACCGCTACTCGGTGGAAGGGCTGTTCGATGATGGGTAGGGGGTGAAGCTTAGCCTTCCGAAGGTCTCCCCTTTTCCCTACCCTTTGGCATACATCACATGTCCTACAATAGTACTTTAGGTCCTGGGTAGCTCTGGGCCAGAAGAAGGTTTGAGTTAACCTGTCTCTGGTCTTTTTGACCCCTAAATGTCCTGCTAGGGGAATGTCATGACTGAGTTTTAACAACTCAGCCCGAAATTTACGGGGCACAACTAACTGTCTTTTTATGACCTGGGTAGCCCCCTGTCCCACCCCCTCGGTTACCCTATATAGCAACCCCTTATACCACTCAAATTTTTCGTGCGGGTTGTTCTCGGGGGTAGCGGCCGCGGCCTTCCTATAGCCTTCTAATGTGGGGTCAGTACGCTGTTCCTGTTCAAACCCCTGGGGGGTATCCCAGAAGGGTACGGGGGGATCGGGTAAAGGGGGTATTTCGACTCTTACCTGGTTTTCCTCAGAGTGCAGCGGAGCTTCCAGTCTGGCTTGAGCTCGGGTGGTAACCGGGTAGGCCTCGGCAGGGGGGTCTCGGGCTAGTTGGGAGGTTAGGCATCCCACATCATTTCCCAACAAAACCTCGGCGGGCAGTTCTTGCATAATCCCCACCTCCAGTTGTTTAGACCCGGAACCCCAATCAACAAACATATTAGCGGTGGGCAGTTTGTGAATAGCGCCCCCAGCCACCCTTACAGCGACTGTGCGTCCGGTGCGAGCTTGTGCTCTGACCGTGTGGGGCTGTACCACAGTCAAAGTAGCCCCAGAGTCTCTCAGCGCCCGGGCCCCCACGCCATCGACGGTAATCCATTGGCGGTGATGGTCCCGGTTGTCCCCCCCAGCTTGTACTGGATTGACCTCATGTAATACACTCCACTGTTCTTCGTGGTTAAGGCCAGGGCCTGTGTGATCCTGTTGCACACAGTGCGCAGCTGCCCTGGGTTGTTGTGGGGCTGGCCGTTCCCAGCTTCCCCGGTTTAAGCGAGGGCACTGATACTTGTAATGTCCTGGTTGCTTGCAGTAGTGACACACTGCAGGAGGTCGAGGTGTGTTTGCTGGGTTCGGTGGGGGGTTACCTATGGCAGGTCTAGGTGGAGCCGGGTTGGTTGGAGCTGTGTACTGAGGCTTAAATGGTGGTCTGCTCGCCCCTTGCTCTTTCCTCCTGTTATCCTGGTACTCGTCCGCTAGCCTAGCGGCCTCCTCCACGGTTTTTGGTTTCCTATCTTTTACCCAGTCTTTTATGTCCTCTGCAGTATGATTAAAAAATTGCTCCAGTATCACTAGTTGCAAAGCTTCTTCTAGGGTGGTTGCCTGGCAGCCCTTCATCCAATTGCGGGCTGCCCGCTGCAGGCGAAAAGCCCATTCCGTATGGGAATCTCTCCCAGTCTTTCTCAGGTCTCTAAACTTTTTCCGGTATGCCTCCGGAGTTACCGCATATCTGGCCAACAAAATGTCTTTTATTTTCTCATAATTATGTATGTCCCCCTCAGGTACTGCTCGCAGCGCCTCGGCTGCTCTACCTGACAATTTACTGCTGACGACTGCAGCCCATTTGGTGGAGTCTAATCCCTCCAGTGCACACTGGCGTTCAAAGTCTTGCAAGTAACTGTCAATTTCCATTTCATTGTCAACAAATGATTTAAACGCTGCATAATTTACCTTCTTTGGTATTTCCCCAATACTTCTCGGGGGGTGTAGCAAATCCCCCTGTGACGCTCTGTCCCGGTCATCTCGCTCTTTTTGCGCTTGTCTGGCTTGTGCTACGACCTGCAGTATCGCCTCTGAGGATGGATTGGGTCCCAATAAACTGAGTGTCCATCGGATGTCCTTTTGCATCACGGTTTCTTCCTCTTGGTCCATCTCTATATTACTGGTATTATCGCTCTGCATTAACTCCGCAATTATCGTGGCTTTTGTTTTGTTACTTGCCACTCTGCCTCGAGCTTCCAGTAAGTCCTTTAGCGTGGTTCTTTTAAGTAGCTGGTACTGCTGAGCCATTCATTCCTTTGCTTGTTTTGAAATGTCCATTTGGGATTCGAATCCCTCCGCTTGCCACCAGTTGTAAGGAAATCAAGTATAGCTGAACCGCTTTGATAATTCCTCCTGCAATGCCAGCGTCTAAGGTAGTTCCAAGCAATGAAGTCCCTAAGAAATATAACAGCTTCCCAAGATAATCCCCTTGGTAAAGCATACGAATTCCCAAATAACAGTCAGAGTCCAGAATCAGGATACAAGTAGATCTGAGGTCTGGAATCTCCAGCCTGCTTTTTATTACGGTTACAGACAAGAAATACACACCCAGGGGGAGGCATTAAATCACCAATCAGGAATAGGTTACAGCCCATACCTCCCTCCCCTCTGATAAACAGTTAACTTAATTAAAACGTGCACTATTTTACCCCAGTTCTGGATGTACCCCAAAAACAGGGGGTACACCTTTAAATCTGGTACCGCTGGATAGTTCTCATTTGTGTGGACAACATATCGAAAAATCAGTCCATTCGGATGAACGGTTCGGGAGTTATGGAACACTAAAGTTTTGACCGACCGCACGGACCATCTAGCCGAAAATAGTTCCATAAGTTTTGGCCCTGCGGTCGGTCTCCGTTTAGGCGAATAAAAGAGACGAAAGCCCTGCCATCCATTCGCATCTTTGTGATCGTTGAAATCCCCATACGAAGTTGCATGTAACTACCGAACGGCCGGTGATTCGGTTGTTCTCGTGCGAAGTTCTGGATGTATGGAGGTCTCAGCGGTGTTCGCCTGTTTGCGTATCCGATTTTAGTTCCACGCGTTGACGGGCAAACACCGCTGTTCGCACGTAAAATGGCTGCGGCCACGTGTAAAGTGCCGAAATGGCGGCCACCTATATTTTACACAGGGAATTCGCCTGAATACATCCGAAAGGTAGAAATCCTGATTAACGGAGTCATTTCTTCACAACCACTAACACAGTCCCTTGTAATCCTGGACCGTTCCTAATTGCTGCCGAACTCATGGGCAAAGACTTCCCATTCCCAGCTACAGCACTGAAGCTGAGCTGTACAGACTCATGATTGCCAACTCTGAGCTCCCCACCCAGGTATCTGCGCTGGTGCAAGTATCACAGACAACATGGTGGCATCCATCCTTTCATCATGATTATGTTCTATGATAGTCTGGAGAATTAGTCTCCTAACTCAGTTCCTAACCCTCACACAATATGTACCCTTACTTTCATCCACTATAGGAAACATCAGACGTTACAGTCCGGCACACACTCCCTCTACTCACGCTATTTCACCGGCACATTTAATTCTACCGTCATTATGAAGTACATATAAGTAAGCAAACACATTGATTTGGTCTCCTCGTAGATTGCCTCCCATGACCTTGTAGATAACTATTGATTCCTTATTCCTTACTACACCTTGCCTGACCACTAATTACCTTCAATACAGTTCCCTGCAACATGCCACAGTGGACGTCACTGTGGCATATGCACGGTATTAAATGGTAGGGGCATTTTATTTGCCACCCGTTTCATGCCTGGGGTCTATAGCAGCCCTAAATTATTCAATGTGTTTGTAGTGATCCTCTCATGGCTGCTATTGACTGTTTTTGACTGCCATACAATGATACATTATCATGACACAGTTTTGACTGTTGAGAAACCTATTGCTACACTCTATAGCATTCACAAGTTTCATCTTGGGTATTCTGCTGCCCAAAGACGTATACCTGTAATATTACTAGGTGTACATCTTAACTTATTGTCAGTACAGTTATATATATATATTGTAACGGACCGTTTTGCCCAAAAGAGGTCAAAAACCGTTTAGGCGATATTCCCCCTTTTCAGCTGCACAGACAGCTACTGCAAGCACCAATCTCCTGAACTGCAAACCCACAAATTCACCAACTCCCGAATAGTGATGTACCGAACGGTTCGCCAGCGAACGGTTCCCGGCGAACATAGCACGTTCGCGTTCGCCACGGCGGGCGAACATATGCGCGGTTCGACACGCCCCCTATTCGTCATCATTGAGTAAACTTTGACCCTGTACCTCACAGTCAGCAGACACATTCCAGCCAATTAGCAGCACACCCTCACTAGCAGACCCTCAAAACCTCCTGGAAGGCATCCATTTTAGATTCATTCTCAAGCTGCATGCTTAGTAAGAGGAGGGAAAGTGTAGCTGCTGTTCATAAGATAGGGAAAAGCATAGCTAGGTTAGGGATAAGGTTATGCTTTTTTTTTAAAAAAAATTTCTATGTAATGTAATTGCACTTAGTTGTCTGCCACTGCTGCCAGCTTCTGTGTCAGACTCACAGTGCATACTGTGCCCATTTCCCCAGTCAGTGCCACCACTTACATCTGGTGTCACAATAGCTTGGATTTAAAAACAAAAAACTTTTTTCACTGTTATAGATTGAATAGCAGTCAGTTGTCTGCCACTGCTGCCAGCTTCTGTGTCAGGCTCACAGTGCATACTGTGCCCATTGCAGTGCCACCACTTAGATCTGGTGACACAATAGCTTGGATTTAAAAACACACACTTTTTTCATTGTTAAAGATTGAATAGCAGTCAGTTGTCTGCCACTGCTGCCAGCTTCTGTGTCAGGCTCACGGTGCATACTGTGCCCATTTCCCCAGTCAGTGCCACCACTTAGATCTGGTGACACAAAGCTTGTATTTAAAAACAAAAAACACTGTTTTCACTGTTATAGATTGAATAGCAGTCAGTGTCCTTAAAGCGGGTGTGTTACGCTAACAGTGGATACGGTGACCAGTGCCACCAATTAGATCTGGTGACACAAAAGCTTGGATTTAAAAACAAAAAACACTTTTTTCACTGTTATAGATTGAATAGCAGTCAGTGTCCTTAAGCGGGTGTGTTACGCTAACAGTGGATACGGTGACCATTGCCACCACTTAGATCTGGTGACACAAAGCTTGTATTTAAAAACAAAAAACACTTTTTTCACTGTTATAGATTGAATAGCAGTCGGTGTCCTTAAAGCGGGTGTGTTACGCTAACAGTGGATACGGTGACCAGTGCCACCACTTATATCTGGTGTCACAATAGCTTGGATTTAAAAACAAAAAACTTTTTTCACTGTTATAGATTGAATAGCAGTCAGTGTCCTTAAAGCCGGTGTGTTACGCTAACAGTGGATACGGTGACCAGTGCCACCACTTAGATCTGGTGACACAAAGCTTGTATTTAAAAACAAAAAACACTTTTCACTGTTATAGATTGAATAGCAGTCAGTGTCCTTAAAGCGGGTGTGTTACGCTAACAGTGGATACGGTGACCATTGCCACCACTTAGATCTGGTGACACAAGCTTGTATTTAAAAACAAAAAACACTTTTTTCACTGTTATAGATTGAATAGCAGTCAGTGTCCTTAAAGCGGGTGTGTTACGCTAACAGTGGATACGCTGACAAGTGCCACTAATTAGATCCTGTGTCACAATAGCTTGGATTTAAAAACAAAAAACTTTTTTTACTGTTATATATTGAATAGCAGTCAGTGTCCTTAAAGCGGGTGTGTTACGCTAACAGTGGATACGGTGACAGTGCCACCAATTAGATCTGGTGACACAAAGCTTGGATTTAAAAACAAAAAAACACTTTTTTTCACTGTTATAGATTGAATAGCAGTCAGTGTCCTTAAAGCGGGTGTGTTACGCTAACAGTGGAT
>OW240913.1:218972459-219024947 GCA_933207985.1 Pelobates cultripes
CAAACAGCCTTGTTATGTTGAAAAGTGCTATGCTAAATTCTGGACATTACTATTATGTTTCCAGACAGAAGATGACCGGAAAAATAAATAAAGGCTGATAACTGTCAACACCCAGCTATTTCTCAAGATGAAACATAATAATGAGAATACCTGATTGACTATCAAAGCACCTCACAGTACAAGACATAGATTGTTACCTACAAGTCAGAAAAAATTGGTTAATAGGAAGAAGCAGAAGAATAGGAATATATATTTCCTGCTGGAGTGTGAAACCATACTAACTAAATCCGTTAATGGTTTTGTTAATACAGCACTCAGACCCCATCGACTTGTCGTTACTTTTGACAGTTGAAATAGAACCTCTTCCTCTGTAAACTCACATGTAGCAAATGACCCATTTGTCCTTTCTGCTAACTGAGGCACCTTTCCTTCATTTTCATCTGTAAATACTGAACAAAAATATTTATTGAGGCAATCAGCTAGACCTTTATCCTCTTCTACTACCTACTTTTTTGTTTTGTTTTGTTTTTGGTTTTTAATTTTTTACTTCTGTTGTGCAAAGGTTTGACAAACAAGTTTGCCATGCCACAACAGCAAATACAGATATTTCAAAAGGCATGAAACTGTGGCATATAATGGTTCTGCACATTTTTTAAATAATAAACATGCTAATACATGTAATGTCAGACAATGAGAGGGCAATAAGATTGATTGAAACATACTATATGAGTTGACATTAATATAGTCAAATAAGATACATCCAAATAGGGTAACATGCTAAACTGTAGTTAATTCCTTAGCTGAGTAGCTGCTGGGTACTATTTTCGGTGTATGTGTATAGGAGACTAACACTTTGTAAGTTAATGGTTGTGCCATCATGCCCGTAACCACCGCGGCACATCCACAGCAGTAGGGAGAATGTCAACTAGATAGGCTTGCATGACCATGGAGATGTGCCTCCCAGGGAAGGAGCCCACATGGTCCAATCTGGCTATATCATTTCAGCAGGCATATTATAAACATTTGTCATGGGGTAACAGGCTACATGACATCATACATAGCGGTCAATTACAGCATGGCATTGCAGAGTTGGAGCACAGTTTTATGGTCAGCATAATAAACATGTTTAGTTCATCATATAATGGTAACTGGATGAGGTCTAACATAATAAACCAACGATACATGGTATTAGTTGGTTATGTGCTTAATGTAGTATATAAGATTAACTTTAAAGGCGTGTAAGTAAAGGTCAATAGTAACTAAATAAAAGCAGCAAAAAAAACTGAAAATAAAGATTCCCACTGGAGCTAGATACAGTGTTGTGCCACTGTGCCACCTTAGGTAGGTATTAATAAGGTGTAAATCTAAATAATAACGTGAGCTGCTCGCAGATTAAGTAAAGCTTGCAAGATGGCAACTGCATGAGATCATACAGAGCTAGAGTAAGAATGAGCTAGTGTAATTTTTGATTTTCAGAGTTAAAATAAACTTTACATTGAGTGGTCCTGTGCTTAATTCTGCTTAGCCAATGCCCATTAATGGCAGGCTGCTAACACTTGAAAACCTGAGTCCACCTTTCAGTATGTGAGGCTGCCACCAGCCACAAATGCCTGCGCGCTCCTGCATCCCGCCGACATGTAATCAGCAGAGTCCCTTAACCTGCTCCAGGCCTCTGGGTATTCCTAGTGCTCGTGATAGTTGCCACCAGGAGTGTACCATCTGATGGGGAGGCTTGTGAGCTCAGACTCGCCCTCCTCCGGAGCGTGGCACAAAGAAGCAGAGGTGAGATGAGAAGGCCGTTTTTTGGTATTGTCGAGCTGCGGTATGCTCTGATGCCTGGAGATTCTGCCGATGGGGCCGACGGTAGGGTGGGCACGCCGCCACGTGGGGCCCCAACCCAGCGTCAGATCGATGAACTGCCGCTTCATCCTTAACCTCAACTGTAGCAGGTGAATTCCGAAGGGTAGATCTGTGTTTGAATCGCCTCCAGAACTCTTGACATATATGATTGAGCCGCATCTAAAAGCGATCTTTCCAGGTCTGGGTCTCTGGGTCCCCTCGAGACTGTGGATGTTGTGGCTCGGCGGCCATCTTGGATTCAACATGCGTACTTTGCTCCGGCAGGAGATTCATGCTGCAGGTATGTGAAGTTCCCTAGCGGGGAGCGGGATAACCCCCACCGGTCCGAGGGGGTGGGGAAGGGGGGCATCAAGAGAGTTGCTGCTCAGAGAGGTCCCCATGTCACAAGATTGGCCATCTCTCCCGGCCATTAGGTGACCTTCCACTCTAGGCCACATATGGGAAGTGTGGGAGATCTTGTCAGAAAATCATGGAACAAGTGTCCACGAGCTCCCACTTGTTTCTGCAAAAATCACGATTATTGTCAATAATAGCTCAAATTAAGCTCAGTTGTGCTGGAGCTCTCTGTAAGCACATCTGGTTCACTCGGCAGTCAGGCCCACCCCTCCGTCTTTTGTTTTTAATCTAACTAATCCTTGTTTTACTTTTTTCTCATTTATGTATCTAAACAAAATGTTTTGTCTCCTTTTTTTACTGACTGTGCTATTTTCTCTTCTGTGTGTGATTTGGAAGCTCGGGAAACTTGCTTAGCTGCTTTCTGCCTAATCTTATACATCTGTCTGTCTTCCTCACTGTTTTTTTTTTTTTTTATAATTACTAAAGGCTAACCTTTTGTTTACTATTTTGGCAAGATCTTTGGATAAAACAGTGATTTCCTAAATTTTTTGCTTTTACTGACAAGCCTATTGCAATTTTCTGTTGCCTTCAGCAGTGAAACTTTTAAATAATCCCATTTCTATTGGACTCCATTTAAATTGCTCCAATCTGATAATGACTCCTTTACACATATTCTAATTTTAGAAAACTCTGTTTTTCTAAAGTCTAAAACTTTTTTTTTGTGGTGTGACTCAGTCACTATTCTTATATTAAACCACACTGACTGATGATCACTGGATCCTAATCTTTCACCTACAGTAATATCTGATACCAAATCTCCATTTGCTAACACTAAATCTATTATGGCCTCCTTACGAGCTGGCTCCTCAACGACTTGTTTTACAGACAATCCCAGTAGGGAGCTTAGAATATGTGTGCTCCTGGCACAAGCAGCTATTTTGGTTTTCCAATTCACATCATGAAGATTAAAGTCACCCATGATGATAACTTCTCCCTTCATGGTAATTTTAGCTATTTACTCAATTAGTAGATTATTTAACTCTTCTATTTGTCCAGGGGGCCTGTAAATCACACCTACACTAGATTCTAACGTATCCCAAAAGGACTCTATGTTCGCCTCACTAACTTTTATTAGATTTTTTTTTATCATCTCTCCTTATTAAATATACTAATTACTAATGTCTCAATACATTAGTAGAAATTATAACGCATAAGTTAAATTTGACATCGTAGAAATCACAACGTACCATATCGGCCAAAAAATGCCTTTAATCTGTCTTTCCATGAAAAACGCTCAGAGAATGTATTGTACTTACGGCTAATACCGTAGCCGCTCACAATACATGATTGTAATTTATGTTGCATAAGGTGATTAAACATGACATAATAACCGAACCAGGGAAAAGAGTTGATCTCAAACCCTATAGAATTCCTGAGGCCCGGAGGGAGGTTATAAACTTAGAGTTTGAGAGCATGTTAAAACTTGGAGTCATTGAAGAATCCCAGAGTAACTGGATTAGTCCTATTGTATTAGTGCCAAAACCTGATGGTACATGGAGGTTCTGTAATGACTACCGCAAGTTAAATGCCATCTCAAAATTTGATGCTTACCCAATGCCCAAAGTTGATGAGTTAATAGAAAGACTGGGTAAAGCTCGTTATCTAACAACCTTGGATTTAACAAAGGGTTACTAGCAGGTCCCTCTCACTGAAAGAGCCAAATAAAAGATAGCCTTTTCAACACCCAGTGGCCTGTTTCAGTACACTGTATTGCCATTTGGGTTACATGGGCACCTGCCACATTCCAACGAATGATGGACAGAATTCTTAAACCTCATGTTCGTTATACTGCAGTATACTTGGATGATGTCGTCATCCACAGTGCAGACTGGGAATCCCACCTCCCCAAAGTTCAAGCGGTGCTTGATGCTATCCGCTCAGCAGGCTTAACTGCCAATCCTTCCAAATGTACAATTGGTTTAGAGGAAGCAAAGTACTAAGGTTATTCTGTTGGGAGGGAGTTGGTTAAACCACAGGAAGCCAAAGTGGAAGCCATACAAAAATGGCCACAGCCCCTTACAAAAAAAACAAGTAAAGGCATTTTTGGGTTTAATTGGATACTATAGGCGATTCATCCCAGATTTTGCTACCATTGCTGCACCTCTAACAGACCTTGTTAAAGCAAAGTCCCCAGTTATAGTTAAATGGTGCCCAGAAAAGGCTTTTAAGAGTCTGAAGGAAGCTATCTGTAGCCATCCTGTCTTGGTGACCCCAGATTTTTCCAGGGACTTTATAGTTCAGATAGATGCTTCTGATGTGGGCTTGGGGGCTGTTCTTTCACAGGAATACCAGGGTGAAGAACACCCTGTTTTCTTTTTGAGCAGGAAGTTAAACCCACATGAGAAGAACTACTCTATTGTTGAAAAAGAGTGTCTTGCTATTAAGTGGGCATTAGACTCTCTTAAATACTACCTGCTGGGCAGAAAGTTCCAATTGATAACGGACCATGCACCTCTGACATGGATGTATCAGAACAAAGAAAATAACTCCAGAGTAACCAGATGGTTTTTGAGTTTACAATCTTTTAATTTCACTGTCGAACACAGGGCTGGTCTACAAGAAGGTAATGCTGATGGGCTTTCCAGGGTACACTCTCTGATTTCCATGGTCGCTCAAATCCATGGGTATGAGCTGGGGGGGAGGATATGTGAGCAAAAAAGTGGAATAGTGGTTGATGGAAGATACATCAGGCCTGATTTGCTAAACAGCAGCCAGAGAATTTTCAGTTAAATGCCCCAGGGAGAGATGTTAAAGTTTGCAATATACATTGCTGATGCTCTGCAAAACACGGTATGGGTCCCTGGGCCGGAGCATTTGGAGAGCAGGGTGGGCCAATGCTCCAACAGCACTGGTTGCTGTGTAACAGACCAGAATTTTGATTTAACTTAAAGGACCACTATACTCATTTTCCTGGCACTATAGTGCCCTGAGGGTGCCCCCACCCTCAGGGTCCCCCTCCCGCCGGGCTGGATGGAGAGGAAGGGGTTAAACTTACCTCTTTCTCCAGCACCGGGCGAGGGACTCTCCTCCTCCTCTCCGCCTCCTCTGCTCTCGCGCGCGCATTCAGCCAGTCTCATAGGAAAGCATTCATGAAGCTTTCCCATGGATGCTGGCGTCTTCTCACTGTGAAAATCACAGTGATAAGCACGTAAGCGCCTCTAGCAGCTGTCAATGAGACAACCACTAGAGGCTGGATTAACCCGTTTATAAACATAGCAATTTCTCTGAAACTGCTATGTTTATAGAAAAAAAGGTTAAACATAGCTGGACCTGGCACCCAGACCACTTCATTAAGCTGAAGTGGTCTGGGTGCCTATAGTGGTCCTTTAAGAGTTAACTAATTGGCACTCACCTGTAGCTGGTCAATTAGCAGACAGACCTTTAAAAGAAGAGATCAGCCTGCTGCAAGGTGAGGGAGAAAAAGCTAGGAGAGCTGAAGGAGAGCTGAACAATAATTGCGTTATTGCAAATCTATTTCATTTTTTTTGGAAAATTGGTAAGTGGGAAAGCCACCCAATTACAGATAGTGATTTCTGTCTGGTAAGAGCTCAAGTATGAGCAAGGAAATTTGTTTGTTTATTATTATTTAAAGTACCTGTTTTTCCTTTCAAATAAAAAGGAAAACCGAACTGAATGTGTCCTGGACTTTGTATACCCTAGAAGGCTGTGGTTACTGTAAGATCTGTGACAAAATCCTTAAAGGGTTAAACTTAACTTTCCCCGGGGCCGAATGTGTCAGGATAGTGGCTGTGCAGATGTCTGGGTGCCAGAAATACACCCCTGACCACCGTCCTCAACACTCTGTCACAATAGATAAAAACTATGTTGGAAGGTCATTTGGCCTGAATTTGTGGGAGGAGGTATGATCCTACCCCCCTACTTACCTTTGTCTCCATAGTAACCAGCACTTCTGGTCCGTTGTTCCCGCTAAAGTCAGTCTCCTGAAAGCAATCCGTTGCCAGCAGCTCCTGCTTTCCGTCTTCCGTGACGTTAACCGGCTTCTACCCGTCTTCGCAACTGGCTAACCGGCTTACGGTCATGAGACCGGCACGTCCACGTAAGCTTAATGTGGGAAATAGCGTTCAGCTATTTCTCACATTCAGGGCCTAAAAACGTGAGGATAGGCTCCCTTCATTACTACCTATTTGTGCTATTAAACTGTTCGTGTACTTCCGCATTCGTGCAGTTAACAGCCGAACGCGGAGTACACACGCCTTTGTTTTACTTTCGTAAAACTAATTTTACTGACCGCACATACTTACCCTGCGTTCGTCTGTTCTTTAGTACATTTGTAAAGCCGAACACGTTCAATCGGCTGTTTGTGCAACCTTTCGTTAATCTCCACTTATACTGTCTACAGCTGACTATTCAATTGGCTTTCGTTTAAATCTTTTGTATGCTCCTTTTCACTGAACGCAGGAGCTCTTTCTATTTTACAGTACTTGTTCATACGTTTAAACGAATGCAAGAAGCTACAGTGTTGAAATTCTCAGAGCTACTGTACATGTATCTAATTATGCCATTTTACTTAAACCAAGCTCATTATTTTATCCAATATGATGTTATGTTTTTATTATATGGCTCTTAAAGTCACCACTAGTTAAATAATATGTGTTTTCACTAATTCCTGTCCATGGTCACATAATTATGGGACACCTATATTTTCCAGGGTAATCTCCTTAAAGGCACAGTTTGGCATTTTCTCTTTATAAATTACGTTTTAAATACACCTTCAGGCATTATCTAATCCTGGGGGGACTTAGTCTATTGTACTTTCTATCTATTGTTTTAATCATCACCGCTCATAGGTTAAGCCCTTACAGTCCTTTTTCACCATTACAGAGCATTAACACGTTCTTTAAAACCTTTGTTCCTTAAATATCTTATATACCGGTTCCTTACACTTAAACTGCATATGTTTTCTACTGCTTTCCTCCAAACAGTGTTCAAGAAGTGGTATCCCAGTATCCTGTATTTCTGTATCAGGTAAGAAGGTTTACCATTTTTCTTTTTCCCTCGAGGCCTCATTCAGCTTCCATGGCCTCATTCAGCTGCCCCACCTCCCAAAGTGGGTTTTAAACTTCAAATGGGCCAGGTCTGAGATTCCTCACTACGATTAGAACATCAATCACACAAACCTACACCACCTTGCTTCTACTTATTTAACGGTACATTTTTTGTCTATTTGTCTATTGTTTCTACATTTCTTCACTCAGACCTGTGTCATTACCGCAGTTTCGCCAAGTTACATGGCATCAACCACCAACAAGACTACCTGGTTCCCTGCATTTCAGTTTCAAGTATTGTAAATCTTACTCACTACGATTCCGTTTCTCCTTAAGGCCTTACTTCACCTTTGTATCATGTAAATGTCACAATCGTGGGAACCCCGGGGGGCTTGTCTCTACTTACGGACCTACGTTCAGGTCCCTCATCATACACGGGTTCATACGTTACATTTCATTATTATGCTTTACCCATACGTTTGACATTTTTACATTTGGCATACCAGAGGCAGGCCTCGGGCCCTCTAGCATCAATATTACCCTTAGGATATCTTTACTGGGCCCATTCCCTGCCCAGTGAATATATCGAAATCCACCTGCGCATTGACCAATGAAATAGGACAATACTCAAGGTTAAGTATATACATACGTCAATTACACCATGCTAAGAGACAAGCCCCATCAGGCTAATGAACTGGCATTGAGGGTTAGGCAATGGAATTAGCTATCCTAAGTAATACTATGGTCCCGCGAGGTCTATACCCCACCTCATACACGGAGGTTCAGCCCCACTACCAAATCATAGTTAGCTACCCCGCTCGCCCTTCTTTAGGGCTACAGCTAGGGCTTCCCAAGTCATGGCCACACATTTTTTGAATCTCTTACGGTCACAGCGAGGCCAACATCCTGCCACCACGTTCAGGTGGCCTCAAAATTCCCTCGGCCCAAATCATAGGTAGAGCCTCTCTCCACCACTTGGCACTAGCAGGGCCTCATCTGTCACTTAGTCCTAGGTTAATTCTTTGCCTCGGCACTAGCTAGCAGGCCAGTTCTCCGAAGGTCTCATCCCCACCTCTACGACACCTTACTTATCCAAATCATTATTTCTTTTCAGAATGTCACAAGAATCCATCCTAATAATCAGTCTATTGTTGGACGAAATACCCAGCACGCCAGTCAGGCCTGGGTCTCTGAAGGAATCTCTCACCCCTTCTTTGTTCGTTCCCTTCTTTGTTCGTTCCATACATCCATACCCCTCATACAGCCCTATTTCTCCATCCAGCAGCACAGGACTAGCATTAAGCACTCTGCCTTACACTACAATACCTCTACACATGGCCCTCACTAAGCCTTCACTCCATACGTTTACACATGGCAATTTCGGCCCCACATTTGGGCAATTACATACATCAAATTTCTAATATACAAGGGTTAAAGAAATACAACCTTTCATACTACAGTCCTAATATTACGCATGGCCTCGTTAGGCCCACGCAAGTCTTTTCCCTCTCTCGGTACACACCCGAGAACCCGGTACCTATCACTATGCATTTGACATATCCATGCTTCTGTGATCTGTCACAAATTTAACTGTTTAGTCCCTCTCACCACTCCTTCATCCCACGCACTAGACTGCGAGGCGGGCAGAAGGACAAGTGGGACTGACCATTCATTTCCGGGCAAGGTTTGGGCGCGCTATGACTTTAATGCTGGGGTATGCTATTTTCACTACATGCAGGGTATCACACATCTGCTTCATCTGCTCCAGAACCCACACCTAGTCCACATATACAGCCCAACTGTCACCTAAGATACGCCTAACTAGGTCAACATTGACATCCTGGAATACTATCTGCATTTACACCCAGCTGGGCATATGGTAGATTCTGATGCCGGGTTTTTTCACAGGGGTTTTACACTGAACTTTTTTTGGCCAACCCCACAGGTACATTTGTATGCCCTAACCTATTATCTACATCTATACATCTTACGGTGGACCACCTTCTGTCCACAGCAATCATACGCTGGTTTCACGATTGGCCCTTTCCGGTCTTCACCTTTCTCATCTTGGTGTACCATGCCCATCAGGGTAGCCATTCACAATACCAAAAATATGTTTGATCATAGACCTCTTCCACACCGCCCTCTGCAGAAACCTTCTCCTCTCCGCTCCTAAAGATATTCAGATGTCCATCAGTCATCCACTATCTTGATGAATTTTTGTTGATTTAACGGGTTCACAAACACCTAACAGTATTCACACCACCACACCCCCCCCCCCTTTTTTCACAACACTCGGGGTCCCTCTGTCACCAGGGAAACAATTGGTCCCTCTCCCAGGCTCGCTTTCTGAGGCATAGCATTGGACTCCACTACTTTCCAAGCCAGCATACCAGACGATCTGTCCCTCATTAGGAACAGATTTGTCCTGCACCTGCGGAGTGTTGCGCACAATAGGAGGGGGCTTCAGTCTTAGTTTAGGTCTCTCAACTTTGTTGTGCGTATCATTCCGCAGGGTTGGTCTCTTGTCCCTATGCTACTTAAATTTGCTCCTCGAGGTGCCGACTTCGCTCAACCATTTGGGCGATCCAGCCAGGGCAGTTTTACACAATTGGAATAGTTGTCGGCCACATGGATTGGGATCTCTTCAATCATTCCCCCACTTTTAAAACACTCACTTTCAATTCACACAGATGCAGCAGCACACACAGGGTTCGCAGCCTTTTTTCGGCAACCACTCATTAGGGATGCCTGGCCCACTGAGACGGATGCCTTGCCAGCCTTTAGAGAGACCTCTACTTTGTTGGAGATCTACCCTTTCATGGTGGCCTCCCTCATCTTTGGACCGGCAAGGCAGGTAAATACTGCTCTGACAACTCCTCGACCTCCGATTTTATTAGCAAGGGCGGTCATACTCGCCGCCAATATGGCTGATTCATGGGCTGATTTGGCAGGCAGCAACCCCTAGGTTCTTTCTAGTCTACATTTACATTCCTGGTATCCACTACACAGCCACTGACACTTTTGCATGCTCTCAAGTTAAGATCTTCTTTCAGGCACTCCCTATGACCCACTACATACCATCCAGGATACCACCATTCCATGAGTTAATCTTAGACTAAGCACACAATTACACCACATACAGGTGCACACGCTTCATGCAGTTTCACGACTACTCTATCACTCACGCCAGGGCCTTGTATATTGTACATGTCACAATTAGAATTTGCTTGAATCAAGACTTTTGCAGTTAAATATGGTTATTTTTTTGCCTCTTTCTCCAAACCTACAAATCAAGCATCTTACTTAAACCTCCTATGCTGTCACTCCGCTTTACGTCTCCAAGGTCAACCACACACTATTAGACCTATTCCACTACTTCACGTCTAAACCTTCCATTAGGGTTGAGCTACATCATGGCTTCCTTCGCCGGTCTCTCTGTCGCAAAGCGCTGCATCAGCAGCTTCAAGTTCTTTCACCCCAGTCTACATCACTAGGTGATGGGACCACGGCTAATCCTCAGCGCAGTTAAATTTATACCTCAATCAGAGTAAAAACTCCTTACAAGCTTTCAGTACCCACGCTGTATAAACCTGCATAAAGTGTGTTTTCTTTGAATCCTCGTTTTGCCCTCTTTTACAGGCCTACTCGTACGTTGGTTTCGGCACACCTCAACCAACTTTGCTTCTCCTTCTACATTCCATTACGTATTAGATAAATTCTGAGCACAAGTTGGAAGGCCATTTGGCCTGAATTTGTGGGAGGAGTTATGATCCTATATAAACCCTACACCCCTACTTACCTTTGTCGTGCAAGCTATTTGTCCCCATCCACCTACACCCATCTATATTAACAATTCACCTTTGTGGGCCCTCTTTTACAGGCCTACTCCTACGTTGGTTTCGGCACACCTCAACCAACTTTGCTTCTCCTTCTACATTCCATTATTTATTAGATAAATTCTGAGCAAAAATATATATTTATGTAATATTTAATAGTTTTTTTTTTTTTTTTTATTGCTTCCAATTTCAGGGACCTGCCTCAACACTCAAGCAGAAAGTCTAGAGAATTTAATTTGCAAGACCTATATTTAACCCTGTGACTTTACAAGACACTATAAAACCTGTACATGGTGGGTACTGTTGTACTCAGGAGACTTCAATGAACACATATATAAGAGTTTTTAAAACAGTAAAGTGTATCACTACAATGATATCCTCAGTAAAAGTTCTTCACATTTTTCACAAACAAATGGCACTTTCATTTTACATTTTACTGTTTTGAAACACTAATATTTGGTTTTATGGTGGTTTTTGAAAGTTACAGGTTCAAATATAAGGCTTTCCCATTTCAGTTTTTTTCACATTGAAATTTGCCAGATTGGTTTTGATGCCTTTGGGAGCTTATGGTAGCCCAGGAATGAGAATTACCCCCATGATGGCAAACCATGTACAAAAGTAAACAACCATGGGTATTGCAAATACGATTTGTCCATTCTTTTTTAGTGGCCACTTAGTCACAAACACTGGCCAAATTTAGCGTTCATATTTGTTTTGCTTTTTTCTTTTTTGTTTAGTTTTGCAAATGGTTTGCTATCATGTGTGTAATTTTTATTTCTAGGATACCATACGGTTTTAAAGGCAATATAAACAGTCTGGCAAGTTTCAATGTGTATAAGCTGAAAATGGAACATGCTATATTTGACCCTGTAACTTTAAAAAAAAAAAACACACCATAAAACCTGTATATGATGTATAGTATTGTACTCATGAGACATCGCTGAATACCATTGCCATTAATAACAAAAAAAAAAAATGTCTAATTTCTCACATTTTTTTCTGTTTCTCATGAACAAAATTATATATAATAAGTGTAGGTGCACTTAATATGAAAATTCCAGGTTTTCTTTGATTTTGTTTTGATCAGAGCGTGTACAATTACCTCCACCCTTAATGGGTTAAAGCTATTGTGATAATATTATGAAACTAAATCAATGCAGATAATGCAGTTTATTGCTTTTTTTACTCATAAATCAAAATATTTGCTGATTTGTTTTCTTACATTCACATTCACATTCACTTTCACAAGCATGTATTCAAGCTACATATAGTAAAAGTGGAGAAACTGAATGACATAACTAGTGTGTTTTTTTTTCCAATAAAAGAAATATGCAAGTTTTCAAAGTTGTACTGAGAAACTTAGCTTCTATCCTCACTGTGAAGAGATTTCTTCACTGTCGCATTTGTTTAGGCAGAGCTGAGCAGACTGTTTATTTTAGCTCACGTCTGCTTTAGGCTGTAACATCAGATGCAGCTCATAGAGTGATGAATTCAAATTGTAATGTCACAGATTATACAAGGGTACAAAAGTCCTGCAAGCATTTTCTCATAAGGGAATATTGTATACATTTTTATCATCCTTTGTTTTTGCTGAACTATAAAATGAAATTGGTGATGGATTACATTGACAAAAAAAAAATGTAATTTTTCAAATGTAACAAATGTAGTCTCTGAAAACTAAAATAGATAACGCTGTCATGTGAAAGGATTTACATTACATTAAAAATAGATTTTTTTAAAATTGTGTGTAATTGAGAATACACTAGGATACATGTAGAACTAGAGAAACCGGGGTGCGTGTCTTGGCCACCATCTTAGATGGCCACCTATTAGAGAGGCTCCTGGGCCAAGGGGACAATTTTGTTCCAAACTCACTATTTTCAATTTTAATGAACTGAATCTGATTGCTACTACAGCTTTCTAAATCTTCTGTTGACATGCACAAGCAAAGAAAACCGGAAAAAAACATGTCTGAGGCTAAGAAACACAAAGCAGGAGCTGCTGGAGTAAGTAAGCGCTTGCAGGCCCACTCACCTACATCTAAAACCGTCCCAGGGCTTACCACGCCACTAAAATCCCTGTTGGTGGTCTTGAGGAAATCCCTCCCTCCCGCTTGGTTACCTAGACCAGGTCTTGTGCGAGCGCGGTCAAGACCTGTTTGTATCATTCCAGGACCAGCGTGATCACAGTCACGACAGCCGCAAGCTCAGAGTGTGGCTCACAGCGCTCCGAGCACTCGCCATGAAATTTCTCCCACGAGCGGCGTGGTTTGCACAGTTAGCAACTCGCGGCTAAATACAAAAGCAGCCCAGTTGGCACTTACAAAAACAACTGGTTGCGGAGGAGGGGGCGGGCGGTGTGAGATCTCGTTCCCCATAGGGTTGCAGTGGGGGGCCCCTCTGCCGTCCGACTCAAAGCATTTAAAGGCACAGACAGGACTAAAGAAAGCCCAAAAGAAGACATTATGTAGTTAGGAGCTGATATGCTCCAATCATTAACCTATTCTGCACTATCAGAAAGAATGAAGTATGATGCCACAACAAAGATGGCTGCCAATTATACTTTGTATGCCATTCCAAGATGACCACTGCCACCTCCAAGATGGCCACCACTACTTTTAAAGCTGCAACATATCACCCTACTATCTACTATGCCACTTGAAATGGCAGATTTGCCACCATCAGCTGCCATGATAATTCAACTTATCCAAAATTTAAGAGTGTATTTAAAAAATGACTTAAAAAAAGATTTTGAGGCAATATATGGATTATTGAGGGCATTACTCAACACACAGAGGCAATAGAAAATAGATAGCATTTTCAAGAGCAATCTCATTTCAATTTGGCTGACACTGTAAATGCGCTCCAAAGACAGGTGAACCAGTAGGGGGAAAAGTTGGCAGATGCTGAAGACAGGAGCAGACGCAACAACCTGACAATATTGATATCGTGGAATATTTCCAGAACATAATGAAGGCAGTTATACCTACTGCTACTAATTCGGATGTATTGATAGATCGTATTCATAGGCTGCCTAAACCTAGTAGTGCACCAGCTGTTGCACCCAAGGATGCTATAGTACAATTCCACTACTATCATGTAAAGGAGCAGTTCTTGGGCGCAGTGCACACATCTGGCCTTCCTGGAGACTACAACAACATGAAGGTCTTCCAGGATTTTTCAGCTCATACGATGAGACGGCGCAGGGAATTCCAACCTTTGACATCAACCATGCAATTCATATAATTGTTTTCCAAGTCTGATGGCGTTTAGTGAAAGTTGTGCTCCATAGGGGCTGCTACTGCCATTTTAAATCAGATTCCTAAACTGAATTAATGGTGGCAGCTTAAATAACTGCCATGTTCGACTTTAACTAATACTAATCTTGAGCAGCATTGTAAGTACCTGTGCAACTGCTTAAGATCCGTGAGATCTAGCATTTTCCCTTACCCAATACACTAACCTGACACACTACTTTATCCCTAACACTAACCCCAATACTCACTTTAACAGTAACCTTAACTCTAGCCATAACAATCAACGTAACACAGTAACCTCAGCCTAAAAATATAATGTAATATAAAAGTAGTCCAATAAAAAAGTATTACAAGATACAAATTGTATCTGTTATTTACATGTAATATAAAAGATAGATTAGATAATTGCATATCATGCATTAGGGGAAAAATAATACCCTATTGGGGATCTGCTGTCATTTCTAAATAACTTAATTAACAGTCTCAAGGGTTTTTTTTTTTTCTAGTTTGACCTGTTGTCAAATAGCATCAAAAGCGTTGGTGCATATTTTTTATAATATACTTGTTTTGATATGTATGAGGCTATTATGAAACCATGTTATTTTTAAAACTACCATGCTGTTTTCAAATGCAGTAGAATGTATTGAGAGCTGTAAAACAGTGTTGAGTATAAAAAAAGCTTTTTAATTATAATACATTTTCAACCATATAATTTCAAACTATTTTAGAATGTAATTTATCAAAAAATGGAAAATAAAAGATACTTTTTGTTTTTCTTTTCATTTTCTTAGAGGTACACATATAGGAAGATACAGTTTTAGCTAGCATAGAACATAAAAACGTTGAAATAAAATTGACATTTTTGCTCACTTCACCCAGAGTCTGTCTGGACTCTCACAGGCCATCAGACATATAGAGATATTAATCCATTGGGTTGGATTGGCTTTGTTGGGAGGGTGCATGGAACCAATTGATAACTTTAGTTATCCATTTTTAGGTCCATTGTTTAAGAATAATATCTTGTATTTTATATTCTAAAACTTTCAATGGTATTGAGTTTATTCTTAAAGGATTGAGGCTATTCTTATTAAGGAATTTCTTCCAAAATATTATAAGATTTTCTGCAATTAGATTTGGCCACAGATTTCTTTTTATCTCCTTATCAGATACTTCAATTTTATACCATGCTTCCAGAAACAGCTTTTGATCACACCATTTTTTTAAATGCAGAATCATAGATGCATCATGATATCTGTTAACCAAAGGCAAATACATGCCTCCTATTGTTGCATTCCTTGAAAGAATGGATGATGCAATTCTAGGCTTTTTATGAAAGCATATATAGGGATTAAAAACCCTTTGGACTTCTTTCAGTCACTTTTGGGGAAAAATTAACAGTACCATCCTGAATAAATAAGTCCATTTAGAAAGAATATATGATCTTATTACATTTACTCTACCCCACCACAATAATTCTTTTTTATTTAGACTTTCTTTAGTTTGTACTAATAGATCTTGAAAATTAAATTCTAATATTTTCTGGGGATCATCCAATATTTTGATCCCCAAATAAACTATTGGGCCAATGGTCAACTTAAACGTATATTTAGATCTTAAAGGAACACTGTAGTCACCAGAACAACTACAGCTTATTGAATTTGTTCTGGTGAGTAGAATCATTACCTTCAGGCTTTTTGCTTAAACACTGTCCACTATACTATTGTTCTCACCAACATTGTTAACTTCTTCGCAATCTTCCTGCACAGATGGTTCATTCCTGGTACCAGATTGGTATCAGATTCTGGACAAGGTAATGTCCTGCCTCTGCCTCTATGTGCTTCTCTGTCTTGCTGGCTGCTGGCCACTTCCCTTTCCATAAGTTCCATTTCACTTCAGGAGGACATTAATGCTGGCTGGTTGCCTGGCCTGGTGGCCTGAATGGCTGTCTGACCTGGTGGCTTAGATGGCTTTTTGGCTGGAAGGCTGGCCTGGTGGGCTAGATGACTGGGCTGGTGAGTTGAAAGGCCTGGATGGCTTTCTAGCCTGGTGGACTGGCTGGCCTGGTGACCTGGATGACTTGCCTTTTTGGCTGGGTGGCCTGGATGAATGTCATGGAGATCTGGATGGCCGCTACTCTGACTCTGCCTTTATTATTATTTTCCAGTTTTGTCTGGCAATAAATGTATTTTTAATTGGCTTATTTTTTTAAAATCCCATGATTGTGGTTCGGTTATAAATGGATATATTGTTGCTACCTGTCAATCAGTGTCGGATATTAGGATTGGTCCTACTGTACGAGAATTGCATTTAACCATGCATTTTACTTTGCTGCAGTGGGATTTAGATAGATTGGGGGACTGGGCACTCAAATGGCAGATTAAATATAATGGTAAAAAATGCAAAGTTTTGCAATTTGGCATCAAGAATGCACAAGCAACTTATACCCTTAATGGAAGCGAATTACAGATAACCAGACACTAGAAGGACTTTGGAATTGTTATAGACAACAAACTATGCAACAATGTGCACTGTCAATCATTAAAAAAAGGCCATTAAGTCTTGGGATGAGAATATCATTTTGCATCTTTATAAATAGCTGGTAAGACCACACCTTGAATATGCTGTGCATTTTTGGGCAACTGTTCTAAAGAAGGATATTACTAGAAAAAGTGCACAGGCAGGCTACAAAATTAATAAAAGGCAATGGAACATTTTAGCTATGAAGAAAGGTTCACAAATTTAAACCTCTTTAGTTTAGAAAAACATCACCTCAGAGTGGATATGATAACATTATACAAATATATCCTAGGCCAATGCAAACCATTGTGTGGAAATCTATTCACAAACAGGACTTTACATAGAACACAAGGTCATGCATTAGACTGGAAAAAAGAAGATTTAGTCTAAGGCAAAGGAAAGGTTTTTTTACCATAAGAACAATAGGGATATGGAATTCTCTGCCTTAAGAAGTGGTTTTATCAGAGTCTGTATAGATGTTTAAACAACAACTAGATGCATACTTGCAAAAACAGAATATTCAAGGATATAATTTTCAATGTAGGGTAAATGCTTCTTGATCCAATGATTAATCTCACTGTCATTCTGGGGTCAAGAGGGAGTTTCTTTAACTAGTTTGTTTCAAAATTGGAAGTGCTTCAAACTGCTTTTTTTTTTCATTCTTTTGGATCAACAGCAAATAACAAATGTGAGGAAGGCTGAACTTGATGGACACATGTCTCTTTTCAGCCTATGTAACTATGTAACTATCAAATTGGGTCAAATAGTGAGAATTTGAGACTACTACTGCCAATGCTTGTTTAAAATGTTTTTGCTTATTTTAATTGTTTGGTCAGGTTGCCACTTGGTCACCATTTAGACTCATTCTGAGCCATTTCTGCAAAATCCAGAAATTGTTGAAGAAATAGAGAACAATGACCGGATTTTGTAGTCAGACTGACCTTGTAAAACAGTTAATGGTTTTGACGCATTTGACTTTAGTGGCTTATTCTGAAGTGTTTATTTCATTTGTCTGAATGGTATTTCCGAAATAGAAATAGTGTTCAAATGTTGTCTGAATTTCATCTGAAATTAATGCGTCAATGTATGGAATTCAGTTCAGATGAACAGAATTTTTTGGGGGGCCAAATGCATTTATACAAAACTACAATTTTGGCAGAACCCAAGTCTACTGTGCAGTGTTGTCTTTAAAGTAGTAAATCCACCAAGCACCAACCCATTTTACAACATAAACACCTATTTTTCTGCATAAGCTGGTATTAGTTTACACAATCATTCATACATAACAAATTAAAATAAGAAAAACAATTACACAATCATCAATGAAACATATTAATCCCAGGTATAAAATTGAAGAAGGGTAGATAAAAGTGTCCTGTTCTCAAATCCACCATTAGTGGTAGTGCTTCTGAGAGTTTGAATACCTCAGCCATGACCTCTGCTTCCGCTGCCTTCACCACCACCAACACCAACACCACCACTATTAGTAGTATTAAACCTCTGGATAGTGGGATTAGCAACATGTCTGTTAGATCTGAATCAACACACAAGGAGGCAATTGTTTTTCCCCATCCTTTTAATGTTGTAAGAACATGTTCTGTCATTTCCACTGGCACTGAACCAGAGTTAGTTCAAGCATTATATCTTTTTGTTGACACATCAAAAAGCAACTAATGGAGAGTGCAGCACAGTATGCATTGTGGGAGTCATCAGAGCCACTCTTTACTGATGACAGAATACCAAAATAGTGTCCCCAATATCAGTTTCTATTTGTGGTTGTGGTGATGAAACTAATTATGAGAATTTTGTTTCCCCCACCACTGCATACATAGCACTTTTACTCAGGAGCTACTCGACTATGAGTATGATAACCAACAGGAATTAGAAGAGGGGAGTATGGAGACGACAGGCATGCAGTCCATTATTTTTCCCCAGCAGATAATGCAGGAGGTAAGTGTGCACTATCTCAACCATCTCCAAATCCATCTGTATCTGCTATAGAATTGCATCAGCATATAGAGACTATTGAGACATAAACTGGCACAAGAAGCTCACTCACTGTCAATGTTATAATCATCACCACTACCACCATCAATGCCACCACAATCACCTGTACTGGCACCAAATCAGCTGGACACACTTGGTATCCCCAACACCCTACCCAACAGCCATTTTAATAAAGGTGGCATTCTATGAGACAACACCTGTCCAGAACACATGGCACAATTTTGTTAAGCAAGACACTGGTCCAGTGCCATGTGGATGATAACCTATACAAAAGTTCTTGGATCACAGCATCTAAAAAAGGATTGATGGGCATACATAAACAAATAGCATGTGCACAGCTAGTGGATTAGAGCGGGGATCAGCCACTCCTCACTGGGGACAGCTTGTTCTTCCAGTAGGGGGACACCTACCCCCACCTTAATCTGGCAAACTATAAGACCAGAAGACAATGTACAGTTCACTGATATATTTGGTTTTGTTTATTAATCTATGGTTGTATCTTATTTTTGGCTCGAACTGGCGATTCTGAGGTACAAGGTACAAACCTCATTCCCACACACCTTCTCATAGAGGCACCACCTCACACAGGGGAACGCGACTTATGCACCCTCCAGCAGACTAATCATCCTCAACCATGACTCTTAACATAGTCTCACTGAATGTTAAAGGCCTCAACACCCCCAACAAACGCAGACTCATGTTCAGGGACTTGAAAACTAAGGGAGCAGACATAGAACTCCTCCAGGAGACACACATCCCCAGGTTGGCACCCACCTCACTGAGAGACAGGACATGCACTATAGTGAACGAGGTGAGACACAGCCGGAAGCGGGCAGGGGTGGCAGTACTCGTCCATAAGCGCTCCCCATGCATAATCCCACTAGCCAAACAGACCCTGAAGGGTGATATGTAATGGTGACGCGAACCCTTCATAATATAAAACTTACCATCATCAATGTCTATTCCCCTAATGACCCAGATACCTCCTTCTGGACCTCATTAGAAACACTCACGACAAACCTTGGCGGGGGGACGGTGGTGGTGGGAGGGGACTTCAATGCGGTGCCATGTCCGACAATAGACAGGAGTAGGAAACCAGGGACCCTGAGATCCCAAGGAAGAGGGGAACAGGATAAACTACTTCATGAATTCCTGACCCATACAGGCCTCTTACATGCCTGGAAACTGCAACACCCTGACATGCAAGACTACACGTTGTACTCAAACCCACACAACACTTACTTGAGAATTAACAACATATTCTTAAACAACACAGGAATGCATAAAGTGATTAACTCAGAAAACAATAGCCTCACATGGTCTGATCATGCTGACATAGCTATTACCCTTGGAAAAATGCAATATAGCTCTAACTGGACCTGGTGATTGAACTCCAACCTCCTAAAAGATGAGGGCATACTGACCTCTACCAAAAAGGCTATCTTGACATATTATGGTCCAAACGGCAATACTATGAAAAGGTGAATAAATTGGACACCCTCTTGGCTAGACAACTTAAACCCAGACAGGGGAGAAAACCCATCATTAAAATACGAAAACCCAATGGGTACATAGCCACCACCCTGAAAAACATCAACGCAGAATTCACTGCCTACTGCATCGCGCTGTATAACTGTGTGTGTGTTGGGGTAGGGGTGCCGTGTGTGTGTGTGTGTTGGGGTAGGGGTGCCGTGTGTGTGTGTGTGTTGGGGTAGGGGTGCTATGTGTGAGGGTGAATGTGTGGGGGGAAGGGGTGCTGTGTTTGTGTTGGGGGTGCGGGTGCTGTGTGGGGGGTGGTTTAAAAAAAAAGTATGCTAAATCTGTATCCCCCCTCCCTCCTGCTTACCTTTAATGAAGGAGGTGGGGAGGACACAGTTAACCACAGAAACCGCAGTTTAATGGGCGACACACGCTAGACTATAGGTGGTCGTCGTTCGGCAGTTCTTTCGTCAATTTGTTCGGTACCTCATTCGACCAATTATATACGAATGGTGACCACCCTGATGCTAGTCAATTAGACTACAGTTAACCACAAGCCACAGACCCCGGGAGGTTGATTGTCGGCACACTCCTCGCTTAGGGTGGTCAGCCATTCGCCAGGCTCCTTCGGTTGTTTCAGAGGTGAACGGGGTTAATTGGTGGCACACAACAATGGCCGGGTGGTCGGCTTTTCGTACATACGAATGGATGACCAGGCTCATTCGTATAAACAGTTATAGAAAAGTATCCATGTAGTAACAAAAGTAGCAGTATTATAAAAGTATCCATTGCAGTGACAAAAGTAGCGGTCTTGTAGCAGACAGAGGGGGTCTCTGTAACATGGCTCCCTCCTTGTGGAACACTCTGGCAGACACTGTCTGACCTCTTTTCGAGGTAGACTAAGGCTGCCCAGAACTGAGGTCTGTCTGACAGGATAACCCATTGGAGTTGCCATTCTGCTTCCTGGGTCTGTACGTGATTGTAAAGATAAATGGCTGCAGGGATAAGCTCCAACGTAATAGTCTGCCATTATCTCCTGAGACCCAGTTTAGCCACACCAACGAGTTATGGTCTGTAACCAGAGTGAACTCTTGTCCGTACAAATAGGGAGTCAGTTTCTTTAGCGCCCACACCAGGGCCAAACACTCCTTTTCCACTGCGGCATAGCTGACCTCTCGTGGCAGGAGCTTTCGGCTGATGTAGGCTACAGGGTGCTCCCCTCCGTCTTCCCCTACTTGGCTGAGGACTGTCCCCAGCCCAAACATGGAAGCATCTGTATGAACGATAAAGCGTTTGTTAGGGTCTGGGGCAGCCAAGACATGAGCATTAACCAGTGCATTTTTGAGAGCTTGAAAGGCGAGGTTTTACTTTGTCAGGTCGGTCAGGGGTTTTAAAATAGAACTATAGTCTGGCACGAATCGCCTGTAGTACCCAACAGTGCCCAGAAAGGCTAGGACCTGTGTCTTGGTGTGGGGGGGTGGGTCAGTTGGCGACCTCTTCTATCTTGGCTGGCTCCGGTCGTTGCTTCCCACACCCCACCCAGTTACTGAACCTCAGCCATTCCAAAATGGCATTTCTCTGGCTTCATGGTCAGGCCAGCTGCCCGAATCTGATCCAGTACCATTCCTACATGAGCCAGGTGGTCCTCCCAGGACTCACTGTGAATCGCTATGTCATCCAGGTATGTACAGGCAAAATCCTGGAAGCCATCAAGAAGTCTATCCACCAAGCGCTGGAATGTAGCTGGGGCATTCTTCATCCCGACCGGCATAATCTTAAAGTGGTACAAGCCGAACGGGGTGACAAATGCCGACTTGGGGATAGCCTCTCTCACCGGAGGATATGCCAATACCCTTTACAAAGGTCAATGGTTGTTAGGTAATTTCCCCTGGCGATATGATCGAGTAGCTTCTAAGTGTGTAGTTGGAGATATTATGGAGAGTTTTACAGAAGCTTCAACTGTCTAAGAGTTGTGTTAAGAGCTTTCTTTTCTACTGTTACAGGTAAGATTCATCTGTAGGAAAAGGTTACTGATTGCACAAGGTTTGAATTCCTGTTGGTAATTATAAGACATTTGATTTGATTAGTTACTTGCCACTGATTGCTGTTTAAATTAGCTATTGTTTGCAAATAAGCAGAGGCCTACCCAGGTGTTAAACATTCCTAGTGGGTGGTGATTTTAGGAGTTATATAAGGGTTTTTGTCATTAGCTTGGCTAATATAGCTTGGTTGCTTCTAAGTGTGTTGTTGGAGATATTCTGGAGAGAAACTGGAGGTAATTGGAGGTATTCAGGAGGATAAATAAAAAGTTAAGATTCGTTTGATTTAAATTATTCTCCTCACTGGAATGGCAGACTTAGTTCAATGTAATAGTTGCTATGCATTTGTTTCACGTTCCACTTTTTGGAGGTTTGGTTGTTGTCTAATCTGTAGACAGTTCTCTATATTGTGGCAGGAGATTGTATTTTTGAAGTCTGAGATTTGTAAATTATCTGGTGAACAAACTCAGACTGGAACTGCTGCAAAGCCACTGCCGCAGAGACATACTAGGAATGGCAGATGGATTACTGTAGGATCTGGTAGACTTAGAGTTGTGGATAAAAGGCATATTGCACAGTCTGTTGCTCTACATAATTCATTTTCTGCACTTTCAGAGTGTAATGGTGTTATGGAGAGAGGCACTGAGGCTAGTGGTGTTGTGAAGAGGGACACTGAGGCTAGTGGTGTTGTGAAGAGGGGCACTGAGGCTAGTGGGGTTGTGGAGAGGGGCACTGAGGCTAGTGGTGTTGTGGAGACTGGCTTGGAGACCTAATAGAAAGCAGTTGTTGTTGGGAGATTCCATCATAAGAGGTGTGGAGATGGACAATGGTGGTCTTGTGAGGTGTCTTCCCAGAGCTACTGCTCACCGAGACAGGAGACGTATCTGTAATATTGTTAAGCAAGCAAAGCAGGAAGGGGAATTGGATGTACTTGTCCATCTAGGGACAAATGACTTGGCTTGCAATGAGGTTTCAGAGGTTAAGGAAGTTTTTAGTGTTTTTGCCAATGATATACGGCAGGTTGCTTCTACACTGTCATTCTCTGAAGTTCTGACTGTGCATAACACTCAGAACAACAGGCGGATGCGTATTAGGGACTTTAATTTGTGGTTTGGTGAATGGTGTTGGGAGCAAGGATTTGGCTTCATTTCTCATGGTAGCTCTGTTTGGAATGGAAATAACCTGTACAAAAAAGATGGTTTGCATCTTTCTCAAAAGGGAACAAATGTTCTCAGTGAGCAGTTCAGAGGTTTTGCTAGGATGTATTTAAACTAGGAGGGGGGGGGGCAAAAGGGTGATTAAAACATCAATCCAATTGTCTCCCCAAACAAGACAGAAGGTGCCTGTAGCAAGTGTGTTAAAAAATGATAAGCTTAGAGTCATGTCTACAAATGCTCGCAGTTTAGGGAATAAGATCCATGAACTTGTGGCAATAATGGCAACTGATAGTGTAGATTTAGTCGCTGTTACTGAGACATGTTATAATGAGAAAAATGACTGGGGCATAGCAATACCAGGGTACACTTTATATAGAACAGATAGGGAAGGCAAGAAAGGGGGAGGGGTAGCCCTGTATGTAAAGGATAGCATAAAATCTAGCCTAATAAAAGTTAGTGAGACGAACATAGAGTCTGTTTGGGTTACGTTAGAATTTGGTAATCACACAGTAACTCATTGATTTATAGGCCCCCAGGACAAATGGAAGAGTTAGATAATCTACCACTTGAGGAAATAGCTAAAATGACAATGAAGAGGGAAGTTATCATCATGGGTGACTTTAATCTTCCTGATGTAAATTGGAAAACAAAAATAGCTACTTGTGCCAGGAGCACACATATTCTAAACTCCCTACTGAGATTGTCTCTAAAACAAGTTGTCGAGGAGCCAACTCGTAAAGAGGCCATACTAGATTTAGTGTTAACAAATGGAGATTTGGTATCAGATATTACTGTAGGTGAAAGTTTAGGATCCAGTGATCATCAGTCAGTGTGGTTTAATATAAGAACAGTGAATGAGTCACACCACACAAAAACAAAAGTTTTAGACTTTAAATAAACAGACTTTTCTAAAATTAGAATATGTGTAGAGGAGTCCTTATCAGACTGGAGCAATGTAAATGGAGTCCAAGAGAAATGGGATTTTTTAAACGATGTACTATTGAAGGCAACAGAAAATTGCATTAGGCTTGTCAGTAAAAGCAAAAAAAATCAAGAAACCATTGTGGTACTCCGCAGATGTGGCCAAAATAGTTAAAAACAAAAAGTTAACATTTAGGAATTATAAAAAAACCCAGAGTGAGGAAGACAAAATGATCTATAAGATTAGGCAGAAAGAGGCTAAGCAAGTTATAAGTTATAAAAGCAAGTTATAAATAGCACAGTCAGTAAAAAAGAGGAACAAAACTTTTTTTAGATACATAAATGAGAAAAGAAAAGTAAAACAAGGATTAGTTAGATTAAAAACAAAAGAAGGAAGGTATGTAGAAGAGGATAAAGGTCTAGCTGACTGCCTCAATGAATATTTTTGTTCTGTATTTACAGATGAAAATGAAAGAAAGGGACCTCAGTTAAGAAAAGGATAAATTAGTCATTTATTACACGTGAGTTTACAGAGGAAGAGGTTCTATTTCAACTGTCAAAAGTTAAGACAAATAAGTCAATGGGACCTGATGGAATACACCCAAAGCTATTAAAGGAGCTTAGTGGTGTGCGAGCAAAACCATTAACAGATTTATTTAACCAATCAATGTTAACAGGAGTAGTCCCAGAAGATTGGAAGTTAGCGAATGTTGTGCCCATTTACAAGAAAGGTAATAGGGAGGGGTCGGGCAACTATAGGCCAGTAAGCCTTACTTCAGTAGTGGGGAAAGTGATGGAAACCATGTTAAAGGATAGGATTGATGAACATCTAAAACACATGGATTTCAAGATCAGAGACAACATGGGTTTACTTCAGGGAGATCATGCCAAACTAATCTTATTGATTTTTTGATTGGGTAACTAAAATTATAGATCAGGGTGGTGCAGTAGACATTGCTTACCTAGATTTCAGTAAGGCTTTTGACACTGTTGCACATAGAGGGCTTATCGATAAACTGCAATCTTTAAATTTGGATTCCAATATTGTTATTATTAATTGGGTAAGGCAGTGGCTGAGTGACAGGCAACAGAGGGTTGTAGTTAATGGAATATATTCAAAGCTTGGACTTGTCACCAGTGGGGTACCTCAGGGATCTGTACTTGGACCCATTCTCTTTAATATTTTTATTAGTGATATTGCAGAAGGTCTTGATGGTAAGGTATGTCTTTTGCTGATGATACTAAGATATGTAACAGGGTTGATGTTCCAGGAGGGATAAGCCAAATGACAAATGATTTAGGTAAACTAGAAAATGGTCAGAATTGTGGCAACTGACATTTAATGTGGATAAGTGCAAGATAATGCATCTTGGACGTAAAAACCCAAGGGCAGAGTACAGAATATTTGATAGAGTCCTAACCTCAACACATGAGGAAAGGGATTTAGGGGTGATTATTTCTGATGACTTAAAGGTAGGCAGACAATGTAATAGAGCAGCAGGAAATGCTAGCAGAATGCTTGGTTGTATAGGGAGAGGTATTAGCAGTAGAAAGAGGGAAGTGCTCATGCCATTGTACAGAACACTGGTGAGACCTCACTTGGAGTATTGTACACAGTACGGGAGACTGTATCTTCAGAAGGATATTGATACCTTAGAGAGGGTTCAGAGAAGGGCTACTAAACTGGTTCATGGATTGCGGGATAAAACTTACCAGTAAAGGTTAAAGGATCTTAACATGTAGAGCTTGGAGGAAAGACGAGACAGGGGGATATGATAGAAACATTTAAATTCATAAAGGGAATCAACGCAGTAAAGGAGGAGACTATATTTAAAAGAAGAAAAACTACCACAACAAGAGGACATTGTCTTAAATTAGAGGGACAAAGGTTTAAAAATAATATCAGGAAGTATTACTTTACTGAGAGGGTAGTGGATGCATGGAATAGCCTTCCAGCTGAAGTGGTAGAGGTTAACACAGTAAAAGAGTTTAAGCATGCGTTGGATAGGCATAAGGCTATCGTAGCTATAGGATAGGGCCAGGGACTAGTGAAAGTGTTTGGAGAATTGGGCAGACTAGATGGGCCGAATGGTTCTTATCTGCCGTCACATTCTATGTTTCTATGTTTCTATGGGTAGGCGGCCATCACAGTCTTATCATTGAGCTTCCGATAGTCCATACAGAATCGGGTAGTCCTGTCTTTCTTAGGTACCAAAACTACTGGGGATGCCCATGGACTATCAGAAGGCTCGATGACCCCTAATCGGAGCATTTCATCGATCTCCTTCTTCATTTCAGGGATTCTGTATGGGGCTTGTCTTAGGGGCTGTTGTCCCAGGGTATCTACCTGGTTGGTAGTTAGGCTGGTGTACCCTGGGTCTTGAGTCGGGTTAAGCCGTGACACTAGGTCATGAGGGGGTTCTTTTCTAATAAATCGGGTATAGGCAAGTTGTCAGGGTCTTCGTGAGCAGAATTACAGATAGCTGCCACGTCTTCCTGTCTCTCTAGATACTCCTTGACATGGAAGATTTTCCATAGGCTCTCATTGTGGCCGCTAGCTATAACGTACGTAGTGTCCCCTCGCTTCTCTACTACTTGATAAGGACCCTACTGTCAGGGTGACGGTACGGAAACCGGGACCCCTGAGTGGCTAATGAGAAGTGTGAGTCTTCAGCGTGGTAATGGAATATCAGGGCCTGGTGCAGGGTAACCACACGTCCTCTGGCGTTGTGCACCAGCTTTTGCGTGGCCACATACCAGAACCGTGATGCAGCTACAGCGTATCCCAGGAACTAGGAGCTTGATATGCAGACCTCCCAGGAACTGGATAGGGAGGCTCTGCAGCAGGAGTGTATCCAGTACAGAAGCAAGGCAAGACTAGAGATAGACACCATACATGAAAAACAAGACAAAACTAGGAGAACCCAGAACCAGAGCAGGACAGAAAGCAGAACCCAGAACATGTACACAAGACATGAGGAAAACAAGAACAGGGCAGGACTGGACTGTACATGAACTGGAAATACAAGACAAAATAAGACAAGAGATACAAGGCAAAACAAGAGGAGACATAACTAAGCACTATATAAGAAAAATATGGGGATTTAGTTACATTATATAATCATACATTGCATAAGCCTGCCACAACGCCAATGTACCCCATATTCGGCAGGTCCTACTCTGCCTAATGTATGCTAAAACAACCGAAGAAGACATATATAGCACTTACCTGCAAGAAAGGGCAGAAGCCTTGAGCAGCTGCCTGCAGGAACACTGAAACAAAAGGAATGATGGAAAACAAATGGGGGTGGCAACATAAAACAAACATTTAAAGGAAACCTGGAGACTGGGAATCCCAGGGATGGGTTACAGGAATGAACCCAGAAATCCCAGCAATAAAGAAAACCAGACATAGACTAGAAAACCAGAAAACCCAAGAAAAATTAAACAAGAATTGTAAAAAGAGTACTGGATACCAGAAGCCAAGGCCAGACATCTCCACAGAACAGAGCAGGATGTGACATAACGCCCCTCTTAAGGAGCGAACTCCAAACAGCTCCCAGGTAGAAACCAGGAATGGCGAGCGGATCCTGCAACAAAGTCCTCTTGACTTCCACGAAGGCAAGGATCCTCCGCTGGAGAGGCCTCCTGCATAGGAACCACCAGCAACGAATGGAGAGCACCGCCAGAACAGGAGCACTGCCACAAAACCAGAATCGGAACCAGGAAACAAGCATCACAAGGAAACACCTGAAGTGACCACTGTACCGCTTAGCAGATCAACCCCCTCAAAGACAAAAATAAGGAAGCCATATCCAGCAGACTGGTTCAGATACAGGATCCCTTGCATGCAGAATTCTCAGCCAGGACATGACACAGACAAAGCAGAACAGGAAAGCTGCAAAGTCCACTCCCTGAACTCCAAGTATCTACGGCCATACTGGCAGGGTGACGGTACGGAAACTGGGACCCCTGGGTGCCTGATGAGAAGTAGGAGTCTTCAGCGTGATAATGGAATATCAGGGCCTGGTGCAGGGTACCACACGTCCTCTTGTCGTTGTGCACCAGCGTTTGCGTGGCCACATACCAGAACCGCGATGCAGCTACAGCGGATCCCAGGAACTAGGAGCTTGATATGAAGACCTACCAGGAACTGGATAGGGAGGCTCTGCAGCAGGAGTGTATCCAGTACAGAAGCAAGGCAAGACTAGAGATAGGCACCATACATGAAAAACAAGACAAAACTAGGAGAACCCAGAACCAGAGCAGGACAGAAAGCAGAACCCAGAACATGTACACAAGACATGAGGAAAACAAGAACAGGGCAGTACTGGACTGTACATGAACTGGGAATACAAGACAAAATAAAACAAGACAAGAGATACAAGGAAAAACAAGAGGAGACATAACTAAGAACTATATATGAAAAGTATGGGGATTTAGTTACATTATATGATCATACATTGCATAAGCCTGCCACAACGCCAATGTACCCCATATTCGGCAGGTCCTACTCTGCCTATTGTATGCTGAAACAACCAAACAAGACATATATAGCACTTAAAAAGAGACAAATACCAGTATATACACCTCCCCAATGTGATCACAACAAAAATAAGTGATATTACCAATATAGAACTGGACTGTAATGTAAACAGCGTAGAACTTGATTGGGGTATAAACTAAAATAAAAAAAACATAAAAAACATAGTGCAAAACTGTATAATGAAAAATAAGTAATAGATAAATGTGTGACTCTCACTCACATTCTCCAGAGCCGTACCAGGCTCTGTATAACAGGCTCAGGGGTGCCAATAACTGGCTAACGATCCAGATGATCCAAATAGATGAGACTCCAAAGGTTAAATATAAAAATATTTATTTATAAAAATATATAAAAAAGTGTATACACTACTGGGCACTATGGGGGTGGAACCCAAAACGGACAAGGATATATATAAAACAACAATGGAATTCCACTTACCCCTATCTGTATAATAGCCCAGAGTGACAGAAATACACATAAAATAACAAATACAAATGCAGAAGATTGAAGCAGACGCGTTTCGGCCAACAGCCTTCCTCCAGTGCTTGTCTTCATGTCCTATTGAGTCTTCTTTTATAAGTCCTGTCTGTCCCATTCACCTGGATCCAATTTCGTACCGGCGTTGCGTCACTTCCGGTTTTGCGGGTGACGTCACTTCCGGTTTTTCGGCCGGCTGGAACGCACGCTGAAACGCGGCGTTCAGGATGTAGATTGTTATGATTAAGTCCCCATAGCAACCTTAGCCTCCATATTTGTAAAATATCATAACAGAATGAGAAAAAACACATGGGCACCAGAGGAGGTATATGCCCATGTGGTCTGCAATACATTGGAATGACCACTAGGGCATTTAAAACCAGGGTTGCGGAGCATGTGGGTAATATCCAGAGGGGGTATATGAAACATAGTGTATCAGCACATTTCACTGAGAAACATGGTGGGGATTCCTCCCTACTGTCATATATTGTTATTTTTAAGAAATTTAAGAATTGGAGGGGAGACAATAATGTTAAAGAGCTAGCGAAGATAGAGGGGAAGTGGATTTTCGATGTTAATACCCTATCCCCGAAGGGATTGAATTTAGATTTTGAGTTCATACATTTTTTATAAGATCTATATATTGTTTATAGTATTTACTTTATTTGTACTATTAGGTTTAAGAGGTTATACTTGCTTCTTGTCTAATTGGTATTTATGTGGGGAGTTCTATGGCCATATATTGCATTGTATAATTTTTCTAAGAATAGATTATCTTATACATCTTTAAATTTATTTCCAGATATAAAGAGATTGATGATAGCTATCAAATATCTGTATTGTGTATGCTATATATAGATTATATCTTTAACTTGTGTTTTTTCTCATTCTGTTATGATATTTTACAAATATGGAGGCTAAGGTTGCTATGGGGACTTAATCATAACAATCTACATCCTGAACGCCGCGTTTCAGCGTGCGTTCCAGCCGGCCGAAAAACCGGAAGTGACGTCACCCGCAAAACCGGAAGTGACGCAACGCCGGTACGAAATTGGATCCAGGTGAATGGGACAGACAGGACTTATAAAAGAAGACTCAATAGGACATGAAGACAAGCACTGGAGGAAGGCTGTTGGCCGAAACGCGTCTGCTTCAATCTTCTGCATTTGTATTTGTTATTTTATGTGTATTTCTGTCACTCTGGGCTATTATACAGATAGGGGTAAGTGGAATTCCATTGTTGTTTTATATATATCCTTGTCCGTTTTGGGTTCCACCCCCATAGTGCCCAGTAGTGTATACACTTTTTTATATATTTTTATAAATAAATATTTTTATATTTAACCTTTGGAGTCTCATCTATTTGGATCATCTGGATCGTTAGCCAGTTATTGGCACCCCTGAGCCTGTTATACAGAGCCTGGTACGGCTCTGGAGAATGTGAGTGAGAGTCACACATTTATCTATTACTTATTTTTCATCATACAGTTTGCACTATGTTTTTTATGTTTTTTCTATTTTAGTTTATACCCCAATCAAGTTCTACGCTGTTTACATTACAGTCCAGTTCTATATTGGTAATATCACTTATTTTTGTTGTGATCACATTGGGGAGGTGTATATACTGGTATTTGTCTCTTTTTATTGTATTATGTAAATCTGGTGTATAAGGGAAGCACTAGGGTACCGGTTACACCATCTATTGTATATTTTTATTATATACAGAACTGTCACAATTACAGTGAAGCGCCTACGCACTATCTTTCTTTTTTTTTTATATATAGCACTTACCTGCAAGAAAGGGCAGAAGCCTTGAGCAGCTGCCTGCAGGAACACTGAAACAAAAGGAATGATGGAAAACAAACAGGTGTGGCAACATAAAACAAACATTTAAAGGAAACCTGGAGACTAGGAATCCCAGGAATGGATTACAGGAATGAACCCAGAAATCCCAGCAATAAAGAAAAGTACTGGATACCAGATGCCAAGGCCAGACATCTACACAGAACAGAGCAGAATGTGAAAACTACCAGGCCATCTGCAGCTTATCCGCCTTAACCAGCTTGAGCACCATCACCTTCTGCCCTATGGCAAAGTTCCTCCTCCGTGCCCCCATGTCATACCACACTTTCTGTCGCCTCTGGGCTGACTGGAGGTTAGCCTGAACGGCCCTGGCTAGCTGCTCCATTCAGTCCCGAAGCTCCAGCATTTATGGCACAATGGGGACTCCGTATTTCTTGGTCTCTCCCTCCCAGTGCTCATGAATAAGGTTCAGGGAGTCCCGCACCTTGCGTCCGTAGAGCAGTTAGAAGGGAGAGAACGCTGTCGTTTCCTGGGGCACCTCCCAATAAGCAAACAGGAGGTGCGGCATGAAGCGCTCCCAGTCCCTATACTCCTGGGTAAATGTTTTGAGCATCTGTTGAGGGTTCCGTTGAACCTCTCATAGAGCCTATTAGTCTGCGGGTGGTAGGGGGAGCTAAGAAGGGATTTTATCTTGCAGACATGCCAAAGCTGTTGCGTGAGTTCAGCGGTGAATTGAGTGCCTCTGTCGGATAGGATCTCTTTGGGAAATCCTATTCGAGAGAACACCTGAACCAGCGCATTAGCCATGGTGTCTGCTTGAATATTAGACAGGGCACAGCTTCTGGGTACCAGGTAGCGTAGTCTACCACGGTAAGAATATATCGCTTACCGGAGGGACTAGGGGTAGCCAGTGGCCCTACTAAATAGATGGCCACCCGGCTGAATGGCTCCTCTAAGATGGGCATATTCACCAGGTGCGCCCTAGGATGATCTCCTCTCCTCCCCACCCGCTGACATACATCACATGCGTTGCAGTATGCTCGTCCATCAGCATGTACCCCGGGCCAGAAGAAGGTATGAGTGATGCGGTGTAGGGTATGGGTCACGGCCAGGTGGCCAGCTAAAGGGATATTGTTTCCTATCCTCAATATCTCACGTCTGTACTTGTGGGGAATCACTAACTGGCACTGACGATGCCCCTTCTTTTCTGTCAGTCTGTACAGTTTCCCTCGTTCCCAGATAAACGTTTCATTATCTAGTCCCCCACCCCCCATCTCTGCTTTCTCTATATACTTATGAAGGGTCGGGTCAGACCTAGACTCGGTCTCAAATGCGTCAGGGGTGTCCCATGGTATGGGATTTTGGGGGTAAGTTATTGTCGGGATTGGTCTTACCTGAGTCTCCCGCATTGGTGAAGGGTCTTGCTGAGTCCCTGCTTGCGCCCGTGTAGTCACAGGGTGGGCCTCGAAGTTGTAAGATGGAGCATAGGCAGAAGTCATTGAGCCAAAATCATTGCCCAGCAGGACTTCGGCAGGTAAATTATCCATTATCCCCACATTCACAGTCCCTTTCCCCAATCCCCGATCCCTTAGTGGTAGGTATCTTGCACACATCCCCTCCCGCCACTCGAACGGCAACGGTTTGCCCTGATCGCTTATGTTCTGGAATTAAATGGCTTTGGACCAAAGTAATCGTAGCGCCAGTGACCCTCGAGCCATACCTTCTGCCTGTGGTGCTGGCGGTTGTCGGAGGCTGCATATACTGGGTCGGCTTCGTGAAGGGGTCCTAGGTATTCCTCCTTGGGACCCTCCTGGTTGACACAAAGAGCCTGGGTGGGTTGAGAAGGGCCAGATGAAGGAATAAAGCTCCGGGAGGTATGGTGATTGTTTAGTGGACAGCTCGCCATGAGATGCCCGGGTTGTTTGCACTGATAACAAGTTGACCGGGGATGGTCTGGGACACTGTTACTGGGTGGTCCCAAGTACCGGGTTGGCCCCGTTGGTACAGGAGCCCTGAAGTCATTCTGGGCTGGCGTTCAGTAACATTCCCTGTTTTCGGCTTGTTGGATGATTTGTGTAATCGTGAATAGTGATGTTCATCGGCTAACTTGTCCACCTCGTTTAGGTTAGTGGGTCAGCGATCTCGGAGCCATTCCTTCCCTTGCTGGTCCATGCCATTGTAAAAGTGCTCTAACAGGAATAATTATAGTATCTCCTCAGCCATTACTGCTTGGCACCTTTGGATCAGTGGGTAGCCGCCCTTTGCATCCTATGGGCCCATTCGGCTTTTTCTTGGTGTTTCGAAATTGCCTGCGATACATGTCTGGGGTTACAGCGTATCGCTTCAGCAAGGTGTCCTTAACTCGCACATACTGGGTTACTTACTCTAGGGTGAGTGTCCGAAATGCATCCAATGCTCGCCCGGATAACTTCCCGGACAATGTGGTGAGCCAATCCTCGCTGGGGATTTGGTGAAGCGCACATTGCCACTCAAAGTCTGCTAAATACTCATCTATCCCTGTCTCATTCTCCAGGAAAGGTCTGACGGCCGCATAGGGAATATTTCGCCTCTCGGTCGCTTCTGCAGGGATGATCGTCGGGGTTGTTGCGGGACTCTGCTGTGCTGAGAGTAGGCTGAGTTCGTGGGCTCTGGCTGCTTGTTTCTCCACTTCTACCTGAGCCATTGTTTGCTGTATCAACTCCACAGAGGGGTTCAGCCCGAAAAGGGAGAGCCTCTCTCGGATAATCCTGGTCTTTTCGTCACCATCAGGGTTTCTGCCATGGGGAAACTCTGATCCAGCTCTGTCAATTCTGCCATCAGCTCCCTCCTAGGACGATTGCTTGTGTTCCCACCTCGGCTTTCTAGTAGATCCTTTAAGGTGGTGTGCTTCAATTTATCATAAGCGTTCTCCATCCACTCTGTATCTCTCCTAGGAACTCCCGAACGATCCCACCGCTGCCACCAAATGTTACAGACTGGCTGGAAATTGGACCGCTTAGATATCCTGGTTCCCGACCTTAGAGAGTGAGAGCGCCGCTCCGATCAGCATACAGTATTAATTCCTGGAAATGTAGAACGTCCCACTAGCTTTAGCAAAGCTAGGATACACCTTTCCCTACAACATGAGTCGAGACTGCGAGTTGAGGGTAAAACGAACTGTTTTAATGGGTACACATGCACAACTTAAATACAAGTTTTCAGGCCAGGGGACCACCCCCCTGGACTTGATGGTACACAGGACAATACAGTGTCACAGCCAATAGGGACAAAGTGCCTTTTATGAAAGACTCCCCCTTACCCTGGAGATAATTGGTCTCAATGGTTACAGTAACTCAATTATCTCCAGGCACATGAAATCCCCACTTTTTATTACATACAAGAAAAACAGGATAAAAATATATAACTTTCACATTATAATAGTAAAATGGCCCATCCGGCAAATCCCCAGACAGCTTGGATCTAAGCACACAAAATATACGAATTGCGCTCAGATCTCACGAATGGTGTAGGGAAATCCTGGGAATAAAGTCTGTCTGTTTGGCTTTCGTGTCTTTCTGTCCGAACAGAGGGGACAACCGGCACATCAGCGGGATTCGTGTAAACCAGTAGCCGATAATAGTTCCAGGGGCTTTACGATCAAGTCCCGCTGAACTTTCGACGACAAAAGATGGCCGCCGCCTTGTGATGGTGACCACCTTAGAATAAGTGATTATATTGTGGTTAACCACAGAAACCGCAGTTTAATTGGCGACACACACCAGACTATAGGTGGTCGTCGTTCGGCAGTTCTTTCATCGGTTTGTTCGGTACCCCATTCGAACAATTATACACAAATGGTGACCACCATGATGCTAGTCAATTATGCTGTGGTTAACCACAAACCGCAGACCCCGGGAGGTTGATTGTCGGCACACTCCTCGCTTAGGGTGGTCGGGCATTTGCCAGTTCCTTCGGTTGTTGCAGAGGAGAATGGGGTTAATTGGCGGCACACGACGAGGGCCGGGTGGTCGGCTTTTCGTGCATACGAATGGATGGCCAGACTCATTCATATAAACAGTTATAGAAAAGTATCCATGTAATTAACTTCTGTAACTGGGAAAATATTTGAAGGGCTATTAAGGGACAATATTCAGGAATTCATTGGGAAGAACTTTGTTATTAGCAATAATCAGCATGGTTTTATGAAACATAGGTCATGTCAAACTAACCTAATTGCATTCTACGAAGAAGTAAGTGGAAGTATAGATCAGGGTGTTCCAGTGGATGTGATCTACTTGGATTTTGCCAAGGCATTTGATACGGTTCCTCACAATAGGTTAGTCTTCAAACTAAAAGAAATTGGTCTAGATGAATATTCTTGTTATTGGGTAGAACATTGGCTTAAGGATAGAGTCAATGAGTTGTAATTAATGGTAAATTTTCTGGCTGGACAAAAGTGGTAAGTGGTGTCCCTCAGGGTTCTGTTTTGGGACCACTTCTATTTAACATATTTATAAATGATCTTGAAATAGGCATTGAAAGCCATGTATCAGTGTTTGCAGATGACACAAAACTTTGTAAAGTAATAAAATGTGAGCAGGATATTGCTTTGCTGCAGAGAGATTTGGATAGATTGGGGGACTGGGCACTAAAATGGCAGATGAAATTTAACATAGAGAAATGCAAAGTTATGCACTTCGGGGTTAAGAATGCACAAGCAACTTACACACTAAATGGTAGTGAATTAGGGATAACCACACACAAGAAGGATTTGGGAATTGTTATAGACAACAAATTAGGCAGCAATATGCAATGTCAATCTGCAGTTGCTAAGGCCAGTAAGATTTTGTCATGTATAAATAGGGGCATAAATTCTCAGGATGAAAATATAATTTTGCCTCTTTATAAATCGCTGGTAAGACCACACCTTGAAAATGCTGTGCAATTTTGGGCGCCTGTTCTAAAGAAGGATATCATGGCACTGGAGAGGGTCCAGAGACAAGCTACAAAATTGATAAAAGGAATGGAGGATTTTAGTTATGAAGAAAGGTTAAAAAAATTAAATCTGTTTAGTTTGGAAAAACAGCGCCTGAGAGGGGATATGATAACTCTATACAAATATATTCGGGGCCAGTACAAACCTTTATCTGGAAATCTATTCATAAACAGGGCTATACATTGGACACAAGGTCACATATTTAGGCTGGAAGAAAGGAGATTTCATATAAGGCAAAGAAAAGGTTTTTTTACAGTAAGAACAATAAGGATATGGAATTCTCTGCCTGAAGAGGTGGTTTTGTCAGAGTCCATACAGATGTTTAAACTGAAATTGGATAAATACTTACAAAAACATAACATACAGGGATATAATTTCTAATTAGTGGGGTAATAGCTGCTTGATCCAAGGAGACATCTGACTGCTATTTTGGGGTCAAGAAGGAATTTTTTCCTAGTTTGTGGCAAAATTGGAAGTGCTTCAGACCAGGTTTTTTGCCTTCTTTTGGATCAACAGCAACAACATTTGTGAGGAAGGCTGAACTTGATGGACGCAAGTCTCTTTTCAGCTATGTAACTATGTAACTATGTAACTATGTAGTGACCAAAGTAGCAGTATTATAAAAGTATCCATTGCAGTGACAAAAGTAGCGGTCTTGTAGCAGACAGAGGGGGTCTCTGTAACATGGAGATAAAGGAAGTTATATACACATGTTGTGGCAATGTCCAAAAGTGAAGGAATTATGGGGGAAGGTGGTAGATCTCAGCTCTCAGGTTCTTCAAAGAAGATTAGAACTGGACCCAGGGGGATGTCTGCTTTTCAGGCCCACTGAGAGACTTAATTGACACAAACAAAAATTGTTAAATATGTTGTACCTAGCGGCACGACGAGCACTATCACAAAAATGGGCTAGCCCAGAACTACCACACATATCTATGATACTTACGAAAATTAGGGACAACTATCTCATGGATAAACTAACAGCACAGGTCTGTAACACCACCACCTTCAAAAAAAATAAATGAGCGCTATGGGAGCAATATGAAGATTAGCCTGTAGACACACAAGAGGTACACAGACACATGCACACTCCCACCCACACAGGGGCCCGACCGCTCTTGCGCATGGAACAAGAACAAGACCCCTCTGGAATCGCAGAGCCAATGGTTTAATGTTAAGTTATGTTTATAATACTTCTTTTGTATCTGTTAAATTAAAAACGTGACGTACTGTAATCACATAAAGCTCCAACAAACGTTGCACTGCATGAATGTAACCTACCTCTTTCCAATTATGTACAGTAATACGTATGACACATTTGTGCAATTAGGCTTCTGCGTAAGCCTCTATATACAGCACTGTTTCAGTCTCTCTCAACTCAAAAATAAAGATTAAAAAAAAAAAAAAAAAGGATTGATGGGTAAGGAGAAATATTTTCTCAAATTGTTGGTCTGTGTACTCTTTGCAAAGGTCTTCTGCCCAAAGTGCTAAAAACTAAAGGTATTTGTGCTACATCTTGAATGAGTCTGTACAGGATGCTAAATGTAAAATAAAATTACAAAGGCTTCAAAGAGTAGTGCAAATAGGAATGAGTTTGTTTTCAGGTTCAGGAAAACAAAATTATATATATATGAATTCCTTTCTATTAGCATTGCTCTCTGATGCCTATGGAATTTGATTTTGAATAAGGGACTGCGGATGCCTTCCATGGTGCTATAGGTGTGATAGCAGTCTTTATTAGTTTCCTGAGTGCAACACTATCTTTCAAATAGGATGGTAAATTCCCTATTGAGGTGTTGCTCCATAACACACTAATGTCTCAACGATGTCATTGTTCTATGGAAATTTAGTTTCGAAAGAAAAGTGGGGCATGCTTCCTGTGGAGTAAGATTCCTGTCTGGAATTTATGATGGAATAGGTAAAAGATCTTCCTCCACACAAACATCCCTAAGGCTAACAATATTCCCCATTTTCTGAAAATTCCAGGAACCCTGATGTGGGCCTGAAGGAAAAATTGATTACTCTGAAGTGGCTAGAGCTGTAGTTAACCCAAAGTTAACCTAAACTTAAAACAAAGAGAATTCCAAATCCTCAGAGCAGCCCCAACGGCATGATGAGAGAGTGAAGAGTGTTGATAGTATGTTTGGCATGAAGCCACACAAGTACAGGAAAGTTATCTTTAGTTACTTCAAGCTCCAGTGAACATTAGCCCTTTTAGGATTATATAAATGATTAGTCCTGTTGATTGCATCTTTTCTCTGCTGCATACACATCATATCCCTACATATCTCTAATGTCTCCCCAATTTATTTGCTGAAACCTAGATGTTATTTGGCCCAGAACCAACAAGTTACTATCAATTGTGCCAAAGCAGATGAACCTTTCAGAAGCTGGTGCATTGTACGAGTTGCAAACTAGGGTATATTATTTTGCACCCTTCATGGGTGGCTTCATTCACTTTTGTTCCATGGTTTCCATTTCTGGTTCCTCTCCAAGTAGTGGCCGAACTAGCACTAGTGCAGTCGTGCGGCTGCAGCGAGGTCCACAACCTAGGGGGCCCACCTGGTAGCCGATACAGTTAGGGCCACCGGATGTGTACTGCTGAACAGAGGCGAGGAAAGGTGGCCCTTTAAGAATGCAACCGGTAATCCCTGTGAGCTGGGAGGAAGTGACAGACAATTACTTACATAGAGAGAGTGCATGCAGAATGGAATGAGACAGTAGTGGCACACAGGCACAGAGAGAAGAGGCAGCCTAAAGGGACAGAAGACAATGAGGAGTGAGAGGAGGCAGCATCTAGGAGAGAGAGGAGGTAGCATGGCGGGAGAGGAGGCAGAAGTGCAAGAAAACAGCAGCTCCAGACCCTACACTCTCATTAAACTCAGTCAACAACAGGACCTCAAGCATGCCACCCTTCTGCACACAAAAGGTATGCTAACAGGATGGTGGCTGCAAATATTAATATGCAATGTATGTGTCTATGTATGTCAAATTGTATGTGTCAGTGAGTGTATCTGTGTGTCAGTGTGTTATATGCTTTTTAGATCATATATATATATAGGATCATAAGGTAATAAATGCCACATTTTTGTATTTATCATTGATAAATGAAACTGTTTCTCTTACATCAATATAATATTGTTAACCTCTTAATAATATTAATAATGGTTAGAATCTAGATTTGAAATTTTAAAAAAGAAAGAAAAATGCAAACAATTAAGCAGAGGAGTAGAAAAAACACTCTTAAATGGATATATAACACTCCAGATGGTATTTGGGCATCATATTTAATAAGCAATCTGCTTCTGGGTACCAGCATGTTAAAATATTGTTGGAACATCTGAAACCAGCAACTGAAACATGCTGGCATAATAATTCAGGGAATAAACTATAGTAGGCTTCCAATAACTGCACATGAAAAGCAATCTTTTAGGCAAAAACTTTTGTTATATAATTAGTTTATGTTTTTAGATTACTCAAAATGGACCTGGAAAAAATAAAAGACTAAAAAGTAATTTGCTAGCAAGTGTCATCACGTCCACGTTTTGGTTGTTTGTGGTAGCACAATCAAATACTTACAAATACAGGAATAATATTATAAGGTAAATAAAAATAGCTACAAATGTTTATTTTAAGAAATCCATAACTTTTTATTCCACTCTTCCGTTTAACTTAAAGAGGGACTATACGCACTATTGCCACTACAGCTCATTCGAATGGTTAAGATGCTACGTGCCTATAGATCCCATTTCTCTGCTTTCCCAGTACTCAAAACCTCAACGATAGTTTACTTTCACATTATCTGTCCAAAAAGCACTGGACTAATATCATAGAATCAAACCAGGGACTACGCTTTTCATCCAGTGTAAAACTCAAAGAATAGTAACATCTACTGATGCTGTGGCTCTGGTGCTAAGAGTGCCCTGTTAATAAATTGTTTCTGTGGACAACATATTTTACAGGAAAGGTTGTAGTGTTTAACATTGTGCTAATATTTTGTAAGACATTTTCTGAGTTAGTTTTATTGTATTGTTTTTTCTTCCTCAGTTAAAAAGTTTGTCAATATGAACGCATGTCTCTTTTTAGTCTATGTAACTATGTAATATATCTTCCAATTTCACTGTAAATTGAGAAGGAAAATGATATCAGTTCTGAATGAACACTACATATATGATGTAAAAGATGCTGTCAAGCAATCTCTGAAATTGAAGGATAAAAAAAGCACCACTCCCCCACCCTTATTCCTTTGTGTGTATTTCCTGACCCTTCTGGTGTGTTTCTCCTAATCCTCCTTTCAACCTTGTCACATACACACATACACAGTCATAATGCTGCTGCCAGACTCATTTTTCTCTCACTACAATTCTTTTGCATGTCTCCCCTCTTTCAATCATCACATTGGCTTCCTTTGCCCTATAGAATAATAATTCAGTTAATTCAGTAATTTATGGGTACATCCCTGTAATTCTGTTAACCTGACCTTGGTTTGTGTTTAAAGTATTATGATTCTCTGTTAGTCTTTGACCTTGGCTTGCTCACACTTATTATCGTTCTGCTTGCAGGCATATCCTCTATTAATTTCCAGCACCTGTGTGTGACTGTAACATTGTGCGACTGTGTGTGCCTGTAACTATGTGTATGACTGTGTGCTATTGACGTTGTCTGTGACTGTGTATGTGTGTATGTGACAAGGTTGAAAGGAGGATTAGGCAAAACACACAAGTGTGGGAGTGGTGCCTCTCTGAACAGTGCTGTATCAATATAGTGTATCCACCAAAATCTTACAAAGATAAGGGGGTGATACACATGATATGCCCCCCAAAAAACATAGATAGAATATAAAACACTTCAATTTTAATACATGAAATAATAATAGGGAAAATCCTAAAATATATAAAATACATATCAAAAATTTATTTTTATTTTATTTATTTTTGTATGTTTTATCTTATTTTTATTATTAGTTTTTTTTCCTTTTCTATCAATTTCGTTCTTGTCATTTCTATCTTATCAAATTACAGTGGCATAGATATATGGATATTCTACTAAGTCTTTAGATATTCATTTTTAGTTAACTGAAGTACGATCCTCTAAAGAAGTGATGCTGTCATCACGAAACGCGTAGAAGAAGTGATGCTGTCATCACGAAACTCCGCTCTTGAAACTGTGGCTGCTTGCTTTAAGTTTCATATGGAGTGCCAATCCAGTTTACCAGGTGGGTGATCGGGTCTGGTTATCCTCACGCAATATCAGGTTGAAGGTTCCCAGCATGAAGTTTGCTCTGAGGTTCCTTGGTCCTTTTCGTGTGTTAGAATAATCAACCCTGTTTCTTATTCTCTGGCCCTTCCAGCGTCCTTACCTAATACTTTTCATGTGTCCTTGCTCAAACCACTTATTTGCAATCGATATACAAGTCTGGTTGTTCCCCCTCTTCCTTTGGTTGTTTCTGGACAGGAGGAGTACAAAGTCTCCTCCATTATTGATTCCAGGTTTTCACGTGGTTTCTTACAATATGGTTGATTGGAGGGGGTATGGGCCTGCTGACAGTTCTTGGGTTTCGGATTCTGATATCCATGCTGACCGGTGGCGGTCTTCAGGTGGGGGTAATGTCACGTATTCATCCGCACATAAAAATGTGGTTAATGGCATTTACCATCCTGACAGGAAAAGTTGTGCTTAGCAGCATTACCATCCTGACAGGAAAAGTTGTGCCGAGCAGCAATCATGCACCTGGAAACCTGGTAATTGCTTTTGGGGTCAAAGGCCGGTCATGGCCAATCAGATCCACAGGAGGGTTTGTGCTGAGCAGCAATCATGCACCTGGGAACCTGGTAATTGCTTTTGGGGTCAAAGACCGGTTACAGCCAATTGGACACACAGGAGAGGTATTTAAACCCAATTCTCCTTTTGTTATAAACTACACTGCAAACCCATGGACCGAAACACCTTACTTCTGGCTACAAGTTTCCACCTACAACACTTCAACAACTCATTACCGATCTCTCAATTTTTTAGAGTATTGTGATATAATCGTGAACCAGATACTATGGAGTTCCAATTTATGGAGATGTGGGAATGTTTTTTAATGAGAGGTTACCACCCAAGGATGCTGAAAATGTTATGGCAATTGGAAACAAAAGGGATAAAACCCCCAAGGAACACAGGGAATTACAATATTTACTTACCACTGACCTTTCACACAGGCACAGCCAAATTCAGGGAAGCTATTAACCAAAATTGGTGATTAGTACAGGAACAATACACTGCTGAAAATATTTCAAGAAAAAACAGTTATAAGTTATCGTAGAAACAAAAATCTTAAAGAACTCCTGTGTATTCTGTGTACGGAATTACCCCTCTGCATTGCTACACAAGACCAATTATTACCAAGAAGAATGGATGTTACAAGTGCAGTGGATAAGTGGTCAGCCATCACCACTGCATTCAGAGACCAACGTACAGATAGATGCAACACCGCCTCCCTACACTCAGATTTATGGCCACATTCCCCCACTTCCTCGGAGAGGTGATAGATCCAAGGCTCTATTACAATGAGAAGCATACTGGACACAGTGGCCCTTAAGGGACTGAACAAGAATATTGTATATTCTATTTTCTTGTAAAAATTCTAACTTTTTTGTTGGATTTTTTTTATTTTTTATTTTTTTATATATTTTGTGTTTTTTTAGTTTTATCTTATTTTACTGTTAGATTTTTGAGTAATAATATAAGTGGAGATTAGATATTATCTTCTATCTCCTATGAGATCCTTAATAAATCTTTATATAGATCAAGTCTAAATATAAACCAACCAGAAATATTTGGGATACGGCTGAGAAATCTAAAATTGAAAAATATAGATATACATAGTGTAAATCTGTATCAAATAGTAAGTAAGTATTCATGAAATGCACTCACAAGATTAGATGAAATATATCGCTCTATGGTGCCTCCCCCGATAGTAGTGGGGGGCTATTATCCTCCTTCAGTTGCTCCAGGAAAATAGATGAAAAAACAGGACTCCCAGGGTTGTGAGAAAAATAAATAAAACGGCTTTATTAAGGATGAAACATCACCCAACAATAAATATGTAATATAAGCTTAAAATGAGGTCCTGTAATATTTTAAGCTTATATTACATATTACATACAGCAAACAGGTCAGAGTTTTTGGCTCTTCCATTTTACTTATTATATTTGCTCTATATTACATTTGTAGTTACTGTATTTCTATGTACTGTATATTTGTATTTACATAGATAGTTACTATACATCTTCTTAGACGTTTTACTCTCTGGGACTTTATCCCTTGGGGAGGGGGTTTTTTTTCTCCTTTTTTGTCCCTTTTTCTCAGGGCCTTTTCCCCCCCTTTTCATTCCCACGCGGTCCGCCGGCTTTTTCCCCGCCGTCGGACCGACCGTTTTCCTCCTAACTGAGGGTAACGCTCACCCTCCTCCACCCGTTCCCCACCTCGCGGCTTCACAGCCGCGCTGTTTCTACCGCACGGCGGGAAATTACTTCCCGTTTTTTCTCCGGCGGCCATCTTGGATCTCGCGTCTCGCGAGATCCACGGCCGCCCTCTTGGGAGCATTGCGGTCTCTTCATTTCGGCACCCGATCACCTCAATACCGGACGCAATCAGGCAGGGGTCCCCAGGTCAGTCAGCCTTCCCATATAAGGTTATAAACTGTGCATTGGGGTGAGGCCCCATACTGATTATCATTACTGGCTCTCCAGTGTATTTATGTGCCATTTTGCTACATTCAGGGTGAGGCCCTATCATCTAATTACCGCTGCTATCAGGTGGATTTTGTGCCACCTATATATGTACATGCATATATAACTGGGTGAGGCCCAGAAAAAACCCAATATCCCCTGCTGGGGGAAACTGGTGCTTTTGCTGCCAGATTTATCATTCTCACCCTGCCGGGGTGCTTATTCCTATTTTATTGTTATTATACATATACACACTACCCTGCTGGGGTTGCCTGGGTACTGCAGGTACCTTTTTCACTCACTGGGATTGACCCCTAGCCCAACGTTTACTGTGCTTTCTCTATTACAGCGGTCCTACTCCTATCATTATGGATACACCCCAAAACCCTGCGGATTTCCAAACCATGATCGCGGAAGCCATCTCCGCCTCTATGGAGAAAGCGCTATCCAGGGTTATGACGGCAACTGCCGATCAGGCTAAAAAAGTCACAAAAGCCCAAGCCCATGACTATGATTCTGAGGCTTCAGAATCCCATACGCAGGCCGACTCACGGCCCAGCAAACGCCACTGGAAGGGCGAAAAAGGGGCTGACAACCCGGGCAAAGGCAAGGCACCGGCCAAACGCCACAGGCCAGTCCCACCCACTCCCGCCCACTACTCCTCGGATGAGGGGGAAGAACACACACGCTCCATGGCCGTGTTGGACGAGTGGCAGGCCGCAGATTCTGATTCACAAGATAATGACTGGGGTTCGGACACAGGATCCCATACGGGCCTCCTGCAGGGCACCTTTTTGGACGACACCCAACTGCCGGATGACCCCACACCGGTCCATGACGAAGGGGAAGCCATCCTGGACCCCACGGGCCAGCGTCTATTCGACCCTCGCAATATACGACACCCGCGTTCGGGGGACTGGACCCCCCCGGATCATCTCTCCAAATTTATGCATCGTTGGCTCCGCAAACCCCTGGACAAAACGGTGCGCAACCGACTTCGTTCAGAATGCCCTCGCCCTTCCCTTCCCGACCACGTGGCTCAGACTCCCGAATTCGACCAGGTCATGAACACATTCATGTCTCGGGGTGGCCGTGACCCCAGGAGAGGAGTTGAAAAAGGATTCCACGGAGTTCAGGACAAACTCCTAGATTCCATTGGCCCACTTTCCCGCATCATGTTTTTGGCTGACGATGCTTTTACAAGGGCTGACGAATTTGATGCCAGTATGGTTAAAGAGTGGGCACATGATATACGAGAATGGGCACAGAGGTGCTTCTGTTTCGTGGGCAACACCAATGTAGCCCTCTCCTCTGAGAGGCGTAAAGCAGCGCTGCTCCGTATTGACGGAAAGCTGGTGGAATTGGGCACCAAGGAGTTGGGACCGCTTGCACAGGGCAAATTGTTTGGGGAGGCCTTCCTCAAGGAACTGAACAAGCATGTAAACATTTTCACCTCACTAAATAAGGCTCACACTTCCATGAAGCGAGTCTTCAGGGGCCACCCCAGTCGGGGTGTTTTTGGACGGGCTGGCCGCTACAGGGGCCGAGCAGCCAGCCGTTTTTGGCCTTCTGGCCCCCGCTCGCACAGACCCCAACCCTTCTACCCAGAAGTGGGTTTCAGACAGCCCTTCTCCTACACCCGAGGAGCCGACAGAGGCAGAGGACCTCGTAACCGTGGCAGAGCACGCTTCTCCACAGGTAAGCACCTTAGTGTCTCAATGTCCACTTACCCCATGTACTGCAGGTCGTATTGCTCTGTCTTTTCAGAACTGGACAGCCATCTCCACGGACGCATGGATCCTCCAGACGGTTCGGGGCTACGTCATAGATTTCGTGGAAACCCCGTTCCAGACCGCCCCTCCGCACCCCATTCACTGTTCCAAGAAAGATCGCCACTTAATCGATGGCGAACTACGGGAACTCCAGGAAAAAGGAGCGATAGAACCCGCTCACGACCAAAACGGTTTCTTCAGCAACATTTTCCTAGTGAAGAAAAAATCCGGAGATTTCCGGCCGGTTATAAACCTGAGGGGGCTCAATGCCTTTGTACTGTACAGACATTTCAAGATGGAAGGCATCCACCTTCTACGAGATCTGCTCCAGGACGGGGACTGGTTCACAAGACTGGACCTCAAGGACGCCTACCTCTCGGTACCCGTCCATGCTTCCTGCCGACAATTCCTCAGGTTCCGATGGCAAGGTCGCCCCTGGCAATTCACGTGCCTCCCCTTCGGCCTCAGCTCAGCACCGTGGTGTTTCACCAAACTACTGAAACCAGTAGTGTCTCGACTACGAAGTCAAGGAATTCGGTGCATTATCTACCTGGACGACCTGCTACTGTTCTCCTCAGACAGGTACAGTCTAACGCAACACACACGATATACCACCCGACTCCTCACATCCCTAGGTTTCGTGGTGAACTTCCAAAAGTCAGAAGTATCCCCAACCCAGACTATTCAATTTCTGGGTTTCGAAATAGACTCCAAGACCAGCACACTACGGCTCCCGACCTCAAAGATCGCAGCCATCAAGAAGGAGCTACGCAGAACCATTCGCTGCCACACCATTCCACTCCGCAACTTGGCTCGGATCGTGGGCTTACTATCCGCATCTATCCAAGCGATATTCCCGGGCCCGCTCCACTACAGAGCGATGCAATGCTTGAAGGCTTCCTTTCTCCGCCAGAACCCTTCGTACGACCAAACTGTTCCGGTGACGGAGGAAGTCAAGGACGAACTCGGATGGTGGTTGGACAGCATGGAAGCGTGGAATGGCCGAGCCATCTTCGGAAACACGCCCGATATAGTCCTGGAATCAGACGCCAGCCTCTGGGGATGGGGCGCCACCTGCCAAGGCAATTCAACAGGAGGCACTTGGACTTCCCAGGAACTCAACCTCCACATCAACTGCCTGGAACTCCTAGCGGGGTCGTTTGCAATCCGCAGCTTAGCGAAAGACCGGACGAATTGTTGCATCCTCCTCCGGATGGACAACGTCTCAGCGGTCCGTTACATCAACAGACTGGGAGGGGCCCGTTCCAGACTCCTTTCGGAGATCACGAAAGAAATATTCCAGTTTTGCCTACCCCGGAACATCTCCCTCATGGCAGAATATCTCCCGGGCGAGACGAACCTGACAGCGGACTGGTTTTCTCGCCATTGGCGGGACAGCAGCGACTGGAGACTGGACCCAATGATCTTTCAGCGCCTCTCGGCCAGGAGGGGCCCCCTCCACCTAGACCTCTTCGCATCGCGCAACAACAGGCAGACGGACGAGTATTTCAGCTGGCTACCAGATCCGGAGAGCAAGGCAGTAGATGCTTTTCTCCAACCATGGCCGCTCAAGGGCGCTTATGCCTTTCCCCCATTCGCCATGGTGGCAAGGACGATACAATACCTGAAGACGCAACGCGGGTCTCTGCTCCTCATCACCCCCCTATGGCAGGGCCAACCATGGTTCCCGGACCTCCTAGTATCATCCTACAGGGACCCTCTCCTCATACCGTCCTACCAGACACTCCTCACAGACCCGAGAGGGAACCTCCATCCTCTCATTCTGGAAGACCGCCTCACTCTAGTAGCTTGGACTCTTTCAGGGGCGCCTGGCAAACCGAGGACCTATCGCAGACGGCTCGAGACCTCTTATGGGATTCATGGGCACCAGGAACCAGACGATGCTACCTTGCAGCATGGAATTCCTGGGCCGCTTGGTGCAGTGAACGGAACTTTGATCCCTTTACGGCACCTGTAACAGCCATCCTGAACTTTCTCTCCCATCTGTACTCCATGGGACGGTCTTACCGATCCCTCAACGTTGTGCGCTCCGCGATTTCGGTGGCTCACGTTCCGACCCGTGGGATGCCCGTCGGGAAAGATCCTCTGGTATGCCGTCTTCTCAGGTTCATAAGACTCCAGAGGCCTCCCAAACCCAAATACACCCGGTTATGGGATGTGGAGGTCGTTCTCCAGTTCCTTAGGGACTGGCCAGATAACGACAGACTTTCACTCCGACAACTGTCGGCCAAACTAACACTTCTTCTGTGTTTGGTCTCGTTCCGCAGAGTTTCGGACGTGCGGGCTTTCGACATTGACGCTTTTTCGGTCTCCCCCGAGGGAGTTACCTTCCAAGTGTCACGTCGTACCAAATCGGACTCCTCGTCGGTTTTTTACCCCTTTTTCCCTACGGAACCGCTGCTCTGCGTGGTCTCCACTCTGCGTCGATACGTACAAATCACATCCCCACTTCGGGTCTCATCTTCGGGCCAACTATTGGTGTCTTACGTTAGACCTCACGTACCCGTCTCCACTACCACCCTCACCAGATGGGTGCGATGGATCCTGTCTCTGGCAGGAGTGGAGGAGACCTTCGGCGCCCACTCCGTTCGCGGTGCGGCGGCCTCGTCGGCTTTCACCGCGGGCGCATCGCTGGCAGACATCCTACGAGCCGCGGATTGGTCACGCGAAGCGACCTTTCGGACCTTCTATTTCCGCCCGAACACGGGGGCAGCCGCGTCTCTCCTTCATCAGCGTTAAAAATGCAAAATATGAAGCCTCCTGTCATGTTGTAAAATTGAAGATTATGCTAGCGTTAGTGTACTTATAATCTTAATTTTAGTAATGACAGGAGGCGAGTATTTTCCCACCCACCACACCCGCCGTTCTCACGTGAGTATACCTACACTGTGGGCTTTCACCCCTCTACTATCTTCCTACTCACTCTGCAGGATATCATGTTTGTACCAGGTCTATTTATGTCCCTGTTATCTGTTACTGTCATTCTGCTATGAATGTCTCATTGTCAGTGGAATTTGTATCTGGTCTATTTCATTACTGCAAACAGTTGCAAGATCGGTACCTAACCTTTTTCCACGTTCTTTTTCAGCATAACTTCAGGATATTGCAGCTCACACTCAGGATGGACACGTTTGGACCATCTTCCGGCCTCTAGACCGGCTCAGTTGGAAAGTTCACCCGTTGGTGCAAGTTACAAGACTTTGGATTTATTGAGGGAAATTTGTTTTCTGATGTCGCTTTCGAAAGAGGGGGAGGAGCCTCATCACTGTGAATATTGTACCTCCTACTGCATTTTTGATTGGTTAATGTTTTCTCACTTTTCTTTACTGCTGTGTGGAGTTAGTAAAGAGAGTTAATGCAAAATACTCGCCTCCTGTCATTACTAAAATTAAGATTATAAGTACACTAACGCTAGCATAATCTTCAATTCGTTTACACCAATTTACACAAACTGCAATATAAATTCCCACGAAAGGAGCTGGCAAACAACTAGAGGAACATATTGAAAGGAGCACATAAATCAGGTAAGAAAAAAAAGTGACAAATTTACACGAAATGCTAGTCTGTCAAATAGCAATCTCCTTGAATTTAAGCGTATACTCTGTGTATTGGGATAGATAGGGAATAACAATATATATGCCCATGACTTCTTACCTTTGTTCCATGCTGTATAAATATCCACGGTAAAGAAGGAATATTTAAAGATTCCCTCAAAGTAGTTTAAATAAATATCTTTAAACCTATCCCCGTTAGTTCCATTCTAAACACGAACTAAAGACGAGAGGCTGAACTTTGTTTAGTAAACGCAATGTTGCAAATGGGAAGGTGGCCAAAAAATAAAACCGTTTAAAATTAGGCAACTCCTGTCTGTCTGAGGACAGAAAAAAGACTGGTGTGTGAAGGGAGGCGGGACCTTTTATACAGTTGATCTCATTTGAATTCTGTTTCCTGTCCTGTTCTGGTTTTGAGGGCTTAGCTACTCATAAGTGATGCTGCCATGATTATCCAGGAAATTAGTGTTTCAAAACAGTGACGCTTATCAGAAAAATTATATTTTAAGTAAAAGTGCAGTTTATTTTAATTTTTCACACAAAACTGCACTTTTACTGACGATATTGTTGTGACATGTTTTACTGTTTTGAAACACTAGATGTGTTCAGCGAAATCTCCCGAGTATAAGAAAACCCTCAATTTACAGATTTTATGGTGTTTTCAAACATAAAATGGGGGCGGCAAGGTTTATCTTCCTGTCTGCCCGCACCTCCCATGCCTCACCCTTCTGTCAGTCCCCACATTGACTTCCTGTAAGATATTGGGCTCAGTTTAAAATTCTGGTTCTTGCTTTCAAATCTCTGCATAATGCTGCTCCCACCCATCTATCCTCCCTAATACACAAGTATGTCCTGTCTAGGCACTTACGCTCTGCTGAAGACTTACATCTACCTTCTGTCCGTACTCCCACCTCTGATGCTCACCTTCAAGACATCTCAAAGGCTGCACCGTTCCTGTGGAACTCACTTCCCTCCTCTATTAGATGCTCACCCAGTCTCCACTCCTTCAAAAAATCATTCTAATACCACATCTTCATAAAAGCGTATCAATTAAACTGTTAATAGCTCCCGACTGATTCCTCTCTTGCAACTGTCATTAGTCTAATACTATCCTTAACCTTTGTGTTACTTTACCCCACTCCCTCTAGCATATAAGCTAATTGAGCAGGGTCCTCAACCCCTCTGTCCCTGTATGTCCAACTTGTCTGGTTACAACTACATGTTTGTTTGTCCACCCATTGTAAATCACTGCAGAATTTGTTGGCGCTATATAAATAACATAACATAATAATATAAGGCTTGCATTTTAGTTTTTACATTGAAATTTGCTAGATTGGTTATGTTGCCTTCGAGACCGTATGGTATCTCAGGAATGAGAATTACCCCCATGATGGCATACCATTTGCAAAAGTAGACAACCCAAGGTATTGCAAGTGGGGTATGTCCATTCTTTTTTAGTAGCCATTTAGTCAGAAACACTGGCCAAAATTAGCATTCATATTTGTTTTTGTTTTTTTGCATTTCTCACACAAACACACACAAACAAATATATCAAAAGCAACATCACCAGTCTGGCAAATTTCAATATGTATAAACTAAAAATATAATGTGCTATATATGACCCTGTAACTTTTGAAAACACCATAAAACCTCTACATGGGGGGTACTGTTGCACTTATGAGATATCGCTGAATACAAATATGTGTATTTTAGTGCAGTAAAATCAAATCGTATTAAGACATTCACAGTTAAAATGCCATGCAGAACTAAAAAAATTATTACTCAATTTCTGACATTTTCTTTAGATTTTATTCATATTAAATTGTGTTTCATATCTGAATATTTGATGTGAATTAAAAGCCCTGTTTCTCCTAAACAAAATGATATATAAGTGTAAGTGCACTTCATATGAAAGAGGTGAAATATGACATATATTGCAAAGTTTTATTTTGATTAGAATGTGTACTGTAGTCTCCATCCTTAAGGGGTTAATGTATTCACATGTATCTTTTATCAACATCAAAATAACATAACATACTTAAATAGTTTACATACTTGTCTGTCCATAGAAAGGTTCTTTTTCATTTTAGTTCTAAATGTTGGCCATGGTGCCTTGTCTAAATTATAAATGTATCAGCTCTTGCCATTTGATTTTCAATAGGGAATTTACTGAAGATTTTCCCTGACCCTATTTGCTATCCTTCCTGCTCTCAGTCACTCTTCAATGTCCTTTTACAGTTCCAAGGGACTTAGACTGAAAGTTAAATTGTCTGCCAAAATGAGCTCACTACCTTGTCAGTTATCTTATACAGTGAAATATAGTTTTGCTTCTTTCTGTTGACAAGTGCCATTGCTGACATAAAATCCTCAAGGGCTCCATTTGAAAGATGGAGTATGGGCAGTATATATGATTTCTATGCAATGGGCAAATAAAAAACATATACATTTACTTTATTACTATACATTCTGTACAGTATAATACTTTGTAGAATATGAACTGATATAGTATATTCTTTTTCAAAAATACTATACATATTTACAAAACTACTTCTGAGTTATATTTCAAATATAGATTTTTAGATGAAACACTGTTTTTGTATACTTTATATGAAATGTCTTGTAAATATGCACAACAGGATATTGTATAATATTGCAAAGCAAGACTTTCTAAATGCATGTCTAAACTCACAATTTGACAGAATCAAACAAGGAATACAAACGGTTGCAGAAAAATTTAACCCCTTAACCCCATCAGGACGGAGTCAATAGTGCACGTTCTGATCAAAACAAAACGTAAACAAAAACTGGAATTTGCGCTATATGTCTGTTCAACCGTAATTCACCGCTGTCACATTAAGTGCACCCACACTTATATATCATTTTGTTCAGGAGAAACAGGGCTTTAATTTATCATTAACTATTCATATATGGAACATAATTTATTATGAATAAAATTAAAAAAAGTGAGAAAATTATTTTTTTTTTTTAAATTTGTATTTCATTGTGACATTTTAGCTCTTAATGTCATAATACTGTTAGGTTTTACTGCAAAAAAAATGTACATATTTGTAATCAGCGATGTCTCATGAGTACAAAAGTACCCCCCATTAACAGGTTTTATGGTGTTTTGGAAAGTTACAGGGTCAAATAT
>OW240913.1:219025047-219069963 GCA_933207985.1 Pelobates cultripes
TAATAATATATATGTGAGATAACATTAAGTGATCTTGCTATGCAAGAACACTTAATAATAATATATATGTGAGATAACATTAAGTGGTCTTGCTATGCAAGAACACTTAATAATAATATATATGTGAGATAACATTAAGTGGTCTTGCTATGCAAATAATAAGAATAATAATAATATATATGTGAGATAACATTAAGTAGTTTTGCTATGCAAGAACACTTAATAATAATAATAATATATACGTGAAATAACATTAAGTGGTCTTGCTATACAAGAACACTTAATAATAATATATGTGAGATAACATTAAGTGGATGCTTGCTATGCAAGAACACTTAATAATAATATATATATTGAGATAACATTAGTGGTCTTGCTATGCAAGAACACTTAATAGAAAAAAGATTACAATTTCAGGGGAAATTGTGTGAAATTATTCTTGCCTCCACCTGTAGTCTACAACTGGAGTGGGCGGAGTAACTGTTATCATTTATATAGCACATTTAATTGCAACGTTGTTGCACAGTTACAGTAAACCATACATTTATAAAAACATTAGCAGGTGTTCAAAAGGCCCTGTCTATGACATCACTTGCTGCTGCAACTTGACACAGGTCAGAGTATTTTGGTGGTTGCCATCTTCAAACGGTCGTATCTTAAAAACTATAACTCCTACAGTGAAGAGCTTTATATTGTGAGAATCACAAGACCCAGACATACATTTTGATGCATAGTATGTCTCTGAAGTCTTAAAATTGAAGGCACAGTCCAGTTTAGAAATTGCAATAAGATTTGCGTAGGTGGGCTTGAAAATGAGGGAGTGGTGGCAGTTTAGAAATCATGTCCTGATTTTTCAGCTTTTGGCAGCTCCCACTCTAGCTTTGCCATTCATTCCTATGGGACAAATTGCGCCACAAAAACGACGATATTCCGTGAACCATTCGGCGAAACGTTCCACAAAGTAATAGCAATCCGATCGGGAACAATCTGCACTTTTTGGTAAATTTTGGTCTATGTAGTGTAAACACTGTGGGAGGAGTTAGGGTGGCAAATTTGGCTATAATAAGAATAATATATATGTGAGATAACAATAAGTGTTCTTGCAAGAACACTTAATAATATATATGTGAGATAACATTAAGTGGTCTTGCTATGCAAGAACACTTAATAATAATATATATGTCCGATAACAATAAGTGTTCTTGCTATGCAAGAACACTTAATAAAGATTGTCTTAGAAGCAATGAAGTTTTGTCTTTTTAGATATTTATTATATGAAAATATAAATATAGACATATAAAATCCATTACAAAAAATTATAGCAGAGTTTATAAGATTAAACTAAATGCTTGCAAATATAATTAATAGAGTAACATACCCTCCTGAACATGTCATCATGTCAGCCTTTCTGTCATTTTAAGATGGAGCAGCATCTGTCTCCAAATTGTCCCTCTCTCTGTCCCTTAACATTTAAAAGTACACCTATTTATTCCTTAGGTGTCTTCATTTTAGGGTTACCGTAGTTCATATATGAAAAAGTAACACTTTTACTTTATTCATTTTAGGACCTTCCTTAACTTGGCAAAAATACAAGGCCATAATGTAAGGGTGCACACGTCATGGAAAATCCCCTGACTTAGGACAAGGTGGCATCCTAAAGTCTGAACAACTTATCTATTGTTTATTTGTCATGACCTAGACATCTTATTTACTGTTTATACTAAATTTCCATGATCCCAGGATGATATGGCACAGCATAGCCTTGAAGATATTATTGCATTATTGCATTATTGTTATTGTATTTCGTCTGGGACAAAATGGCGTAAAAATATTATGCACTGAAGGTAAGTAAGAGGTTATTGCTTAAACAAATATGTATGAAAAACAACATGTTCCATTTCTAACATATTGTCAGTTTGCAATATCTCTTAGAGACAAAGTACACAGTTTTAGGAATACAATATTTGCATTTGCCCATAACACAGCCATTGTGTGGTGTGCACGCATACATATTAGAAGTGATATTGCTGAACAGCAATAAAATGCCACACTGAAATTCTAACAGATTTTCAAGTGCCCCCCCCCAATGAGATTGGGTTCTGTCTCCATCCTTGACATGTGTGTCTAGCAGTGTGTACATGTACGTGTGTGTCTAGCAGTGTGTACATGTACATGTGTTTGGTATTGTTTGAGCGACAGTGTGTGTCTGTGTGTGTTTAGCTATTGATTTGTTTCAGTGAGTGTGGTATATTTTTCTGGGAGTAGTATGTATGTAAACCAATATGTCAGAGCTGCTATTTGAGGTTTTAAAAGGCTTCAAGTTTGCTTCAAGATTTCTGATGGAAGACTAACTTATGTAACAGACATTTAAAAAAAGTATACAACTGAAAATAAATGTGTACCAAACAAACTAGCATGCATGTCTCTGCAAAAAGTATACATTTTACCTGAAAATAATTATGAAATTTTATAACAATTCAAATACTTCATGGAGAAATAATCTAATATTTGATTTTTATCTAATATTAATTTAATAATTACCAAAATTAATTAAGTTCTAAACCAGAAAGTGTAGAGTTAATTTTGATAATGTAATCTCAAATATTTGTGAGTCATGATTGATATGAGTGTCATGCAAAAAATGCATTTTTCTTTATTAAATATATCATGTCCATTAAAATACAGGATGTGCTGAGGGAATGATAAAATCTGAATACTAATAAGATACAGGTCACAAAATTATCCCATCCAATCTAGTAAAATATGCAGCTTTTTATGGGCTATCCACTAATGAAAATATTTAATTGGTTATTGGTACTAAATGAGAATTCCCCTTAGCATAGAAAAATGGCAAGGTTATGTTCATTAAAAGCAGTAAGGAATATTCTTATCATAATCATTAGCACATTATTAGCTGTGTCTAAACTATTGCGTAATATAATTACTATATTAATATTTACATGTATAGAAGTCCTTTTCCATTATGGGCCATATTCACTAAATAATTTAAATCATTAATTTAGGCCTCAATTTAATCCCAGCTAATCACACCAGCTGTGTTTTAGCTCTCTCATTTTGGATAAAGTTAATTACAGCAGTTAAAGGCTTATGAGGAGCTGAAAAAAATATCAGTTCACATATAGAATTCAAAGGCTATATTTTACATTGAATAGACAATTATATTTAATAGACACATAGAAACTGTTAAATGGGACTACTGAATTCCACATCTAAAAGCTGTTTTCTTTTTTTTTTTCTTTTTGACTAGCGGCCAGTGAACAATTAATTAAAAAAAGCTTATTGGGGTCACTATGAACCCCACATGATATTAAATCAAGCCATGGGTGGCACAGCTCAACTAAACATCTACCATCCAGTGGCTGCTCTCTGTCATAAAAGACTGGAGACTGAGCAGATGTTGCTGCCTAGCTGCTAGTAATGTACAAGGGAGACCTGCCACATGCCTCCATGTGCTACATCCATTAGACTTCAAACTAAATGATGGGAGTAGAAAGGTCACGTGTATGCTGGCTATGGGTGGGATTACCAGAGCTATGAGCAGCTGCAATTTGCCTGATGGTTATTTGACATACCACTACCCAGAGCATGGCATGTGGGGGCACTAGAAAAGTTTCTTGTATTAATATTGCAGTCATATTTAGCAGGCTAATATAAAAGTTTTTTAAAAAGCATCTTTCAACAATCTTTAGCTATTGAATCTGACAGGCCTATTTAACAAATGCTATGCACCTATTAAATGTAATTGGATCGGAAGTTTATAGTTTGTTTCTGTAGTTTCTGCGTGCAGCCCTAGCCACATCTCCCCTGGCTGTGACTCACACAGCCTACCTACACACTTCCTGTTAGAGAAATGTATTTTTAAAACATAATTTATTTCAAAGTGTGTTTACTTTAGAATTTCTTATCTCTCTTGCTTTGATGATTGCATGCAGCCCTAGGCAAGAGCAGGCTGAAACAACAGAAACAAATATTATTTAGCTTATACGTGTCTCAGAATTAAACTTCAGGGGCATGATGCAAAAATGCTTCTTTAAGCCAAAGTTGTTTATAGTTTATAGTAATGAGATAAATTATATATTAACTGTTATGTATAACCATTTGTGTATGTTTTTTTTCTATGATACTCAGCCAACCAGTACTGCAACCAATGCTTTGGCAATCATGGTGGTAATAGTTAGCCAGCAATGACATATTGTCTGAGTTTAGTCTTTTGTAGACAACTGCAATTCTTAAATTAATCGTCCTTTCACTTTACTGGCAATGATCTAGGGAATTATAGAGCATTGCAAATATGGTGTCAGTGATTTGCCAACATTCATACATACAATATACTGGGGAGCTCCATATTCCATTGTAGCCTTTTTTTCCCTACAATTCACAACAAGCAATACATGGTAACTACATTGCTGGAGGCTAGTATGCACTCTGTATTGGAGGGTCTATATATAGGATGGTTCCATGTAATCTATGAAAGATGCTGCTGGGCTGATTTTTCCCTATTTTCCTCCTCCCACACCTCACCACTCTGTCAATCCTGATATTGATTTCCTATACCCTATAGGAGTAATTTCAAAATACTAACCATTACCTATAAAGAACTAAACAACTTTAGCCCCTGTTACATTTATTTACTAATTGGTATGTACTCCCCTTCTTGTGTGTATAAATGTGCTGGGCCTATATTGTGTGTGGTGGGGGATGAGAGGGGATTCATTAACTATATAAATAAATATCTTCAAAAAAAATAATAAAAATAAATCAAGTTTTATTCCACCACCCTTCGTCTTACCTTTAGCCAGACAGGGGGGACATTGAAAGCCCTGGTGGTCTGGTGGTGTTTGGTAACTCTAGAGCTGCATCTCCTGTTTCAGGCCGGGATCACTCTTCTCATGATCTTCGGCACTGTGCTGTGTTGGAGCGTTGCTGTGGTAACCTGCAGCAACGCTCTAAACCTTGAAGCTAACAGGAGGAATAGTCTGCACCAGTAGAAGTGCAGAGTAGAGCATCCTTGGTCCTCCTTCTCCTCACTTATTCTGCAATTCTTTTCAACCCTCGGGGACCCGACCAGTATTGAACCAAGAATGAGGGTCCTTTATTACCAAGACCTATCAGATAAGTTGCTAAAGAGCCGAGAAGCAACGCATACTTGCAGTGTATGTGTTGAGTTCAGTTACGGGTTATTCACTTAAAGTTTTTAAAGTGATTTTAAACGCAATTTTTTTTTTGTGTGCATTATTTAACAGAAACATGGTGGGCTGAGACACATGACTGGGCAGTTAACGTAAATGGGTACACGTTATTTAGGAAGTATAGGAAAAATTCTTAGGCATGTGGAGTGTGACGAGGAAAATGTGGAAGCTTTATGGGTAGATATCTGCTTGGGGCAAACAAAGGGAAATAAATTATTGGTTGGGATATGTTATAAACCACCAAATGTAAATATTAATCAGGAAGAACTGCTGTTAGAGCAAATTGGGAAAGCTGCAAATCGGGGTAACACGTTAATTATTGGAGATTTTAATTACCCGGACATAAATTGGGATAGAGGGACTAGTACTTCAGCAAGGGGAATCCGTTTTTTGAACGTGTTAAATGACACCTTTATGTCACAACTGGTACAAGCACCAACTAGAAAGGATGCTTCTCTGGATCTCGTTATAACAAACAATTATGATCTTTTAACCAACATTCAAGTAGGGGAGCATTTGGGAAATAGTGATCACAATATGGTAACTTTTGAAATAAACTCAAAAAAGCAAAAGCACGTGGGGTATATTAAAATGTATAATTTAAAAAAAGCCAATTTTAATAAGATCAGGACAGCTCTACAACATATCGACTGGCATAAACTCCTTAGTGATAAAAACACTGAGGAAAAATGGAAACTATTCAAACAAATATTAGAAAGGTACATTTCACGGAATGTACCCTTGGGTAATAAATATAAAAGAAACAAATTAAAACCAATGTGGCTTAGTAGAGAAGTAAAACAAGAGATTAAAAATAAGAAAAGGGCATTTAAAGCATTCTTTATAATAGATATAAGGATGCCAATAATACTTGCAAAAAGGCAATTAAAGTGGCTAAACTAGAAAATTAGAAATTGATAGCCAAAGAATGCAAAACCAACCCCAAAATTTTTTTCAAGTACATCAATTCTAAAAAAACAAAAAATTAAAGTGTAGGTACACTGAACACAGAGATAGGTCTGTTAGTTAATGAAGACCAGGAAAAGGCAGACATTTTAAATAACTATTTTTCTTCAGTGTATATTAATGAGGATCCTTTGGCAAGAGATAAGCAAATGATTGCTGCAACAAACTTGCAGATAACTTGTGATTGGATAACTCGAGACAAGGTGCTACAGATATTAAAGAAAATGAATGTAAATAAAGCTCCAGGGCCTGACGGTATCCACCCACAAGTAGTTAAAGAGCTCAGTGGGGAAATAAGTGAACCTCTGTATTTAATTTTTCAAGATTCATTTGTTTCAGGTATTGTACCGGAGAATTGGAGAAAGGCAGATGTTGTTCCTATATTTAAAAAGGGTTCAAAATCCTTACCTAGAAATTATAGACCTGTGAGCTTAAAGGACCACTATAGTGCCAGGAAAACATACTCGTTTTCCTGGCACTATAGTGCCCTGAGGGTGCCCCCATCCTCAGGGTCTCCCTCCCGCCCGGCTCTGGAAGGGGGAAAGGGGTAAAAACTTACCTTTTTCCAGCGCTGGGCGGAGAGCTCTCCTCCTCCTCTCCGCCTGCTCGCCGGGTTGAATGCCACGCGCGTTAGCCGCGCCGCGAGCCTCGTAGTCAATTCTACAGGGAAAGCGCTACTTACAATGCCTCTTGCTGGATGCTGGAAGTGCAGTCTCCTCACCGTGTGGCAAAACGCCAGGCGCCGCCTTGGCATGCAGCCACTGTAGAATGGGAAGTACTATTATAATTATAGCAGTTTCTCTGAAACCGCTATAATTATGAAAAAATGGGTTAACCCTAGAAGGACCTGGCACCCAGACCACTTCATTAAGCTGAAGTGGTCTGGGTGCCTAGAGTGGTCCTTTAACTTCTGTGACTGGGAAATTATTTAAACGGCTATTAAGGGATAATATTCAGGAATTCATTGGGAAGAACTGTTTTATTAGCAATAATCAGCATGGTTTTATGAAACATAGGTCATGTCAAACTAACCTAATTGCATTCTACGAAGAAGTAAGTAGAAGTATAGATCAGAGTGTTGCAGTGGATGTGATCTACTTGGATTTTGCCAAAGCATTTGATACGGTTCCTCACAATAGGTTAGTCTTCAAACTAAAAGAAATTGGTCTAGATGAATATTCTTGTTCTTGGGTAGAACATTGGCTTAAGGATAGAGTACAACGAGTTGTCATTAATGGCAAATTTTCAAGCTGGACAAAAGTGGTAAGTGGTGTCCCTCAGGGTTCTGTTTTGGGGACGCTTCTATTTAACATATTTATAAATGATCTTGAAATAGGCTTTGAAAGCCATGTATCAGTGTTTGCAGATGACACAAAACTTTGTAAAGTAATAAAATGTGAGCAGGGTATTGCCTTGCTGCAGATGAATTTGGCTAGATTGGGGGTCTGGGCACTAAAATGGCAGATGAAATTTAACGCAGAGAAATGCAAAGTTATGCACTTCGGGGTTAAGAATGTACAAGCAATTTACACCCTAAATGGTAGTGAACTAGGGATAACCACACACGAGAAGGATTTGGGAATTTTTATAGACAACAAATTAGGCAGCAACATGCAATGTCAATCTGCCGTTGCTAAGGCCAGTACGGTTTTGTCATGTATAAATAGGGGCATAAATTCTCGAGATGAAAATAAAATTTTGCCTCTTTATAAATCACTGGTAAGACCACACCTTGAATATGCCTTGTAATATTGGGCACCTGTTCTAAAGAAAGATATCATGGCACTAGAAAAAGTGCAGAGACGAGCTACAAAATTGATAAAAGGAATGGAACATTTTAGTTATGAAGAAAGGTTAAAAAAATTAAATCTTTTTAGTTTGGAAAAACGGAGCCTGAGAGGGGATATGATAACATTATACAAATATATTCGGGGCCCGTACAAACCATTATCTCGAAATCTATTCATAAACAGGGCTATACATAGGACACAAAGTCACACATTTAGGCTGGAAGAAAAGAGATTTCATCTAAGGCAAAGAAAAGTTTTTTTTTTACAGTAAGAGCAATAAGGATATGGAATTCTTTGCCTGAAGAGGTGATTTTGTCTGAGTCTATACAGATGTTTAAACTGCAATTGGATAAATACTTGCAAAAGCATAGCATACAGAGATATAATATCTAATTAGTGGGGTAATAGCTGCTTGATCCAAGGAGACATCTGACTGCTATTTTGGGGTCAAGAAGGAATTTTTTTTCCTAGTTTGTTGCAAAATTGGAAGTGCTTCAGACTGGATGTTTTGCCTTCTTTTGGATCAACAGCAAAAACATATGTGAGGACGGCTGAACTTGATGGACGCAAGTCTCTTTTCAGCTCTGTAACTGTAACTATATGTATGAAATGTTAATCATATTTGGTCTTAAATTAAAGGAACACTATAGTGTTAGGAATGCCGGTCCTCACCTTACAGGGAAAAAAAAGTACTTTTACTTACCTTTTCTCCCTCACAATACTGGTCTCCATGGCTCGTCCCACCTCCTTGGCTGAGATCATTGAGATTTATATTCTCAGACAATTTTCAAATTGGAAAGCATTGGGATGCTAATGTGCATTAGACCATATGATAGAAATAGCAGTTTTATTTCTTCAGAAGGGCCTCTAGTGGCTGTATGACTGACAGCCATTTGATGAAATTAAACCCTGCAATGAAAACATTTCTTTTCTGCAGACTGCAATGTTTTCAATTGCAGGGTTAAAATGTTGGGGATATGGCACCCAGACAACTTCATTGAGATGAAATGGTCTGGGTACCTATAGTATTCATTTGATTATTTAAGATTTAGAGGATCTGACCATTTTTCAAGATCAGAAACAACTGTACATAAATGTATTACAAAGGTGTTTTCAGTAGGGATGTGCATGGGCAAAAAAATTGGTTCGGTTTGGTGAGGAAATTTGAGTAAGTAAAAAAATCTGTCTGCTTCGGCAATTTGGACCAATGGCATTCGGTTCGGTTTGGCACTTCTAAACTACCATACTTCGGCAATTCGGAACTTCGGTAATTTGGAACTTCGGATATTCGTAAGCATCCGAATATCTGAATTGCATGAAGCGAATTGCACATGTCTAGTAAGTGGTTGTGGTGGCAGTACGGACACTGGGAGCCCTATAGATGTGCTAGTGGTTGTGGTGGCAATCCTGGCACTGGGAGCCCTACAGATGTTTAAGTGGTTGTGGTGGTAGTCCGGGCACTAGGAGCCCTATAGATATGTAAGTAGTTGCGGTGGCAATCCTGGCACTAGAAGCCCTATAGATGTGTAAGTGGTTGTTGTGGCAGTCCTGGCACTGGAAGCCCTTGCCCATTACTGTAATAGGCAGGGGGCTCCCAGTGCCAGGTCTGCAACAACACTGTATGTCCATATGATACTCTATAGTCACTGAATTCAGATGACCGGTCAGTTAATTAAAACTTGGACAAATTGCATTTCATTTGAAACTGAATGCACAGGTCTATGGCACACTTGGAAGAAATAGTATACATAAGCCAACTTACCACCTGATGTAGATTAAAACATCAGTTTTTTTTTTTGATAACATGAAAATTAATAAATAAATCACACTTAATATACTTACACAAGTACATACAAATCACAGCGACCAGAACTATGAGTGCATCACTATGGAATTTGTATCACAATGCAAAATTAATTTATAAGACACATGTCAAATACTAAGAAAGTTGCTGTACATAAAATGTGTTACCTTTTCACTGTGACAGAGCTACACCAAAACCACCCATGTCAGCTTTACTAGCCTTTGTCAAGGGTGAATCAATGTCACTACATACAAGGCATATATATAGATAATACCAATCAAAGACAGGGGGTAACCACTCCCCCTCCCACCATCGTTTAGTTTGGTTGGGAACATCTGGGTAACCAGGGAAACCCTAGGTCACCCACCTTGTAAACAACAGAGGACATGAGACCAAAGGCAACTTATTAAGCGCCATTCGATATGCGCATATTGTGATCACATAGTCTGACATATAAAAGAATCCGCAATAATTCAGGCACCCAAGGAGAATACATTTAAAATAAATCTACCTGTAGGAAAGTATAAAACCGTGTCTACAATTAGTGAACCACGGCCTGTCCCAGAGAGCCCTATGTTATTATGGGGTGTTGGAGTGGCCAACAAGATACAACCCACAAAAGTTTTAATAAAACACGAGTCAACACATTTGCAGAACCTAAATCATAAGTATAGTAAACCACGTCCACCCCACACATCATAGCGCTCAAATCAGAAGACCCTATAGGCTTACAGGGAATCTAATACTCTTTAAAAAAGAATATTTAATCACTGTACCAAAAGAAAGTAAAGCTAGTATGAAAGTAGGTCCCTATTAAATGCTTGGAAGAAAGTTGTTATATTGGGTAATCTTAAACTCCTTCTTTAGAATGCCTGTAAGAATAGACCTAGGTATTCATGCCCATGTATATACATAAATAAAACTGCTGTTTATGTCTCTTTGAATTTCTGAGAGGTTTGGTATAGTAAAGGGTAATAGATATCTGTTTGCCCCTGTTTTTTTCCCCTTATTTTATTTTTCATCTTTTCTTTTTTTATACCCCTATAAAATATAAAACATTTCAATAAAATACAGTTGAAAAGAATAGTTTAAAGTATGTGTATACATGCTTTAAAGGTGTTTTATTGGGATGCAAGTTGAGTTTGTAGGCTACTGTATGCTAGAATCATTTGATATTTGATAACTGCCAAAGATTTGTAGTATTTCGGAGAAAACCCAATAATATACTATCATGCTTGGGTCAGTAAATCAACCACTGAGAGACAAACATACAGTTAGAGAGATAATGTGACCATCTGAGAGGTAAATATCCTAAAAAATATACACAGAGAGAGACGAACACAATGTTAAAGAGAAACAAGAGAGCAGGTCTAGCATCACATTGTCAAGGTTAATGTGGATTTTCAAACATCCACATGAAACGCGTCTTCACAGAGTGTTAAAACCAGAAACACCATCGGCAGACCTCAGTATGGAATTTCACTTTATGCCAAAAGAGTTACAATGGAACATTTCTTTTAATTTGCTATGTTTTAGCTCTGTTATGTTTCAGCTATGTTCTGGCAAATGATTAAACATCTGTTTTGCGAAGTCTTCAAAACCCCAGTTTAGAGAATATCCAGCTGTAAATTTTTTCATCCAAATCACATTTAATTCAGTTTGTGTTTTTGATTACAGACTGGCTAAGATGTGAACTGTGCTGAGTGTCTTTATCTATGACATCCAAAAGACAGCTTGACATCACTCAAGTTATGTGCGGCTAATGGAACACTGTGGATGTCAATCAGAATAGTTAGTAAAAATATAAAATGTTAAAGAGGCAATGCCTAGAGCAAGGTGATGTTACAAAGAGAATAATCTTTCACCTTTATATTGTAGAATCAAATCTGAGTCAAGTGTGCGCACGATTAGTCATTGCACTAGATATTTGACTGGATAAGATATGTGCTGTATATTAATGTTCTTGATCTGTGACATCATAAATATTTCATGACATCACCTTTATATTTTTTGGAACAATCAGTGGAGGCTTGCCACTTCTGATTTGCACCATTTTACTGCTTTAAAGATATGCTGTTTGTAACGGATCACCTGGCACCCCAACTGGGTACCTCCGCTGTAGGATGCTCCTAGCGCTTACTGAGGGCTCCAAGCACTCCAACCGACACCATAACCACCATGGACTCCTTCAGAGAACAGGACAGGAACAAGCTCTTACAAGAGCTTAGCAGTGAACATAACAAGAGAGTATGCAGAGCATAGCAATCCCTTGTAGCAGATTCCCCCAATAAGAGATGGCACTCCAAATTGAGGGTGAAGTAGAACTAAAGCTTTTAATCAAACACTCTGCTTTTATGCACATTTTACACACATAGTACTGCCCACAGGGTTTTGAAGAACAACCAATCAACACGTACAATACACTCAGACACTCCCACACAAAATCCTCCCCTCTTCCTGTGATATAATTACTGAACACAATGGTCTAATGTAATTATCACAGGAAGGAAAATACACCGTTTTACACAATATTCATATTGTACATATTCTTTCATACATTTTCAGAATCAGCATACTCCAAATACAAAAATACGTCAAAATCATACAAATTGGTCCAGTGGGTCAAAGGTTAGTTGAAAGTCCCTTTGTGACCGTCTGCAAGCATGGCTTGGGTGTGGGAAGCCAATTACCTCCAGCATACAGAAAATAGCTCTATGCACAACAACAGTAAAAACACATAAAAATACATAATTCCTATTATACTTAACAGAACCCCCACATTCAACCTATTCCCAGATAGCTTGGATCTGAGCGCTCACTATATCCAAACAGCGCTCAGATCCACAAATACAGTCAAATCGCCATGAGGTTAAACCATAGCAACAAGTTCCAACTGGTCTGGCAGTGTCCCTGGGACAACGCCCTGCTGGAGAACAATAGACAGGAAACGGGGGAGGGGCACACCTTCTCATGTATTCAAAGGGGCAGAAAAAGTGTTTCAAAATCCAATAAGCCCAAATAATGTCTTTAAAGGGCAATACATCCCAGAGGCCATAGTCACATGGCAGGAGGCTGGCAATTAGTCTTCTCCAATGCCCAGTGGCGAGGTTGGTTTCACCACACTGTTGGATAAATGCAGTCTATTCTATAGTGTATCGGTCACTATTTAGTATTCCTATCCACAACTGTAGCTTAGTGGGTGGAGACATAAAGGAGGTATTAAACTTTCCTTATACTAATATTGCGGTATAGTACCCACAATATTGGTGGCTTCTGCACTAATTTTAACATTGGAGATGAAGATACTAACCATTAACAGTAATTTAAGCAGTAAGTATTGCAGGATACAAGCAAAAATAGGTTGAACCAATAATACAGTCCAATATATTCAGAGAATGCTTTTGTGCTTCTTTTTTTGTATATATGATTTTTATTTGTTTTGTCACAGAAAAATAACGTTGAGACTCGCAGGTCTCTGTAAGCAAATGGAATGTCATAACAAGAGCACCCCATGTGTAGAAAAGTATTTTCACGTTTTGCAAGTGGTCGTCTGGGCTCGCAGACCCACCTTGTGTTTGCAGATAAGGTGTTTAGTTGTTAAATCATTATCATGGAGGGAAGGGTGTGGGTGAAGGATGCGCAGGTCCATTTTATATCATAGAGATGGAAGAGTGACAGGCATTAGTAGACGTATTACAATGTGGGCACGCAGGCCCTTGGTGTCTGGGGGCACGCAGGTCCCGTGATGGTGAATGGTTTAGGTGTGGTGGGTGCATTGTGTCAGTCGCTTGGCATTTCAAGGTAAGTAGGGTGTAGCCGGATTAGAGCCCGGGTCTGTTGGTTAGCTATGGTGTGAGATCTGGAGGCTTCTAGTGAGTCTTGTCTAACCCTATCCTTATAAGGTGCCAGAATCTGTGGTGGGGTTACCAGCACACGTCTGTAATGGGCCCACGGTGCCCCAGTCACGTCCCCTGTGTTTCACACTGGGAGTAGAGCCCATGTCAGTGCACTGGGCTCCTATGAAGTATGTCTGCCACGTCACCTAGTTTTAGGGATCCTCTATTTAAATCCCTGCCGTCCTGCTAGGGTCGTGATTTGTAGGTGAGGGTCATGTTTGAGGTGGGGGGGTGGGAAAGTGGGGTGGGTGTTGGGAGGTCAGGTGTTCGTCTGTGTCCATGAAGTGTGGGGTCGGAGGTTTGTCCACGTTTTTAGTCCCGGAGCATGTCGGTGAAGTCTTGTTTTGTCGTCGTCAGTAGCCAGTGTGTCCATATGTTCAGGTATGTTTGGTGTGTGCCAGCTGCAGTTGTGTGGAGGTCCTCAAGGGATCTCAGTTCTTCCATTTGAGAGAACCAAGATCTCAGTGTTGTGGTTGTCATTTGTTTTCAGTGTTGTGGTATCACTGCTCTAGCTATGTTCAGGATACGTATTGTAAGAGATTTCTTGTAGAGAGTCCGTGTGGCCTTGGTGTGATGTAGTAACATTTCTGCGGGATCAAAGAGGGGTGGGTCGTCTGAGAAGAGCTTCAGCATTGTGTGAATCCCCTTCCAGTACGGGAGGATCTTCCTGCATTCCTGCATTCTCCAGCACAGTGGGGAGTGGTCTAGGGTAATCATGTTTAACGTCGAGGGGGTGCGATACCAGAAGGTCGGTAATTTGTATACTGTTTCTTGTATCCTACTAAAACTAGAGCAGTGATGTGTGAGGTAGCATATTTTTTCCCATTCCGCCTTGTCAAAGGTGCATCTCAGGGCAATTTCCCATTTTCCCATGAAACTGTGCTCTTTGGTCGGGGTTAATGTCAGGAGTAAGTTGTATATGAAGAAGACCCCATGGGTTAATAGGTTTGGGTCTAAGCAGGTATCTTCAAAGATAGTGGGGGCCCGTGTTAGTATCGCCCCCTGTGGGAGTGTTGCAATATAGCTCTGAATCTGTTTGTGTTTCAGTCGCATTATCAGGGTAATGTCTTTGTCGCCCCTCAAGTTGTTTAGTGTCTTGATGCCTTCCGTCGAGTAAACATGTCTGAGTCTGGGCAGTGGGTCATGTATCAGCATTTTGAATGCTTTGTGGTCCAGGCCCGGTGGGAAGTCCGGATTGTGTGTCAGCGGGAGTAGCGGCGATGGGTATGATGAGAGGCCGTATTTCCCTTTTGCGCGATGCCACTCCCGTAGGGTGGCCATTGTGAAAGTGGAGCATTTTTTTGTGTCGCCCATAGCCCCGACTGTAGCCATGGCAGTGTGGCGATAGGGACACCCGCCTCATTCCCTTTGACCTGTTTCCATAGCTTGTGTACCTCCTGTTTGGACCATTCCGTGATCCGCAAGAGGTGGCCGGCCCTATAATAGAGGGAGAAGTCGGGCAACGCCAGGCCCCCCTATCCTTTGGTTGTGTTAATAGGGTGTGTTTTAGCCTGGGTCGTTTCCCGTTCCATACATAGTGTCCGAGGGCTGTGCGTAGTGAGGTGAAGAATGTGCGGGGGATCGCTATGGGAATGGTTTGGAAGAAGTACAGGAGGCGTGGGAGGAAATTCATCTTAACTACCTGTGTCCTACCCAGCCAAGAGATGTGTGGGTAACCCCACTCCTGCATCTCCTCACGAAACCTTGTATGCATCGAGGTGAAGTTTTCCCTAAATTAGCCAAATGCCTAGGTATCTGATTTTGTGTGTTGCTCATTGGAAGGTATGGTGTTGGCATATCAATGTCGCCCTGTGTTCAGGGACACTGATATTAAGTATGTATGATTTGGAGAAGTTTATTTTAAGGTTGAATATCTGTCCGAAGTCGTGTAAGGCTTTTAATATGTTGGGGAGGGACACTTCCAGGTTTGTCACATAGAAGAGCAGATCGTCGGCGTATGCCGCTATTTTGTGGTGGGTTGTCTCTGCCACCACCCCCTTGATGTCTGGGTTGTTTCGAATGGCCACCAGAAGTGGCTCAAGGGCAAGGACGAAGAGCAGCGGGGATAGGGGGCATCCCTAGCGGGTGCCATTCTGAATGTCAAATGTCTTCGACAGAGCTCCGTTTACCACCACCTGGGCTGAGGGTTGTGTATATAGGGCCTCTATTCACCCCAGGGCCCTGGGGCCCAGGCCAGTGTGTGCCAGGGTCCGGAATAGGTATTTCCAGCAGACTCTATCGAACGCCTTCTCTGCCCTTGTGGATATGCATCAGTGTAAAGGTCCGCATGGTGTTATCGCGGGCCTCTCTCCCCTTTACAAACCCCACTTGGTCCGGGTGCACCAATGTGGGCACATGTGTCTGTAACCTAGCACTCAGGATTTTGGCCAGTAGTTTGAGGTCGCAATTGATAAGTGTAGCGGATGGCACCAGGCTATCCTGCAAATATATTGTACATAACTGCATTCGTGTGATCTGCTGTGTTATATGTCTTTTAAAAGAATTGTATTCCTCTGATTGTTCGGTAGTTTCATTCCCTTAGTTCATTTGAATGAAACTACCAAACAACCAGACCTCCCCTGTGTGAAGTGTATCCTCAATTACCCGTTGCAACATTGTTGCGAACGGGTAATTGCCTAGTAAGTAGCCGTCCTTTGTTCTCGGGGGTGGCCGCCATTCGACAAACGAACACATGGCGGCGGCCATTTTAAAACTCCCGAACAGCGGTGTTTTGCCGTCGAGTGTCTGGAACTAAAATCGGACACTCGAGTAGGCGAACACGGCTGAGACCTCCACAAGCCCGGTCCGTTCGGTTCCTAACCACCGAACGGCCCCTCGTTCGGTAGATAGAAAGAACCGAACGAGGGGATTCAGGCGAACCCTCCCTAGCCTCTATAGCTAGAGGTTTTCGTGTATTTTATTCCCTTATGCCAGGACCGACCACAGGGCCCATTCGCATGGAACCTCATTCGGCTGTCTCAGTTAGTGCGGTCGGTCATTTTATTCCCTCCATACATTTCCCGAACCCCTGGTCTGATCTGGGTGATTTTTGGATATGTTGTTCACCCAGATCAGGGGTATCCGGGGATGTAGCATTTAAAGCGGTACCCCTACGTTTAGGGGTACATCCAGAAACGGGGGGAATTACTGTACTGGTGTCAGGGTACCTTTGGTGTCTACCTCGGAGGAGGTTAGACACCTAGACGTCCATCCTCCCAGGGGGGCTGACTCACCCGATCCTTGCACTCCTCCCGGTCGTTTACACGCCGGCCGCGATAGCTCCGCCTCCTTTTATGACGCGGCGCTCAGTAGCCGACGTCATGACGGCAATCACGTTCCGACCCGTCAATCACGGCAACCAAGTGCCGAACAACCAATCAGGACCCGTTGGGGGCGGAGCCAACAGTTAAAGAGCCAAGGTATAAAAAAGGGTTCTGTGGAATGATTCATTGCCCTGTCGTGGTTCTAGCTAGTCTGGTCACTCAGTGCAATTACCTCTATTGTCTTTTGGTTCCTGACTCGGCTTGTATTTTGACCCTGCTTTCCTCTCTTGTCCTTTTGACTCGGCTTGTCTCTCGCTTACCTGATCTCTCGTTCCCTCGACCTCGGCTTGTCTCTGACTATTCTTTTGCTTTCTCCTTACGTTAGTCCGGCCATTCTAAGGTCCGGTATACGTACCTATCCCCTGTTTGTATTCTGCGTGTTGGATCCCTGTCACGATCCTGACAACTGGATAAGGGGATTATGATGCTGGCTGAGGGGAGGAGATGTGTGGGAGGTTACCAGGACAGGATTGGCTACTGTAATAATTATTGTAAATCCCTCCCTTGCAAGGGAGCATGCTTTAAAAGGAGACTGTGGATTAAAGCTTTCAGTTCTGCTCCTGAAACTGTGTGTCATCCAGTTATTGGGATTGCTGTGGGGATATTGCTGTATTTTACCTGCTGGAAGCCTTGCCTGTGGATTTACTATTTACTTGTTCCTGAGCCTCACTTGGATTATAAGCGGAGATAACCTGGGGAATATTGCATCTCCGCTACATTGGTTGGCAGCGCTGGGATCCAGACTCACAGAGGAACAAGCATAAATGGAGTACCGAATGGAGGGCGATTCGGTTGCCGAACATGGGAATTCGGGAGAAACACCGGAACAGAGGGAGCTACAATTTAGGCTATCTTTCTATGGGGAACACCCTCCAGCAGAAATTATTTCAAAAACTATGACGGAAGTCCAGGAATTTGTACTGAGAAATCAAACAGCAACCCCAGAACGCAGCTCTGCAGTAAATATGCCACAAGAAGGTAAGCCTAAAATACCATACCAGGCTTTTAAAACATATGTGGAGGCAGAGGAAGATATAGACGCTTTCCTGCAAGATTTTGAGAGACTGTGTACACTGCATAGAATTAGCGCAGAGGACTGGGTACCCATTTTGGCAGGAAGGTTAACTGGGAGGGCAGCTGAGGCATATCGTACTGTACCCAATGAAGAAATAAGGAATTACAATAAAGTTAAAGAAATTATATTGGCCAGGTATGCTATAACACCAGAAGCATACTGGCGGAGATTCAGGGATTTAAAGAAGGTGGAGAAAGACTCACATACCGAGTGGGCATGCAGACTACAAAGGGCAGTCCTGGTGTGGGTGCAAGCGAGCAAGGCACGGCCTATGGAGGATGTATTACAAATGGTACTGATGGAGCAATTTTATGAAGGAGTAACCAGCGAGGTACAGGAGTGGGTAAGAGACAGAAACCCTACCAGGAAGGCAGATGAGTACCTAGATGCACGCAGGCAGCAAAACCCTGCAGCTCCAAAAGTCCCTTTTAAAACCTTTGGGGGAAACAGCTACACTCCAGCTCCACCGAGACCACTGCCACCACCACCACCACCGCCCGCTGCACAGCCACGTTTCCGCCAGCCCACGTCGGGCCCCTGCCACCACTGCCAGAAATGGGGACATTGTAAAAGGGAATGCCCCCAGCTGCGGGACCGTTCCACCTGGATCCGGCCCGGTCCACCACCACCACCGAGAGCAGCCGCAGCCCACCACTATCAGGACATCGTGGCCACACCATATGGCTCAGCGGTTCCCATTACAACTGTAGAACAGTGGGAAGTACTGCACGAGGCGGATCCAGTTCAGGCTAATGCTGACAACCGCCAGCATCACAGGCAGACCGTGTATCTGGAGGGTAAAGCGGTTCAGGGGCTACGTGACTCAGGAGCCACCATCACACTGGTAAAGAGTCACCTGGTCTCAGACCAGGCTAAACTAAACAAGACTGTGGCCGTCAGGGTAGCCGGGGGAGCAGTATACCGGCTACCTACAGCGAGAGTACACTTGCATTGGGGAGCGGGGGCAGGACATGTGGAGGTGGGGTTGATGCCACAGTTACCGGCGGAGGTTTTATTGGGGAATGATATGGGGAGGCTCACATCTGCTTTTGAGCCCCAGACACCCACCACAGGAGAAGCTCACCCTGTGGTTACTCGTCAACAGGCCCGCACCCAGGACTACAACACACTCCCGGAGGTTCAGGTAAGAGCTCCTTCCCCTTCCCTTGACTGTGTTCCCTGGGCCCCTCCTAACGAATTTGCAGCTGAGGTAGTGACTGACCCCACCTTGCAGGTGTATAGGGACAAGGTGACAGCAGACACGCCTGGGGGGGAGGGCGAAAGGTTTATCTGGGACAAACAGCTGCTATATCGGGAGATGGATAAGAAGATATCCGGGTCAGACCCGATTGTGATGAGGCAGTTAGTGGTACCCCAGCGGTACCGGGCAGAGTTACTCCGGATAGCACACGACATCCCGCTATCTGGACATTTAGGGGTCAGCAGGACCCGGCACAGGTTAACACAAAGCTTCTTTTGGCCTGGAATTAGCCAGGAAGTGCGCAGGTATTGCAACACGTGCGATACATGCCAAAGGGTGGGGAAAAGGGGGGACCGACGCAAGGCCAAGTTACATCCCCTTCCCATTATTGAGGAACCCTTTAGCAGGGTAGCAGTTGACCTAATTGGACCCCTCAACAAAGCGAGCCCGTCAGGTAAACGATTTATCCTGACAGTAGTAGACTATGCCACCAGATATCCAGAGGCGGTGGCCCTGACGAATATACAGGCTGAGACAGTAGCGGAAGCCCTGATGCAGATATTCTCCCGGGTGGGACTTCCCAGGGAGATTGTCTCCGATCAGGGCACCCAATTCACCGCCGAAGTCACACAGCGCCTCTGGAAGTTTTGTGAAATTAAGCCTATCATTAGTTCCCCTTACCACCCCCAGACGAATGGGCTCTGCGAACGTTTCAACGGTACATTGAAACAAATGCTCCGAACCTTTGCAGAGACCCACAAGGACTGGGAGAAATTCCTGCCTCACCTCCTCTTTGCTTACAGGGAGGTGCCGCAGGAATCCACTGGGTTTTCCCCATTTGAACTATTGTTTGGCCGCAGGGTACAAGGGCCTTTAGATTTAATCAGAGAGCATTGGGAGGGAGAACGTAGCACTGACGGTACCCCCATCATACCATACGTGTTGGCATTCCGAGACCGCCTGGAGGCCTTAACCCAGACGGTACGCGAGAATTTGCAGGCGGCTCAGACACGCCAACGCACATGGTATGATCAGGGCGCCAGGGACCGTAGCTTTCAGGTCGGGCAGAAAGTGTTGATTTTAAAACCTGTCCAACACGATAAGCTGCAGGCCGCCTGGCAGGGCCCTTATAAGGTGGTAGAACAACGGTGTGACACCACTTATATAATAGGCTCGTGCGTTGGTACTGGGGGGCGACGCATGCTCCATGTGAACATGATGAAGCCCTACCAGGAGCGCTCTGAGGAAGTGACCGCCATATGCGCGCCTAACTCAGAGGAGTTTGACAGTTTGCCTCTCCCAGATCTGCTGGGAGAGGGTCAGTTATCAGGGGACTTAGGGGAAGTCACCCTGGGGGACCGGTTGAGCCCACAGGAGCGAAGCAAGGTACAACAGCTGTTGAGGGAGAAGCAGGATATCTTCTCTAATGTACCTGGTTACACTCCTCTGGCCACTCACAGAGTAGACACCCCAGGGCAACTTCCCATGCGTCAGACCCCGTACCGCATCCCAGAAGCAGTACGGGCGAACATGCACAAGGAGATCGATGAGATGCTCCAGCTGGGGGTGATTGAGCCCTCTGACAGCCCCTGGGCATCCCCGGTAGTGCTGGTACCAAAACGGGACGGCACGACCCGTTTTTGTGTAGACTACCGGAGATTGAATGAGAAGACGGTATCTGACGCCTATCCCATGCCCAGGATAGACGAACTACTGGACCGGATGGCGAGGGGGCACTACCTCACCACTATTGACTTGTGTAAAGGGTATTGGCAAATACCCTTGGCACAAGACGCCATCCCTAAGTCGGCCTTTGTCACCCCATTCGGCTTGTACCAATTTAAGGTCATGCCGTTTGGGATGAAAAACGCCCCGGCTACTTTTCAGCGGATGGTGGACCGCCTCCTGGATGGGTTCCAAGATTATACCTGCGCATACCTCGATGATATTGCCATTTTCAGCAATACCTGGCAGGAACACTTGACCCATATAGGAGCAGTCCTAGACAGGATTAGGGCCGCTGGTTTAACGCTGAAACCAGCCAAATGCAGCATAGGAATGGCTGAAGTACAATACCTCGGTCATCGGGTAGGATGCGGCAAGCAGAAGCCAGAACCAGCCAAAGTAGAGGCTGTAGCTCAATGGCCTACCCCTAGGACTAAGACTCAGGTATTAGCGTTCCTAGGAACGGCCGGGTACTACCGGAAATTTGTCCCGAATTATAGTGCCCTGGCCAAACCTCTCACCGACTTAACCCGTAAAAACCTGCCCCGCCAAGTAACCTGGACCCCGGAGTGTGAGCAGGCATTTCAGTTGTTGAAAGATGCATTGACCAATGCCCCTGTCTTGGCAGCTCCCAATCCAACTAAACGTTTTCTTGTCCACACAGACGCTTCTATGTTTGGATTGGGAGCAGTACTGAGCCAAGTCGGGGCCGATGGCGGAGAACATCCCGTGGCTTACATCAGCCGGAAACTGTTACCTCGAGAAGTAAGCTACGCCGCCATCGAGAAGGAATGCCTGGCTGTGGTGTGGGCCCTGAAGAAATTACAGCCATATTTGTACGGACAAGCTTTTTCCCTGCTCACGGATCACAACCCATTAGTATGGCTAAACCGGGTGGCTGGGGACAATGCCAGGCTGCTGCGCTGGAGTCTGGCGCTGCAGCCTTTTGACTTTAATATCCAGTACCGCCCGGGTAAACAGAATGGAAACGCTGACGGGTTGTCAAGACAAACTGACCTAGAGAAATGATCCGTGAGCCTCCCCGGACATCCCCAAGCCGATCCGTGTTGGATCAGACTGTGTATGCCGGCTTGTGGGCAAGGGGGAGCAGTGTAGCGGATGGCACCAGGCTATCCTGCAAATATATTGTACATAACTGCATTTGTGTGATCTGCTGTGTTATATGTCTTTTAAAAGAATTGTATTCCTCTGATTGTTCGGTAGTTTCATTCCCTTAGTTCATTCGAATGAAACTACCGAACAACCAGACCTCCCCTGTGTGAAGTGTGTCCTCAATTACCCGTTGCAACATTGTTGCGAACGGGTAATTGCCTAGTAAGTAGCCGTCCTTTGTTCTCGGGGGTGGCCGCCATTCGACAAACGAACACGTGGCGGCGGCCATTTTAAAACTCCCGAACAGCGGTGTTTTGCCGTCGAGTGTCTGGAACTAAAATCGGACACTCGAGTAGGCGAACACCGCTGAGACCTCCACAAGCCCGGTCCGTTCGGTTCCTAACTACCGAACGGCCCCTCGTTCGGTAGATAGAAAGAACCGAACGAGGGGATTCAGGCGAACCCTCCCTAGCCTCTATAGCTAGAGGTTTTCGTGTATTTTATTCCCTTATGCCAGGACCGACCGCAGGGCCCATTCGCATGGAACCTCATTCGGCTGTCTCAGTTAGTGCGGTCGGTCATTTTATTCCCTCCATACATTTCCCGAACCCCTGGTCTGATCTGGGTGATTTTTGGATATGTTGTTCACCCAGATCAGGGGTATCCAGGGATGTAGCATTTAAAGCGGTACCCCTACGTTTAGGGGTACATCCAGAAACGGGGGGAATTACTGTACTGGATAAGGGGATTATGATGCTGGCTGAGGGAAGGAGATGTGTGGGAGGTTACCAGGACAGGATTGGCTACTGTAATAATTATTGTAAATCCCTCCCTTGCATGGGAGCATGCTTTAAAAGGAGACTGTGGATTAAAGCTTTCAGTTCTGCTCCTGAAACTGTGTGTCGTCCAGTTATTGGGATTGCTGTGGGGATATTGCTGTATTTTACCTGCTGGAAGCCTTGCCTGTGGATTTACTATTTACTTGTTCCTGAGCCTCACTTGGATTATAAGCGGAGATAACCTGGGGAATATTGCATCTCCGCTACAATAAGGGAGAGGGGTTGGTAGCTCCTGCAGTGTTCCCCGTCCTTGCCCTCCTTGGGGAGGATGGTAATATGTGCTGCCAGGGATTGTTTGGGGAATTGGTGCCCCTCCCTAATGGCATTGTATGTGGCGAGGAGTGGAGTGTAGAGTATGTCTGCAAATTTTTTGCAATAGCATAGCGGCAGGCCATCTGTGCCCGGGCTTCTATCAGGTTTCATCTGCTTTATCGCCCCGGCTAGTTCCTCGGGTGTGATCTCGCCATCTAGTAGGTCTGCCATGTCCCTGTCCAGTGTGGGTAGTGTGTGTGTGGCTAAGTAGTCGTTGATTGAGTCTAGAAGACGTGTGTCTGCGGCTTGCGACTGAGGTCGTGGTAGGGTGTACAAGTCTGCGTAGTATGTCCGGATTACTTCCTGGATCTTTATGGGCAGTCGGTGTAGCGTGCCTTTGTTGTCTCTAATGCGCTCTATGTATGTCAGTTGCCTGCGTTTGGTTAGCATTCGCGCCGGTAGTTTGCCACTCTTGTTTGTCCATCTCCTGTATTTCTGTCAGTAGTGCAGTCAAGTCGGCCTCCCTCTGTTTTTTCAGAATGGCGCTCTTTTGTAGAAAATGGCGCCCTATTACACTCTTGTGTGCCTCCCAGATAATCGTAGGGGTGGTGTGGGTAGGTGTGTTGATGGTGAAGTATTCCCTGAGGACAGATCCGATGTCTGATTTTACATCGGGTAAGGAGAGTAGGTGTTCGTTGAGTCACCATTTCGTCACCATGAGTCTGTATAGGGGGGATGTTAGTGTCATTGACACTGGGGCGTGGTCAGACTACGTCGCCGTGACGTGTTCGGCTTGCAGGAACAGAGGGAGGTGATAGTGTGACATGAAGTAGTCGATTCTAGTGTAAGTGTTATGAGGGTGGGAGAAAAATGTGTAGTCCCTTTCGTCCGGGTGATGGGCCCTCCAGCAGGCTACCAGTTTGTGTCTGGATAATAAAGATTTAAGGGTGGACAGGTGTTGAGTCGGGACGTGGGAGGTGCCGGAGGAGGTGTCCCATCTCGGTTCTAGGGCGAGGGTGTCCTAGTACCAGAACACCCTCCGCGAATTCTCTCAGTTTGCGTAGGATACGCAACAGAAACCTGTGGTGCCTCTGGTTGGGGGTGTAGACATTAGCTAGTGTGTATATCTGCCCCACGATCATCCCTTTCAGGAACGTGTATCTACCCTCCCGATCTGTTTGTACCTTTCTCTCCAAAAAGGGAACCCCTCTATGTATAAGGATCGCTGTGCCTTGGGCTTTGCCCCCATGGTCACTAAAATACCCTGTGGGGTATCAGTGGTCCTGCAACTTGGCTCGGGCCCCTTCCTTAAAATGGTTTTCCTGTATGAAAATTATGGACGCTCTGGTAGAGTGGAACTCGCGTAGGGCGGACGACCTCTTTTCGGGTTTATTCAGTCCTCTAGCATTTATGGAGACAATCGTGAGGTTGGCTGGTGTAAGTGTCATGTTCAGTGGCTGTCTGTAAGTTGGGGTTTACAGCTGTCGTATGTCAGGGTCGGGAAAGGGGACGGGGTCAGGGGTGGGGCAAGGGGTGGGTCAGGTTGGTCCGCCGCTCGGGCTGCGTTAGGGTGGTAGCGTCGGGGCAATAGCGAAAACCTGTACCTGTCCCGCCCACCTGGGTATGACGCCTGTCCCTTGAGGGAGTAGAAGGAAGGCCAAGGCCTCCAGGCTGGTCGTGGCTGCCTGAATATGGCTGCTCCCAGGCAGGTCGTCCTGCGGTCTCTGCCTGTCCTATAAGGTCCGACTCAGTCTGTTGCCCGTGTCTCCCTTGTATGTCCCTAAGTATGTTAATGTAGAAGATGGGTGTCCTCGCCAAAGGACGAGCGTGGTGTCAGCATGTCAACATAAACATATAACATTGCATGGTACGAAGAAACAGATAAAAAAATAATAATAACTTATACATTTCAAACTCCAACTCGAATGTGGCAATGGTACTGTTAAAGCCCCCATTTTGAGCTGTCCAGCGTTGGGGGGTAATTAAGTGTGTAAGGCCTTGCTAGCATGTCATGCCTGCCCCCCAGGTCCCCGTTTCGGTGTGTGTAGTCAGCCAGATATCATGTCCCCTTCCTTCTCATATTCAGCAGCATTGTGTGGGGGTTTATGGGGTCAGTCGCAGTGTCCCTTATCCCTATGCGTGTAAATTGCCTTGCTCCACGTGCCCCCCCTCCTCCCACCCTGCTGTTCTTCCATTCCTCTTCCATCTCCAGCGGGCTGCCGCGTGTTCCATGTATGTGGTCCCATGTCCTCATCTGAGTCTCCCGGTGAGCCGGGCCCCCGCACCCCCATCTGATCCCTGGTAGGTCATCACACAGCCTTGGGAGGGGTGCGGTTGCCCCAGTCAGCCGGCCCTACTTCTTCCCCCACGACATATACCCGTGCCCACTGTACAGTTGCATGTGCCAGGTTATGGTGTTTTCGGTCCCCCACCTTCCCCCCGAGGACATTAACGGGGTGCAGCCCTAGGACCAAGTTCCCCCACTGTATTTTATGTACATAATAGTGTCCATTAGGCCCATTGGTCGTGTGTGGTAGGTACTTGCGGTTCAGTGATATTGGGAGAGTCCAGTGTCCCAAGACCCGGCAGGGTCTAGCTCGGCTGTGGAAAGTGCCCCTGTTCAGGTGGGCTGTGACGCCCCCTGATGGGGGCTAGTAGTTCTGCGGTTATGAGATGATGCTTGGGCCGTGGGCCCTGTCCGGTCAGTCCTGCTGCAGGAAGTATCCCGGTCTCCTGGAGGTTGGGGAGTTCGAGCCTGGAACCTGTGGTTCAGTGTTGGGGGTTAGTCCATTCAATTGATGTCTCCTTTATAGTGGGGAATGTCCTGTTGAGGTGGGTGAGGGCCCCGCTTGTGTTTCAATGTCAGTAACATGGATCCTGGGTTGGGGGGTCGGCATCGTCCGTCTGGGTTGCGTAGGGTGTCCCCCTAAGGCCAGAGTCCCCAACCTGCTGGCTGCTGGCAAGTGGTTCTCTGGATTTGGGGGCTGGCGTGTAGAGAGTGCCAGAGGGTCCGACCATTGTATGTGTGCAAGAGTTATATGTAATTCCACTGCGAGGACGACCAAGTCTTCCTTTCCCTTACCACAAAGGGACCTTTCGGTGTGTGGACCTGGAGTCTGGTCGGGAAGCACCAGCGGTACTTAAGTTTGTTCGCCTGCAGTTGCCTGGTAAAGGGGCGCAGCCAACGTGGTAGGTGATAAGTCCAGGTATAGTTGTATCTCAGTGTCCTCCAGAGTCACTCTGCCAATGTCTCTGGCCTTCCGGAGTATTTCTTCTTTTTGATGGAAGTTCGCCATGCAGCATATGATGGCATGCGGCTGGCTACCAGGGGGGCCCTTAGGCCTGAGTGCTCTATGTGCTCTCACAAAGTCCATTGGGGAGTAGATTGTTGAATACTCCAGTCAAGGTGGTCTGCACTGGGGTTGAATCATCGACCTCCTCTGGCACCCCGTGGATCCTTATGTTCTGCCTCCTTCCCCGGTTGTCGAGGTCCTCCATGTGATAGGCCATCTGTTGGAGTCGGAGGGTTCAGAGCTGTAGGGCATCCGCGTTTGCAGATTGCGCCAAGGACATGTGGTCGCAATCTGCCTTGAGTTGGAATACCCTCTGGCCTAGGCCGCAGAAGTCTTCCCGTAGGGCTTGTTGCTCCGTGGTTATGGAGGTGCGGAGTTCGGCGTTCGCCGCTTTAAGGTCTGCTTTGGTAGGCACGTTCCGTAGCATGTTTACCCAGTCGGGCTGGAAAGGTGACAGGAGCCTCTGCTTGGGTTTCCTTTCCTTGTGGGGAGGGTGAGAACAGCCCCTCCGAGGCCAGGAAGTCGTTTGAGGCCTGTGGATCAGAGTCCGCCGGGGTGATCAGGAGGGGTTAGAGGTCCCCCTTGGGGTGTCTTTTGACTTTGAGGCTTGCGATGCTCAATGTGTTTTGCCCATTTTTAAGGCAATAGGGTGCTTTAGGCGAGGATAAGTATGGAGCCTTTCAGGGAGCACAAGGTTTATGCCGCCATCTTCCTCGGCTTCCAAGCCATGTCCCCGCTTTTTTGCCTCTTAATTAACGCTTCTCCAGACTTCGGCTTGTAATCCAATATATGAAATAAAACAAAGAGATGGCTTATAATAGTGCAATATGTTTATTACTCACAACACAGATATGAAAACTAGTACTCACATTTGATGGAGCTATAGACCAGCTCTAAGTAAAATAGCATACAGCGGTATAATCCCCACTGGCAGATATGTAGCTTTATAGATCAATATTTCATCTTGCAGATAAATACACTGATGAAAATATAAAAACAAACAATAGTGCTCACTGTGGTAAAATATAATGACAGATAAGAATAATACTAATTTACTCACATTTAGTTGGGCAGTGATACTGCTCAATTAATAGCACCTGGGTGGTATTATCCCCATCAGGGATATATTGTCAGGTAAATGCTCCAGAGAGTTATCCTCACCAGGGTACAGATGTAGGGTGGATACTCCAACAGTATAAAATTAATAAAAATAATAAAAGCATAAAAAGTAAAATAAATGGTCAAACACACAAATGAGTGGATTCCAAATATACTTTAATGCTAAAAAACAGAATAGTAAAACAACACAATGCGTTTCGCCAGTATAGGGGCTTTTTCAAGTGTAAACAAACTTTTAAAAGCCCCTATACTCGTGTATACTATACATTCAGTGTTTCCAGCCTTTTCTTTGTTAACTTACAGTTGTTTATACAGCACTTATCCTATCTTTTGTTTTTATAGTAAGTATTGCAACTAGCATCTGCATCTCTCATGTTAAATTTAGTTAATAATATTGGGGTACTGTGACTTAGTGGTCGGCTTAACACAATATGATCATATGGTGTAGCTAAATATTTATATTTGTTTGATAAGATAGATGATTTTATATAGTTATGTAAGATTGAAAACTGTATTTTATTTGTATATATGTTGGCCTTTAGAGCAGTATCACTGTTGATAAATCCATATCTGGTACACCCCAAACGTTCTTCTTTTTTGTGTATATTTGGGTTCCCGATCAAATTCTTTTTGGGTTGCCTCTTTGGAAATGAAAAGCAGGATTCATAATTCGTTTTAATCTCTTTCAGAGTGTAGTGATGGTATGGAGTCAGGCTCAGGAACGGAGTTTGAGAAACCATACAAACCTCTAGGTCTAAGATGTGCAATGACAAAAAGGACAATGTAAGGCCTGATAAAAGGCAGTTGCTGGACAATAGTGGCTTTGTGAGATGTCTTCCTGGAGCTTCTGCTGGCAGAGACATAATTTAAATATTGTTAACTAAGAATAGCAGGAAGGGGAATTGCATGTTCTTCTCCATCTAGGGACAAATGACTTGGCTAAAGTAAAGTAAGTGTTTCGTGTTTTCACCAATGATATACGGCCGGTCGTATCCACACTCTGAAGTTCTGTCTGTGCATAACATGGTGGATGCATATTAGGGACTTTAACCTGTGGCTTAGCAAATGGTGTTGGGAGCAAGGATTTGGCTTTGTTTCTCATGGTAGCTCTTGGAATAGAAATGAACTGTACAAAATATATGGTTTGCATCTTTCTCAAAAGGGAACACGTGTTCTCAGTGAGCAGTTCAGAGGCTTTGCTAGGATGTTTTTAAACTAGGAGGGAGCCAAAGGGTGATAAAACATAAATCCAATTACCCCCCAAAACAAGGACAGAAAGTACCAGTGTTAACAATGATAAGTTTAACAGTGACTGTAGGCTCCTTTACCTGGTTACCTCATGTAACTTGCATGACCCATGGGGAATATTGCATGGTGGGAAGTGTGATTACACGTTCCTTTCTAAGGGACATGTGACGAAGTGCCCTTCGCCACTTGGTCCTGGAGAGGCCTGCTTGCCAGCCTCCTCCCCTGTGACTATGACTCTTTGATGTATTTGGCTTTAAAGCCCCTATTCTACCTTCAGACAGACTATATATGTAGGTTGCTTTATTTCTCTTATATTTTAGTCACCCTGTACCCATTATAAGTGCAGGGTGTGTGTAATGTAATTGTTTATAATGTGTGTGTGTGTACTGTGAAATGTATTGCCTGCTCTCCTGTACTGCTGAGGTTTTCTACCAACTAGGTGGATTTGGCTATGGAGCTTGTCTCGTGCCCTCTGTTGGTAGCAACAGCAATATGCACTACCTGAATAGCAAGACTGGTTCATTTGCATATTTGGGTAGATTTGCATATTGCTAATTCTGCAGGCACGTGAGATATTTTGTTAAATCTTGTCTCCCCCACCCCTTTAAAAATATGCCATTGTGTTATAATAAGTCACTGTATGTTGTCTGCTATGATTTGACCGTTTGTAATTTTATTGAGTTTTCACAGCAATGTTAATGTAATGACCATTACATTATTTGAAAGCAGCCTCTATTAAGTAGACTCTTTCAAGTAGGAGTTAGAAAACCAGGAGTTAAAACTAACTAGGGGTTTAAACTATCAAGGTAATTGTTTTTATTTACTGTTTAAAGGGGAAATGAGTGTTAGCAAGATTGCTGGTTTAACTCAATGCACATCTTGTTGCATGTATGGATGCCTGGATGTACCCGTCCAGGGTCCATACCTCTGTGATGGTTGTGTGCGAGTGGCTTCTCTGGAAGCTCAGATTGGAGATCTCGAGAAGCAAATCGCAACATTGAGGGAGATTGACAATCTTGAGAGGAGTCTACTGCTCACTGAGCAGAGTTTAGTGGGGCCAGGTAGTGGAGAGGGAGGAGATAAGACAGATGGGGAACAGGCATGTAGCTGGGTGACAGTGGGGCGAGGAAGCAGGGGGGGAGGGAAGAGGAAAGTGCTAGCTAGTCCTGATTTGGTGCAACCTAGCAGATTTGCCCGTTTGAAGGAAGATGTTGGGAGCATCAGCTCAGGAGTAGCTGTATTAGAGGAAGCTGTTACTTCTAACAGCCCCCCTAGTACGGGTGGGGATCAAAATGTAAGGAAGGCAAGACAGGTTGTGGTGGTAGGGGACTCTATCATTAGGAGAGCAGATAGGGCAATCTGCCGCTCTGATCGGCTCAACCGGACAGTTTGCTGTCTCCCGGGTGCTCGGGTCCGGCATGTTGCTGACAGAGTGGATGGATTATTGGGAGGGGCTGGGGATGACCCAGCGGTCATGGTCCATGTTGGTACCAATGACAAAGTAAGAGGAAGATGGAAGGTCCTAAAGAATGATTTCAGGGAATTAGGTAGCAAACTTAAGAAAAGGACCTCCAAGGTGGTATTCTCTGAGATATTACCTGTGCCACGCGCTACAGTGGAAAGGCAGCGGGAGATTAGAGAGGTCAATGCGTGGCTTAAGTCTTGGTGCAGGAAGGAGGGTTTTGGGTTTTTAGAGCACTGGGCCGACTTTGCGATTGGGTACAACCTTTATAGTGGTGATGGATTGCACCTAAACGGGAGAGGGTCTGCAGTGCTGGGGGATAGGATGGCTAGAAGGTTGGAGGAGATTTTAAACTAGTAGTAGGGGGGAGGGTCATAGCAATCTACAAAATGGAGATAGGACAGAAAGGAGATGGGCTTTAGCACAGTATAAGGGGGGTGGAAACGGGGGGAGGGGCAAGCTCAGAACAGAGAAGCTGTGTAATGTTGAAAATTCACAAAATATACAAGTGATGCATAATATTAAATGTATGCTTACTAATGCAAGGAGCCTAAATAACAAAATGGGGAACTAGAGGCATTAGCATACACTAAACAATATGATATAATAGGCATAACTGAAACATGGTGGGATGAGACACATGACTGGGCAGCTAACTTAAATGGGTACATGTTATTTAGGAAGGATAGGAAAAACAAGAAGGGTGGTGGGGTATGTTTGTATGTCAAACATGATTTAAAGCCAAATGTTAAGCAAATGGAATGCGAGGAGGATAATGTGGAAGCTTTATGGGTAAATATCTGCTTGGGGGAAAAGAAGGGAAACCAACTATTGGTTGGGATATGTTATAAACCACCTAATGTTAATATTGACGAGGAACAACAGCTGTTTGAGCAAATTGAGAAAGCTGCAAATCTGGGTAACACTTTAATTATTGGAGATTTTAATTACCCGGATATAAATTGGGACAGAGGGACTAGTGCCTCAGCAAAGGGAATTAGGTTTTTAAACTTGTTAAATGACACCTTCATGTCACAACTTGTACAAGCACCAACTAGAATGGATGCTTGTCTGGACCTGGTTTTAACAAACAACGTTGATCTTTTGACCAACATTCAAGTAGGTGAGCACTTGGGAAATAGTGATCACAATATAGTGTCCTTTGAAATAAACTCAAAAAAACAAAAGCACATGGGGAATACTAAAACATATAATTTTAAAAAGGCCAATTTCAATAAGTTAAGGGAAGCTTTACAATATATTGACTGGCATAAACTCTTTAGTGAAAAGAACACTGAGGATAAATGGATCATCTTCCAACAAATATTACAAAGGTACATTTCTCAGTATGTACCATTGGGAAATAAATATAAAAGAAACAAATTAAAACCAACATGGCTTAGTAGAGAAGTAAAACAAGAGATTACAACTAAGAGAAGGGCATTTAAAGCATTTAAATCGGACAAATCAGATGCATCTTATAAAAGATATAAGGATGCAAATAATGCGTGCAAAAAGGCAATTAGACTTGCTAAACTTCAAAATGAAATAATGATAGCTGAAGAGAGCAAAACCAACCCCAAAGCATTTTTTAAGTACATAAATTCTAAAAAAAACCAAAATGAAAGTGTAGGTACACTAAAAACTGAAACGGGGGTGTTAGTTAATGAAGACCAGGAAAAGGCAGGAATTTTAAATAACTTTTTCTCCTCCGTATATATTAAGGAAGAACCCATGGCAATAGATGTGCAAATGATTGCTACTAAAAACTTGCAGAATAATTGTAATTGGTTAACTCAAGACAAGGTGCTGCAACAACTAAAGAAAGTTAATATAAACAAAGCTCCAGGGCCTGACGGTATCCATCCACGTGTACTTAAGGAACTAAGTGCAGAAATAAGTGAACCTCTGTTTTTAATCTTTCAAGATTCTTTTCTTTCAGGAAGTGTTCCAGAGGATTGGAGGAAGGCAGATGTGGTTCCTATATTCAAAAAGGGTTCAAAATCCTTGCCTGGAAATTATAGACCTGTGAGCTTAACTTCTGTGGCTGGTAAAATATTTGAAAGGTTATTAAGGGATAATATTCAAGAATTCCTTGAGAAGAACATGGTTATCAGCAAAAATCAGCATTTTATGAAGCACAGGTCATGTCAAACTAACTTGATTGCGTTCTACGAAGAAGTAAGTAGAAGTATAGATCAGGGTGTTGCTGTGGATGTGGGATTTTGCCAAGGCATTTGATACAGTTCCACACAATAGATTAGTGTTCAAACTCAAGGAAATCGGTCTAGATGAAAATGCTTGTTCTTGGGTAGAACATTGGCTTAAAAACAGAGTACAAAGAGTTGTCATTAATGGTAAATTTTCAAGCTGGACAGAGGTGGCAAGTGGTGTCCCTCAGGGGTCTGTTCTGGGACCCCTTCTATTTAACATGTTTATAAATGATCTTGAAGACCGCATTGAAAGTCATGTTTCAGTGTTTGCAGATGACACCAAACTTTGTAAAACAATACAATGTGAGCAAGATATTACTTTGCTGCAGAGGGATTTATATAGACTGGGGGACTGGGCACTCAAATGGCAGATGAAATTTAATGTTGAAAAATGCAAAGTTATGCACTTCGGCGTAAAGAATACACAAGCAACGTATACCCTTAATGGAAGCGAATTAGGGATAACAACACATGAAAAGGACTTGGGAATTGTTATAGACAACAAACTATGCAACAATGTGCAATGTCAATCAGCAGTGGCCAAGGCCAGTAAGGTATTGTCATGCATGAAAAAGGGCATTCATTCTCGGGACAAGAATATAATTTTGCCTCTTTATAAATCACTGGTAAGACCACATATTGAATATGCTGTGCAATTTTGGGCACCTGTTCTAAAGAAGGATATTATGGCACTAGAAAAAGTGCAGAGGCGGGCTACAAAATTAATAAAAGGAATGGAACATATCAGCTATGAAGAAAGGTTAACAAATTTAAACCTATTTAGTTTAGAAAAACGTCGCCTGAGAGGGGATATGATAACATTATACAAATATATTCGGGGCCAATACAAACCATTGTGTGGAAATCTATTCACAAACCGGACTTTACATAGGACACGAGGCCATGCGTTTAGACTGGAAGAAAGAAGATTTCGTCTAAGGCAAAGGAAAGGTTTTTTTACTGTAAGAACAATCAGGATGTGGAATTCTCTGCCTGAGGAAGTGGTTTTATCAGAGTCCATACAGATGTTCAAACGGCTACTAGATGCATACTTGCAAGAACAGAATATTCAAGGATATAATCTTTCAATGTAGGGTAATAACTGCTTGATCCAAGGATAAATCTGACTGCCATTCTGGGGTCAAGAAGGAATTTTTTTCCTAGCTTGTTGCAAAATTGTGCTTCAAACTGGGTTTTTTTTGCCTTCTTTTGGATCAACAGCAAAAAACAAATCTGAGGAAGGCTGAACTTGATGGACGCAAATCTCTTTTCAGCTATGTAACTATGTAACTATGTAACCATATGGGCTAGTGCCAAGTAAAATAAAGGTTTAGACAGTTCTTCTTGATCCCTCTAAACGTAGTCTTGTCTTGTTATTGGAGGGAGCTGTTATAATCACACTGGGGATTGCTATGCTCTGCATACTCCCCTGAGCTTGAATTACTTAACTCTTTTAAGAGCTTGTTCCTGACACGCTCTCCTTGGAGGAGAGGTCTTTCCCACACAGTCCTGGATGCTGGTGGTTCATATAGGGTGGAAGACAGCAGCTGATCCAGGGTGGAAGGAAGACGGTGAGACTCCAGTCAAGCTACAGCGGTTGCAGAGTCTGCGGTGGTTGTGGTGTTCGGTGCTGTGCTTGTGGTCCTCGGCGCAAGCTAGGAAGCGTCCATCAACGGAGGGTAATCGGACGGAGTATGGGGAGCTCAGTTACAGTACATAACACCTTTTCAAGAATCAATAGATTTTTAGTCACCAGTGCCAATATTGAAAATATTGCGGTCTCAGCTCATGCGCCAATTACCATTTTGGTCAACACCACACCCTTCCATCCTTTCACTGCACATTGGCATTTCCCAACATACCTTGTTAATAATCCATATTTCCAGTGTCAACTACAGTCAAATTGGGCTAATTTTGTTGATGATAACTTGGAACACACGGAAGACCCCAAGTTTCTATGGGAGACATCCAAGGCTGTTATGAGGGGACATATCTCCTATACTACCTGAGCCAGGATGAAGTGCAGATGGGACTTTTCATTACTCGAAGATGACCTTAAGATGGCACACAGATAATATTTGACTGACCCTTTGGTTGCACATCACCAGAAATATCAAGATGACCCATACACATTTATCGCGAACCATGCACAATCAAATCTGGATTTCCAGCAACAACACTTTCTCCGGTGGGGTAGAAGGTCTGGGAAACTATTAGCTCGACTGGCCAACCCCAGGTCAAAATTCAAATCTTTAACTGCAATCACTTGACCAGGTAAATTGTTTTATTAATATCACCGGAAATTAGAAAAGGCCCCGTCTGATGACCATATCTGTGGCATGACCTGTGTCAAGAGCCTTGGTCTGCCGCAGTTGGATGAGGAGTCCAGGGAGCTTCTCAATGAACCTATCATGGTGGAGGAAATACACAGGGTGATCAAGACCCTGACATATAGGAAAGTTCAAGACCCCGACGGCTTTACAGCAGCTTTACAAGGCCCTGAAGTTTGAAATTAGTCCTACTCTCAAAAACTTGTTTAACCAAATATACTTGGAGGGCATCCCATTGGATACCCTCAACCAGGCCCTAGTCATTCTCATTCCCAAACCTGACAGGGACACAGAGGACCTGCCCTCCTATCATCCGATTTACCTGCTTAGTCAGGATATCAAACTCCTTACCATAATCGTAGCATTGACCTAGCTTACTCACCAAACACCAACTGGGCTGTGTGAGGGGCAGACAGGTGGTCACGGGAATACGTAGCGCACTAGCGGCTATGATGGGGTGGCTCATGGGGGGACGTCCTTGCGATCGCCATCCCTAAGCGGCCTTGATATAGAAAAGGCATTTGATAGCATCACCTGGCAACACCTGCTTCGTGTGCTGAAGTTGAGATATTTTGACACACCTTTGTAAATGTTATCATAAACTTATAACTTAATCCAACAGCCTGTGTTACTACAAATGGCCTTGACTCCCCGTGGTTCACTCTTGAAAGAGGTATGCAACAGGGCTGTCCAGTCTCACCGCTGTTATTCAACTTGGTTTTTAAACTTGGCTTACTCAGAGCCATAGAAACCCTGCAGGTCTCTGCCTTCGCTGATGACCTTTTACTTTTCAATGTCGATCCTCAGAGATCACTGCTGCCCCTGGTTACCCTACTCGATTCCTTTCATACCTTGATGGGTCTAAAGATTAACTGGAATAAATCATGTGCCCTTCACTTGGGTGGGGGACCCCCTCCACCCTTGCTGGGTGATCTTTCTTTGAAGTGGGAGCCATGGGCACTGATACATCTGGAAGTTAGGATCCCGAAAAATCTTTTATACAAGCTAAATATAACTCCCATCCTCTCAAATATCTTCTCAGAATTAGAACATTGGCACAAACTGCCCTTATCATATATTGGTAGGGCGAATATGTATAAATTAATTTTTCCCTAAATTGTTATATCCCCTCCAGGTTCTTCCTTTATAACTCTCTATAAACGGTGAAGCCCTATTGAGCAAAAACTCAGTCAATTTCTCTAGCAAAGACACAAAGCACGCATAAGCCTCACAAAACTGTACCAACATAAGGCCATGTGGGGTGTTGAATCTACCAAATGCTAAAGAATATAATCTGGCGGCTCAACTGAGACATGCACTAGATTGTATTCAATCCCAAAATAGGTTTTCAGAGCTCACTTTGAACTCCTCTCTGGCGCTACCGGACTCTTTGACTGCCCTACTTTACAGGCCATACCAACTCCTCCCAGGTCACATCCTGTCGAACCCCATCCTGGGTACTCCCATCAGGGCCTGGAAACAAACCTGATCCAAAATGGATGCCCACGCCCTCTGTTCATTACACATACCACTCCTCCCCAACCCTGATTTTCCTCTGGGCAATAACAACCCCTTTCCGTTGTGGGCCGAGCTGGGGATCACAGCTCTCTGGTCCTTTGTTCACAACGTACAGCATTTTTTACACTGGTGGAACTCAGGGAATGCTTCCCAGGCCCTCCACTCCTATGGTTCACTTACTTTCAAGTGCGACACTACTACTCGACTATTATACAGAATTTAACGACCACCAACTGGGAAAACCCCCTATATGCACTGCTGTGCTCTTCTACCAGGACTTTCTACTCAATATTGACACTTTAGATAATACGATACACTTCAGATTGGAACAATCTCCAGACGGACTGGGGAAATGAAAGTCTCCAGTGGACATACTTCTTGCACATCATACTCCGTGTCAGTCATTACCTATGGTCACATATAAGGACATGTTTCTCAAGACTCTACACTACACTTACTATTCCCCCCATAGTCATCCCCTCATGGCTAGAAAGGACTCAGTAACCGGTTTCAAATACACACACACACTAAAGCCGTCTGTGGGAATCACTGTCTGTGGGAGTGTACGCACATTCAGAAATTTTGGACTGAGGTGAGGGGATACCTGGCCAATGGGAACATGCCAACTTTGCCACTCTCCCCCGACTTCCTGCTTTTGGGACCCATGCCGGGTCAACATCTGACTAACAAACTATTCCTTCTCATTGTAGCAGCTGTTGGATGCAAAGCCATCCTCCAGGTCTGGAACCAGCCAGGTGCATTCACCTTACAATTATTTTAATCTAAACTTCAGTTTTTATTCAAAATAGATTGGTTAACAAACTTAACCATTAAGGAAATCCTTGCCAAAAAAATCCTCATGACTTTGGGACCATACATCCTTAATTTGGATGATTCCTTTAGATCAAAGGTGAGAGACACCCTGGAGTACACAGCGTTGTTCTCGGCGGAGGTGGTGGCGGGTCATGACCCCTTGCGACACATATCTTGATAACCACTCAGTATCTTCAAACCCAGATACATCCTTGACTCGAGTGGAAGGGTTTTGGGGTGATGCAATATTCCAACATTTAGTTTTGTTTAAGTTTAATTAGCTTTGCCTTGTCCAGTCATCCGGTTTCTTAAGCTTAGTGTAGTTTCATACAATTACTGGATCTTTCCATCCGTCCATCGGTTGTCTGCCCTACATCTACTCAGATCAGTGGGACTGCTGGAACTGCCCCCTGCCTTTGCACCTCTAGCGACCCATCAGTATCCCCACCATTACCACCAAATTTGTAGCCACAAGTTATGTAACTATTATACTGCTTATGTACCGTATCAAGTGCCAACGGCTATACCGACTTCATGCAACTGCCATGTGGTATACTATGGCCTTACACAAGAGATGTTTCCCCAGATTAACAACCAGGTACCTTGGGGAAGTACACTCTTCTCTTCCTTAATACCCTTTTCACCCCTCCAACATTATATCCTTTTCTACTAATTTGCTCTATATCTATTCATTCAGATGGGATGTGCCTCCCCTTTCTAAAACCTAGTGATCAGCTGCGTGGACATTCCTTGGGACACTGTAGTGACCACACAGACTGTGACTTGCTAACGCTATAATAGGACTGGACATTTGAGTTACATTTTCATGTTTCTTATGGGAAAAGTGAATGTTAGATACGCCAACTGCATTATCACCATTGTTATTATAATTGTATCGTTGTCTATGATTGATGCATCCATGTATGCCACGAATTTTGCATTTACAATAAAAATTGTATTTGAAAAAAAATAAAAATGATTAGCTTAGAGCCATGTCTACAAATGCTCACAGTTTAGGAAATAAGATCCATGAACATGTGGCAATAATGGCAAATAAGAATGCAGATTTAGTGGCTGTTACTGAGACATGGTATAATGAGAAAAATGACTGGGACATAGCAGTACCAGGGTACTCTTTATATAAAAAAAAAAGAGAGAGAATGCAATCAAGGGGGTGAGGTGGCCCTGTATGGGAAGGATAGCATAAAACCTAACCTAGAGTCAGTTTGGGTTACGTTAGAATTTGGTAATCATACAGTCACTTGTGTAGGTGTGATTTATAGGCCCCCTGGACAAATAGAAGTGTTAGATAATCTGCTAAAATGACATTGAAGGGGGAAGTTATCATCATTGGTGACTTTGATCTTCCTGATGTGAACAGGAAAACCCAAATAGTGCCAGGAGTACACATATAGTAAACTGCTTACTGGGATTATCTCTAAAGCAAGTTGTTAAGGAGACAACTTGCAAGGAGGCCATACTAGATGTAGTGTTAACAAATAGAGATTTTGCATCAGATATGTAGGTTAAAATTTTGGATCTAGTGATCTCCAGTCGGTGTGGTTTAATATAAAAACAGTGACTGAGTCACACCACACAAGAACAAAAGTTTTTGATATTAGAAAAGCTGACTGTTTAGAATATGTGTAAAGTAATCATTATCAGAATGGAGCAGTTTAAATGGAGTCCAGGAGAAATATGATTATTTAAGTTGCACTATTGAAGGCAACAGAAAATTGCATAAGGCTTGTCAGTAAGAACACAAAAGTGAAGGAACCACGGTGGTACAAATTAGTAAAAGTCTAAAAGTTAGCATTTAGTAATTATAAAAAAAGTCAGAATGAGGAAGATAGACAGAGCTATAAGATCAGACAAAGCAAGTTATAAGAGCAAAGAAAGTTATACGAGCTTCCAAAGCACACACAGAAAATAAAATAGCCCAGTCAGTAAAAAAAAGGGGAATAAAACATTTTAAGACTGACTCAGATACTATTTTTGTACAGTATTTATAGATGAAAATTAAGGAATTGAAGGTGAAAATGAATGTGAGTTTACAGAAGAAGTTCTATTTCAGCTGTCTAAAGTCTTTGGTGGGTCCTACACTGACTATGCACCTTGCTTTCTTCAGTTTCTGGCAAAGATATCTCTAATGAGACAGAGAGGGGTATTTTTCTAAACCCCTACATGCTTATTAACCCTTAGTAGGGAACACATGGGGTGGGCGGCAGCATTGTATGCATAGACATTTGGGAAAAGCGCAGGTAAGGTTTTTCTTTGGTTTTTACTGTATGTATTGGGGCTGATGTGTACTATGGTTGTTGCTGCCACACAAGAGTAGTAGGAATTTGAGTGTAGGGCTTGTTTTTGTGTATTTGTATTCACTTTTGTATGTTACAATGCTGCCGCCCACCCAATGTGTTCCCTGTTAAGGGTTAATAAGCATGTAGGGGTTTAGAAAAATACCCCTCTTTGTCTCAGATATATCTTTGCCAGAAGGTGAAGGAAGCAAGATGAATAGTCAGTGTAGGAACCACCTAAAAGGTTTGTCTTGATGTGGCAGGTGGGCATCCCTCTAATGGCCATCGGAGAAACTAAATAACCTCAATTTGTTCAAATATGCATAGGGATTTGTGAACAAATTTATTCTTTGATTTTTTACTGTATGTATTGGGGCTGATGTGTACTATGGCTGTTGTGCCACACAAGAGTAGTGGGAATTTGAGTGCAGGACTTGTTTTTGTATATTTGCAATGGCAACCATTACCCTTTATTTCTTATATTAAGTTGGATATGTAGTGATATTCATTATTTTATCTATACAATTCTCTCTCTTATTGTAATTATAACACACTTTATTTCCCTTTACAATACCTATGCCTGTCTATATTTCCTATTTATCTAGCTTATATTATGTCTTTATTTCTTTTCCTCTTTCAGTATGGCCACCACTACAATTTCAGCCAATTCTCTTCCCCTCCCAACATGGCCACTTCTCTAATAGCAAAGCCATTATCCCCCCCTTCCTATTATGGCCACTTATCTATTTCCATTCCCCTAGTTTCTGCTCCATTTCAGACTCTAAAAATATGTCCGTTGTCCTCCTGTGACAGGCTAGCCTTATATCTCCCCATTCCTTAACCAAAACCACCAACACGACTATGACGTGATTTGGAGGCATTTATTTCCATTTCACTGTCATTTTAACTTTGCCGCTACCGGGTTCTAAGGCGGCCCGTACTGCAATTCCCATGATGGCCTTCGCGCTGTCACGTGGTGCTGTCTGAAAAATTCACCGCTTGTCACGTACCCCTCTTTATACCTAACTTTAAAACTGTTAAACGATTTGTTTTCTTATGTAATGAACACAATTAGTCTCCTTTAATATTCACCATATTGTTTACACACCAATTTAAGAAATGTCAATAATAAAATGATCACGTCATTTAGGCGCCGAATTCAAAAATGTTATGCTTTGTGATAAAGTGAAGGCAGATAGGCCTTTTAACCCCAGGGGAAGTACATGTAGTTTGTGTGTTGCACAACACAAAACACTGTTTCGTTATGGGCCCCTGGGGTGGAGCATTTGGAGAGAAGGGTGGGCCAATGCTCCACTCCACAGTTTAGTGGTTTTCTGGGGAGACATAGATCCAGGCCAGGGTTTTTTGGACTGTCTCCAACCCACTGCACAGCTGCAGTTAATGAGCTGTTGCAGTGGGAATAAACTCCTCCCTGCTAGGCAGGTAGAGAGGGATTGCTGGCTTCCTCCCAGGAAGCAGGTAGGAGAGAGAGGCTGTTCTCTCCAGATAGTCAAGGAGACTAAGCACTGGGAGTGCAGAAAGGAAGCAGTCAGGGCAAGGCTGGCTTGGAGCACTGGGAGTGCAGAAAGGAAAGCAGTCAGGGCAAGGCTGGCTTGGAGCACTGGGAGTGCAGAAAGGAAAGCAGTCAAGGCAAGGCTGGCTTGGAGCACTGGGAGTGGAGAAAGGAAAGCAACAGGCTAGCTAGCAGATTGTTGCTATATAGTAAGGTTGGTGCCATATGTTTTTGTTAGTTTAACCCTGATAGAGAGGGATATACAAAGTGAGTTAGTGCTCAGACGAGCTAGGTTTTTTGTTTATAGGGTTTTCTGTTACAGTTATGTTTTTCATTTACTGCTGTATCCTGTGTGGATTTTCAAATAAAGTGCATGGAGTATATGCAATTACAAGGACTGTGCATGTTTTTGCCCTAGAGGACCGTGCTACCTGGTGACAAGGATCACAGCTTGTATTCCCTACAAAAATCCATACGTGCCAGGTTAGACTTTTTATCTCCACTTGATAAAGCCTTGTTGGTGAAACACATTGTGGATATTTAATACTTCTGTGGATATTTTAGATTGTTTCTTAATAAAGATGTGAATGTGCCATTTTACTTTTTATCTGTTACTATTCTATTTTTTTATTTTTCTAACTAGCATCCATTTTTTAACATTCCAGTGAGGACTACTCCAAAAGAATCTACGCCCTACACAGTGATCAGTTTTTCTGCTCTACTACATGTGAGTAAACAATCAATATTTTATACTCCTGGCATACTTTTATACAGTGAGCACTATTGTTGTCTCTCTTAAAACGTATGGTCTTCACATTAACAAATTTGCCTAACAACAACTCATTGTGTATCCTGTAAATGGGGGTATTCTATTCATACTAGAGCTGATTATAAAATCTAAAAAAATGGGGTATATTGCACTCTTAGTCTCTTTGTTTTTATATATGGATTCGATGCATACCCTAATCTAGCAGTCTGGCAGTGTTTTAGAAGAAATTTTCCTGACAAAACTTAGGTTATATCTTCTGGCAAGTTTCATTGGGACTTTTATTTGACTTTTTATTGTTACTTTTTTTTTTTACTGCATTATTCATACATTGTTGTTTTCACTTTGTATGCTACTTTTACGCATATATTGTTTATATTGTTTTGGCAAAACCTTTTCTCCTCCTTTAAAATGAATCACTTGCTAGATTTTACGTTCACAGACAGGAGTTCCCTCTCCTTTTGTAACCATTTGTATAATTGTATCTTGTAATGTCTTTAGTCCCTCTCTACATGTTTTTAACTCATCCATTGAAGTTACTGAGTAAAAGCTTGGCACTACATATATTTCCATAATATTCACTCCTTTCTCCCTTGCATCCCTACTATACTCATGCACTCTGCAACTGTTTACTAGTTTCTGTATTTCCTGGTGCCCTATAATAAAGTTAATAATAATAATAATAATAAAACAGCAATGCATATTATTAACATTATTTCTAGAAGCAATACTTGGATTAGTAATTGTAGTAATAGTAGTAATGGTAACAGTAGTAGAAGTAGTACAATCAGAAATATTTAAGAACTTGAATTAGACATAAATTGTTATGTTGCTTGAGTGATCTTGATGAAAATGTCCAATGTTCCTAAAGTATTATGCTAACCATGTTTTTTTTTTTTTTCTAATATTCCCTGAGTGACAGATAATCTAATAAAGCTACTTCACATGCAAACATTTTCCTTTACAATTACATTATATCTCTTTATATCTCTTTTTAATTTGCGTTTTCTTATCTTTCATTAAAATACAATCCAAAAATCTTCGCAATAAATTCCTCCAATGAAAATGACTCCGTATTTCTGCAAGAATGTGTCGGTAAGACACATCAATCTTAAAGACGATATTTCCAACAAAACGTTATTGTAATATATTCAGAGTTCTGTATAACATATTTATTAAACTTTGAATCTTTGAATCTTCATATTATGTTTGTAACTTGATTGCAAAAACCATCCTAGGCATTAGATTAAAAGCTAAAGCCAACATTGTTTTCTTAAGTTTATGCACATGCTCACATCCATTGGAAAATTACATTTAGATGGAAAACCTGCATGTACACCGGAGGAAATAAAGTAGGATTGATAAAACTGTTATGCAAGCATTTTTAATACTGTGTTCCATATTTTGCCCGCAATTTTACATATTTTCAACAATGGTTCCAGCATGGCTTGAACACTGATGAAGATGGCTACCCAATCATTCCCTCACAAGCCCCCTGGGACATTTTTCATCCTTCTCCCTGCTAAAACTCACATAAAGGGTGTGACAGATCCCTCTGTCTTGGAACTATAGTGCGATCCCGGTTGATTCGTGTGGATTTGTGTAATTGCCCGCCCGTACTTCCCCGTTCGTTTATTTGTTAATCTACTGAACGAACGGCCGGCCACCCAGAAGAGGAATGTGCTGCTGGTTAACCTATTGGTCTCAATTAGCACGTTGTGGTTAACCGCAGACACCTCTTAATTGAAACCGTATGATTGGTGGTCGTCGTTCGTATGCTGACCACGAGGCAGCGGCCATCTTAGATGCACGAATACACAGCGCTGTTCATCGACAAACTTATGGAACCCAAAACGGACACTTTTTTTTCTCCCGAACACTGCTGAAAGCGCCGACCTCCATTCTTTGTCATCCGGCATACGAACACCGGTCCGTTCGGGACTTTTATTTCACGAATTGACTTAACCCAGTTAGCCATCCCATGGAGCCGTTCGTATACCGAAAGAACAGTGTGAAGGACTTTGGCTCCATGGCCATTGAACTGTGTTTATTGGATCTGAGCGCCATTCGGTAATAATGTGCGCTCAGATCTAGGCTATCTGGGGATACATTATATGTATTGAATACATTCGGTAGTTTTACAGTTATGGAATTTTAGGTATTTTTACTGTATCATTTAAAATGGCGTTTTGCCTCTATCCATGGACATAATTGGATTTCCTCCCAATTATCTCCAGGATAAGGAGGAGGGGTTTGCTTGTACCATGAGGAGGGTTTATGCCTGAGCCACTGTTATTGGCTAATGTACCATATTTGTCCCAGTCTTCCATCTGGTCCCCTAGGGGAGTGTCCACCAGGTGGGAGACCTGCATAAATACCGGGCCTGTAGCCCTCAATAAATCAGATTCCTGTTTTACCCTCAAGACGGAGCTTGGTCTCGTGTTTGGGGGGGATTGCTACTTTGGAGTATTATTTTGCATGTTCCAGGAGAGAAGGAGTTCGCATGATTCCCCATTCGGGAGTTTGGAGCATTCCCTTGTATTCAGTTCGGGAGTTTGGCGGTCTACAGTAACTGTGCCTGTGTCTCTAAAAGGGGGAAGATCTACTAAATGGCGGCTTCACTCCTTTATGCCGGGAGTGTCTTAACTGGCGGCAAGCGACGGGATGATCTTCATCGCCCAGAGAGACAACTACACATCCGGAACTAATGGATATACCGTATGAAAGGCTGAAAAGTGCTACCATTAAAGACCTGCTAGAACAACGGGGGCGACAAGCCAGTAACCTCAGGAAGAGGGAGATTATTGCCATACTGACCGAAATGGATGGAGTATCAGGGGCTGAAGGAGCCAATGGGCCCAGCATATCAGATAGAGGCAAGCTTTGACCGGGCGGTTAAAATCAGACTGTCACATTATGGTCCCAACCCGACTACAGAGATCATCGACCGGGTCATAGCAGCTGTGGAGGCCAGCATACTTTGCCAAAGCGGCGCTGCAGCAGCCCAAGTCACAGTAGCCCGGTGGAAAGGAAAAAAGGTACAGTTTGCAGCATTTAAACCCTTCATTGAAACAGAAGGAGAGATTGATGGGTACTTTGCTGATTTCGAACAGTAATGTGCTCTACACAAGGTACCCGCAGAAGACTGGG
>OW240913.1:219070063-219108500 GCA_933207985.1 Pelobates cultripes
TCACTATATTGTCCGGAAAATTATCCAGCCGGGCCAGTGAGACTTTTCGGGCCATTCCTGATGAGATCGGGGATTATAATGCCGTGAAAGAAGCTCTGCTCTCCAGGTATGCCGTTACACTGGAGGCAGTTCAGAGACACTGCTAAACTAGCTGTAGATTCCTACGTCGAATGGGCATGTAGGGTACTTCGCACAACAGCTCACTGGATGGCGGGGTGCCAAGCTGTATCCGGGCAAAAGGTGCTACAGATGTTCCTGCTGGAACATTGCTTTGATAAATTATCCACAGGAGTCAGAGAGTGGGTCGGGGACCATAAACACTCCACCCTGCATGAAGCAGCCCACCTGGCAGATGAGTATACGGATGCCCGTAAACTGGACAATGCTACCACCAAGACTCCTGCCAGAGTGGAGTACCGACCAGAAGCAACCCCAGCCGCTACCGCCTACCAAACCCCAGCGCACCACACTCCAGCACCACCTCCAGCCACTAACTACCCTCAGCCACCCCGGTTTAACTCACTGGACTACTCCCAGCCCATCCGGTGTTTCGGATGCAAGCAGCTAGGACACAAGAGCCCAGAGTGTCCATTAAATACCACTAACCAAGCCCAGTCCTGGAGGAGACCAACTGGCGGAATTGCGTAGAGGAGGAGGAATGTTGGGGCATCCTGCACGAAGCAGACCCCGTGCAAGCTGCCCACCGGGACAATAGACAGCAGCACCAGCAACTGGTTAAAGTGAATGGGAAGGAGGTCAGTGGTCTGCGAGATACCGGTGCAACCATGACCTTACTCCAAAAGAACTTGGTGTCCGAGAAACCGCAAACCGAAGACACTGTGACTGTGAGAGTAGCAAGGGGCGCCGTGTTCCGCCTGCCTGTTGCCCGGGTACATTTGGATTGGGGAGTGGGCGCTAGGTATGTGAATGTGGGGGTCATGAGGGATTTGCAAGCTGAGGTTCTCCTTGGAAATGATATGGTCCCCCTTGTTTCTGCATACGCCCCGATGGGTCCCGCTGAGGTTAACCCTGTGACAACCCGTGCCACCAAGACCGGCCCGTCTGCTGCTGAGACCCAGGTGTCACGGATGGTGGTACAGAAACCGGGACCCCTGAGTGCCTGATGAGAAGTTGGGAGTCTTCAGCGTGGAAGAGGATAAGCAGGGTCTGGTGCTGGGTAACCGCACGCCCCCTGGGCACCAGCGTTTGTGCAGCCACATACCAGAACCCTGATTCAGCTGATTCATGCGGATCCCAGGAACTAGGAGCTTGGAATTAAGCAGACCTCCCAGGAGCTGAATAGGGAGGCTCTGCAGCAGGGATGTATCCAGTACTGAAGCAAGGCAAGGCTAGAGATAGGCACCATGCATGAAAACAAGACAAAACTAGGAGAACCCAGAACCAGAGCAGGACAGAAAGCAGAACCCAGAACATGTACACAAGACATGAGGAAAACAAGAACATAACATGGGCATGACTGGACAGGACTGTACATGGACTGGGATTACAAGACTAAATAAAACAAGACAAGAAATACAAGGTAAAACAAGAGGAGGCATAACTAAGCACTATATATGAAAAGTATGGGGATTTAGTTACATTATATGATCATACATTGCACAAGCCTGCCAACAACGTCAATGTACCCCATATCTGGCAGGTCCTACACTGCCTAATGCATGCTAAAACAACCATACTAAACCACAATACAGCACTTACCTGCAAGAAAGGGCAGAGACTTGAAACACTGCTGCAGGTCCAGGCTGAAACAAAAGGAAAGTGGAAAACAAATGGATGTGGCAACATAAAACAAACATTTAAATGAATCCAAGAGACTGGGAAATCCAGGGACGGAATATAAGAATGAACCCAGAAACCCAGCAACAAAGAAAACCAGACATAGACCAGAAAACCAGAAAAAAACAAGCAAGGACAGCAAAAAGATACCAGAAGCCATTGCCAGAAAGATCCGCAGCTAGGAACAGTATGTGACACCAGGTAAGACTCTCTCCCCCAACTTGTACCCTTAGGCTGGGATACCCCAGAGGCGTATGGGAGGGAAACCCGGGAGGATCTGACCCTTCGGAAGTATAGGGCTACGGCAGATGCTGGGGAAGAGGGGGTAGATGGGGAACGTTATAAATGGGTGGGGAATAGGCTGTATAGGATCCCTAAACCTTCCCAGAAAAGGGCTACCCCTCCGCAGAATCGGCAACTGGTGGTGCCTCGAAATACCAGCAGGAGATTCTGCGAATTGGGCATGATGTGCCATTAGCTGGACATCTAGGGTCCCGCCGCACAGCTCATAGAATCACCCAAAATTTCTTCTGGCCCAATTTTAACCGAGATGTGCGGGTATATTGTAGTACTTGTGACACCTGTCAATGGGTAGGTAAGCGGGGGGATCACCCAAAGGCTAGGCTTATGTCTATGCCTATCATTGGGGAACCCTTTTCCCGCATAGTCGTTGACATTGTGGGTCCACTGGCCAGGGCTAGTCCATCCGGTAAGAAGTATATTCTCACCATGTTGGACTATGCCACTCGTTATCCAGAGGCGGTAGCACTGTCTAATATAGAGGCAGAGACAGCTGATTCCCTACTAGGGTAGGGTTCCCTAAGGAGATTCTCTCTGACCAGGGAACCCAGTTTACCACTGTGCTCATCCAGCAGCTCTGGAAGGTGTGCAGCATTAAACCGCTGCTTAGTTCACCTTATTAACCACAGACTAATGGTCTCTGCAAGCAATTTAATGTCACCCTCAAGCAGATGCTGAGGACCTGTACTGACACTTGCAGAGACTGGGGGCGATTCCTGCCTCATCTGCTATTTGCGTACAGAGAGGTGCCCTTGAGTTACTCTCTGGGAGAAGGGTCCGCAGACCCCTGGATCTCATTAGAGGACACTGGAAGGAAGAGACGGAGGGGACCCCCATACTACCATATGTCCTGGAACTCCAGGACCGCATTCCGTCACATTCTATGCTTCTATGTTTCTATTAGAAACTATCCCTGATGGTAATGGAGAATCTCCAGCCGGCCCAGGGGAGACAGAAGCGGTGGTATGATCGGGGTGCCCGGCAGCTGGTCTTCCAGGTTGGGCAGAAAGTTTTGGTGCTCAAGTCTGTGAAGACAAACAAGATGCAAGCATCTTGGCAGGGCCCGTATAAAGTGTTAGCTCAGGTGTGTGATACTACCTATGCTATAGCCAGCTGTGCAGAATAGAGGATTCAGCGATCCTTTCATGTGAACATGCTGAAGGAGTATCAAGAGAGACCAGAGGATGTCGCTGCAGTATGTGCCCCTGCTGCAGACGACCCAGAGAATTTACCCCTGCCAGTCTTGTGCAGCTAGGGGTTAAGCCCAACAGAGAAGGTACAGGCAAAGCAGCTTCTGTGGGAGAAGCAGGCAACGTTCTCCCAAGAGCCCGGCTACACTACTCTAGCTTTACAGAATCCCCTGCGACAGACCCCCTACCGTATCCCTGAAGCAAACTGAGAGGGAATGCGGAAGGAGATACAGGAGATGACTCGGCTGGGAGTCATCAAACACTCCGATAGTCCTTGGGCTTCGTCTGTAGTCCTGGTACCTAAGAAAGATGAGAACACCCGGTTCTGTGTGGACTACAGGCGACTCAACAAAAGGACTGCCACTGACGCCTACCCGATGCCCCGGGTAGACGAGTTACTAGACCATATTGCCAAGGGACGCTATTTGACCACCATAAACCTGTGTAAGGGCTTTTGGCAGATTCCCCTGGCCGAGGATGCTATCCCCAAGTCAGCATTTGTCACCCCATTTGGGCTGTACCAGTTTAAGGTCATGCCATTCGGAATAAAGAATGCTCCGGCTACCTTCCAGCGTATGGTGTATAGACTCCTTGATGGCTTCCAGGAATTTGCTTGTGCATACCTGGACGACATTGCGGTCTACAGTTAGTCCTGGGAGTGGTGATTCTGGACAAGATTCGGGCCGCTGGCCTGACCTTGAAACCAGACAAGTGCCATCTAGCTATGGCTGAAGTACAGTACTTGGGTCACAGAGTGGGGTGTGGGAGCCAGCCAAGGTGTGGCTATCACTAGGTGTTAGCCTTCTTGAGGACGGCAGGGTACTACCGACACTTTGTCCCTGACTACAGCACTGTAGCCAAGCCCCTGACTGACCTGACTGAGAAGAACCTCCCTAAGCAGGTCCTGTGGTCTCCAGCTTGTGAAGCCGCGTTTCAGGCACTGAAGCAGGCTCTTGTGAATGCCCATGTCTTGGCTGCCCCAGTCCCTAACAAACGTTTTCTCGTTCACACAGATGCTTCCATGTATAGACTGGGGGCTGTGCTGAGCCAAGTCGGGGAGGATGGAGGAGAGCACCCTGTCGCATACTTAAGCCGAAAGTTATTACCTCGAGAAGTAAGTTATGCGGCAGTGGAGAAGGAGTGTTTAGCCCTGGTCTGGGCACTGAAAAAGTTAAGCCCTTATTTGTACAGACAGGAATTCTCGCTTATAACGGACCACAATCCCCTAGTCTGGCTTAACCGGGTCTCCGGTGGAGTTTAGCCCTCCAACCCTATAACTTCACCATCAGCTACCGACCCGGTAAGCAAAACGGGAATACTGATGTATTGTCCCGGCAAACTGACATCCCTATCACCTCGTAGTCTGGTCATCCCCAAGTTGACCCGCCAAAGGGTTAAGCCGGGTCTGCCGGAGTGTCCCACAAGGAGGGAGCCATGTTACAGATTCCTCTGTCTTGGAACTATAGTGCTATCCCGGTTGATTCGTGTGGATTTGTGTAATTGCCTGCCCGTACTTCCCAGTTCATTTATTTGTTAATCTACCGAACAACTGGCAAACGGCAGGCCACCCAGAAGAGGAGTGTGCTGCTGGTTAACCTATTGGCCTCAATTAGAACGTTGTGGTTAACCGCAGACACCTCTTAATTGAAACCATATGCTGGGTGGTCGTCGTTCGTATGCTGACCACGAGGCGGCGGCCATCTTAGATGCACGAATACACAGCGGTGTTCGTCGACAAACTTATGGAACCCAAAACTTACACTTTTTCTCCCGAACACCGCTGAAAGCGCCGACCTCCATTCTTTGTCATCCGGCATACGAACACATGTCCGTTCGGGACTTTTATTTCACAAATGGACTTAACCCAGATAGCCATCACATGGAGCCGTTCGTATACCGAAAGAACAGTGTGAAAGACTTTGGCTCCATGGCTATTGAACTGTGTGTATTGGATCTGAGCGCCATTGGTGGCCCCAATGGACCTGGCCTTTTAATCACTATGCTCATCCACTTCTGACTATTTCAGTCTACCCATTCCTAACTTGGGTCCAGACTCAGGTGTTCATCACAATGAACCTGACTGGTTCTCGCTAATGTGAAACTTACCCGTAAAGGATTACCAACTCTGACCTGCAAGTTTCCATCACCATGTTCCTGTCATGGTGTAATACCCCAACACAGAGAATTTAGCATAGCAAGGAACAAAACTAGGAAATAACGTATTACCGGGCCTTAGAATGGCCGGACTAAACGTTAGACAGAGAAAAAGCGAAATCAAAGACGAGCCGAGGTCAAAGTAAACAGTCAGATAGGCAAACAAGACAGGAAAGGTTGAAGATAACTACAGAGTCAGAAGAGCAAAAATAGTGAAATGGAAGCTTAGGAAATGCACTCATATAGGGTATAACCCATAGTAAACTACCAAAGTAGTGAAGAAAAAAGAGAAAAGAGCTGAGTGCCCTAATGAAATAAAAATATAATGTTTAATAGTATAGTTAAAATAGATAAATAGGTACCCTGGGGTGAGTTGATACTCAAAGATTCTAAATATATTACACAAGGCTGAAAAATTGATCATGTGAACAATGTATACACATACCAAAGTCTAAAAAATTATATGCCTAGTAGGTAAAAGTACTGGGTGTAAGCTACTACCTATGGACTTGATACAAAGTGTGGAGCTAATTGTAACAAATATCCCTGTTGTGAAAGTTGATACAAAAGTAGCAAAAGTTAACACTTGGATTGTGGCTACAGTATATGTTTGCAAGTCTAGTGAAAAAGCTCCAGGCAAGAGATAACAAGGAATGCAGGTAGTCGCTCAAAGGGTAAGACCTCCACTGTTGTATAATAATGCCTCAAAATAAATGAGATGTAACTCAGCATGGTCGTAATCAATAAGGAGGTACTGTTCAAAAGTTTTCAGTGTCCTCCACTAAATGCTATCTGCAACAGGCAATTTTGCAGTGATACAGGATAGCCATAATCATATGGTATGTAGCATAGACTTTGGTATGTGTATAAATTGTTCACATTATCAATTATCAATTTTTCAGCCTTGTATAATATATTTAGAATTTTTGACTATCAACTCACCCCTGGGTTCCTATTTATATATTTTAATTATACTATTAAAGGTTATATTTTAATTTCATTAGGGCACTCAGCTCTTTTCTATTCTTTCATAACTACAGAGTCAGATACTGTCAGGATTACTAAGTGATCCAGCACATAGAATTGTGTCAGGCCTGAAGATAATGTCTAACTGAACCTTAGGATGGTCAGACTTAACATATCCAAGAATAGTCAGAATACTAGCTGAGGTCAGGGATACAGAATCAGACACAACAATGAGAAAAAAGCCAAAAGTCAAGGATACCAAAAATCTGGGAAGTAAGAATGAAGCCAAAGTCAAATACTAAAATATCAAGATCAGGAACGCACTCTCGGATTACCTTCAGGCAGAAACCACAATGGGGCAATGAGAGAATGTAAAAGTTAGTATAAATAACCCTACTGTTATTCCAAATGGTTGTAACCAGCCTTTGACCCCAAAACATGCGCGCGTGTGACGTCATACACACGACGATGTCGTCATCAACTTGGGCGGCCATGGGGCTATAAAGTGACATAGATCTGCAGGGCGGGCATCCCTAGACATGCTGGGTTTATCAGGTATTTGGGCGCATGGTTGCAGATGGGCACAATTATTCCTGTCAGGACAGTAAATACCATCAAAGCCAAGGTCAATATCAGAAAAAACACGATAGATCAAGGAACGCACTAAAGGGTACTGAAACAGAAACCACGATAGGGCTAGGGAAGTGTAAATATCCATAACTAACATTTGATTGGCCCACATCATGCCCACCCCCAAAAACTTGCAGGCGTTGGAATGACGTGAGCCAATGGGAGCCTGAATCTACTTTTGGCTCCCACTGCCCATTAATGAGCGTGCTCGTGACGCGAGCCATGCTCCTAGTGTCAAGATGGCCATGTGACCACTTATTGCGTTCAGTGCACGTTGCCCACTCAGAAGGGAAGATTGATCCGTGCGTGGCTCGTGTGGAAGCAGGACTGGTAGAGCCACCACAGTACACCCTAAGAAGACATGCCCACTGGGCGGGATGAACCAGGCTTGGCAGGAAAGCGGGAATGGAATGCACGCAGAAGGCGATGGGCATGAACATCAGCCGCGGAAACCCAACTGCGTTCCTCCAGGCCATACCCTTTCCAATGCACCAAGTATTGAAGATGACCCCTAAGGAGACGTGAGTAAAGCCCTCAATAGAGACAGGAGGAGGGGGAGAAACAGACCTGGTGAACCGGTTACAAAGAAGAGGCTTCAACAAGGAGTTGTGAAACACATCGGGTATACGCATGTTCCTCGGAAGGTCCAAGGCATAAGAAACGTGATTAACTTTATGCAAGATGCGGAAAGGACTGTAACGGCTACCCTGGTGTAGAGAGAGTACCAGCCATTAGGGACGTCCTTTTCTTCCTGGCAGTCGCTGTATAGTGGTGGAATCGCCTATTCCTTTCTGCTGGATCAAGAGTGGAAGCCAGGTGCAGCTCTGAAAAGAGCTAAGTGATTAAGCTGCAGAGATTCCCCTTTCAAGAACGAGACGAGGCTACGTTTTGAACGGTCAAGAAGAACTGATGTTTAATGGCACACACTCTGCTTTTATGAGATTCTGCCCATGCAAGGGAGACACCCACATAATTAGCAGTATAACCAATCCATACAATATACATTCGGTAAATTCCCTCCCCTCAGATAACCACATAACATAATTAAAAAGGAACAGTTTTTCCCCAAAGTTTGGATGTACCCCAAATACTCAGCTTATATTTCAGGTACCAACATATAAAAAAATCAGCTCAATCGGTTCAGCCGTTCGGGAGATATAGGACTTAGAAGTTTTGACCGACTGCACGGGTACAGTAGCTGAAAACAGTTCCACGAATGCTGGCCCTGCAGTCGGTCTGAGAACGTGGGTAAAAACTCCTGAACGGCCGGCCATCCGTATACCATCCTGGGTTCGCTGAAATCCCCATCTGCTGTTAATCCTTTCTACCGAACGCCCGGTCGTTTGGTAGATTTGGTGATACTTTCCCGAAGGTATGGAGGTCTCAGCGGTGTTCGCCTGTTTGAGTGTCCGATTTTAGTTCCAGACATTCATTGGCAAACACCGCTGTTCGGGATTTAAAATGGCCGCGAACACATGTAAGTCCCGAAATGGCGGCTGAGCTTACAGTTCCCATAGCGTTCGTGCGGTTGATTCGAATAAAGTGCCCATCAACCACGGAGGTAAATTGGCCATAATTAGCAGTCAGGGTGGCCTGTTAAGGCAGGTAAGCATTCGCATGGTGAATGCTTACAAAAATACCGAACGGCTGTATAATCCATTTGTCTTTTGCAGGCATACTGGGCTTGTTGTTACAAGGACCAATACAGCAGGGAGCCAATTTCATATAAGGAACTCAGAGACGGATATTATGAGTAGAAAGCCAAACCCTTTCCCCCACAACATAGGAGGGAGCTGCCTGTACCTTTTGACAAGCAGCAGAATCCACCAAGGAACGCTGAACCTATTCCAAAGTTTTACACAAACCCAGCAAAGAGAATGCATTTGAGAGAACAACAGGATGATGGCCATAAACAACTTTAAAAGGACTGTTACCAGTAGACTCATGAGCAGCGTTATTACAAGCAAATTAAGCCCAAGGGAGCAGGACAGCCCAATCATTCTGATGGTGAAACAAAAAACAGCAAATGTATTGCTCTAGGGACTGGTTGGCACGTTCAGCAGATCCATTAGACTGGGGGTGGTAGGCAGAAGAAAAGGATAGACAAATACCCATCTCTGAACAAAAGGCTCTCCAGAACCAGATAATTAACTGACTACTCCTATCAATCACTATAGAATCAGGTATACCATGTCTAATCTAAACACCTCCCTGGTGAATATAGCAGCCAAATCTTTTGAGAAAGGCAATTTAACAAGTGACACAAAATGAGCTATATTAAAGAATCTATCAACGATCATTTGGATGACCGTTTTACCATTGGAAGGACAAAGTTCAACAATAAAATCAATGGCAGATTAGACCAAGGTCTCTCGGGTATAGGTAAAGGTTGTAACAACCCACAAGAAACCCTATGTGAGGACTTCATACTGGCACAAGTGACACATGCTTGTACAAAATCGGTTATGTCCTGGCACATAGAGGGCCACCAAAAGTTCAGTGAAACTGCAATTACAGTTTTAGAGATACCAGGATGCCCGGCTGTCTTAGTATCACGACAGAGTGACATAATGTCTCATCTTTCAGTGAGAGCAACACATAACCTATCAGCAGGTTTCTCCCTTGTGCCTTGTTTTGTTTGGTTTGTATAACCTGTAGGATAGACGATGAAAGAGAAAGAATAGTAGTAGTGATTATCCTATCAGGCAGTATGACAGGAGTATTGAAATGGAAAAATCAATCAAAGTATTGATTATTTCTTTGTGTATCTGCCCCTGGCCAAATCAGTGAAACAATGCGTGCACGCTCCCTGAAGTAATTCACACCAGACACAGGTTCCAGGTTGTTGAATAACTTGAGGAAAGTTCATTCAGAGGGGACGGCAGGTCCCTTTTAAAGCACAATTACATCATAAGCATTGTCAGAGATAACATGGAATAATACATCAATAATTGGTTAGGTGTTAAGTGGTTGCTCTAATGCTCTGCCTACTGTAGGTGATGTCACCGGGGCCATGAGGGTCTCCCACGGTTTCCCGGCGCCATCTTGCTGCACGAGGTAGTTAGTCGATGTTAAGGGGGGGAAAAGGAGGGGGGGAAAGGAGGGGTTAGAAGCTTCTAGCAGCCATCTTGATTAGAATATGTGTGTTTAGCTTTATATGTGATATATCGTGAAATGAGTAAATAGACATTTTCTCTAATTAGGAAATATGTGCAGACCTTATTTCCACAACAGTCCCCCCTAAAATGGCTATTTACCATAACAACTGCTACTGTCCCTAATATGTCCCTAGTTGCCTGCAACCTATCTGTCTTAACAAGCATCGAACACTTCACTCCGCGGGTAACCCGCAGTGGCTAGTCCACCACATCTCCACACGTGAGACTCACCTGTTAAGACAGACGCTTTCCCTACACTATCCCTACAGGAAAGCAGTCGTCTGTTTGAACTGATGTGATTGTAGGGGTGTATGTGGAGTGTCATCTTCAAGGTCTGTGATATCTTGATGTAGGAAAGTAGGGGTTACGTCATCTACAGTCTTATCTACCGCTTTCTGTAAGTACTTCTGTATGCAAGGGAGTATGCAACAGGTTAAAAATAAGAAGATGATGATCATTATAAGAACAGCTGTTCCCACCTGGAAGAGGGTCCTTTGCCAACCATTCATCCACCCAAACCATCTGTCCCACGTGTCAGTGACTCCTGAATTCTTCTTTAGCTCGTCTGCAAGACTATCTAGCTTCTCTATGGCCATAGTCACCTTACCATTGGGCCCAGTGATGTCTGGAATGTATGTGCAGCATGTCATGGTCTCAGGGAGGATTTTACATACTCCCCCTTTCTCAGCTAAAATCATATCTAGGGCCATTCTGTTCTGAAATGTCATTTGAGTAGTGGCTTGTAACTGTTCTGCTAGGCCCTGTAGGGTGTCCCTTGTGTAGTTAACAAAGCGCTGCTGATTATAATAGATGTAGTTGATCCAATTGACATTTTTATTGGCAGTTATCATTGGAATTAGGGATTCAAATCCTGCAGCCACTTCATCTCTTGCTTTGAATTCGTTAGGCACCCCCCTTGGCACACCTATGGCATCAATATACACATGGGGGTCGAAGCTCCCTCGGATAGGAGCCTGTCGTTTGGTTCTAGAGTGTACATGTGTAAGATTTAACGTGTTATGACTACCATCTGGAATAATGTGGATAGGCATTATGACTTTGGTTAGGGCACACTCCCCCCACCATTGCCCAGTTAATTGGGACCTCAATTGTTTGTCACCACATAACCAATAGATATACCCGATTGTCTTTGTGTGGTTCATTCATCCACCATGGTTCATTAGCAGTGATGCAGGTGGATTATGGTAAGTTGAGCAGTATCCTGATGGGAATTTGCCCAGATACAACCCAGTGTTCTTAGGTATTGAATAGCATGTGTAATTACCTGGGTAGATGGTGACTCCATCAGGTGGTTTCACATGTCCATGGGTGATTGGGTAAACTTTCTTCCAAGATTCACATGTTGAGGAGTTAGTGGTGGATTGTGCATACAAACTCAGTACACATGATTCTACTTCAGGAGGTAAGCTCAGAGGTACTGTGCCCAGATGGGGTCTGGCTCCTCCACATACATAAGTTAGTCTTATTATGCGAGTTAGCATTATACCTCATCCACTCTAGCCACAAATTGGTGTCTGAAAACCCAGTTTCTACTGCCATGGTATCCTCAAAGGTGGGGTTAGCTATAGCTACCATGTCATGTAGGGTCTTCATGTGTGGTTTCAATGGGTTAATGACCATATGTGTAGTCCCTACCCAGTCTGAGGAGTTAAGCATATCTTGTAGGTAAAATGTCCCCAATGCATTATGTGAGCCACCTCCCTTCCAGTACATTCCCATCACATATTCCCCTGCATCCCTTGGGCTAGGGTGTTCTATATTCAGGGTAAGTTTAATGGGAGTTGATCCTATGGGTTTACTCAGTGTCATTCTAGAAAGTAAGGGCTTCCCGTCTTTGTCAAGTCTGTCCAGTGCAACTTGAGGTCTGTAGCCCCATGGTCTACCTGTGTTCCACCCGGCAGCTTTCCATGAACTACAATGGTGTCCCCAAACTCCTCCAGTCACACAAATGTATGGATCCTTTTTGTTAGGTATGTCCTTGTATATGGCTGCATATTGTGTTTGTGGAAATGTACAAGTAACTATGTCACAGTAGTCAAAGGTGTATATAGCTACATCAGTATTAGAAGAATTGTACCAGAAAGTGTAAACATGATCATCTTTGGTTATGGCCACTTGTTGGGCCCAGACAAAGTGTAGCAACATAAGAAAACACAAGACATGTAATAAATTCATATTTCAACAGGATCAGCCTCTTCTGGAGCAGGCACTTTTTTGCAATGTGAAGCGTGTATCCAAGAACTCTTCCCAGCTAGTTTAACTGACGTTGCTGTAATCAGGAGCACTTGATAAGGACCATCAAATCTTGGTTCTAGGGTGTGTTTCCTGAGAAACTTCTTGACCATAACCCAGTCACCCGGAAGCAGCTTGTCTGTACCTGTATTCGACTCAGGATCTGGAATAGAAGAAAACACTTGTATCTTGGTCAAGGCATGTGAGAGGGCAGTCACATAGTCTACCATAGCGTCTGACTGAATCTGAAGCTGTTGGGGAAAGTAGCAACCTAACCTGGGTGCTGTACCAAACAAAATCTCATAAGGTGACAGGCTGTATTTTCCCCTGGGAGTGTATCTGACACTAAACAACGCTAATGGGAGACTCTCAGGCCAGGGCATGTTAGTTTCTTGTGACATCTTAAGCATTCTGGCTTTCAAAGTGCCATTCATGCGTTCTACCTTACCGCTACTCTGTGGGTGGTATGGTGTGTGGAATGCAAGGGTCACCCCCAGTGCTGACCAGACTTCCCGTGTTAGCGAGGCAGTGAAGGAGGTCCCTTGGTCACTCTCAATTACTTCTGGAACCCCGTAGCGGCAAACAATTTCTGTCAAAAGGTACTTGGCTGTAGTCCTCGCGGTGAGATTAGTCACTGGGAAGGCCTCTGGCCATCCTGAAAACATGTCTACTATAACCAATGCATATTCATAACGTCCGCTCTTTGGCATCTGAATGTGATCAATCTGAATCCTCTGAAAGGGGTATTGCGGTTTAGCTAGGTGATTAGGTGCAGTCTTTATAATCTTTCCAGGATTGCATTTAGCACATATAGTACAAGATTCACAGTAATTCTGTGTTAAGGTAGTAATGCCTGGTGCTTCAAAATACTTGTCAATCAGTGAGTTCATCAGGAGTTTCGACAGGTGGGCTGGCCCATGGGCCCATTGGACCACCGCTGAGTACATACTTCTGGGTAAGCAAAACTTGAGATTGATGGTGTAAATATCATCATGGAGTACATCTCCTTTATTCTTCCAACTTTGTTTCTCCTGGGGAGTAGCAGCAGCTTGTTGTTCCTTCAGGAGCCTGAGATCTGTAGGCAATGTCTGCATAGTGTAGATAGGTAATGTATCTGTGGCCACTCTTCTGTCCACTTCCCATCCTTGCCGTGCTGCTTCTTTAGCTGCCTGATCAGCTAAGTGGTTGCCACGTGCTTCTTCTGTGTCTAATCTTCCGTGGGCTTTTACTTTCAATACTGCCACTTCTGCTGGAAGTTCCAATGCATCCATCAGTTCTGCAATGGCTGCCCCATGTTTTAGGGATTTAGTTGATTGTAGGGCAGCTGCTTGTAATACTTGGCATCCTGTGGTGACTGCATATCCAGTATGATATTGTCCCTGTTCATCAGCAAACCTTGAGCCATCCACAAATAGTGTTTGATCCGGGTTAAGTAATGCAGCTTCATAGACAGTTGGTAGGTGTGTAGTTTCCATTTTCATTTGTTGGAAACAATCATGGGGAATATCAACAAGATCGCAGTCTGTGGTGAATGGGTCCTCATAGGCTTCTGTGTGGTACCTGGGGTACCCTGCTCTACAGTAATTAATAGTCTTTTTGTTGATCCCCGTAGAAGTCAGTTGTTCTTGGGTCATTTGACTCCAGGTTTTGGCCATCGGGCCTAGGTCTTTTCATGAGGTGTTGAGGGATCTGGTGAGAGATGTGTGGGATAGCTGTTTCCCAATGGTGATAGAGATGTGTTACATTCTCTGGAAGGTGGACTAAGATAAGCATGGTACCTGTGGGGTCCCAAAATAAGTCAGTCAGGGTAATTTGAATTTCTTTGAGCTGGAATAGTTCTTCCTCATAGTTCATATCAGGGCTTGGTACGTCCTTAAACCACAAGGTACAGTGAAGTAGGGCCTCTGATTGTTCATCATGTGGAGGTGCAAGTGCAGGCAACTGCAAGTCTGCTCGAACCTCTGGGTTGATATCTAAGCTATACCAATGATGCACAATTCCCCCCTTGGGAAGTGGCAGAAGAGTGGCTGGGTTCAGGGAAAGGCATCTCTGGAGTTTCACATTGTAAGGTAGGAGTAAGGAGGTCTGTAGGCGAAGATGGCGCTGGGAGGAAAGGTGTTTAGGTTGAATTTGTTGTAGGATTACAGTAATGTCATGAGGGGCCAACACCGTGAGGTGATGGCCAAGAACAAAATCATTGGTCTTGTCCAGGAGGGCGCTGGCGGCGAACACCGCTCTGAGGCAAGAGGGGCTACCTCTCGCAACAGGGTCAAGCATGCATGAAAAATAGCCAATAGGTCGTTGTCTTGACCCATGTTTCTGGGTAAGGACTCCGGAAGCATGTCCTGACTTCTCAGAGACAAACAAATTAAAAGGGAGTTGGTAGTTGGGTAGGCCCAAAGCAGGTGCAGAAGCAATAGCTCTTTTCAGATTGTGGAAACAGGTGATAGTTTCTTCAGTGAGGTGAAAGGGCTCACTCCTGAGTGCATCATAGAGTGGCTGCATGAGCTTTGATGCTTCGGGTATCCAGGACCTGCAGTATGTGATAAGACCCAAAAAAGCATGAAGAGTCTGATGTGTCGCAGGTAAAGGGAGTTGCAGAATAGCTTGCACACGTTGAGAGGTTAGATGTTTGGTGCCATGGGAAAGGCAATGTCCCAAGAAGACCACAGAGGGCCGGCACCATTGTAGCTTTGATTTTGAAGCTTTGCAACCAGCTGCAGCGAGGAAACATAGGAGATCTTCTGAGTCACGCTCTGCAATGGGTAAATCAGGAGCACAGAGAAGGAGATCATCAACATATTGAAGTAAAACAACATCCAAATGAGATTTCTGCCAAGGATCCAGAACCAGAGACATGGCATGAGCAAACTGTGTGGGAGAATTCTGAGCTCCCTGAGGCATGACAGTCCAGGTATATTGTTGTCCTTCATGTGTGAAGGCGAGGAGAAAGCGGCAGGAAGGGTCAAGGGGAACACTGAAAAAGGCATTAGCTAGATCCACTACAGTGAATATTGTTGAAGTTGGTGGGACTTGGGACAAGAGGGTATGAGGGTTTGGAACAATAGCAGTGTCCTTTATGGTTACTTCATTAACAGCACGGAGGTCCTGCACCATGCGGTACTGGTCAGGCTGACCCTTAACAGTTCGCTTTTTAACAGGAAAAAGAGGTGTGTTACATGGAGATGTGCATTTGATGAGGGCACCTTTGGCAAGTAAACTTTCAACTTGTTTGGTGATGGCTTCAGCCTGTGCTGGCTTCAGAGGATACTGCGGTCTGCGAGGAGGTAGTGCTCCAGGCAAGAGCTGGACCAAGACTGGGGGTACATGTAGGCGTCCAATATCATCCGGGCCAGTGGACCAAAGTTCGTGAGGAATACGATCCAGAGCACTGGGGGTGTGTGTGACCCGTGCATTCCCTGTATTGTCAGTTAGGTTCAACAAGATGGGGAGGGAACAGAGTACAGAGGTATCTTTTTGTGATAAGGGGGTTGTCAACTCAACTTGGCCATCTGCAGTGAAGGTAATAGAAGCCTGGAGCCGAGAGAGGACATCGGCACCTAGGAGGTTAATGGGGCAGGTAGAGGAAACAACAAAGCGGGAGAGGATGTGTGATCCTACGTGTAGGAGCTTAGTAAGGGGGTTACTGCGTGGTGTACCATCCACCCCAACACAGGAGACATCGGTGTCAGATAAAAAGGAAGGGTCTGGCAGGTCTTGTTCCCTAAGGACACTACGGGCTGCACCTGTGTCAACTAGAAAGGTGGTTGGGTGACCCTCCACGGGGAGAACTACAGTAGCTAAAGGCCCTCCCCCATCCCCCGCAGACACTGCCATGGCAGGGGTTGCTGGCACAGGCTTGCCAGTTACCTATTGTAATAAATCTAGATGGGCCTGGTCTGGTCCCTGGTACCGGCGGGAAGTGGAAGGAGGGTTAGTAGAATGCATGGGGGGGTGGGATGGCGTGGCGGGGCTGTGGCTGACTGTCTTGGAAATCATCGTTATCATACCCTTCAGCAGAAGGCGAAGTGTATGCACGAGCTTCTGATGCAGGGAGCCGGGCTTGGGTATATTCAGGAGGAGGAGGAAGTTGAGGCAACTGTGGATGGGGCAGGGCGGGGAGGTAACCAGTGGAAGGGAAGTTATAGCCGGTGACATGGGGACTTGGGTACCGGGAAGTCTGCTGACGGAACACTCTTGGGTGTGGGCAATCTCTTCTAAAGTGGCCTGGTTGATTACAATTAAAACAGGTTCGGATTGTTGTGATAGTCCGGTCTCTGGGAAAGGGAACTGGTGCAGGCAGTGTCTGGGGTGGCTGGTTGTACTGTTGGAGGGGTAAATGAGGAACTTGGTTAGAACCTGCAATAGGAGTGGAGGTAGTGTACATCAAAGGATTAGTTCTTCGCTGTGTGGGTTGCAAAACAGATTCCAAGCCTTTGGCTACCAACAAAAGAGTGTCCAGTGGGATAATTCTATACTCAGGGCGATCTAAAATTAACCCCTTACGAATGTGCTCCCTAAGGCCTGCCACAAAAGCTGCAGATAGCATCTGGGTATGTGCTTTGTTATAGGTGCTGAACCCTAAGTCTGAAAAAGTCTGAGTCAACCTAGAGTGATACTTTTCAACTGTCTCAAGTTTATCCTGAATAATGTCATTTATGCAAGTAGCCTGATCAGCTAGTTTATCCTGCGCCCAGGCTCGAAGCTGTTCACAGAAAATTTCACCAGAACGAAAATCAGTATCAGAAGTAAGTGGAGCATCGCTAAAGCTCCGTTCCATGATTGGCCAGTATGCATCACCAGCCTTTATTTCACATAGACTAATAAGATCCCGCCAAGCAGCGGAGTATGTTTTACGGATCTGAGCCATCCTGCGGAAAAAGGGCATGGGGTGTTTCTCAGGATCAGGGAGTGAGGTCACAAGGGTAGCAGCTTGGGAAGGGTTGAAGGTAACATACATAGGTGGTGCACCATCCGCACCATGGTTAATCTGGGTATACCCCTGGGGGATAGAGCGCCGTTGGGGGAGTCTGTTCCCCCCTAGGCGGGGTGAGCCCTGGTCCACCACAACGACCTCCTCGGGTACCACCGGGCCGGGGTGAAGAGTAGTCTCAGGGGTAGCTGTGGTGGGGATGACAGGGAGGCCGGTGATAGGAGAGGTAGTTGGGTGGAAACCCGAGGCCTGGGGGGAGGCACCCATCGCATAGGGCTGGTCCGATGTCGCAGACACTTCGGACCCAACCACCATGATTGGGTAACTAGGACTGGCGGAAGGGACATGAGGAACCAATGCCGTGGAAGGGGCTGTCATGGGGGCCGGTTTGGTTGGGCGTGAGAGGTGAGTGTTTAGGACATGAGCAAGAGCAGAGATTGGATCGGAAGGCTCGGGGATGTTAGCGAGAGACAAGGGAGGGGTCGGAGGTTCGGGGGGTGGAGGAGGAGGAGGAGGAGGAGGTAAATCAGAGGGAGGCAGCACAGGGATCGCAGAATTAACCAGAGAGGTAACAGCAGAGAAGAGGGCGGAAATCGAGTTAGACAGGTCATTGGTCATGGATGGGTCGGGGGTCGCCGGGGGAGGGGTCGGAAGGATAGGGATAGGGGGCTGTGTCGTAATAACGTGGGTGGAGGGTTGGGACATCAAACCAGACAGGGGAGGAGGGGACAACGAGGTGGGGGGGGCTGGGGCTTCGGGAGGAGGAGACAACACCGGAGATGAGGTTGGAGGGCTGGTAACAGAGGATTGGGTGAGGGCGGTGAGAGCAGAGATTAGGGACGGCAAATCAGCCGAGGGAGGAGGAGGCAACGAGGTAGAGGGGGCCGGGACTTCGGGAGGGGGAGGTAACGCTGGAGAAGGGGTGGTAACGGGAGGTTGGGTCAGGGCGGTGAGGGCAGAGATTAGGGACGGCAAATCAGCCGAGGGAGGAGGAGGCAACGAGGTAGAGGGGGCCGGGACTTCGGGAGGAGGTAACGCTGGAGAAGGGGTGGTAACGGGAGGTTGGGTCAGGGCGGTGAGGGCTGAGATTAGGGACGGCAAATCAGCCGAGGGAGGAGGAGGCAACGAGGTAGAGGGGGCCAGGACTTCGGGAGGAGGTGACGCTGCGTGGTTAGCGGGAGGGTCCTGGAGGGTGAGAGGGGTGTCTGAGCACAAGGGAGCAGAGGCAAGGGGACTGGGATTAACGGGCTGGACAAGCACCTTCGAAAGGCTAGCGAGGAAGGAGGAGAGGTCAGGGTCCGGGGGTACGGGAGAAGGAGGGTCCGTGGGGGGGCAGGGGTCCTGAGGAACGGGGTCGGTGGAGCGGGCAAGGGTCGGGGGACCAGATAAGGAGGGTGAGGGAGCGGGTAGTGCTAGGGATGGGGTACTCGATGTGGAGATGGAGGGAGAGGAAGAAGAAGAGGGTACTTCGATGGGAGAAACGGGAATAGATGGGATAGGGTCCTGACGAGGAGTCGGAGTGGGTACTGGCACTGGGAGTGGTAGCGGGGGAGGTGAGGGGACTTCAACGGACATGACGGAGGAATGGTTAATGGAGGGGGCGGGATCACAGCAGGGTTGATGCATGGGAGTGGGTGGAAACGAGTGAAGCGGCATTGGGTAATAGTAAGCACCATCCGCACCAAGTACGGGGCACAGGGGGGTGGGAGCTGAAGGCACACCCCCGGGGGGTGGGGTCTGCACTGTGACGGGGGAAGCGGGGCGGGAATTTACAGTCGCGCTCTGAGCGCCATCATAGGGCGGTGGTCGTGGGACAATAGAAACAACATCATCATTGTTAACACTCCTATGGTAAACATATACGATTTGCCCCTCAAACTCCAACTCTTCCTCGACCCATCCCTCTCGTTTCAAACCTCTAGCTACCCGATACCAAGCCTCTGCAACCTTTGTGAGTCCGTTATCCAACAACAACCCTTCCTTGTCTATGAGTAACTTCCTCCAAAACTCAGGCTGTAATCTTCCACTGGGCAACATCTGAAAGCCACACACCTTAGCAATCTTTTTAAGTTTCAACATTGCATCTTCCCCTGCCCTTTCTTTTACAATGTCACAAGCCAACAAGCCCTTAGCAGGTCTAGCGTGTTCCTGTCCCATTTTGAGTAAACGAAGCGTGCCACGCGCTAAAGACAGATAAATAGAGGAGGTACAAGGGAAAAAGAATGTCTACAGTGCTCGACTGCCACGAGAACTTGAGCCCCGTGCGTCTTCCCCAAACGTAGACCAGTCACGGAAATCCGCCCACCCGGGGTGGTGGTCACGGACGGGAGCGAATGAGCGTGGGCACAGGAAAGATAAAGAACAAAGGAGAAGATGAACGTGGCTGCGCTAATGAGAAGACATTTGCAAAAATCACAAACATATAAATGAGCGTAGACTCCGGAATCCAGAACTAGCCACACAATGCACACACACACACCAAGGGTACCCACACTGTAACAACAATTAAACATAAACCACAAAATGATAGAGAGTAAAATGGCCATGTACATGTTAACACCACTGGCACCAAATATCCACAATGTAACAATCCCCAGCCCCGTTATAACACAAGTACCAATGAAACCTTGCAGTAATCAAACAAAATCCCAGCCCCACCGGCTGTAATGCGTTCCCTGCCCGCTAGGCAGTCAAGCTAACATAAAATCCCAGCCCCACCGGCTGTAATGCGTTCCCTGCCCGCTAGGCAGTCAAGCTAACATAAAATCCCAGCCCCACCGGCTGTAATGCGTTCCCTGCCCGCTAGGCAGTCAAGCTAACATAAAATCCCAGCCCCACCGGCTGTAATGCGTACCCTGCCCGCTAGGCAGTCAAGCTAACATAAAATCCCAGCCCCACCGGCTGTAATGCGTACCCTGCCCGCTAGGCAGTCAAGCTAACATAAAATCCCAGCCCCACCGGCTGTAATGCGTACCCTGCCCGCTAGGCAGTCAAGCTAACATAAAATCCCAAAATGCGTACCCTGCCCGCTAGGCAGTCAAGCTAACATAAAATGAAGAAGGAGCACACACACACATATAATGAATACAGGAGGCAGATAGACAATGGACAGGTTCGCTTAAAGAGGCACACCGGATGAGTTAATTACCTGTCTCTAGTAGCCTTCTGGAAGCCGGAAGTGGACTCGGAGACAGACCGACACAAAACAGGAGAATAACACAGGCAACGGCTGTATTATGGAGGTGATCAGGCTCCGCTTGTCCCACTTTCCGGAGGTCCGCTCCGGTCCGTTGGTTCCGGCCCTCCGAACCGGCTCTCCGGTGAGCCCCACGTTGGGCGCCAATTGAAATGGAAAAATCAATCAAAGTATTGATTATTTCTTTGTGTATCTGCCCCTGGCCAAATCAGTGAAACAATGCGTGCACGCTCCCTGAAGTAATTCACACCAGACACAGGTTCCAGGTTGTTGAATAACTTGAGGAAAGTTTATTCAGAGGGGACGGCAGGTCCCTTTTAAAGCACAATTACATCATAAGCATTGTCAGAGATAACATGGAATAATACATCAATAATTGGTTAGGTGTTAAGTGGTTGCTCTAATGCTCTGCCTACTGTAGGTGATGTCACCGGGGCCATGAGGGTCTCCCACGGTTTCCCGGCGCCATCTTGCTGCACGAGGTAGTTAGTCGATGTTAAGGGGGGGAAAAGGGGGGGGGAAAGGAGGGGTTAGAAGCTTCTAGCAGCCATCTTGATTAGAATATGTGTGTTTAGCTTTATATGTGATATATCGTGAAATGAGTAAATAGACATTTTCTCTAATTAGGAAATATGTGCAGACCTTATTTCCACAACAAGTATCATCAAATTCCTTTTTATCTGTTTTGGTGTTGCGGTCACCAGGTCTAGGTAATGACATAATTGAATCATGATAAAAAAACAGAGACCACCTCGCCTGTCTAGAAGACAACCTCTTGACTTTGCTTAAATATGAAAGATTCATATGATCTGTTAAAATGATAACAGGATCCTTCAAACCCTCCAGGAAATGCCTCCACTCCTTGAGTGCTATGATGATGGCAAATTTGCATATTTCGTAGTTTATTTAGGCCTTAGACATTTGTTTGGAATAAAATCCACAAGGATGCAATGGTTCTTCAGGGGACTTTCTTTGGGACAGGACTGCTCCCACTCCCACCTCTGAGGCATCAACCTCTAGTACAAAAGGCAAGGAAGGGTGCTGAAGAATAGGCATGTGTATTAACATCCTTTTTTGTCATTCTGGTAATGGGTACAATAAAAGAGGAAAAACTTTTATGAAATGTCTATAATAATTAGAAAAGTCTATAAATCGCTCGATGGCATTTAAACCATGTGGTAAAGGCCAGTCTATAACTGCAGACAGCTTTTTGGGATCCATACGAAACCCTTTAGCAGAAACTAGATAGCCCAGGAATTGCACTTCAGCTTGGTCATCAGACACTTCTCGAGTTTACAGTAGAGGCCATTAACCCCTTAAGGACACATGACATGTGATGATTCCCTTTTATTCCAGAAGTTTGGTCCTTAAGGGGTTAACAAGAAGAGTTTTCAAAACCTGTTTGACATGCATATGATGAGTACGCAGATCAGGTGAATATATCAATATGTCGTCCAGGTACACTATTGCAAATGTGTGTATGTCCTCCCTATCTCTATCATTGATAAAATCCTGAAACACTGCTGGGGCATTACAGAGACAAAAGGGCATCACAGTGTACTCATAGTAACCACTCCTGGTGTAAAAGGCAGTCTTCTACTTATAACCCTCTTTAATACGTACTAGATTGTAGACACCCCGTAGATCCAGTTTAGTAAAAACTGTAGCCTTTTTAAGTCTATCAAACAATTCTGTTATCAATAGAATGGGATAGGCATTTTTGATTGTGATCTTATTAAGATAATACACGGTCTTAAATCAACTTCCTTCTTAGATAGAAAAAAGAAGCCTACACCGGCCGTAGAAGAGGATCTTCTGATAAACCCTTTCTGTAATGATTCCTTGATGTACTCTTCCATGACTAGGTTCTCTTGGATAGACAAAGGATACACTCTCCCCTTGGGAGGTAAAAACCAGGTCTATGGGGTGGTAACTTCTCAGCTTCTCTTTTGTCAATTACCGATCTTAAATACATGTACTGAGGAGGTATAACAGTAGACTAAGGAGTCGCTGTTGGTACGGTAATAGAATTCAAGGGAGTTACTTTGGTGATACAAGACTCCTGATATTTGGTACTCCATGATTCTACTGGACCTGACTCCCAATTAAAAGTGGGATTGTGTAAAAGCAACCAATGATACCCTAATACGATTTGGTAAGAAGGAGAAAAAAATGTCCTGTTAGACATATGTAGGGCTTCTGTTTCGTGAGTAATCACCGGGAACATAATGGTTTGCCATCTATGGCATCAATGGCCAAGGGTGTTTCCTTCTCCCTTAAGGGTGTCTTGTATGATTTTACAAAATTGGAATCGATGAAGTTCTCAGCCACGCTGGAGTCAACCAGGGCTAGAACATTCCCTTTATCTATTAAACTATATGAAATGTATGGAAACAGAGAGAAGCAGTCTATTAAGAGGCGAATGTGGGGACTCTAATGATGTGCGGTCTTTGATGCAGGAGTTCTACCGGCGAATGGGACACTCTCTTCGCATGTGGTCTTCCTTGCCACAGTTAAGACAGAGTCCTTCCGTCCTCCTATACAATTTTTCAGCATCAGTGATCTAATTAATAGGTTCTACCTCTGGTACCTTGGAAATCTCAGGAACTTCAACCTTAGGCATAATGGATATTGTAAGGTGTCTATTTCTATTCCTGTGTATTGTCTATCATGAATTCCATTGTTTATATTTAATTTTTCAAGATTCTTTTGTTTCAGGTGTTGTACCGGAGGATTGGAGGAAGGCAGATGTTGTTCCTATATTTAAAAAGGGTTCAAAATCCTTGCCTGGAAATTATAGACCTGTGAGCTTAACTTCAGTAACTGGGAAAATATTTGAAGGGCTATTAAGGGATAATATTCAGGAATTCATTGGGAAGAACTTTGTTATTAGCAATAATCAGCATGGTTTTATGAAACATAGGTCATGTCAAACTAACCTAATTGCATTCTACGAAGAAGTAAGTAGAAGTATAGATCAGGGTGTTGCAGTGGATGTGATCTACTTGGACTTTGCCAAGGCATTTGATACGGTTCCTCACAATAGGTTAGTCTTCAAACTAAAAGAAATTGGTCTAGATGAATATTCCTGTTCTTGGGTAGAACATTGGCTTAAGGACAGAGTACAACGAGTTGTCATTAATGGTAAATTTTCAGGCTGGACAAAAGTGGTAAGTGGTGTCCCTCAGGGTTCTGTTTTGGGACCACTTCTATTTAACATATTTATAAATGATCTTGAAATAGGCATTGAAAGCCATGTATCAGTGTTTGCAGATGACACAAAACTTTGTAAAGTAATAAAATGTGAGCAGGATATTGCTTTGTTGCAGAGAGATTTGGATAGATTGGGGGACTGGGCACTAAAATGGCAGATGAAATTTAACATAGAGAAATGCAAAGTTATGCACTTCGGGGTTAAGAATGCACAAGCAACTTACACACTAAATGGTAGTGAATTAGGGATAACCACACACGAGAAGGATTTGGGCATTGTTATAGACAACAAATTAGGCAGCAATATGCAATGTCAATCTGCAGTTGCTAAGGCCAGTAAGATTTTGTCATGTATAAATAGGGGCATAAATTCTCGGGATGAAAATATAATTTTGCCTCTTTATAAATCGCTGGTAAGACCACACCTTGAATATGCTGTGCAATTTTGGGCGCCTGTTCTAAAGAAGGATATCATGGCACTGGAGAGGGTCCAGAGACGAGCTACAAAATTGATAAAAGGAATGGAGCATTTTAGTTATGAAGAAAGGTTACAAAAATTAAATCTGTTTCGTTTGGAAAAACGGCGCCTGAGAGGGGATATGATAACTTTATACAAATATATTCGGGGCCAGTACAAACCTTTATCTGGAAATCTATTCATAAACAGGGTTATACATAGGACACGAGGTCACACATTTAGGCTGGAAGAAAGGAGATTTCATCTAAGGCAAAGAAAAGGTTTTTTTACAGTAAGAACAATAAGGATATGGAATTCTCTGCCTGAAGAGGTGGTTTTGTCAGAGTCCATACAGATGTTTAAACTGAAATTGGATAAATACTTACAAAAACATAACATACAGGGATATAATTTCTAATTAGTGGGGTAATAGCTGATTGATCCAAGGAGACATCTGACTGCTATTTTGGGGTCAAGAAGGAATTTTTCCTAGTTTGTGGCAAAATTGGATTTGCTTCAGACCAGGTTTTTTGCCTTCTTTTGGATCAACAGCAACAACATTTCTGAGGAAGGCTGAACTTGATGGACGCAAGTCTCTTTTCAGCTATGTAACTATGTAACTATGAGGTAGTCTCTGGCCACTACCTCATCCAATATAGCATCTGATAGACCTTGCATAAATGCTGTAACAGGCCTGCTGTTTGTCCAGTCTACCTAAGAAGCCAAGGTATGAAACTGGATAGCGTAGTCAGCAACTTAACTGAATCCCTGTTGGATTCTCATCAATGTTTTAGCTGCATTTTTAGCCCTATTGGTAGTGTCAAAGGTCTTGCGAAAAGCTATAAGGAAACTTTTGAAATCATGAACCAGAGGACCATTAGCCTCCCATATGAGATTAGCCCACTTTATCAGTGAGCTGATGCGTGACGAACCCCACCCTTGAACTGTCGGTGGGAAAGTGTAATTCCACTTGATTGAGAAACCCCCTACAAGTCTTAGCATCTCCTCCATACCTAGGCGTAGGATTCAGGTGTGCTCACACATTGGGCAGGTTAGATGCCTTTGGAATAGGAGGTACAGGTTGAGATGGTATGGATATCCGTGTCGAAAGAGCCAAATAAGCGGTTCTGGATAAAAGTGTCTGGAGGCCATCTGGTTCATACGGTGATCCTGCTCTTCGAACTTTGCCTCATAGGTGGCCATTTATTGTCCTAAACCTACAGGGTCCATGGCCCTATTGTAATGTCACATTGTAATATCCCGACATGCAGAATTTAGGATAGCAAGGGACAATACTAGGAAATAATGTATTACTGGGCCTTAGAATGGCCTGACTAAACGTTAGACAGAGAAAAGGCGGAATCAGAGATGAGCCAAGGTCAAGGTAACGGAGAGACAGCGAAAACAAGAACTAGCCAGAGTCAGGTACACGGTAAACAGTCAGATGGGCAAACAAGACAGGAAAGGGTTAAAGATAAATACAGAGTCGGATACAAAGCCAAGATCAATATCAGAATAAACACAATAGATCAAGAAATGCACTAAATGGTACTGAAACAAAAACCATGATAGGGCAAAATGGATAGGGCTAGGGAAGTTTAAATTTCCTTAACTAGCATTTGATTGGCTTATGTTATGCCCACCCCCACCCTCAAAACATGTGTGTGTGGGGGCGTCGGAATCACATGGGCCAATGGGAGCCTGAATCTACTTTTGGCTTCCACTGCCCTTTTAAGAGCGTGCTCGTGACGTGAGCCGCGCTCCTAGTGCCAAGAGGGCCATGTGACCGCATACTGCGGTCAGTGCACACTGCCCGCTCAGAAGGGAAGATTGAGCCGTGCGTGGCTCGTGTGGAAGCAGGACTGCTTAAGCCACCAAAGTACCACCTCTGAAGACACACCCACTGGGTGGGAAGAACCAGGCTTGGGAGGAAAGCGGGAATGGAATGCATGCGAGGGGCATGAACATCAGCCGCGGAAACCCAACTGTGTTCCTCCATGCCATACTCTTTCCAATGCACCAATTATTGAAGATGACCCCTAAGGAGAGGTGTGCCACGTGATTGCTCATTGCGGTCAGTGCATGCAGCCTGCTCAGAAGGGAAGATTGCGCTGCGCGCTGCTTGTGTGGAAGTAGGACTGCTCGAGCTGACCCACAGCTGGCCCCCAGATAAGGTAGGTACCGCCACAGTTCCTTAAGGATGATGTTCAGGGCCTCAATGACAAGGTTGGCCAACAGAGCTCTTGGTCTTAACACCAACAAACCCACAAATGACCTACACCCACTTAGTCTAATATATTTAACCAAATCATGTAGCATTAATAAGACCTGATTGCACATTTCTCTAGTGTTCCCAGTATCACAAAGAACATAATCACTGAATAATGACTACTCCAAGTTAAGAAAGTCAGCATAGACCTTTGGTGTAGTGATAAGGAATCCCACACTTAGAAATGGCAAAATGCTTGGCAGTTTCTCCAAAGTTCTCACTTTTTTTAAGAAACTTTATTACACAATATTTAAAAATACTCCCATTTGAGAGGTAGCTCAGTCCCAAAATTATTCCACAAAAAATACCCTACCATCCACTACAGCAATTATTCCTCCAGTAAAATTCCTCCTGAGGGGTGGCTGCATACTAACAAATAAATACGCTGATTATTCAGGCCAATGCCTGATACTAACAGGCCTTATGGGTAATACATCCATTTCCCTAGTGAACATATATCTGCCTAATAGACACCAATGTGCCTCATTGAGGCGCATACTGACTTTGGTCCATAAACACTCGGTCAGAGACCTGATATTGGGTGGTGACCTCCCACTAGATGCGGATAGGGATAGCACAGACATTAATCCCAGATACCTGACATCAGTGAGAATGCAAATGCGTACTCTTTTATCCCAACATCTGCTAGTGGACTGCTGGAGAATATTGAATCCATACACAAAAGACTACACCTTCTTTTCTAAACCTAACAATACATCTACTGGGATAGAAATGCTATTCCTGTCTCATCGTTCCCTTAGCTTACTCTGATCAGCAAAAATTGGTAATATTACGTGGTTGGACCATGCTCCGATACTCATAACAAATCACGATCCCAATGTTCCCTAAACCACAAACCCAATGGAGACTGAATCCACACATCCTACAGAACAACAAGGTGAAACATGCTGTAGCGGAATCCAGGTAACCCGACTGGTTACCTCTGCTAATTCCTCCTCTCAGCCAGACTGGAACCATTAAACACTCATGCATCTCTTCCCCCAGTAACAAGACGAGACATAGTTCTAGGAGTCAACTGATTTTTTTCTGTCAACACATGGCTTTTATGCACTGACCCCTAACATGGGGTCTCCAACACAAAATTACTGGGTTTTCCTTCCCAGGTTCCTCTGTGCCTGAGACATAATTGTGTGAGAAAACTATAACTCAATTATCTCTCAGGTACAGAAAAACCTACACAAAATATACATGGTTACATAGCTGAAAAGAGACTTGCGTCCATCAAGTTCAGCCTTCCTCACATTTGTTTTTTGCTGTTGATCCAAAAGAAGGCAAAAAATAAATAAAAACAGTTAGAAGCACTTCCAATTTTGCAAACTAGGAAACAAATTCCCTCTTGACCCCAGAATGGCAGTCAGCTTTATCCTTGGATCAAGAAGTTATTACCCTAAATTTAAAAATTATAACCTTGAATATTCTGTTTTTGCAAGTATGCATCTAGTTGCTGTTTGAACATCTGCATGGACTCTGATAAAACCACTCCTTCAGGCTGAGAATTCAACATCCTTATTGTTCTTACAGTAAAAAAAACTTCGCTTTGCCTTAGACAAAATCTTCTTTCTCCCAGTCTAAGTATAAAGTAAAGAAAGGGAGAGAGAGTGTGTCAGGTTGCTGAACATTCATGGGGGTAACCCCTTAGTATTAATTAACTGAAACAAGGAAGAAAAAAGTACAAGAAGTCCATAGAAGGAGGAAAAAAGAAAGAGAGATATCTAACAGGAAACTCCGCTGGAAATTCTTGTACTGTAACAGCAACTCTGAGTGTTCTTCTCATAAAGAGAAATAATATGTAACTTTTAGTTCTAATATTTAAAATAACTATAAGTGAAAAGCGAATAAATAAAAAGCTGAGAGAAGAAAAATGATAGTTAGCCCTTGCAGCCCCTGTCTGATTGGCAAGCACTAGTGGCACAGGGGTAAAAGAGGTATAGACAAAAAGACACCATCATTGGTAGTATCTATATTTACAATTAACTACCCCCCCCCCAACTTCCATCATTCTGTGCCATCTTGGCGGCAAAATATAATTCCCCTCTGCAGTAGAACGGCAGCTAAACTGTCAACACGGCTACCTAACTAAACGTTGTAAGATCATCAAGTAAGGGGGCTAAACCGGAGGAAAATAATGAAATATAGCGGCTGCAGCATGATCCCCTGTCAACCCCCTCCACCCTCTTGTTAATAAGCAGTCCTGATGTGTGTTTTGCTTAGTATCGGCTCTTCAAAGGGAGCCGGGGTAAGGTTTTGACCTGCCAGGCTCAAGGTGATGGCCCAAAACTGTTCCAGGGAAATAGGTGCCGCAGCCAGTCTTCGTTCGTTCCTGTGCGAAAAACATACAAGGGATCTTCTTAATTTCAGGGAGTTCCCATCTCCCAAACAGTGCCTAGCCGAAAAGAGATCCAGGCACTCGACGACCAAGTACCACTGATCACGTTCGGTAGACAAAATGGCTGCCACTCTTTTTCCGACCACGTGTATTCGCTTACCCAAAATGGCGGCCACCGAGGGGAAGTATTCATTAATTACTTCCCTTGCGGTTTTGCACTTAAGTTGCTGGTGTGAACATTCTAATGGGAGACCCGGGTGGTCCTCGTTTGGAAGTCGAATGCAGAGTGTTCGGATACCATAACTCCCGAACTGATAAAAAAGTAAACTCTGCGAAAATAGCAATGTGTTCTGCCACACGTGCTATCTCCCAAAACATTTAACAATATTTTAGAGAAAATTACACACCTGGCACTGTCCCATACATGCAATGGGAAGCCCACAAATTAGTGATCAGGGAAGAACTCATAGAATGGGTTTCCCAGCTTAAAAAAGAACGATCTAGAAAAAGGGATACCCTTATGGAGGAAATCCAAAAACTAGAGGCCAGACACAAATCATTTTAAACGGATGATGAATATAAGAAATTACTATCCCTACGTTCTGACTTTAAAATATTACTAAACTATGGAGCTAAAAAAGCAATAGTCTGGACCTAAAAAACATAAATTTTACGTCCAAGGTAACAAATGCAGTAAAATGCTAGCCAGAGCAGTAAAGCAACAACAACAAATGTCTTACATACCCCAAATTAAGAAAAATCAAAACAAGCTGGTCCATACCACTGAAGACATTGTGGAAGCATTCTTTGACTATTATCAAGCTTTATACAATCTAAACTAAAACACCTAAACCACAGAAGACAAGCTCAACTACCTGACAGACAAATTTGATATGGAATTGACATCAACCATAGCATGATCTCTAGGTGAACCCTTCACTGACGATGAACTGACCCAGACCATATTGTCCACTCCTACGGATAACAGCCCAGGCCCTGACGGATACTCTAATTTTTATTATAGATTATTTATGGCTGCAGTAAAACCTCACTTCTTATAAGCAATAAACTCAAAATCCCCCACCCATCAGACCCCCCCTTCTAGCCTTGAAGCCACATTGACTCTTACAAAAAAAACAGGCAAGGACATAGAAGCATGCGGGAGCTATAGACCGATATGGCTTATCAACGTCGATGTGAAGCTCTTTACAAAAATCCAACAGGGCAACTTCGCCCACTGCTGGGAGATCGGATCCCCCCTGATCAAGCGTGATTTATACCCATGCGAGAAACAAAAGACAACAAAACTAAAATTATTAATCTTCCAAATGAATTTAATAAGCACTAAAACACCCGCAATCATGTTATCAATAGATGCCGAAAAGGCTTTCAACAGGGTGGACTGGGCCTTCCTCACATCGACGTTGGCCACTTTGGGATTTAGCCATAGGTGGATTACATGGATTTCAGCCATTTACTCCCTTCCATAAGCGAGGATAAAAAGCTAAACAGACAACTCCCTCGTCCATTCCTAATACGTAACGGCACACGGCAAGGATGCCTCCTATCCCCCTAGCTTTTTATTTTCACTTTGCAACCATTATGTCAAGCAATTTGGAAAAACATGAATATTAAAGGTTTCCAAACCCAATCGAGTGAATATAAAGATCTCTACGCTCACAACTTCCCCAAACTACTGTCTAATATTTCAAAAGACCTCACAGTGTAGAATAAGACTCACTTTAGATGGTTTGGTAGGGTGAATATTATTTCCATGAATATACTCCTTAAGATTCTATATCTCCTCAAGTCATTGCCAATCCCAATACCACAGGCCTTTTTTAAACAAGTGCAATCTATATTCACAAAATTTATATGGGCCAACGGGAAACCATGAATAGCTTACAAAATACTCGCCAGACTGCAGAACAGAGGGGGTGTGGGACCCAAACATACAATTATACAACTATGCAACCCACCGGAGCTGCATAGTGGGCTGGTCTACTAAAGGTTCACTGAAACCATGAATAGTAGTGGAGCAAATTTACTGACATACCATTTCAAGACCTCCCTTTGCTTTTGACACAGACCTTACTGCTAACCGCTCCCTCACAACCTACAATAAACCCAACCCTCCAAACATGGAAGAAAATAGTGCACTAGTCCGACCTGTCCCCAATGATTTCACCCAGATACCCCATCTCTCAAAACCCTTTTTTCCCAGCTAGTCTGGATGATTTCCCTTTCGAGATTCACCAGATCTACAGCATTTCTCACAATATCACACCTATTTAAAGACACAGGACTGAAACCACTAGACGAACTTATAAAAAGTGATCCCTCAACCACAATACTGTAACGAGAATATACCCCAACACGCAGGATTCAGCTAAACAGAAGACAACACAGAGGAGAGATACGTCTACCGGACCTTAGAATGGCCGGACTCGACGTATATGAGAGGAGACAGAGTCAGGAACGATCCGAAATCAAGGGCACAGAGAGACAGCGTAAACTAGGACAAGCCGGGGTCTGGTACACAGTAAACAACAAGCCGACAACCATAACAGAAGGATAAAGAGAAAACGTAGTCAGAAACAAAGCCAAGGTCAATACGGAGAAACACAACTGAACACAACAAGCGCTAAAGGGAACTGATACAGAAACCACAATAGGGCAGGGAGTAGAGGGAGAGGTAAGTTTAAATAGCTTCAAAACTAATGTGATTGGCTCCTGTCATATCCACACCCCCAAAAGGTAAGTGTATGGGGAGTGTGGTATGACAGGGGCCAATGGGAGCCTTTTGACAATTTAGGCTCCCACTGTCTCTTTAAGAGCGCGCCCGAGACTCGCGGCGCGCTCTTAGATTCAGGCGGGACACGTGACCGCTTCTCGCGGTCACTGCCCGCCTTGCTAGTGGAGCCGTCGGATGAGCCGCGCGCGGCTCGTGCAGCAGCATGACCGCGCGCGGCTTGAAGAGAGGACCGCGGCCGGCCCCTGGAGAAGGTGAGTAACGCTACAGTACCCCTCCCCGAGGACACGCCCTCCGGGCGGGTAGGGCCAGGCCTGGCCGGAAAACGAGAATGGTAAGAACGCACAAGGCGGGGAGCGTGAACAGCATCAGCTGAAATCCAACTGCGCTCCTCAGGCCCATAACCCTTCCAATGCACCAAGTACTGAAGTCGACCCCTAAGGTAACGAGAGACTTCGAATTCCTCATGGCCCTCCACGGAGACAGGAGGGGGAGGCGGAGAATGCCGGGTATAGCGGTTGCGTACGTAAGGTTTTAACAATGAAGTGTGAAACACATTAGGAATACGCAGATTCCTAGGAAGACCCAAGGCGTATGAAACAGGATTAACCTTATGCAGTATACGATAAGGACCTATGAAGCGGGGAGCCAATTTCATAGAAGGCACCCGCAGGCGAATATTCCGCGTGGAAAGCAAAACCCTGTCCCCCACAACATAAGTAGGAGCCGCCCTGCGATGCTTGTCAGCCTGAGCCTTCTGGCGAGCAGCAGAATCCACCAAAGAACGCTGAACCTGCTCCCAAGTATTACGCAAACCAGTCAAATGCTCATCCAGAACTGGCATGCCCTGTGAGGAGAATGCAGCCGGAAGAACAACGGGATGCTGGCCATAGACAACGTAAAAAGGGCTTTTGCCGGAAGAATCATGAGTGGCATTATTTCGAGCAAACTCAGCCCAAGGAAGTAGGTCAGATCAATTGTCCTGATGGTGAGACACAAAACAACGAAGGTACTGCTCCAGAGACTGGTTGGCACGTTCAGCAGCTCCATTAGACTGGGGATGGTAAGCGGAAGAAAATGAGAGAGAAATACCCATTTCTGAGCAAAAGGCTTTCCAGAACCTGGAAATAAATTGGCTACCCCTATCGGACACAATAGATACAGGAATACCATGTAACCGAAATACTTCTCTAGCGAAGATAAGAGCCAGTTCCTTGGATGTGGGCAACTTGCTAAGAGACACAAAGTGAGCCATCTTGGAAAACCGATCTACTATCATCAGGATGACTGTGTTACCATTCGAAGGGGGTAATTCAACAATAAAATCCATGGATAGGTTAGACCAAGGTCTCTCGGGAACTGGTAAGGGATGCAGAAGCCCACAAGGAACTCTACGAGACGTTTTCATACATGCACAAGTAGTACAAGCACTTATATAGTCAGTGACATCCTTACGTAAGGAACCCCACCAAAAATATCGAGAAACGGCTGACATCGTTTTGGTAATACCAGGATGTCCAGCAGTCTTAGTATCATGATATAATGACAGAATCTCCCGTCTCTCGGGAACATCAACAAACAATTTATCAATAGGCCTCTCGCTAGGTGCCATACTTTGTTTTGCCTGTATGGTCTGCAAGAGGGATGAAGAAATAGACAACATAGTAGTGGCTATTATCCTGTCTGGGGGAATGACAGGAGTAACGTCAACCTCTTGTTTGTCAGTAGTTTCGAACTGTCTGGACAGAGCATCTGCTTTAATGTTGCGATCACCTGGCCTATAGGTGATAATATAATTGAAACGGGACAAAAATAGTGACCATCTGGCCTGTCTAGAAGATAATCTTTTAGCTTCACCAAGGTAGGATAGATTCTTGTGATCAGTAAAAATTAAAATAGGATCCTTAGTTCCTTCTAACAGATGTCTCCATTCTTTAAGGGCTAAGATAATAGCAAGGAGTTCACGATTACTCACATCATAATTCCTTTCAGCTTTGGACATTTGTCTAGAAAAGAAGCCACAAGGATGCAATGGCTTTTCAGGCGATTCTCTTTGGGACAAAACAGCACCTACCCCGATTTCAGAAGCATCAACTTCAAGAATATAAGGCAGTGAGGGGATAGGGTGCTGTAAAATAGGTGCCGAGGCGAATGTAGTTTTAAGAAAGTCAAAAGCCTGAAGTGCCTCGGGAGACCAGACACGAGTATTACCACCCTTTTTTGTCATACGGGTAATAGGTGCTACAATAGAAGAAAAACCCTTAATAAAGCGTCTATAATAGTTAGAGAAACCAAGAAAACGTTGAATTGCTTTCAAACCCTGTGGTAGAGGCCACTCTATAACCGCAGAAAGCTTCTGGGGATCCATACGAAACCCTTTGGCGGAAATCAAATACCCCAAGAACTGGACTTCGGATTGGTCAAATAAACATTTTTCTAGTTTACAGTAAAGACCATTATTAAGAAGGGTCTTCAATACCGTTGTGACATGCCTGTGATGAGTGTGTAAATCTGTAGAATATATCAATATGTCGTCCAAATATACAATTACAAATGTGTGAATAAAGTCTCTTAGGACGTCATTAATAAATTCCTGAAATACTGCTGGGGCATTGCAAAGACCAAATGGCATAACAGTATATTCGTAATGACCGGATCTAGTGTTGAATGCAGTCTTCCATTCGTGACCTTCCTTTATGCGTATTAAATTGTATGCACCTCTAAGGTCCAATTTGGTGAACACAGTAGCATGTTTCAGCCTGTCAAATAACTCTGTAATTAAAGGTATAGGGAATGCATTTTTGATAGTGATTTTGTTTAGACCTCTATAATCGATGCATGGTCTTAAATCACCCTCTTTCTTAGATACAAAGAAAAACCCTGCTCCAGCCAGAGAAGAGGATCTCCTAATGAACCCCTTTTCTAGTGATTCTTTAACATACTCCTCCATGATACGGTTCTCTTGAATAGATAAGGGGTACACCCTGCCCTTAGGAGGTATAGTGCCCGGCAATAAATCGATAGCACAATCATAGGATCTGTGAGGCGGTAATTTATCAGCTTCCCTTTTATCGAATACAGTTTTGAGAAACAAATACTGAGGAGGTATAACAGTAGACAAAGGAGGAGTGGTAAGAACATTAATGGTATTTAAAGGGGTGACTTTAATCATACAAGAGTCATGGCAGGTTTTACCCCATGATTTTAATTGTCCCAATTCCCAGTCAAAAATGGGATTATGAGAACACAACCATGGGTACCCTAACACGATATGAGAAGAGGGAGAGGTGATAACCTGAAACCGAATGGTCTCAAAGTGTAAAACTCCTGTGTACATGAATAATGGTACAGTTTCATGGGTAACGACTGGAGTTTTTAAAGGTCTACCATCTATGGCCTCAATGGCCAAGGGTATCTCCCTTTCTCTGACGGGAATGTTATTTTTCGTAACAAACTCAGAGTCAATGAAGTTCTCAGCAGCCCCAGAATCAACCAAGGCTAGTATGCATTCTGCTATACAACTCACCCCCGTATGAAGGGAAACAGGGAGAAGCAAACGATTAGGAGGCAATTTAGGAGACTTAGAGATCACACCCAAGGCCAGTCCCCTATAAGGTCTTAGGTGCGAGAGTTTTCCGGACGCAAAGGACATTCCCTTACCATATGGTCTCGCCTACCACAGTATAGGCAGAGTCCATTCCTTCTTCTAAGTAGTTTTTCAGTATCCGAGAGTTTGGCAACCCCTAATTGCATGGGTTCCTCCTCGGATACTTTAACACTCTCAGGTTTATCAACTCTGGGGTTAATAGATGTGACCAGACGTCTATTCTTGTTTTTGGTATAGAGCCTGTCGCGAATTCTATTATCTATATCAATGAGGTAGTCAATAAGATCCTCTAATGGAATAGGAAGCTCCCTTGCCGCTACCTCATCTAATATAGTGTCAGATAAACCTTCCATGAACGCAGTAGTTAACCCATTATTGGTCCAATCTACCTGTGAAGCAAGGGTACGAAACTGAATAGCATAATCCGCCACAGACCTAGACCCCTGTTTAATCCTCATTAATGCTCTTGCGGCATTCTTTGACCTCTTTGTTGTGTCAAAAGTTCTACGAAAAGCCGTAAGAAAACTATTGAAATCATGAACCATAGGTCCATTGGCCTCCCAAATAGGATTTGCCCACTCTAGTGCTTTGTCAGTAAGTTGATGCATCAAAAACCCCACTTTAGACCTATCAGTGGGAAAGGAATGAGGATACATCTCAAGGTGGAATTCTATTTGATTAATAAAACCTCTGCATGTCTTGGCTTCCCCTCCATACCTAGGAGGAGGTGTTAAATGGGGCAAAGCATTGGTTGAATTGGATACTTCGGGAGGATGAGGTGTAGGAGGGTTAGGTGCGGTTGCAGGAATGGTTCTAGACAAGAGCGTCTGGAGAGCCTGTGCTATCTGATCCATACGGTGATCCTGCTCTACAAACCTTGCCTCGTGAGAAGCCATTTGCTGAGCCAAATCTGCGGGGTCCATGGCCCTATCGTAATGTAACGAGAATATACCCCAACACGCAGGATTCAGCTAAACAGAAGACAACACAGAGGAGAGATACGTCTACCGGACCTTAGAATGGCCGGACTCGACGTATATGAGAGGAGACAGAGTCAGGAACGATCCGAAATCAAGGGCACAGAGAGACAGCGTAAACTAGGACAAGCCGGGGTCTGGTACACAGTAAACAACAAGCCGACAACCAGAACAGAAGGATAAAGAGAAAACGTAGTCAGAAACAAAGCCAAGGTCAATACGGAGAAAGACAACTGAACACAACAAGCGCTAAAGGGAACTGATACAGAAACCACGATAGGGCAGGGAGTAGAGGGAGAGGTAAGTTTAAATAGCTTCAAAACTAATGTGATTGGCTCCTGTCATATCCACACCCCCAAAAGGTAAGTGTATGGGGAGTGTGGTATGACAGGGGCCAATGGGAGCCTTTTGACAATTTAGGCTCCCACTGTCTCTTTAAGAGCCCGAGACTCGCGGCGCGCTCTTAGATTCAGGCGGGACACGTGACCACTTCTCGCGGTCACTGCCCGCCTTGCTAGTGGAGCCGTCGGATGACCCGCGCGCGGCTCGTGCAGCAGCATGACCGCGCGCGGCTTGAAGAGAGGACCGCGGCCGGCCCATGGAGAAGGTGAGTAACGATACAAATATGAACATATCACTCCTCACATATAAGACATTTTATAAAAATTCTCCAGGTTCTGCCCTCGGGCATTAGTAAGGGTACCAAATTCAAACAACTATGCTCAGGGGAAAAACCTATCTCAAAACTCTTTTCCACCTGTTACAAACTCCTACAACCTATGGTCCACCCAAAACTCCCCCTGTTCACTATGCAATGGAACAGTCACACTACCCCACCCTTGACAGAGAGATAGTGGTACAAAATATTCTTTAGAACCTTTAATGCACACTCTAGCATCCCATTATTGGAAACCAACTATAAGTTGCTGGTACATAACACCGGTAGAATTAAGGTGGTCTTCGATGTGTAAGCACACCAGATACAAAGTTATCTGGCACTCATGGAGCAAATATATGACACACCCTTCCCAATCATCCTTGGATGTACCCTCATCCATATACCTTAGGTCCCACGAACATCAAGTACAGACCAGCATGTAACCCTCACCTGGCCAGTTTAACCTGACACACAGTAATAATGACCAGACAACTCTGTTATCCTTGGACTCGATGGAGTCGGGTATCATCCCCCCTCACAAATAAGGCTACCAGCTACGCTACGCAATCACTTTTCTTTTAAGTTAATTTGTTCTTTTTCATTAATTTATTAATTATCATTTCTTAGCTCATACAACTCATCACATATCACAAATGCAACCAATATAAGGACCACTAGAATAGTAAACTGAAGACACAGGACAGATGCATATGTTTATGTATTTATGTACCTATATATGTAATTGTCACGTATTCATCTGCACATAAAAATGTGATTGATGGCATTTACTGTCCTGAAAGGAAAAGTTGTGCCGAGCAGCAATCAATGCACAGGAGGGTTTGTGCTGAGCAGCAAGCATGCAAACAGGTTCCGGATAACTGCCTTTAGGGTCAAAGGCTCGTTACAACCAATCAGATCCACAGACGGGGTATTTAGGCCAAGTTCTGGTTATTTGACTTTGGCATTGATTTTGACTTCCATGTTTTCTGGCATCCCTGACTTCTGGCTTTTCCTTATCGTTGTGTCTCTTTCTGTGTCTCTTGACCTTGGCTATTCCTGACTATTCTTTGGTACGTTAGTCCGGCCATTCTAAGGTACATATACGTTACCTTTCAGTCCTCTGTGTTACACAATTCTACGTGCTGGATCATACTGTAATCCTGACAGTAATTCTCTATATATCTATGGATACATGGATTAAACAGTGTTATGGTCACTGTTAACACACTGTGAAATTTCTTCAATTGTGAACTCCAAAACTTTGTACATTATGACTAACATTGCAAAATCATCTGTAATGACTGCAACAATGTTATATTATTCCTAGATGTGACAAAACTATTTGATTATTTGATTATTTTACTTTGTGACTATTGGACTGTCTGAATACTTGAAAACAACACAAATAAAATAAATAAATAAAAACTATTTTAAAATATGTACAGGATTGTTATAAGCAAGATCACATATCAGGAGACGCACCTCCTATTCAGAATTCTTCACTTTTCCTTCAGTGTCTGTCCTCCCCAGGAAGTTAGCATTGAAGAGTTAAATAATCCCCTCCAACAAATATGTACTTT
>OW240913.1:219108600-219149209 GCA_933207985.1 Pelobates cultripes
GTTGGGTCAGGGCGGTGAGGGCGGAGATTAGGGACGGCAAATCGGCCAAGGGAGGAGGAGGCAACGAGGTAGAGGGGGCCGGGACTTCGGGAGGAGGAGGTAACACTGGAGAAGGGGTGGTAACGGGAGGTTGGGTCAGGGCGGCGAGGGCAGAGATTAGGGACAGCAAATCAGCCGAGGGAGGAGGAGGTAATGAGGTAGAGGGGGCTGGGACTTCGGGAGGAGGTAACGCTGCGTGGTTAGCGGGAGTGTCCTGGAGGGTGAGAGGGGTGTCTGAGCACAAGGGAGCAGAGGCAAGGGGACTGGGATTAACGGGCTGGACAAGCACCTTCGAAAGGCTAGCAAGGAAGGAGGAGAGGTCAGAGTCCGGGGGTACGGGAGAAGGAGGGACCGTGGGGGGACAGGGGTCCTGAGGAACGGAGTCGGTGGAGCGGGCAAGGGTCGGGGGACCAGATAAGGAGGGTGAGGGAGCGGGTAGTGATAGGGATGGGGTACTCGATGTGGAGATGGAGGGAGAGGAAGAAGGGGAGGGTACTTCGATGGGTGAAACGGGAATAGATGGGATAGGGTCCTGACGAGGAGTCGGAGTGGGTACAGGCACTGGGAGTGGTAGCGGGGGAGGTGAGGGGACTTCAACGGACATGACGGAGGAATGGTTAATGGAGGGGGCGGGATCACAGGAGGGTTGATGCATGGGAGTGGGTGGAAACGAGTGAAGCGGCATTGGGTAATAGTAAGCACCATCCGCACCAAGTACGGGGCACAGGGGGGTGGGAGCTGAAGGCACACCCCCGGGGGTGGGGTCTGCACTGTGACGGGGGAAGCGGGGCGGGAATTTACAGTCGCGCTCTGAGCGCCATCATAGGGCGGTGGTCGTGGGACAATAGAAACAACATCATCATTGTTAACACTCCTATGGTAAACATATACGATTTGCCCCTCAAACTCCAACTCTTCCTCGACCCATCCCTCTCGTTTCAAACCTCTAGCTACCCGATACCAAGCCTCTGCAACCTTTGTGAGTCCGTTATCCAACAACAACCCTTCCTTGTCTATGAGTAACTTCCTCCAAAACTCAGGCTGTAATCTTCCACTGGGCAACATCTGAAAGCCACACACCTTAGCAATCTTTTTAAGTTTCAACATTGCATCTTCCCCTGCCCTTTCTTTTACAATGTCACAAGCCAACAAGCCCTTAGCAGGTCTAGCGTGTTCCTGTCCCATTTTGAGTAAGCGAAGCGTGCCACGCGCTAAAGACAGATACATAGAGGAGGTACAAGGGAAAAAGGATGTCTACAGTGCTCGACTGCCACGAGAACTTGAGCCCCGTGCGTCTTCCCCAAACGTAGACCAGTCACGGAAATCCGCCCACCCGGGGTGGTGGTCACGGACGGGAGCGAATGAGCGTGGGTGACTAACACAGCTCTGGGCAACAGGCACAGGAAAGATAAAGAACAAAGGAGAAGATGAACGTGGCTGCGCTAATGAGAAGACATTTGCAAAAATCACAAACATATAAATGAGCGTAAACTCCGGAATCCAGAACTAACCACACAATGCACACACACACACCGAGGGTACCCACACTGTAACAACAATTAAACAAAAACCACAGAATGATAGAGAGTAAAATGGCCATGTACATGTTAACACCACTGGCACCAAATATCCACAATGTAACAATCCCCAGCCCCGTTATAACACAAGTACCAATGAAACCTTGCAGTAATCAAACAAAATCCCAGCCCCACCGGCTGTAATGTGTTCCCTGCCCGCTAGGCAGTCAAGCTAACATAAAATCCCAGCCCCACCGGCTGTAATGCGTACCCTGCCCGCTAGGCAGTCAAGCTAACATAAAATCCCAGCCCCACCGGCTGTAATACGTACCCTGCCTGCTAGGCAGTCAAGCTAACATAAAGTCCCAGCCCCACCGGCTGTAATGCGTACCCTGCCCGCTAGGCAGTCAAGCTAACATAAAATCCCAGCCCCACCGGCTGTAATGCGTACCCTGCCCGCTAGGCAGTCAAGCTAACATAAAATCCCAGCCCCACCGGCTGTATTGCATACCCTGCCTGCTAGGCAGTCAAGCCAACATAAAATCCCAGCCCCACCGGCTGTAATGCGTACCCTGCCCGCTAGGCAGTCAAGCTAACATAAAATATGAAGAAGGAGCACACACACACATATTATGAATACAGGAGGCAGATAGACAATCGACAGGTTCACTTTAAAAAGGCACACCGGATGAGTTAATTACCTGTCTCTAGTAGCCTTCTGGAAGCCGGAAGTGGACTCGGAGACAGACCGACACAAAACAGGAGAATAACACAGGCAACGGCTGTATTATGGAGGTGATCAGGCTCCGCTTGTCCCACTTTCCGGAGGTCCGCTCCGGTCCGTTGGTTCCGGCCCTCCGAACCGGCTCTCCGGTGAGCCCCACGTTGGGCGCCAATTGAAATGGAAAAATCAATCAAAGTATTGATTATTTCTTTGTGTATCTGCCCCTGGCCAAATCAGTGAAACAATGCGTGCACGCTTCCTGAAGTAATTCGCACCAGACACAGGTTCCAGGTTGTTGAATAACTTGAGGAAAGTTTATTCAGAGGGGACGGCAGGTCCCTTTTAAAGCACAATTACATCATAAGCATTGTCAGAGATAACATGGAATAATACATCAATAATTGGTTAGGTGTTAAGTGGTTGCTCTAATGCTCTGCCTACTGTAGGTGATGTCACCGGGGCCATGAGGGTCTCCCACGGTTTCCCGGCGCCATCTTGCTGCACGAGGTAGTTAGTCGATGTTAAGGGGGGGAAAAGGAGGGGGGGAAAGGAGGGGTTAGAAGCTTCTAGCAGCCATCTTGATTAGAATATGTGTGTTTAGCTTTATATGTGATATATCGTGAAATGAGTAAATAGACATTTTCTCTAATTAGGAAATATGTGCAGACCTTATTTCCACAACAAGTATCATCAAATTCCTGTTTATCTGTTTTGGTGTTGCGGTCACCAGGTCTATAGGTAATGACATAATTGAAGCATGATAAAAAAACAGAGACCACCTCGCCTGTCTAGAAGACAACCTCTTGACTTTGCTTAAATATGAAAGATTCATATGATCTGTTAAAATAACAGGATCCTTCAAACCCTCCAGGAAATGCCTCCACTCCTTGAGTGCTATGATGATGGCAAATTTGCATATTTCGTAGTTTATTTAGGCCTTAGACATTTGTTTGGAATAAAATCCACAAGGATGCAATGGTTCTTCAGGGGACTTTCTTTGGGACAGGACTGCTCCCACTCCCACCTCTGAGGCATCAACCTCTAGTACAAAAGGCAAGGAAGGGTGCTGAAGAATAGGCATATGTATTAACATCCTTTTTTGTCATTCTGGTAATGGGTACAATAAAAGAGGAAAAACTTTTATGAAATGTCTATAATAATTAGAAAAGTCTATAAATCGCTCGATGGCTTTTAAACCATGTGGTAAAGGCCAGTCTATAACTGCAGACAGCTTTTTGGGATCCATACGAAACCCTTTAGCAGAAACTAGATAGCCCAGGAATTGCACTTCAGCTTGGTCATCAGACACTTCTCGAGTTTACAGTAGAGGCCATTAACCCCTTAAGGACACATGACATGTGATGATTCCCTTTTATTCCAGAAGTTTGGTCCTTAAGGGGTTAACAAGAAGAGTTTTCAAAACCTGTTTGACATGCATATGATGAGTACGCAGATCAGGTGAATATATCAATATGTCGTCCAGGTACACTATTGCAAATGTGTGTATGTCCTCCCTATCTCTATCATTGATAAAATCCTGAAACACTGCTGGGGCATTACAGAGACCAAAGGGCATCACAGTGTACTCATAGTAACCACTCCTGGTGTAAAAGGCAGTCTTCTACTTATAACCCTCTTTAATACGTACTAGATTGTAGACACCCCGTAGATCCAGTTTAGTAAAAACTGTAGCCTTTTTAAGTCTATCAAACAATTCTGTTATCAATAGAATGGGATAGGCATTTTTGATTGTGATCTTATTAATATAATACACGGTCTTAAATCAACTTCCTTCTTAGATAGAAAAAAGAAGCCTACCCCGGCCATAGAAGAGGATCTTCTGATAAACCCTTTCTGTAATGATTCCTTGATGTACTCTTCCATGACTAGGTTCTCTTGGATAGACAAAGGATACACTCTACCCTTGGGAGGTAAAAACCAGGTCTATGGGGTGGTAACTTCTCAGCTTCTCTTTTGTCAATTACCGATCTTAAATACATGTACTGAGGAGGTATAACAGTAGACTAAGGAGTCGCTGTTGGTACGGTAATAGAATTCAAGGGAGTTACTTTGGTGATACAAGACTCCTGATATTTGGTACTCCATGATTCTACTGGACCTGACTCCCAATTAAAAGTGGGATTGTGTAAAAGCAACCAATGATACCCTAATACGATTTGGTAAGAAGGAGAAAAAAATGTCCTGTTAGACATATGTAGGGCTTCTGTTTCGTGAGTAATCACCGGGAACATAATGGTTTGCCATCTATGGCATCAATGGCCAAGGGTGTTTCCTTCTCCCTTAAGGGTGTCTTGTATGATTTTACAAAATTGGAATCGATGAAGTTCTCAGCCACGCTGGAGTCAACCAGGGCTAGAACATTCCCTTTATCTATTAAACTATATGAAATGTATGGAAACAGAGAGAAGCAGTCTATTAAGAGGCGAATGTGGGGACTCTAATGATGTGCGGTCTTTGATGCAGGAGTTCTACCGGCGAATGGGACACTCTCTTCGCATGTGGTCTTCCTTGCCACAGTTAAGACAGAGTCCTTCCGTCCTCCTATACAATTTTTCAGCATCAGTGATCTAATTAATAGGTTCTACCTCTGGTACCTTGGAAATCTCAGGAACTTCAACCTTAGGCATAATGGATATTGTAAGGTGTCTATTTCTATTCCTGTGTATTGTCTATCATGAATTCCATTGTTTATATTTATGAGGTAGTCTCTGGCCACTACCTCATCCAATATAGCATCTGATAGACCTTGCATAAATGCTGTAACAGGCCTGCTGTTTGTCCAGTCTACCTAAGAAGCCAAGGTATGAAACTGGATAGCGTAGTCAGCAACTTAACTGAATCCCTGTTGGATTCTCATCAATGTTTTAGCTGCATTTTTAGCCCTATTGGTAGTGTCAAAGGTCTTGCGAAAAGCTATAAGGAAACTTTTGAAATCATGAACCAGAGGACCATTAGCCTCCCATATGAGATTAGCCCACTTTATCAGTGAGCTGATGCGTGACGAACCCCACCCTTGAACTGTCGGTGGGAAAGTGTAATTCCACTTGATTGAGAAAGCCCCTACAAGTCTTAGCATCTCCTCCATACCTAGGCATAGGATTCAGGTGTGCTCACACATTGGGCAGGTTAGATGCCTTTGGAATAGGAGGTACAGGTTGAGATGGTATGGATATCCGTGTCGAAAGAGCCAAATAAGCGGTTCTGGATAAAAGTGTCTGGAGGCCATCTGGTTCATACGGTGATCCTGCTCTTCAAACTTTGCCACATAGGTGGCCATTTATTGTCCTAAACCTACAGGGTCCATGGCCCTATCGTAATGTCACATTGTAATATCCCGACATGCAGAATTTAGGATAGCAAGGGACAATACTAGGAAATAATGTATTACTGGGCCTTAGAATGGCCTGACTAAACGTTAGACAGAGAAAAGGCGGAATCAGAGATGAGCCAAGGTCAAGGTAACGGAGAGACAGCGAAAACAAGAACTAGCCAGAGTCAGGTACACGGTAAACAGTCAGATGGGCAAACAAGACAGGAAAGGGTTAAAGATAAATACAGAGTCGGATACAAAGCCAAGATCAATATCAGAATAAACACAATAGATCAAGAAATGCACTAAATGGTACTGAAACAAAAACCATGATAGGGCAAAATGGATAGGGCTAGGGAAGTTTAAATTTCCTTAACTAGCATTTGATTGGCTTATGTTATGCCCACCCCCACCCTCAAAACATGTGTGTGTGGGGGCGTCGGAATCACATGGGCCAATGGGAGCCTGAATCTACTTTTGGCTTCCACTGCCCTTTTAAGAGCATGCTCGTGACGTGAGCCGCGCTCCTAGTGCCAAGAGGGCCGTGTGACCGCATACTGCGGTCAGTGCACACTGCCCGCTCAGAAGGGAAGATTGAGCCGTGCGTGGCTCGTGTGGAAGCAGGACTGCTTAAGCCACCAAAGTACCACCTCTGAAGACACACCCACTGGGTGGGAAGAACCAGGCTTGGGAGGAAAGCGGGAATGGAATGCATGCGAGGGGCATGAACATCAGCCGCGGAAACCCAACTGTGTTCCTCCATGCCATACTCTTTCCAATGCACCAATTATTGAAGATGACCCCTAAGGAGAGGTGTGCCACGTGATTGCTCATTGTGGTCAGTGCATGCAGCCTGCTCAGAAGGGAAGATTGCGCTGCTTGTGTGGAAGTAGGACTGCTCGAGCTGACCCACAGCTGGCCCCCAGATAAGGTAGGTACCGCCACAGTTCCTTAAGGATGATGTTCAGGGCCTCAATGACAAGGTTGGCCAACAGAGCTCTTGGTCTTAACACCAACAAACCCACAAATGACCTACACCCACTTAGTCTAATATATTTAACCAAATCATGTAGCATTAATAAGACCTGATTGCACATTTCTCTAGTGTTCCCAGTATCACAAAGAACATAATCACTGAATAATGACTACTCCAAGTTAAGAAAGTCAGCATAGACCTTTGGTGTAGTGATAAGGAATCCCACACTTAGAAATGGCAAAATGCTTGGCAGTTTCTCCAAAGTTCTCACTTTTTTTAAGAAACTTTATTACACAATATTTAAAAATACTCCCATTTGAGAGGTAGCTCAGTCCCAAAATTATTCCACAAAAAATACCCTACCATCCACTACAGCAATTATTCCTCCAGTAAAATTCCTCCTGAGGGGTGGCTGCATACTAACAAATAAATACGCTGATTATTCAGGCCAATGCCTGATACTAACAGGCCTTATGGGTAATACATCCATTTCCCTAGTGAACATATATCTGCCTAATAGACACCAATGTGCCTCATTGAGGCGCATACTGACTTTGGTCCATAAACACTCGGTCAGAGACCTGATATTGGGTGGTGACCTCCCACTAGATGCGGATAGGGATAGCACAGACATTAATCCCAGATACCTGACATCAGTGAGAATGCAAATGCGTACTCTTTTATCCCAACATCTGCTAGTGGACTGCTGGAGAATATTGAATCCATACACAAAAGACTACACCTTCTTTTCTAAACCTAACAATACATCTACTGGGATAGAAATGCTATTCCTGTCTCATCGTTCCCTTAGCTTACTCTGATCAGCAAAAATTGGTAATATTACGTGGTTGGACCATGCTCCGATACTCATAACAAATCACGATCCCAATGTTCCCTAAACCACAAACCCAATGGAGACTGAATCCACACATCCTACAGAACAACAAGGTGAAACATGCTGTAGCGGAATCCAGGTAACCCGACTGGTTACCTCTGCTAATTCCTCCTCTCAGCCAGACTGGAACCATTAAACACTCATGCATCTCTTCCCCCAGTAACAAGACGAGACATAGTTCTAGGAGTCAACTGATTTTTTTCTGTCAACACATGGCTTTTATGCACTGACCCCTAACATGGGGTCTCCAACACAAAATTACTGGGTTTTCCTTCCCAGGTTCCTCTGTGCCTGAGACATAATTGTGTGAGAAAACTATAACTCAATTATCTCTCAGGTACAGAAAAACCTACACAAAATATACATGGTTACATAGCTGAAAAGAGACTTGCGTCCATCAAGTTCAGCCTTCCTCACATTTGTTTTTTGCTGTTGATCCAAAAGAAGGCAAAAAATAAATAAAAACAGTTAGAAGCACTTCCAATTTTGCAAACTAGGAAACAAATTCCCTCTTGACCCCAGAATGGCAGTCAGCTTTATCCTTGGATCAAGAAGTTATTACCCTAAATTTAAAAATTATAACCTTGAATATTCTGTTTTTGCAAGTATGCATCTAGTTGCTGTTTGAACATCTGCATGGACTCTGATAAAACCACTCCTTCAGGCTGAGAATTCAACATCCTTATTGTTCTTACAGTAAAAAAAACTTCGCTTTGCCTTAGACAAAATCTTCTTTCTCCCAGTCTAAGTATAAAGTAAAGAAAGGGAGAGAGAGTGTGTCAGGTTGCTGAACATTCATGGGGGTAACCCCTTAGTATTAATTAACTGAAACAAGGAAGAAAAAAGTACAAGAAGTCCATAGAAGGAGGAAAAAAGAAAGAGAGATATCTAACAGGAAACTCCGCTGGAAATTCTTGTACTGTAACAGCAACTCTGAGTGTTCTTCTCATAAAGAGAAATAATATGTAACTTTTAGTAATAATATTTAAAATAACTAAAAGTGAAAAGCGAATAAATAAAAAGCTGAGAGAAGAAAAATGATAGTTAGCCCTTGTGGCCCCTGTCTGATTGGCAAGCACTAGTGGCACAGGGGTAAAAGAGGTATAGACAAAAAGACACCATCATTGGTAGTATCTATATTTACAATTAACTACCCCCCCCAACTTCCATCATTCTGTGCCACCTTGGCGGCAAAATATAATTCCCCTCTGCAGTAGAACGGCAGCTGAACTGTCAACACGGCTACCTAACTAAACGTTGTAAGATCATCAAGTAAGGGGGCTAAACCGGAGGAAAATAGTGAAATATAGCGGCTGCAGCATGATCCCCTGTCAACCCCCTCCACCCTCTTGTTAATAAGCAGTCCCGATGTGTGTTTTGCTTCGTATCGGCTCTTCAAAGGGAGCCGGGGTAAGGTTTTGACCTGCCAGGCTCAAGGTGATGGCCCAAAACTGTTCCAGGGAAATAGGTGCCGCAGCCAGTCTTCGTTCGTTCCTGTGCGAAAAACATACAAGGGATCTTCTTAATTTCAGGGAGTTCCCATCTCCCAAACAGTGCCTAGCCGAAAAGAGATCCAGGCACTCGACGACCAAGTACCACTGATCACGTTCGGTAGACAAAATGGCTGCCACTCTTTTTCCGACCACGTGTATTCGCTTACCCAAAATGGCGGCCACCGAGGGGAAGTATTCATTAATTACTTCCCTTGCGGTTTTGCACTTAAGTTGCTGGTGTGAACATTCTAATGGGAGACCCGGGTGGTCCTCGTTTGGAAGTCGAATGCAGAGTGTTCGGATACCATAACTCCCGAACTGATAAAAAAGTAAACTCTGCGAAAATAGCAATGTGTTCTGCCACACGTGCTATCTCCCAAAACATTTAACAATATTTTAGAGAAAATTACACACCTGGCACTGTCCCATACATGCAATGGGAAGCCCACAAATTAGTGATCAGGGAAGAACTCATAGAATGGGTTTCCCAGCTTAAAAAAGAACGATCTAGAAAAAGGGATACCCTTATGGAGGAAATCCAAAAACTAGAGGCCAGACACAAATCATTTTAAACGGATGATGAATATAAGAAATTACTATCCCTACGTTCTGACTTTAAAATATTACTAAACTATGGAGCTAAAAAAGCAATAGTCTGGACCTAAAAAACATAAATTTTACGTCCAAGGTAACAAATGCAGTAAAATGCTAGCCAGAGCAGTAAAGCAACAACAACAAATGTCTTACATACCCCAAATTAAGAAAAATCAAAACAAGCTGGTCCATACCACTGAAGACATTGTGGAAGCATTCTTTGACTATTATCAAGCTTTATACAATCTAAACTAAAACACCTAAACCACAGAAGACAAGCTCAACTACCTGACAGACAAATTTGATATGGAATTGGCATCAACCATAGCATGATCTCTAGGTGAACCCTTCACTGACGATGAACTGACCCAGACCATATTGTCCACTCCTACGGATAAAAGCCCAGGCCCTGACGGATACTCTAATTTTTATTATAGATTATTTATGGCTGCAGTAAAACCTCACTTCTTATAAGCAATAAACTCAAAATCCCCCACCCATCAGACCCCCCCTTCTAGCCTTGAAGCCACATTGACTCTTATATAAAAACCAGGCAAGGACATAGAAGCATGCGGGAGCTATAGACCGATATGGCTTATCAACGTCGATGTGAAGCTCTTTACAAAAATCCAACAGGGCAACTTCGCCCACTGCTGGGAGATCGGATCCCCCCTGATCAAGCGTGATTTATACCCATGCGAGAAACAAAAGACAACAAAACTAAAATTATTAATCTTCCAAATGAATTTAATAAGCACTAAAACACCCGCAATGATGTTATCAATAGATGCCGAAAAGGCTTTCAACAGGGTGGACTGGGCCTTCCTCACATCGACGTTGGCCACTTTGGGATTTAGCCATAAGTGGATTACATGGATTTCAGCCATTTACTCCCTTCCATCAGCGAGGATAAAAAACTAAACAGACAACAGTCCATTCCTAATACGTAACGGCACACGGCAAGGATGCCTCCTATCCCCCTAGCTTTTTATTTTCACTTTGCAACCATTATGTCAAGCAATTTGGAAAAACATGAATATTAAAGGTTTCCAAACCCAATCGAGTGAATATAAAGATCTCTACGCTCACAACTTCCCCAAACTACTGTCTAATATTTCAAAAGACCTCACAGTGTAGAATAAGACTCACTTTAGATGGTTTGGTAGGGTGAATATTATTTCCATGAATATACTCCTTAAGATTCTATATCTCCTCAAGTCATTGCCAATCCCAATACCACAGGCCTTTTTTAAACAAGTGCAATCTATATTCACAAAATTTATATGGGCCAACGGGAAACCACGAATAGCTTACAAAATACTCACCAGACTGCAGAACAGAGGGGGTGTGGGACCCAAACATACAATTATACAACTATGCAACCCACCTGAGCTGCATAGTGGGCTGGTCTACTAAAGGTTCACTGAAACCATGAATAGTAGTGGAGCAAATTTACTGACATACCATTTCAAGACCTCCCTTTGCTTTTGACACAGACCTTACTGCTAACCGCTCCCTCACAACCTACAATAAACCCAACCCTCCAAACATGGAAGAAAATAGTGCACTAGTCCGACCTGTCCCCAATGATTTCACCCAGATACCCCATCTCTCAAAACCCTTTTTTCCCAGCTAGTCTGGATGGTTTCCCTTTCGAGATTCACCAGATCTACAGCATTTCTCACAATATCACACCTATTTAAAGACACAGGACTGAAACCACTAGACGAACTTAATACTGTAACGAGAATATACCCCAACACGCAGGATTCAGCTAAACAGAAGACAACACAGAGGAGAGATACATCTACCGGACCTTAGAATGGCCGGACTCGAAGTATATGAGAGGAGACAGAGTCAGGAACGATCCGAAATCAAGGGAACAGAGAGACAGCGTAAACTAGGACAAGCCGGGGTCTGGTACACAGTAAACAACAAGCCGACAACCAGAACAGAAGGATAAAGAGAAAACGTAGTCAGAAACAAAGCCAAGGTCAATACGGAGAAACACAACTGAACACAACAAGCGCTAAAGGGAACTGATACAGAAACCACAATAGGGCAGGGAGTAGAGGGAGAGGTAAGTTTAAATAGCTTCAAAACTAATGTGATTGGCTCCTGTCATATCCACACCCCCAAAAGGTAAGTGTATGGGGAGTGTGGTATGACAGGGGCCAATGGGAGCCTTTTGACAATTTAGGCTCCCACTGTCTCTTTAAGAGCGCGCCCGAGACTCGCGGCGCGCTCTTAGATTCAGGCGGGACACGTGACCGCTTCTCGCGGTCACTGCCCGCCTTGCTAGTGGAGCCGTCGGATGAGCCGCGCGCGGCTCGTGCAGCAGCAGGACCGCGCGCGGCTTGAAGAGAGGACCGCGGCCGGCCCCTGGAGAAGGTGAGTAACGCTACAGTACCCCTCCCTGAGGACACGCCCTCCGGGCGGGTAGGGCCAGGCCTGGCCGGAAAACGAGAATGGTAAGAACGCACAAGGCGGGGAGCGTGAACAGCATCAGCTGAAATCCAACTGCGCTCCTCAGGCCCATAACCCTTCCAATGCACCAAGTACTGAAGTCGACCCCTAAGGTAACGAGAGTCAAGAACAGCAGAGACTTCGAATTCCTCATGGCCCTCCACGGAGACAGGAGGGGGAGGCGGAGAATGCCGGGTATAGCGGTTGCGTACGTAAGGTTTTAACAATGAAGTGTGAAACACATTAGGAATACGCAGATTCCTAGGAAGACCCAAGGCGTATGAAACAGGATTAACCTTATGCAGTATACGATAAGGACCTATGAAGCGGGGAGCCAATTTCATAGAAGGCACCCGCAGGCGAATATTCCGCGTGGAAAGCAAAACCCTGTCCCCACAACATAAGTAGGAGCCGCCCTGCGATGCTTGTCAGCCTGAGCCTTCTGGCGAGCAGCGGAATCCACCAAAGAACGCTGAACCTGCTCCCAAGTATTACGCAAACCAGTCAAATGCTCATCCAGAACTGGCATGCCCTGTGAGGAGAATGCAGCCGGAAGAACAACGGGATGCTGGCCATAGACAACGTAAAAAGGGCTTTTGCCGGAAGAATCATGAGTGGCACTATTTCGAGCAAACTCAGCCCAAGGAAGTAGGTCAGATCAATTGTCCTGATGGTGAGACACAAAACAACGAAGGTACTGCTCCAGAGACTGGTTGGCACGTTCAGCAGCTCCATTAGACTGGGGATGGTAAGCGGAAGAAAATGAGAGAGAAATACCCATTTCTGAGCAAAAGGCTTTCCAGAACCTGGAAATAAATTGGCTACCCCTATCGGACACAATAGATACAGGAATACCATGTAACCGAAATACTTCTCTAGCGAAGATAAGAGCCAGTTCCTTGGATGTTGGCAACTTGTTAAGAGACACAAAGTGAGCCATCTTGGAAAACCGATCTACTATCATCAGGATGACTGTGTTACCATTCGAAGGGGGTAATTCAACAATAAAATCCATGGATAGGTTAGACCAAGGTCTCTCGGGAACTGGTAAGGGATGCAGAAGCCCACAAGGAACTCTACGCGACGTTTTCATACATGCACAAGTAGTACAAGCACTTATATAGTCAGTGACATCCTTACGTAAGGAACCCCACCAAAAATATCGAGAAACGGCTGACATCGTTTTGGTAATACCAGGATGTCCAGCAGTCTTAGTATCATGATATAATGACAGAATCTCCCGTCTCTCGGGAACATCAACAAACAATTTATCAATAGGCCTCTCGCTAGGTGCCATACTTTGTTTTGCCTGTATGGTCTGCAAGAGGGATGAAGAAATAGACAACATAGTCGTGGCTATTATCCTGTCTGGGGGAATGACAGGAGTAACGTCAACCTCTTGTTTGTCAGTAGTTTCGAACTGTCTGGACAGAGCATCTGCTTTAATGTTGCGATCACCTGGCCTATAGGTGATAATATAATTGAAACGGGACAAAAATAGTGACCATCTGGCCTGTCTAGAAGATAATCTTTTAGCTTCACCAAGGTAGGATAGATTCTTGTGATCAGTAAAAATTAGAATAGGATCCTTAGTTCCTTCTAACAGATGTCTCCATTCTTTAAGGGCTAAGATAATAGCAAGGAGTTCACGATTACCCACATCATAATTCCTTTCAGCTTTGGACATTTGTCTAGAAAAGAAGCCACAAGGATGCAATGGCTTTTCAGGCGATTCTCTTTGGGACAAAACAGCACCTACCCCGATTTCAGAAGCATCAACTTCAAGAATATAAGGCAGTGAGGGGATAGGGTGCTGTAAAATAGGTGCCGAGGCGAATGTAGTTTTAAGAAAGTCAAAAGCCTGAAGTGCCTCGGGAGACCAGACACGAGTATTACCACCCTTTTTTGTCATACGGGTAATAGGTGCTACAATAGAAGAAAAACCCTTAATAAAGCGTCTATAATAGTTAGAGAAACCAAGAAAACGTTGAATTGCTTTCAAACCCTGTGGTAGAGGCCACTCTATAACCGCAGAAAGCTTCTGGGGATCCATACGAAACCCTTTGGCGGAAATCAAATACCCCAAGAACTGGACTTCGGATTGGTCAAATAAACATTTTTCTAGTTTACAGTAAAGACCATTATTAAGAAGGGTCTTCAATATCGTTGTGACATGCCTGTGATGAGTGTGTAAATCTGTAGAATATATCAATATGTCGTCCAAATATACAATTACAAATGTGTGAATAAAGTCTCTTAGGACGTCATTAATAAATTCCTGAAATACTGCTGGGGCATTGCAAAGACCAAATGGCATAACAGTATATTCGTAATGACCGGATCTAGTGTTGAATGCAGTCTTCCATTCGTGACCTTCCTTTATGCGTATTAAATTGTATGCACCTCTAAGGTCCAATTTGGTGAACACAGTAGCATGTTTCAGCCTGTCAAATAACTCTGTAATTAAAGGTATAGTGTATGCATTTTTGATAGTGATTTTGTTTAGACCTCTATAATCGATGCATGGTCTTAAATCACCCTCTTTCTTAGATACAAAGAAAAACCCTGCTCCAGCCGGAGAAGAGGATCTCCTAATGAACCCCTTTTCTAGTGATTCTTTAACATACTCCTCCATGATACGGTTCTCTTGAATAGATAAGGGGTACACCCTGCCCTTAGGAGGTATAGTGCCCGGCAATAAATCGATAGCACAATCATAGGATCTGTGAGGCGGTAATTTATCAGCTTCCCTTTTATCGAATACAGTTTTGAGAAACAAATACTGAGGAGGTATAACAGTAGACAAAGGAGGAGTGGTAGGAACATTAATGGTATTTAAAGGGGTGACTTTAATCATACAAGAGTCATGGCAGGTTTTACCCCATGATTTTAATTGTCCCAATTCCCAGTCAAAAATGGGATTATGAGACCACAACCATGGGTACCCTAACACGATATGAGAAGAGGGAGAGGTGATAACCTGAAACCGAATGGTCTCAAAGTGTAAAACCCCTGTGTACATGAATAATGGTACAGTTTCATGGGTAACGACTGGAGTTTTTAAAGGTCTACCATCTATGGCCTCAATGGCCAAGGGTATCTCCCTTTCTCTGACGGGAATGTTATTTTTCGTAACAAACTCAGTCAATGAAGTTCTCAGCAGCCCCAGAATCAACCAAGGCTAGTATGCATTCTGCTATACAACTCACCCCCGTATGAAGGGAAACAGGGAGAAGCAAACGATTAGGAGGCAATTTAGGAGACTTAGAGATCACACCCAAGGCCAGTCCCCTATAAGGTCTTAGGTGCGAGAGTTTTCCGGACGCAAAGGACATTCCCTTACCATATGGTCTCGCCTACCACAGTATAGGCAGAGTCCATTCCTTCTTCTAAGTAGTTTTTCAGTATCCGAGAGTTTGGCAACCCCTAATTGCATGGGTTCCTCCTCGGGTACTTTAACACTCTCAGGTTTATCAACTCTGGGGTTAATAGATGTGACCAGACGTCTATTCTTGTTTTTGGTATAGAGCCTGTCGCGAATTCTATTATCTATATCAATGAGGTAGTCAATAAGATCCTCTAATGGAATAGGAAGCTCCCTTGCCGCTACCTCATCTAATATAGTGTCAGATAAACCTTCCATGAACGCAGTAGTTAACCCATTATTGGTCCAATCTACCTGTGAAGCAAGGGTACGAAACTGAATAGCATAATCCGCCACAGACCTAGACCCCTGTTTAATCCTCATTAATGCTCTTGCGGCATTCTTTGACCTCTTTGTTGTGTCAAAAGTTCTACGAAAAGCCGTAAGAAAACTATTGAAATCATGAACCATAGGTCCATTGGCCTCCCAAATAGGATTTGCCCACTCTAGTGCTTTGTCAGTAAGTTGATGCATCACAAACCCCACTTTAGACCTATCAGTGGGAAAGGAATGAGGATACATCTCAAGGTGGAATTCTATTTGATTAATAAAACCTCTGCATGTCTTGGCTTCCCCTCCATACCTAGGAGGAGGTGTTAAATGGGGCGAAGCATTGGTTGAATTGGATACTTCGGGAGGATGAGGTATAGGAGGGTTAGGTGCGGTTGCAGGAATGGTTCTAGATAAGAGCGTCTGGAGAGCCTGTGCTATCTGATCCATACGGTGATCCTGCTCTACAAACCTTGCCTCGTGAGAAGCCATTTGCTGAGCCAAATCTGCGGGGTCCATGGCCCTATCGTAATGTAACGAGAATATACCCCAACACGCAGGATTCAGCTAAACAGAAGACAACACAGAGGAGAGATACGTCTACCGGACCTTAGAATGGCCGGACTCGACGTATATGAGAGGAGACAGAGTCAGGAACGATCCGAAATCAAGGGCACAGAGAGACAGCGTAAACTAGGACAAGCCGGGGTCTGGTACACAGTAAACAACAAGCCGACAACCAGAACAGAAGGATAAAGAGAAAACGTAGTCAGAAACAAAGCCAAGGTCAATACGGAGAAACACAACTGAACACAACAAGCGCTAAAGGGAACTGATACAGAAACCACAATAGGGCAGGGAGTAGAGGGAGAGGTAAGTTTAAATAGCTTCAAAACTAATGTGATTGGCTCCTGTCATATCCACACCCCCAAAAGGTAAGTGTATGGGGAGTGTGGTATGACAGGGGCCAATGGGAGCCTTTTGACAATTTAGGCTCCCACTGTCTCTTTAAGAGCGCGCCCGAGACTCGCGGCGCGCTCTTAGATTCAGGCGGGACACGTGACCGCTTCTCGCGGTCACTGCCCGCCTTGCTAGTGGAGCCGTCGGATGAGCCGCGCGCGGCTCATGCAGCAGCATGACCGTGCGCGGCTTGAAGAGAGGACCGCGGCCGGCCCCTGGAGAAGGTGAGTAACGCTACAAATATGAACATATCACTCCTCACATATAAGACATTTTATAAAAATTCTCCAGGTTCTGCCCTTGGGCATTAGTAAGGGTACCAAATGCAAACAACTATGCTCAGGGGAAAAACCTATCTCAAAACTCTTTTCCACCTGTTACAAACTCCTACAACCTATGGTCCACCCAAAACTCCCCCTGTTCACTATGCAATGGAACAGTCACACTACCCCACCCTTGACAGAGAGATAGTGGTACAAAATATTCTTTAGAACCTTTAATGCACACTCTAGCATCCCATTATTGGAAACCAACTATAAGTTGCTGGTACATAACACCGGTAGAATTAAGGTGGTCTTCGATGTGTAAGCACACCAGATACAAAGTTATCTGGCACTCATGGAGCAAATATATGACACACCCTTCCCAATCATCCTTGGATGTACCCTCATCCATATACCTTAGGTCCCACGAACATCAAGTACAGACCAGCATGTAACCCTCACCTGGCCAGTTTAACCTGACACACAGTAATAATGACCAGACAACTCTGTTATCCTTGGACTCGATGGAGTCGGGTATCATCCCCCCTCACAAATAAGGCTACCAGCTACGCTACGCAATCACTTTTCTTTTAAGTTAACTTGTTCTTTTTCATTAATTTATTAATTATCATTTCTTAGCTCATACAACTCATCACATATCACAAATGCAACCAATATAAGGACCACTAGAATAGTAAACTGAAGACACAGGACAGATGCATATGTTTATGTATTTATGTACCTATATATGTAATTGTCACGTATTCATCTGCACATAAAAATGTGATTAATGGCATTTACTGTCCTGAAAGGAAAAGTTGTGCCGAGCAGCAATCAATGCACAGGAGGGTTTGTGCTGAGCAGCAAGCATGCAAACAGGTTCCTGATAACTGCCTTTAGGGTCAAAGGCTCGTTACAACCAATCAGATCCACAGACGGGGTATTTAGGCCAAGTTCTGGTTATTTGACTTTGGCATTGATTTTGACTTCCATGTTTTCTGGCATCCCTGACTTCTGGCTTTTCCTTATCGTTGTGTCTCTTTCTGTGTCTCTTGACCTTGGCTATTCCTGACTATTCTTTGGTACGTTAGTCCGGCCATTCTAAGGTACATATACGTTACCTTTCAGTCCTCTGTGTTACACAATTCTACGTGCTGGATCATACTGTAATCCTGACAGTAATTCTCTATATATCTATGGATACATGGATTAAACAGTGTTATGGTCACTGTTAACACACTGTGAAATTTCTTCAATTGTGAACTCCAAAACTTTGTACATTATGACTAACATTGCAAAATCATCTGTAATGACTGCAACAATGTTATATTATTCCTAGATGTGACAAAACTATTTGATTGATTATTTTACTTTGTGACTATTGGACTGTCTGAATACTTGAAAACAACACAAATAAAATAAATAAATAAAAACTATTTAAAAATATGTACAGGATTGTTATAAGCAATATCACATATCAGGAGACGCACCTCCTATTCAGAATTCTTCACTTTTCCTTCAGTGTCTGTCCTCCCCAGGAAGTTAGCATTGAAGAGTTAAATAATCCCCTCCTACAAATATGTACTTTACTTGAATATATTGATCTTATTAGTGCTTCTGATGTTAATTTATTGTACCTTGATATCTAAATTTTGCATACCTCAGTGTCAATATTCACAGTGCTTTTGTCGTGGTTTTATTTGAATTCATTTTTGCCTTTGTTGTTGATATTTTTTTTTTTTTAATTATTATTATTATTGCCATTTATATAGCGCCAACAGTTTCCATAGCGCTTTACAATATTATGAGAGGGGGGATCATGTAACTATAAATAGGACAATTACAAGAAAACTTACAGGAACAATAGGTTGAAGAGGACCCTGCTCAAACGAGCTTACAGACAGGAGGTGGGGTATTAGAAACGTTAGGACAGGAAATATCAAATAGGGTGGGAGTGAAGCAGAGCACAGAGTAAAGCACTGTCCTATAGGAGAGAGCAAGAGACAGTTATGTAAGGGAGGCCATAAGCTTTCCTGAATAGATGGGATTTAAGGCCCTTCTTAAATGATTGAAGACTAGGGGAGAGTCTGATATGTACAATGCCATTCTACTACGAGTGTCTTTTTCCTTTGCTTCATTATACATTATAGTGGTCACCCCGATGAGTAGAGGGGTCTCCACAGCCAGAGACGTTCTTCTCCCAAGTGTGAGGTGTACAGCATTCCAAGTAGTCATCCAAGTAGAGAAGCTTGTATAGCAGTCCCCTACAACAAGAGACAAGGCTCTGTTCTGAGGGTAAGTAAGACTGATTTTAATGGAGCCACAGCTGGACTTTTATGCAGGTCCCCATGAATGGGGTTTCTGGTGACACATTGCAGGGGCATTCCCTACTGGACCTGAGAAGGGACAGCAACCTAAGCACATGCATAATTACATTACCTCTCAGGTCCAGGCCATGCATAATAAATTTATCCCAAAATACATATTTAACATGTATTTAACATATCCCCAGATAGCCTGGATCTGAGCACCCAACATATGTCGAAATCTCTCAGATCCCACGAATGTAGCCGAAACACCACCGGGTATAATTTAGACCGCACACGAGGCTCTTGCCCAGAATAGTTCCATGAAATCAGGTCTCTTTTGGGAGTACTAAAATACCACTTATAAGGCAAATAATTGTTTGTGCATCCGTTCTCATAGTCCTGTTGGTTCGGAAAATGTTTTTACCGAACGCCGTTCTTTTCGTGTGGATAATACCAAACATCTGTGGACATGGAAGTCTTAACGGTGTTCGCGCCGTCGAGTGTCTGCTTCTAGTTCCATACACTCGATGACCAAACACCGCTGGCCACATTCGTATTCCAAGATGGTCGCCGCCACGTGTTCATACATACGAACGACGACCACCCATCCGACCACTTAGAACGTCGAGGTGTTTGTGGTTTTGGAGGTGTTAAGAAGGGTCAATAAGGTTAACATATGCCACACTTCGCATCTGAGTGGTCAGTTGTTCGGTAGTTCTTTCGTTAGTCAAACGGGCAATGTTGGTATAGGGACTAGCTGTATTTGGCCGAACGGATAGGCAAAAGGAATAAAAATAAACTTTAAAATCCAGGGACAGAGGGTCTGTCACATACATACCCATATTTATATTTTTATTTTTAATTACGTTTTTTGTATTGTTTTATCTTTAAATCATAAAGGTATTTTTTTATAAATTGGTTAATCATAATAAGTATATGCATATATTTATCTTTGTCATGTATCCAGCTTGCCAATGCTATGACTATGGGTATGTACAATGAAGTTGTATTTTTTTAGAATATTATTTCTCTTTTTTGGTTGTGCCATGACTATAGCTTGGCTGCTACATCTAAGTGCTGCTTCTAAGTGTGTGATTGCAGATATTCTGGAGCGTTTTACAGAATATTCAACTGTCTAAGACTTTGCTAAGATTCATCTATAGGAAAAGGTTACTGATTGCACAAGGTTTGATTTCCTGTTGGTAATTGGTAAGGCATTTGATTAGCTAGGTGTTTGCCATAGATTGTTGGTTAATAAGCTATTGTTTGCAAATAAGCATAGGCCTACCCAGGTATTAAACATTCCTAGTGGGTGGCGCTTTTATAAGTTATATAAGGGTTGTGGTCATTAGCTTGGCTAATATAGCTTGGTTGCTACGTCTAAGTGCTGCTTCTAAGTGTGTGATTGTAGATATTCTGGTGAGAAACTGGAGGTAATCAGAGGTATACAGGTGACAAAAACCAGTTAAGATTCATATAATTTAAATTGTTCACCTCATTAAAATGGCATACTTAGTTCAGTGTAATAGTTGTTGTGCATTTGTTTTACTTTCCACTTTTTGGAGATTTAGATGCTGCCTAATCTGTAGACAGTTCTCTATATTGCGGCAGGAGATTGTATTTTTGAAGTCTGAGATTTGTAAATTATCTGGTAAACAAACTCAGGCTGGAACTGCTGCAAAGCCACTGCCGCAGAGACGTACTAGGAATGGCAGATGGCTTACTGTTGGATCTGGTAGACTTAGAGTTGTGGATAAAAGGCATGTTGCATAGTCTGTTGCTCTACATAATTCATTTTCAGCACTTTCAGAGTATAATGGTGTTATGGAGATGGGCTCAGACACCAAGTATAGTAGTGTTATGGAGACAGGCTCAGGCACTGAGGGTAGTGGTGTTGTGGAGTCAGGCTCAGGCACTGAGGGTAGTGGTGTTGTGGAGTCAGGCTCAGGCACTGAGGGTAGTGGTGTTGTGGAGTCAGGCTCAGGCACTGAGTGTAGTGGTGTTGTGGAGGCAGGCTCAGGCACTGAGTGTAGTGGTGTTGTGGAGACAGGCTTGGAGACTATGGTGAGGCCTAATAGAAAGCAGTTGTTGTTGGGGGATTCTATCATAAGAGGTGTGGAGCTGGACAATAGTGGTCTTGTGAGATGTCTTCCCGGAGCTACTGCTCACAGAGACAGGAGACATATTTGTAATATTGTTAAGCGAGCAAATCAGGAAGGGGAATTGGTTTCACAGGTAAAGGAAGTTTTTAGTGTTTTTGCCAATGATATATGGCAGGTTGCTTCCACACTGTCATTCTCTGAAGGTTTGCCTGTACATAACACTCAGAATGAAAGGTGGATGCGTACTAGGGACTTTAACTTGTGGCTTGGTGAATGGTGTCAGGATCAAGGATTTGGTTTAATTTCTCATGGTAGCTCTGTTTGGAATGGAACTAAACTGTACAAAAAAGATGGTTTGCATCTTTCTCAAAAGGGAACAAATGTTCTCAGTGAGCAGTTCAGAGGATTTGCTAGGATGTATGTAAACTAGGAGGGGGGGCAAAAGGGTGATAAAACATAAATCCAATTGCCCCCCAAAACAAGGACAAAAGGTGCCTGTAGAAAATGTGTTAAAAATGATAAGCTTAGAGTCGTGTCTACAAATGCTCGCAGTTTAGGGAATAAGATCCATGAACTTGTGGCAATAATGGCAACTGATAATGTAGATTTAGTCGCTGTTACTGAGGCATGGTATAATAAGAAAAATGACTGGGACAAAGCAATACCAGGGTACTCTTTATATAGAAAAGATAGGGAAGGCAAGAAAGGGGGAGGTGTGGTCCTGTATGTGAAATAGCTTAAATGACAATGAAGGGGGAAGTTGTCATCATGGGTGACTTTAATCTTCCTGATGTGAACTGGAAAACCAAAATAGCTGCTTGTGTCAGGAGCACACATATTTTAAACTCCCTACTGGGATTGTCTCTAAAACAAGTCGTTGAAGAGCCAATTCGTAAAGAGGCCATACTAGATTTAGTTTTAACAAATGGAGATTTGGTATTAGCTATTACTGTAGGTGAAAGTTTAGGATCCAGTTATCATCAGTCAGTGTAGTTTAATATAAGAACTGTCACACCACACAAAAAAAATTTTTAGACTTTAGAAAAAAAAGACTTTTTTACAATTAAAATATGTATAAAGGAGTCATTATCAGACTGGAGCAATTTTAATGGAGTCCAAGAGAAATGGGGTTATTTAAAAGTTGCACAGCTGAAGTCAACAGAAAATTCCATTAGGGTTGTCAGTAAAAGCAAAAAATTCAAGAAACCACTGTGGTACTCCGCAGATATGGCCAAAATAGTAAAAAACTAAAAGTTAGCGTTTAGTAATTATAAAAAGTAAGCCTTACTTCTGTAGGGGGGGGTGGGGGGGAGTAATGGAAACCATGTTAAAGGATAGGATTGTTGAACATCTAAAATTACATGGATTTCAAGATCAGAGACAACATGGTTTTACTTCAGGGAGATCATGCCAAACTAATCTTATTGATTTTTTTGATTGGGTAACTAAAATAATAGATTAGGGAGGTGCAGTAGACATTGCTTACCTAGATTCCAGTAAGGCTTTTGACACTGTTGCACATAGAAGGCTTATCAATAAACTGCAATCTTTAAGTTTGGATTCCATATTGTTGAATGGGTAAGGCAGTGGCTGAGTGACAGGCAACAGAGGGTTGTAGTCAATGGAATATATTCGAAGCTTGGACTTGTCACCAGTGGGGTACCTCAGGGATCTGTACTTGGAGCCATTCTCTTTAATATTTTTATTAGTGATATTGCAGAAGGTCTTGATGGTAAGGTATGTCTTTTTGCTGATGATACTAAGATATGTAACAGGGTTGATGTTCCAGGAGGGATAAGCCAAATGACAAATGATTTAGGTAAACTAGAAAAATGGTCAGAATTGTGGCAACTGACATTTAATGTGGATAAGTGCAAGATAATGCATCTTGGACGTAAAAACCCAAGGGCAGAGTACAGAATATTTGATAGAGTTCTAACCTCAACATCTGAGGAAAACGATTTAGGGGTGATTATTTCTGAGGACTTAAAGGTAGGCAGACAAAATAATAGAGCAGCAGGAAATGCTAGCAGAATGCTTGGTTGTATAGGGAGAGGTAGAAAGATGGAAGTGCTTATGCCATTGCACAGAACACTGGTGAGACCTCACTTGGAGTATTGTACGCAGTACTGGAGACCGTATCTGCAGAAAGATATTGATACTTTAGAGAGAGTTCAGAGAAGGGCTACTAAACTGGTTCATGGATTGCAGGATAAAACTTACAAGGAAAGGTTAAAGGAACGTAATATGTATAGCTTGGAGGAAAGACGAGACAGGGGTGATATGATAGAAACATTTGAATACATAAAATCAACACAATAAAGGAGGAGACTATATTTAAAAGAATAAAAACTACCACAACATGAGGACATAGTCTTAAATTAGAGGGGCAGAGGTTTAAAAATAATATCAGGATGTATTACTTTACTGAGAGGGTAGTGGATGCATGGAATAGCCTTCCAGTTGAAGTGGTAGAGGTTAACACAGTAAAGGAGTTTAAACATGTGTGGGATAGGCATAATGCTAAGATATAGCATATATATCTATCTCTATTCTCTAATCTCTCTCTATCCCAGGGACTAATAAAAGTATTTAGAAAATTGGTCAGACTAGATGGGCCGAATGGTTCTTATATGCTGGCACATTCTATGTTTCTATGTTTCTATTTACTGTCGTGGTCCCTTTACCTTTTGGCTGATTTTTTTATTGTGCAAGACATGATTGAAAAATGACTGGCAGACCTAAGCCATTCAATATAAGCTGCCCTTTCCTTGGAGTTTAGCAGTGATACTAATTTATCTAATTAGCTGAAGGGGGGTCATATTTATGAAACCACGTGAAGGGGCCAATTATGGCATAGAACAAGGAGTAAGCAAGGTTTCTGATAATGAGCCATGAGGAGTTTTGTTTTTTTGGCTTGAAGTCCTCTGAAAGAGCTTGGGCGTATATCCTTTTAAACTTAATAATAAATTGCATTACTGTGTTTATACTTCTCTGCTTGGAATAATTTTATGGTATCAACTGGAGAAAGTTATCTCTTATTGCATGCTTCATCACTAGGTTTCATTCGGTTGGTGATCCTGCTTTGCATTACTTTTGGGGACACAACATTTCTAAGTGCTTTACTAAGAGTAGAGTCTGAATTCTGTTTCCTGTAAGTTGCTGGTACAACCATAAACTACAAAAGACATTCTCTACATTTATTTCTTGTATCCTTTTTTTTCAGTTTCCTTTACTTACTTTAAACTTGGTCAGATTTGGGCATATTGTTGGGATTTGTTGGGCATACTTGTCAGCTAGAGGAGTTTCTTCATCCACTCTTTACAGTGATCATTTACGATATATTAAAATGCATAATATCATGTAGGTCCTCTCATGCTGCCAAAACAGTTCTGTTGCATCAAGACATCTAAACGTATCCTGTGAAAACTGACACCAAGACATTAGCAGAAGATTAGTTAAGTTTAAGTTGTGAGGTGGGGCATCTGTGGATTAGATTTGTTGTTCCAGCACATACCCTAGATCAGGGATCGGCAAACTTAGGCACTCCAGATGTTTTGGACTACATCCCCCATAATGCTCTTACACCCATAAGCTGGCAAAGCATCATGAGAGGTGTAGTCCAAAACATCTGGAGTGCCGAAGGTTGCCTATGCCTGCCCTAGATGCTCAGCTGGTTCAAGAACTGGGGTATTTGGAGGACAATGCTACACCTTGAATACTTTGTCATTTTCCTCAAGCCATTGCTGAACAATTTTTTGCAGGGTGCATTATCCTTCTCAAAGAGGCCACTGCAATCAGGGAGACACAATTGTAATGAAAGGATGTATTTGTTCTGCAAAAATCTCTAGGTTGGTGTTATATGTCAAAGTAATTTCCATATTAATGCCCGGGCTCAAGGTTTCCAAGCAGAAGATTGACCAAAGCGTAACACAACCTCCACTGGCCTGTCTTCTCATGATGCATTCTGCTGCCATCTCTGCCCAAGGTAAACGTCACACATACACACCTGATCTAATAGAAAATGTAATTCCTCAGACCAATCAACCTTCTTCCATTGCTTCATGGTCCAATTGAAGGTGCTTTCAACAGTAGATAGTTGTCATTATGGACAATCTGACCAGTCTGGGGGATAACAGCCCCATATATAGCAATCTGTGATGCACTGTGTTCTGACACCTTTCTATAATGGCCTGCAGGTTTTTCAGCAATTTGAGCTACAGTAGCTCTTCTGTTTGATTTGGACTTGACAGGCTTGTCTTCGCTTCAATAAGCCTTGGTGTCAGGATTACTAGTTGATCCAGCACGCAGAATTATATCAGACCTAATGTAACGGAATGACTGGCACCCTGACTGGGTACCTTCCGCTGACGGATGCTCCTAGTGCTCACCGATGGCTTCAAGCACTCCACCAGACACCATAACCACTGCAGACCCCACGAACCGCCACAGCTTGGTTGGGGTCTCGCCGTCCTCCACCCACTCTGGACCCAAGGCCGGGCTTCTGCTTCCAGTGGGTGAACCTCTCCTAAATCCAGAGAGCAGGAACCAGGAACAAGAACAAGCTCTTAAAAGAGCTTACTCTGGGGAGTATTGTGATATAGCAATCCCCAGAGTTGAAGCAATTCTCCAATCCCCCAAACATGAGCCAAGACTTCATGAGGGAGTAAGCAGGTCTGTTTAATGCACACAAAAGGACTTTATTTTATACAAATTTTCAGGCAAGAGGCACACCCCCTAGACCTAGTGGTAAACTGTGACAAAGGGGACACAAACCAGTGGGAACACTAATTAACAAAATAACACTTCCACATATACAGTAATATCCCTCCCCTCTATCCTGGAGATAATTGGCTTAAGGAACTGCAGTAAACTCAATTATCTTCAGGTACAGAAAATATCGCTATTTTACACTAACAGTAAAATACATAAAAATACATCATTCCTATTATATTACACAGAAACCCCAAATAGCTCAGATCTGAGTGCCCAATATAGGTGAGCAGCGCTCAGATCTCATGGACAGAGTTAATTTGTCATGGGGTTAACGTTTTGCAAGGGCTGATGAGAGATTGAGGAGGGACAAAGCAGCCAGTTTAAACTGGTCTGGCAGTATCCCTGGGACAACGCCCTGCTGGAGAACAATGGGAGGGGGAAGGGAAGAAGCACATTTTCCCATGGAATCAAAGGGACAGAAACAGTCTTTTAAAAGCCAATAAGCCCAAATAGTCTTTTTAAATGGCAATACACCCCAGGGGCCATAGTCACAGGGCAAGAGGCTGGCAAGCAGGCCTCTCCAAAAGTCAGTGGCAAAGGGTAGTTTGTCACACCTAGGATTAAAAGTAATGTCTTACCGGGCCCTAGAATGGCCGGACTTAACGTACCAGAGAATAGTCAGAATACTTGCCGAGGTCAGGGACACAGAAGGAGACACAACGATGAGGAAAAAGCCAAAAGTCAAGGATACCAGAAGTCAGGGAAGTCAAAACAAAGCCAAAGTCAATAACCAAAAATAAACGATCAGGAACACACTCTCAGATAACCAACTAAGGGAAACCACTACAGGACACTGATCAAAAGGTAATTTGGGTTTAAATAACCCTCCGAGAGCTGTAATTGGCTGTATGTGACCTCTTACCCCAAAACATGCGTGCATGTCCATGACGCAACGCCGCACGCATGTAAGCGCCATCTTTAATATGGGCAAGGTGTATTTCCTTATTAGAAATGGAACCGCAGAAGCCGCCACACACCGGGAACCGAGACGTAAGGAGGTCGGGTCTTGATCTGTTGCGGGTAAGATGAGTGTTTGTTATTTCTGTTGTTGTGACCGCTGGTTTTCAGTGCCGTCATGCTGACCGAAACGGGCGACACCGTGACACTTGGGCACCCATGACCCTGATGCAGGTCTACTGCATATCGTGAACACCCCACAATACGCTGACACATTCAACTAGCTATCAATAATTGACCCTTGTCAAAGTCACTCAGATCTTTTTAATGCTCATTTTTCCTGCTTCCATCACATGAAATTCAAGAACTGACTGTTCACTTGCAGACTAATATTTCACAACTGTGACAGGTGTAAGTGTAATGATTTATTAATATTTTTCACTTCACTTTCTAGTGTTGTTAATATTATGGCTGATCAGTGCATCTTGGTTTCAGACTGGTCCACTGATGACAGAAACAGGGCATCATTGTGCAGCAGCAGGAGAGACAGCAAACTTGTCACCTGAGCCTGCTCTGCATGATCACATTGATCAGATTCCCTCTCTTCTCTGTCTGTCAGGATGATGCAAGGTGAAAGGATCTTCCAACTGTACATGTGTAAATTTGTCAGGCAAGCCCAATGCACTTTTACAGAATGTGTACAGATAGAACACTTTATTTAGATCTGCAAAAAGCCTGAAGGGAATGTTTCTACGCACCAGAACAAATACAATACGCTGTACTTGTTCAGGTGACTATAGTGTCCCTTTAATTATTATTATTATTTTTTAATTCTTTATTTTGGTCATGCATAGATAAACAGGAAGCCTTGCATTGCCACATCAGCTGATGCAAACAGTTCAGTAAACATAGAGAAACAGTGGTATGGCATACGACATTGCACTTTTTTGTGATATAGTAAAGAATACATAAGAAAAGAAACAAGCTCTCTGCACAGTTTTACGGTAACATCATGCTAGGCTAAGGTGACTAGGAGGTCGTTCCATAGGAGATATACTAGACAGGTAAGGGTATGGAACCTTTAATATTTTTTTATGACAATATATAGCATTCTCTTTTCTTGTTCAGAATTAATACGAAACCTTCACAGTTATCACATTTGTGGATAACACCAGTTCTTTAAAAAATTAGAATTAATTGATCCTTCCTTAATTTGTATTGTGGAAGCCAAACATGATTTCAGATTAGGGACTTTTCAATATATGATTCTAGCAGGGTTATTCTCTAATGTCCAAATGACCAGTGCCAAATGGGGAAAAGCCATTCACTGTTGTACGTGGCCATTCGAGCGGCAAAAACCAGACATTGTTGATTGAATGCATCAATGTCTGGATTTTATAAATCAGGCCTTGATGGGCTAGAATTTGGTTTGGTTTCAGAAGAACTGAACACTGCAAGATGGCTGAAATCCATGCTGAATGAATTAAATCTGGGCCTGGAGGCTTCAATTCTGGCCCTCTCCATATTGCTGTAATGGAAGCTGTAAACCTCAATTGAGAGCATGCCATTGCTGCCCAGTCACAAGTAAAGGTCTTATACCAGGGAGCTACTTTAAACATTCATGAAGGAGTTCCAAGTATGTCCACCAACCTTAGATGATGGTGGGAGCACTAATATTTTTGATAAAGAGGGTAGGCTATTATCCACTCCCCTGGCCTGACCCATTGTTGATGGACGGGGACACTAACCTTCAAGCCTGGTCTTCAAACTAGCCAGATGTGAAAAGCTTGAGCTCCTGCATTAATCATTGAAAAAAAGGGTATTAAACCCAATTTGCTGACCAAAACGACCCACTCTAAGTGTTCCTGACAGCAGGGGCTCCCCAGCAAGCTGCCTGTTGTCACAAATGAGGATTTGTACTGCTGTATGCCTGAGAGACCTGCTGCGGCCTGCTGGGTACAGAGCGAGAGAGAAGTGCTGATCTCACACGCTCTAGTTCTAGGCTCGGTTTGAGTGCACCCCTACCGCCCCTTTGGACCAGTGAGAGATATTCCTGTCTCCTCAGAGCTGATTAAGCAAGCCTACTGACAATCACCATGACACAAAAGTTGCAGTGACCAGCTCTCCAGATGCTCTTCACTTGGACTTACACACTGCGAGTTCCATTCAGAGGGATTCCCATGACTTTGTTGCTAAAGCCTTGACATGGCTCAACCAAATCTTCCAACACTTCTGGCTCAAATTCCAGAAACGCATCGTGGCTTAGCCCAGGAAGAGAGCAAGGAGAGGCGGGCAGCCAGGGGCGAAGGGACCTACTCAGAGCGAATCGACAGTGAAGAAGCATGTGAAACATGTCTCTGCCCACCCAGGCTGAGAGCCACATGGGGCTTGTAAGCCCTGCATAATCCACAAAGATGGAAATTTGACCGTGCATAGCGGCGAACAACACCTAAATCCTCTGACCACCCTAAGACAGGGACAGACTCAGGCTCTCGCAGCACCCGAGTCGATGGTATAGCGATGCCAGGCTCTCACCCGGACCTGAGGCTGGAGGGGCACCCGACTCCAGTGCGCAGCCATCTATGGCAGTGGAGTAATTATGCCACTTATAGGTATTGGCTGAGGCTCAGGAGCACTCACTCAGAGACAGTAGTCACCATCATTCTAACAAGTCTCTCTATATTTTGCTGGTTTCGACACCATTTTTTTTTTTTATTGTGGTATGGTGCAGACTAGCTGTGTTTTATGCTAGGGGTTATATCTGAAGCCCAACATTTTTTATCGTAGATAGTACATTCATATATACTACTGTGACAGACCCATCTGTATGACTATTATTTGTGGATCCGTCTAGTTTGCCTTCCTTTCATGGAAATTGCCTGTTTCTATAGCCCATGCGTATGATTGACTTTTTACCAAACAAATCTACCGAACGGACGGCCACCCAGAATAAGAAGTGTGCTGCTGGTTAACCTCTTGATCCCAATTAGAACGTTGTGGTTAACCGCAGACACTTCTTAATTATAACCGAATACAGGGTGGTCGTCGTTCGCATGTCGACCATGATTCAGCGGCCATTTTAAATCACACGAAAGACCAGCAGTGCTCGGCATTGATTCCATGGAACTAAAAACGGACACTTTTTCTGCCGAACACCGCTGAAACAACAGGTCACCCTTCTCTGTCTACGAAAGCATGCGAACACCGGCGTTCGGGAGTTTTGGAGTACATGAAGAGACTTAACCCAGATAGCCTTCCCATGGAGTTAATCGCATACCGAAAGACTGTAAGAACTTTGACTCCATGGCGATTGAACTATGTGTATGGGATTTGAGCGCTATTCGCTAATAATATGCCCTCAGATCCAGGCTATCTGGGGATACGTTATACGAATGTAAAATGTTCCGTAGTTGTGTAATTACTTATTTTTATGTGTTTTCTGGTGTTTTACTTAAAATGGTGATTTGTCTTTGTCCTGGAGATAATTGAATTACTTCTCAATTATCTCCAGGGCAGAGAGGAGGAAACCATGCTGCATTGTGGGAAAAGTTTGTGCCTGTATGTCTGAAATGGTCATATGTCTATCTGTCATCACAGTCTCCCATTTGGTCCCCTAGGGGAGTGTCCACCAAGTGGGAGACCTGCATAAATACGGGCGGATAGCCCACAGTAAAGCCAGATCTTGTTTTACCCTTGATGCGGAGCTTGGTCTCGTTATTGGGGGGATTTATTACCGACGACTAGAGATTGATTGCTGGAGCCGAGAGCCGCTTGGTGGATATACTTGTTCGGCGGCTAGCAACGATTCGTGGATTTATGTTCGGGAGTTTGGAGCCCTCTTACGGATCCCAGTCGGGAGATTGCCGCTTCCCCTGATGGTGGTTCGTACACAGCAGTATATGCGAACGGAGATAGTAAGATTGCGAAGGGGGAAGCTTAACTAAACGGCGGTTTCACTCATAGGCACCAGGGGTGTCTTAACAACTGCTAGTTCCCATTAGTGGCACATCTACTAGGCATGTCTAATACACATGCAGGAATAGCAGGCAGTAAGCCCTTTGCTAAATTGAAGTCAGAGTAGTATGTGCCATAGCTACATCGATAATCAACATGTCTAGCCAGCCATGAATGTCATATGCTTTTTGTTTAGGTTTAAGCTTGAGACATGTCAGTCCAACCTGTCTATGGTTATATATCATCCCTTTTGCTTTTAGTTAACAGCTAATCCATGTTTAACATTACAAATGTGTCTGAAGTTTTAACTACACCATGCTTTCCAATAGCACCACCACATGTTAGCCTAGCCTGATTAGTAATCTTGATTATTATAAAAATGTTGCTGTTTCTTGGAATGCCACACTACTGTTTTCTACTTTGTATCGTATTAATGCTTGTTGATGCTGTTGTGGCAATTCAAGCTTGTGTTGTTAATTATGCACAACAAAAATAAAGAATTTAAATAATAATAATAATAATAATAATAAAAGGGGCAGAACCAAATGTCTGACTATGGCTCCCACTTATAAGCTGTGGGAAGGGGCCCTAATTACTTATAAAATAGAGGTGTGTGGATGTGCCATTGGTTACTCCCAATTATTAGTATGCACCACATGGTGGATAGGTATCGCCAATCCTCTAGACATGTCCTTATAATAAATTAAAGTCCCTACATATACCATGTGATTTCTTGTATTCTGACTCGGCTTCATATTTGACTCGTTATTCTCTATTATCCTGACCCAGCTTTGTATATACTCTGTGTATTTCTGTATTCCTGACCTTGGCTTATCCTGACCTTGTTTCTTTCTGTTTTAATATGTTAAGTCTGGCTTGGTAATATGTTTTTTGGATCCACCTTTTGTGGGTTTTCACTTTTTTGCATGTTGGGGTAAGACTCCAGTGACTTCCTGTTCTGTGGCAACCCTGTTTTTTTGGGGTATGTTTTAGTATTAGACTTCATAGTCACTGATAACTTATTATGTTTCTTTCTCTAATAATCTATAGCAGTCAATGAATTTGTCATTCTACGTTTACCTCATGTCAGTTGGGCTAACCAACAGGCTGTCATTAGTGAAATTTGTTGTTTCTGATTTTTTAATTTGAGATCACAAATTTACCACTTGGAATGGAAAAAAATCTGATTTGTTTGCTTTAGATTTTTTACTATCATATATACTTGTCCCTGTATAACAAAATCGTTCTTTGAGTGGGCCAATTGAGTTTATTTTGTGCAAAAACAAGTACAAAATACAGGGTGCGCAATTAAAAACACCACCACACAATGTGATATACTTATATCAAGAAGGACCTTACAATTTGTCTCTGGTTATCTGTAACATATAAAACTGTACACATACAGCTATTTAAGTACACAGAGGTAATGGGTCACTCACTCTTCCCAGAGACACGTATAACAGGCTCTGACTGTGATGGCTTATCAGCAGATAAAGTTGCTGGAATTAATCCTGGAATTCTGTTACTCCCAAATATTCTGGAACTTTAAGGTTTTTCTCAAGATGGATTTACTTTAATAAAGTGCAGAAAACAGGATGTAGCAGCAGACAAATAATTAAAAATGTCCAAAGTAAAACACAACACGTTGCAACCATGTAGGTCTTCCTCAGGTGCTTAGTTCCTCATTCCCATGTTTGTTTAAATAGTAGTCTGGGGGTGTTACATTTTGGCACCATTTTTGCAGTATTCGATCACTTCCTGTTTTAGGTTACTTCCGGTTTTAGGTCACGTCCGGGTTCAATATAGTTCTTAAAGGGATCTGAAGTATTGGCAACCATTTTTATTTTGGGACACAATACTTGTTGTTTGCAATGGTGCACTTACTTAGAGATCATTGCTGCTTTTATATCTATATATAAAAGATAAACATACATTCTTTATTGTAAACATAATAAAAACTAAATAATACTATTAAAAACAATACATTTTAGAATATAAATATGAGGTAGTTTTTTTGGTTTCAAGGTGATTTTTACTTACAATGTAGAGGCACATCTATGGGGACTAGGTTTTCACCCAGCTATGCAAATCTTTTTATGGCTCATTGGGAAAAAATTTTAATACATTCCCAACATAGCTGTACTGCAAACCTGGTCCTATATAAATGTTACATCAACAATATCTTTTTTATTTCTAAAGGCAACAGGGCCTCTCTTTTATCATTTTTAAACACTAACTCGTGGAACATTAAGTTGACTCATAAGATCCATGAACAAAGAGTCAATCATCTGGATCTAGAGATTTATATTTAAAAGGATAAAATAAAAACTTGAACATTCTTTAAAAAGGTGGATGTGAACAGCTATATCAATACAGATAGCTGTCACTTCTGCCCCTGGCTAGACAACATCCCAAAAGGACAATTCCTCAGAATGAGGAGAAATTGCTCGGATGTTGCCCAATATAACAATCAGGCAACATTTTGAAAGGAACTATTTTTAGAATGGGGATATTAATCTGACATTTTAAATGAAAAAATTCTAGAAGCTAGGGAATTGGATATAGATAACCTCTTAGAGTATAAGTTCAGGAAGCATTCTACACAAACGGACAAGGTTCCTTTAGTTTTTAATTATAATAACAATCATAGGGAATTGAGACATATCTTAAAAAGAAACTGGCATATTTTAAAACAGGATCCTGGTTTGACCCAATTCTGGGAGGATAAACCTAGGATAATGTTCAGAGGGGTTCATAACCTGAAACAGATTTTAACCTCAAGTTTTATTGATAATGGGGATACAGATTGTATTAGTACACACAGAGGACAGATAAAGGGTTTCAACTATTGTGGTAACTGTGTTGCCTGTAAAAATTCTAAACCTAAAATTAAGAGAATTGAAGGCTTTAAATAATTTTCAGGACAAGAAAAATTCCAAATAGGATCCTTCATCACTTGCCATTCTAAAAGTGCTGACGTCTCCTTCTAGTCTCCAATATGTGGGCAAGACTTCTCAGACAGTCCCCCTGCGGGCAGCTCATAGACTCCTATGGCGCCGATGTGATCATGGTGATCGCGTGGCCCTGGAGGGCTGGGTTGGCCGGAGCTGCTGCAGGGCGACTGCTGTGGTCTCCGGCAGTCCCCACTGACCACGATCGCCACGGATTGCCAGTGCAGGTAAGTCCAGGGCTCCTATTTGCCACGGTCGTACTAGGTACGTCCTAGATTTTCAATTAAAATTTAACTTTTATTCAATCCATTTAAAAAGTCAATGTTTCAGCTCCCACATGGAGCTTTCATCAGGAAAAAACATCTGTTTTGTCCTGATGAAAGCTCCATGTGGGAGCTAAAACGTTGACTTTTTAAATAGATTGAATAAAAGTTAAATTTTATTTGAAAATCTCTATAAAGTCCTTGGAGTGAGGTCATTTCTGCTATGTCTCTCTCTCTCTATATATATATATAGTCATACTAAGTAAAACACAACACGTTATCAAAATATATTTGGAATTAAATTATATATATATAATTTTTCAAAAATAATTTTTTAGTTTATTTTTAATTATTATTTATTTTCATAATATATGCATAATATATATAGTAATTACGTATAATAATAATATATATACACACACACACACGTGTGTAATTTTACTCTAAGTGTATTTTTACATTAATATATGTATATATTAATTTAAAAATACACTTAGAATGACTATATATATATATATATATATATATATATATATATATATATATATATATATATACACACATACGCATTATATATAGATATAATTATATAGTTTCATAATTATATAGTTTCAGTTGAGGAAAGTTCACAGTTGTGAAACGTTGAACTGAAATGTTGACCACTTGGATTAAATGCCTATTTTTTCATGCTGAAGTCCTTGAGTGCTGGCTTTCTTTTTGGAGACTGTATTTGTGTGCAGCTGAGCACCGGGCCAAGATTTGGAGGAGAGCTGGAGTGCAAAACTCCCATCGTATTGTGTGTGTGTGTATATATATATATATATATATATATATAGACAAATAGTAGCAAAGAGAGCACTCCAGAGGGCTTGTTGAAATTTTTTATCAAAGTGCAGAAAAAATCGACGTTTCGACCCGCAGGTCTTTATCAAGATACATAACATAGTGAAGTGATGACATTTATAACAATAAATAATTAGGGGGTAATCACTTACCCTGAGATAGGTGTGCAGCTACGGAGCCATGTGTACAAGCTGTGAGTAGATGGAAGAAAGCGTGTGAGTTCCGTAACGGAGTGATGACGTCAACCACATGCGACCAGGAAGAGGAAAGCCGAAAGCGTCCGGTTTCCATAGAAACAGGTAAGTGATCGTGTATAGTGTGGAACAGTAAAATAAACAAGATAGGGAAGATCTATGCAAGTAAGAAAATAGAGAAAATGATAGCCATGGGGTAACTTAAAACAGAAGTATATAAAATAAAAATATATGAGGTCCAAAGAATGTAAACATATGGAAAGTGATAGAGAGAAAATAATGAGTAGAAAAAACAAACCATAAGAAAGTGATAAATGAAGAAAAAAGAGATAAAGAAAAAGGAAAGAGAAAAAAAGGAAAGAGAAAAAAGAGACGACAGGAAAATGAAAAGAAAAAAGAAGAAGAAAGAAAAAATAAAAAATAAAAAGAGAGAAAATAAGAATAAAGAAAAAACGAAAAACTACCGTGGTAACTGGAAAAGTGGACCACAGCCACTATGTAACACAATAGTGAGAACGTGAAACAAAGTGAGCAAGAAAAAATAAACCAAGTGGAGTGAACAAAGAAAATAAGGACCAGCAATAAATACATATGTTGGAGTAATCGCAAGCATTGTGTATCAATATAAAATATAAGTAATAAGTACACCATGGAACTACTAATAAACGCAGAAAATCCCTTATGCAGAGAAATGACAAGAGTAGACGATACCAATATTGAAGATAAGACCGAAAAGATAATAAGAAACAAAATCAGAAGTTACACAGATAAACAGCAAAACAGGTTAACGTGTATCTAGAAATGGATGGAAAGACAAATATTCATTCAGGCCCTTGGGATATAAAGTGTCCAGTGTTTTAATCCAGTAAACCTCCCGCTGAAGTAGAATCTTAGATCGGTCCCCCCCTCGGCTAAGAGGGGGAATGTGATCAATAGCAATAAATTTAAGGGTGGGAAGTCGATGATTCGCCTCTAAGAAGTGTTTGGCCACCGGTTTATCGTTCTGCCATCCCTAAAGGCGGTCATAATCCCCGATCGGTGGCCACGCATTCTGTCCCGCAATGTGAGATCAGTCTTACCCACATAGTAAAGTCCGCAAGGACAAGATATTAAATAGATCACATAAGTGGTGAGGCACGTGATATGGTGTTTAATCAGGTAACGTTTCCCTGAATGTGGATGAGCAAACGAGGGTCCAGTAAGCATATGTCCACACGTGACACAATTGGGGCACTTAAAGCAACCCAATTTTGTGTGAGCTTTTTCTGTTGTATATTGAATAGGGCAATCGTTTTTAACCAGCATATCCCTTAAATTACGATTCCGTCTAAACGAAATCCGAGGAGGATGAGAGAAAATGGGTAATAATGTAGGGTCAGAAGCCAGTAAGTTCCATCTTTTACGGATAACCTTTGCAATTTGGTCACTTGCTGTATGATACAGCAATGGTACTGTAATTCTCGTGGGTTGCTGAGACAGCATAGTTGTTGTAGTACAAGATTTATTGTAAATATCATAGGCTCTGTCCAGCGATCGCTTAAGAGTATAATTCGAGTACCCTCGATCTCGAAAGGCTCGTTGCATCACCAAAATCTGTGCCTTGGTATTATCTGGGTCTGAGTTGTTTCTCAGTACACGAAGAAATTGTGAGATAGGAAGTGATCTCTTAAGAGCACCTGGATGGAAACTGGTGGCATATAATAAAGTGTTACGATCAGAAGTCTTTCTGTATAAAGTATAGCCAATTGAGTTGTGCATCCGATATATTAAAACATCAAGGAATTCAATCTTGTTAGCATCACAGCAATGGCTAAAACGGACAGGTGAATTAATCTGATTAAGATCGTCCATCATGGTGTCGAAAGATGAGACAGGACCTGACCATATCATGAGGATATCATCCACATATCTACAATATAATATGAGATTGGCCTGATATTTTGATAGAATATGTTGTTGTTCATACGAAAACATATAGCTGTTCGCATAATTAGGAGCTATCGCCGATCCCATCGCCGTGCCTGTTTGTTGGAGATTGAAGAATTTCTCAAACCGGAAGTAATTGTTAATCAAAGTGAATTCCAAACATTCAAGAAGAAATTCAATGGGAGGCCCCTTATATTGATCAGAATGGATTAGGACTTGTCTCATAGCATCTAGCCCATCTTTGTGCGGTATGATGGTATACAGATTTTTCACATCTACAGTTGCTAGAGTTATGGGTCCATCTGGAAGAGAGACTTGTCTTAAATGAGTAAGAAGGTCCTGTGTATCTTTAAGGCATGTTGGTATGAGTAGAGTGGGTGTCTTACAATGATGATCAACAAATTTAGCCAATGGTTCTAAAATGCCGCGCTTGGCGGAGACAATAGGTCGGCCAGGAGGATTGAGAGGATCTTTATGTACCTTGGGCAAAGTGTACAGTAAAGGAATTTTAGGATGCAGATCAATCAAGTACTTGGCAATATGCTCATCCAACCAACCAGCACTAATATATATATATATATATACATATACACATTTTTAAAAAAAATTATTAACTATATTTTTATTTTATTTTTACTTATTCACCAGCAGGGGGACTGACTGTCAGTTCAGGCAGTCACCCGGCTGGCAGCACTATGGACACCTATGATCGGTAAGTAATATAAGGTATTGCAAACGGGGTATGTCCAGACTTTTTTACAAGCCACTTAGTCACAAACATTGGTCAAAATTGGTGTTCAAATTATTTTTATGCATTTTTAACACACAAACAAATATTAACACTAACTTTGGCCAGTGTTTGTGACTAAGTGGCTACTAAAAAAGACTGGACATACTCCTTTTACAATACCTTGGGTTGTCTACTATTGCAAATGATATGCCATCATGGGGGTAATTGTAGCGGAGAGGTAGTATAATCCACGATATCTCTGCTGGGTAACAGGAACAACAAAGGATAATCCAGGGGAATCAGCATGCAGTAATCCAAGTAGCACTGTAGTAACCCTTCCTTCCCAAGAACTAGACGACACATAGGCTGGGAGTCAACTGAGGTCTTTATTTCAGCTCCACAATTTATACAAGTCCCCATGCAAGGGGTTTCCTGAGTCCCCTCCCAGGGGCATTCCCAGAGGGGACTACATGGGGGACTTATTGTACAAGATATTTCTCCCATCAGGCACTGCTGCACGAGAGGGATCCTCCCACAGCAATGTACCATTAAGTGGATTATCCCTCCGTGCAGCAGAACCTACAATTTATATTAAAATTTATAACTCTTTGAATATACGGTCTATTTAAACGAATGGACGTTCGGTAGATAGCTGGGGTCTGAGCGCATCATTTGTGAGATTACCGCTCAGATCCCAGCTAAAACAACCAAACGCCGCACAAAAAACACATTCATTAAAACATATCTTCAAAAGACCGATTGCATGTAAGGTAACAGGATACCGAACGGCCCGGACCTCCCGAACGGCAAGAAGCTCAGCGGTGTTCATGCCGTCGAGTAGCCGTTTTTAGTACCATGCGCTCGACGACCAAACACCGCTGAGGGAACAAAGGATCCAAGATGGCCGACCGTCGCATGGTCGGTAGTCGAACGACGGCCACCTTGGAGAGCCTCTAATTATTGATTGCAACATTGTTGCAATCGGTTAATAGACGCCACACGTCTCTAAGTGTGTGGGCTATTAAATGATGGTTCATTCGGTTCACGAACGGCCCGCAAAGGTGCCGTTCGTGAAACGAAAGGAAATCAGCTATCTGCTTTCGGCAGATAGCCAAGGCAGGAAATACAGTTATACAATTGCATTACATTATACGCTGGAACACACATAACACGAAAAACATACAGGCAACCCTTAAACGACAGTACTTAAATAATGTCCAAGTGGCTAGGTTTGCCACAGTAATTCTAATTCCTGGGCTACCATAAGGTCTAAAAGGCAATATAACCAATCTGACGAATTTCAATGTGAAAAAACTGCAAAAATGTAACATGCTATATTTGACCCTGTAACTTCCCAAAAAACTCTAAAACCTTTACATTGGGGGTACAGTTTTACATGTGAGACATCGATGAATACAAATGTGTGTATTTTATTGCAGTAAAAGCAAACAGTATTACGACATTCACAGTTAAAATTGTTATGGGCAAATGCAAATATGACACGTTTTAGAATGAAATGTTGTATTTCTTAAAGTGTGTACTTTGTCTTTAAGAGATATTGCAAACTGACAAGGTGTTAGAAATGGAACATTTTGTTTTTCATAACTGTTTCTTTAAGCAATAACCTCAGTGCATAATAAGTTTGCGCCATTTTGTCCCAGACGAATTCCAATAACAATAATGCATAAACAAGCTTCAAGGCTATACTACGACTCTTTCAGTACACAATAATCCGGGAATCTCCCACGACTGCGCACTTACGACTTAGTATAAACAACAGATAACCTATTCAGACTTTAAGATGCCATCTTGAACTAAGAACTATGACGTTTGCACCCTTTAGTTATGGCCTTCTATGTTTACCAAATTAAGGGAGGTCCTAAAATGAATAAAGTAAAGGAACTACGGTAACGCTAAAATGGAGACACCTAAGGTATAAATAGGTGTACTTTTAAATGTTAAGACACAGAGGAGAGACTTGGAGACTGAGGCTGCTCCATCTTAAAATGACAGAGATGCTGACATGATGACATGTTCAGAAGGGTATGTTAACCTATTAATGATATTTGCAAGCATGTAATTTAATCTTATAAACTCTGCTATAATGGATTTTATATTTGTATATAATAAATATCCAAAAAGACAAAACTATTGCTTCCAAGACAATCCTTATTTTATATTGTATTCTCAATTATTTATATATGTTAAATAGAAGATCTCTTACTAACTATATAAAATTATGGCTAAGATATCTGTATGGTTAGCCCTACTAAGTTCTTTGCTTTAAGACATTATAGTGGTAAATAAGTGAACCACCTGCGGTTACAAAATGTCATGTAGAACTAAAAACATTACAACATTTCTTATTCTCTCACATTTTTTTTATATTTTATTCATATTAAATTATGTTTTATAGCTAAATATTTTATGTTAAATAAAGCCCTGTTTCCCCTGAATAAAATTACATATAATAAGTGTGGTGCACTTAATATGAAAGAGGTGAATTACGGTTGAACAGATATAGTCAAATTTCAGGTTTTGTTTACATTTTGTTTTGATCACAAGGTGTAAATTTGGCTCAGTCCTTAACCCCTTAACGTGGTTACGGTGTTCTATGCCATCCCGGCTTTAAAGGGCTTTAAAGCCGTTGCGGCGGCATAGAACGCCCTAACGGCTTTCTGCCCCTGGTGATCGGAGGTACTTACCTCCGCC
>OW240913.1:219149309-219166638 GCA_933207985.1 Pelobates cultripes
GCGATCCTCTTCTGGAGGGCTGCCTGACAGCCCAGGCAGCCCTCCTCCGGCAAGTGAGGCCCCCAAAGAGCGATCACATGGCCCTCTATAGCTGGCTATGGATCTGCCAGCAGGGGGACTGTCTGAAAAATCAGACAGTTCCCCTGCTGGTGGGAAAGTAAAATATAATTAATTAAACATGTTATAAAATAAGTTAAATGTATTTTTATATATATATAATATATGTATATATTATATATATAATATATATAATATATATACATATATATATATGTAACGTCATACGTAATGTATTTTAATATAGTACATATTTTAGTATTAAAATACACTTAGAATGACGTTACATATATATATAATATGTATATATTATATATAATAGATATATACACATATATTATATATATATATATATATATATATATATATATACGTCTAATTACAATAATAAATAAATAAATAAATAAAATATTGAAACAAAATTTTATATAAATTATATATACATATATAATTTCATTCTAACTGTATTTTGTTATTAATATATATTGTATATATATAGTTATATATGTAACAAAATACACTTAGAATGAGATTCTATATATATATATACATCTATCTATATATAAAATACAAATAATCGCAAATATATATATATATATATATATATATATATATATAGATAAATACATATAATTGCATAAAAGATTACATTAGTATACACGTAGATTTTAAATACCTATAAATGCATATATATTAAAATTCTACGTGTATATTTAAGTAATCTTTTAACATAATTATTATGCCAGACAACACAGGGAGAAAGTGCAGAGAATTTAATTCGCAAGCACTATATTTGACCCTGTAACTCTCCAAGACACCATACAACCTGTACATAGGGGGTATTGTTTTACTCGGGAGACTTTGCTGAACTCAAATATTAGTGTTTCAAAATGATAAATTGTATTACAACGATGATATTTTAAGTAAAAGGGACTTTTTTTGCATTTTTTTCAAACGAACAGCACTTTTATGGACTATATTATTGTCGTAATATGTTTTACTGTTTTAAAACACTAATATTTGTGTTTAGTGAAGTCTTCCGAGAATAACAGTACCCCCATGTACAGGTTTTATGGTGTTTTGGAAAGTTAGAGAGCAGTGGCGGCTCTAGACTTTATGAGGCCTTAGGCGAAATTCAAACAAGAGGCCCCCCACTAGCACTCATAGTAAAAAAACATATGGGGGTTGCATCGTGTGTATAATGAGCTGTTGTTATAATGTATGACAGGCTTGCAGCGTTGGATACAGAGGGCTAGTCTCTGTATTCACTGTTGGGGTGAGTGTGGCACTGTTGAAGGAGAAAGTGTGACAGGGCGAGGGGAGGTGAGAGTAACAGGATGAGGGAGGGTTGTGTGACAGGGTGAGTGTGGCATGGTTGGGCCCAAGTGGAAGGGTTAATGTGAAAAAGGATGAGTGTGACAGGGTTGGGGGTGAGTGTGACAGTATGAGAGAAGATGAGTGTGATAGGATTAGGGGGATTAATGTGATAGGGTGAGTGTAGAAGAGCGAGGGCCGGTAATTGTGGTATGGATGGAGAGGGTGAGAGCGACAAGTTTAGGAGAGGTTAATGTGAGCAAGGCTGGGTGAAGGGGGCATGACAGCATGTGGGGGGTGGCTGTATGTGTGTGGAATTGTGACGTGGATAGGTGAGTGTGTGGGAGGCAGTGTTGGAAAGGGTGACAGTGTGTGCAGGGGCAGTGTGTGGGAGGGGTGACTGTATGTATTGGTGACAGTGTTGGGGGCTGACAATATGGGGTGCAAGTGTGTGAAAGGGTAACAGGGTGAGAGAGCAGTGTGGAGGAATGTGACAGTTTTGGGGGCAGGGTGTGAGTGGGTGACAGTGAGGAGGAAGATGACAGTGTGGGGTAGCAGTGTGGAGGATGGTGACCGTGTGGGGGGCAGTGTGTTACAGTGTGGGAGGGCAAGGTGTGTGGGACACAGTGTAGTGAGAGCATGGTGTGTGACAGCATGAGGGAGCAGTGTGTATGACAGTTTAGGAGGGCAGGGTGTGTGACCATGTGCGTGGCAGAGTGTGTGGGAGACAGTGTGGGGGGCAGGTTATGTGGTGGTCAATGTGGGGGGCAGGTTATGTGGGGTCAGGGTATGTGGTGGTCATTGTGGGGGACAGTGTCTATGGTGGTCAGTGTGATGGTTAGTGTGGGGGCAGTGTATGTGGTGGTCAGTGTGGGGGACAGTGTCTATAGTGGTTAGTGTGGGGGCAGTGTATGTGGCGGTTAGTGTGGTGGTCAGTGTATGTGGTGGTCAGTGTGGTCATCAGTGTGGGGGGCAGTGTATGTGATGGTCAGTGTGGGGGGCAGTGTATGTGGTGGTCATCAGTGTGGGGGGCAGTATATGTGGTGGCAGGGCAATGTGGGGGCAGGGTATGTGACTGGCAGGACAGTGTGTGGACAGGGTATGTGGGTGGCAGGGCAGTGTATGTTATGGCAGGGTATGTGGGGAGCAGGGCAGTGTGGGTTGGAGGGCAGTGTATGTGGGTGGGCAGTGGGGGTGGGAGGGTAGTGTTGGGGCAGTGAGGGTGGGAGGGAAATGTTGGGGCAGTGTATGTAGGTGGGCAGTGAGAGTGGGAGGGTAGTGTATGTAGGTGGGAAGTGAGGGTGGGAGGGCAATGTTGGGGCAGTGTATGAAGGTGGGCAGTGAGGGCAGTGTATGTAGGTGAGCAGTGAGGGTGGGAGAGCAGTGTTGGGGCAGTGTATGTAGGTGGGCAGTGTTGGGGCAGTGTATGTAGGTGGGCAGTGAGGGTGGGTGGGCAGTATTGGGACAGTGTGGGTGGGAGGGCAGTGAGGTGAGTGCCAGGCAGTGCTGGAGCAGTGAGCATGGGTGGGTAGGCAGTGCTTTGGGGCAGTATTGAAACAGGAGTGCTAGGCAGTGAGGGTGGGTGAGCAGTGCTGGGCAGTGAGGGTAGGTGGGCAGTGCTGGGCAGTGTGGGTGGGTGAGCAGTGCTGGGGCAGTGAGGGAGTGGGTGGACAGTGCTGGGGCAGTGAGGGTGGAGTGAGAGCAGTGCTGGGGCAGTGAGGGGTGGGTGTAGACAGTGCTGGGAGCAGTGAGGGTGGGTGGGCAGTGCTGGGGCAGTGAGGGGGTGGGTGGGCAGTGAGGGGTGGGTGGGCGGTGTGCTGGGGCAGTGAGGGTGGGTGGGCAATGTTGGGGCAGTGAGGGTGGGTGGGCAGTGCTGGGGTAGTGAGGGTGGGCAGTGAGGGTGGGCAATGTTGGGGTAGTGAGGGTGGGTGGGCAGTGCTGGGGACACTAAAATACCTTTTTAAATTAATATAATTCCCTGGTGGTCCAGTGGCAGCAGTCCCTGGTGGTCCGGTGGGATGACTTCCGTCTGCAGCTCCGCAAGAGTTGCAGACCTTGTTCTCGCAAGAGCCTGTCAGAGCGTTGCCGTGGTAACCCGCGGCAACGTTCTGTGTGCTCGCGAGAAGCACATTACATTATTATTATTATTGCCATTTATATAGCGCCAACGGATTCCGTAGCGCTTTACAATATTTTGAGAGGGGGGGTGTAACAATAAATAGGACAATTACAAGAAAACTTACAGGAACAATAGGTTGAAGAGGACCCTGCTCAAACGAGCTTACAGACTATTGGATGATCTGCTACATGATCTGCAGCTCTGCACTCGGCATTGACCGAGCACCTGACAGTTCAGTCTGCCATAAGGCGATTTAGGCGGCCACGAGGCCCCAGCAAGCGTGAGTCCTTAGGCGGCCGCCTAAATCGCCTAATTAGAGAGCCGCCTCTGTTAGAGAGTCACATATAAGGCTTGCATTTCATTTTTTTGACATTGAAATTTGCCAGGTTGGTTATGTTGCCTTTGAGAGCGTATGGTAGCCCAGGAATGAGAATTACCCCCATGATGGCATACCATTTGCAAAAGTAGACAACCCAAGGTATTGCAAGTGGGGTATGTCCAGTCTTTCTTAGTAGCCACTTAGTCACAAACACTGGCCAAATATTAGTTTTTTGCTTTCTTCACACAAAAACAAATATGAACGCTAAATTTGGCAAGTGTTTGTGACTAAGTGGCTACTAAAAAAGACTAAACATTCCCCACTTTCAATACCTTGGGTTGTCTTCTTTTTCAAATGGTATTCCATTATGGGGGTAATTCTCATTCCTGGGCTACCACACCGTCTCAAAGGTAACATTACTAATCTGGCAAATTTCAATTTGAAAATGGAACGTTCTATATTTGACCCTGTAACTTTCCAAAACACCATAGAACCTGTTAATGGGGGGTACTTTTGTACTCATGAGACATCGCTGATTACAAATATGTACATTTTTTTTGCAGTAAAACCTAACAGTATTATGACATTAAGAGCTAAAATGTCACAATGAAATACAAATTTAAAAAAAAATTATAATTTTCTCACTTTTTTTAATTTTATTCATAATAAATTATGTTCCATATATGAATAGTTAATGATAAATTAAAGCCCTGTTTCTCCTGAACAAAATGATATATAAGTGTGGGTGCACTTAATGTGACAGCGGTGAATTACGGTTGAACAGACATATAGTGCAAATTCCAGTTTTTGTTTACGTTTTGTTTTGATCAGAACGTGCACTATTGACTCCATCCTGATGGGGTTAAGGGGTTAAATTTTTCTGCAACCGTTTGTGTTCCTTGTTTGATTCTGTCAAATTGTGAGTTTAGACATGCATTTAGAAAGTCTTGCTTTGCAATATTATACAATATCCTGTTGTGCATATTTACAAGACATTTCATATAAAGTATACAAAAACAGTGTTTCATCTAAAAATCTATATTTGAAATATAACTCAGAAGTAGTTTTGTAAATATGTATAGTATTTTTGAAAAAGAATATACTATATCAGTTCATATTCTACAAAGTATTATACTGTACAGAATGTATAGTAATAAAGTAAATGTATATGTTTTTTATTTGCCCATTGCATAGAAATCATATATACTGCCCATACTCCATCTTTCAAATGGAGCCCTTGAGGATTTTATGTCAGCAATGGCACTTGTCAACAGAAAGAAGCAAAACTATATTTCACTGTATAAAATAACTGACAAGGTAGTGAGCTCATTTTGGCAGACAATTTAACTTTCAGTCTAAGTCCCTTGGAACTGTAAAAGGACATTGAAGAGTGACTGAGAGCAGGAAGGATAGCAAATAGGGTCAGGGAAAATCTTCAGTAAATTCCCTATTGAAAATCAAATGGCAAGAGCTGATACATTTATAATTTAGACAAGGCACCATGGCCAACATTTAGAACTAAAATGAAAAAGAACCTTTCTATGGACAGACAAGTATGTAAACTATTTAAGTATGTTATGTTATTTTGAGGGGAAATGTGTTGATAAAAGATACATGTGAATACATTAACCCCTTAAGGATGGAGACTACAGTACACATTCTAATCAAAATAAAACTTTGCAATATATGTCATATTTCACCTCTTTCATATGAAGTGCACTTACACTTATATATCATTTTGTTTAGGAGAAACAGGGCTTTTAATTCACATCAAATATTCAGATATGAAACACAATTTAATATGAATAAAATCTAAAGAAAATGTCAGAAATTAAGTAATAATTTTTTTAGTTCTGCATGGCATTTTAACTGTGAATGTCTTAATACGATTTGATTTTACTGCACTAAAATACACATATTTGTATTCAGCGATATCTCATAAGTGCAACAGTACCCCCCATGTAGAGGTTTTATGGTGTTTTCAAAAGTTACAGGGTCATATATAGCACATTATATTTTTAGTTTATACATATTGAAATTTGCCAGACTGGTGATGTTGCTTTTGATATATTTGTTTGTGTGTGTTTGTGTGAGAAATGCAAAAAAACAAAAACAAATATGAATGCTAATTTTGGCCAGTGTTTCTGACTAAATGGCTACTAAAAAAGAATGGACATACCCCACTTGCAATACCTTGGGTTGTCTACTTTTGCAAATGGTATGCCATCATGGGGGTAATTCTCATTCCTGAGATACCATACGGTCTCGAAGGCAACATAACCAATCTAGCAAATTTCAATGTAAAAACTAAAATGCAAGCCTTATATTATTATGTTATGTTATTTATATAGCGCCAACAAATTCTGCAGTGATTTACAATGGGTGGACAAACAAACATGTAGTTGTAACCAGACAAGTTGGACATACAGGGACAGAGGGGTTGAGGACCCTGCTCAATTAGCTTATATGCTAGAGGGAGTGGGGTAAAGTAACACAAAGGTTAAGGATAGTATTAGACTAATGACAGTTGCAAGAGAGGAATCAGTCGGGAGCTATTAACAGTTTAATTGATACGCTTTTATGAAGATGTGGTATTAGAATGATTTTTTGAAGGAGTGGAGACTGGGTGAGCATCTAATAGAGGAGGGAAGTGAGTTCCACAGGAACGGTGCAGCCTTTGAGATGTCTTGAAGGTGAGCATCAGAGGTGGGAGTACGGACAGAAGGTAGATGTAAGTCTTCAGCAGAGCGTAAGTGCCTAGACAGGACATACTTGTGTATTAGGGAGGATAGATGGGTGGGAGCAGCATTATGCAGAGATTTGAAAGCAAGAACCAGAATTTTAAACTGAGCCCAATATCTTACAGGAAGTCAATGTGGGGACTGACAGAAGGGTGAGGCATGGGAGGTGCGGGCAGACAGGAAGATAAACCTTGCCGCCCCCATTTTATGTTTGAAAACACCATAAAATCTGTAAATTTAGGGTTTTCTTATACTCGGGAGATTTCGCTGAACACATCTAGTGTTTCAAAACAGTAAAACATGTCACAACAATATCGTCAGTAAAAGTGCAGTATTGTGTGAAAAATTAAAATAAACTGCACTTTTACTTAAAATATAATTTTTCTGATAAGCGTCACTGTTTTGAAACACTAATTTCCTGGATAATCATGGCAGCATCACTTATGAGTAGCTAAGCCCTCAAAACCAGAACAGGACAGGAAACAGAATTCAAATGAGATCAACTGTATAAAAGGTCCCGCCTCCCTTCACACACCAGTCTTTTTTCTGTCCTCAGACAGACAGGAGTTGCCTAATTTTAAACGGTTTTATTTTTTGGCCACCTTCCCATTTGCAACATTGCGTTTACCAAACAAAGTTCAGCCTCTCGTCTTTAGTTCGTGTTTAGAATGGAACTAACGGGGATAGGTTTAAAGATATTTATTTAAACTACTTTGAGGGAATCTTTAAATATTCCTTCTTTACCGTGGATATTTATACAGCATGGAACAAAGGTAAGAAGTCATGGGCATATATATTGTTATTCCCTATCTATCCCAATACACAGAGTATACGCTTAAATTCAAGGAGATTGCTATTTGACAGACTAGCATTTCGTGTAAATTTGTCACTTTTTTTTCTTACCTGATTTATGTGCTCCTTTCAATATGTTCCTCTAGTTGTTTGCCAGCTCCTTTCGTGGGAATTTATATTGCAGTTTGTGTAAATTGGTGTAAACGAATTGAAGATTATGCTAGCGTTAGTGTATTTATAATCTTAATTTTAGTAATGACAGGAGGCGAGTATTTTGCATTAACTCTCTTTACTAACTCCACACAGCAGTAAAGAAAAGTGAGAAAACATTAACCAATCAAAAATGCAGCAGGAGGTACAATATTCACAGTGATGAGGCTCCTCCCCCTCTTTCGAAAGCGACATCAGAAAACAAATTTCCCTCAATAAATCCAAAGTCTTGTAACTTGCACCAACGGGTGAACTTTCCAACTGAGCCGGTCTAGAGGCCGGAAGATGGTCCAAACGTGTCCATCCTGAGTGTGAGCTGCAATATCCTGAAGTTATGCTGAAAAAGAACGTGGAAAAAGGTTAGGTACCGATCTTGCAACTGTTTGCAGTAATGAAATAGACCAGATACAAATTCCACTGACAATGAGACATTCATAGCAGAATGACAGTAACAGATAACAGGGACATAAATAGACCTGGTACAAACATGATATCCTGCAGAGTGAGTAGGAAGATAGTAGAGGGGTGAAAGCCCACAGTGTAGGTATACTCACGTGAGAAACGTATCCCTCGCGGGTGTGGTGGGAGGGAAAATACTCGCCTCCTGTCATTACTAAAATTAAGATTATAAGTACACTAACGCTAGCATAATCTTCAATTTTACAACATGACAGGAGGCTTCATATTTTGCATTTTTAACGCTGATGAAGGAGAGACGCGGCTGCCCCCGTGTTTGGGCGGAAATAGAAGGTCCGAAAGGTCGCTTCGCGTGACCAATCCGCGGCTCGTAGGATGTCTGCCAGCGATGCGCCCACAGTGAAAGCCGCCGAGGCCGCCGCACCGCGAACGGAGTGGGCGCCGAAGGTCTCCTCCACTCCTGCCAGAGACAGGATCCATCGCACCCATCTGGCGAGGGTGGTAGTGGAGACGGGTACGTGAGGTCTAACGTAAGACACCAATAGTTGGCCCGAAGATGAGACCCGAAGTGGGGATGTGATTTGTACATATCGACGCAGAGTGGAGACCACGCAGAGCAGCGGTTCCGTAGGGAAAAAGGGGTAAAAAACCGACGAGGAGTCCGATTTGGTACGACGTGACACTAGGAAGGAAACTCCCTCGGGGGAGACCGAAAAGGCGTCAATGTCGAAAGCCCGCACGTCCGAAACTCTGCGGAACGAGACCAAACACAGAAGAAGTGTTAGTTTGGCCGACAGTTGTCGGAGTGAAAGTCTGTCGTTATCTGGCCAGTCCCTAAGGAACTGGAGAACGACCTCCACATCCCATAACCGGGTGTATTTGGGTTTGGGAGGCCTCTGGAGTCTTATGCCCCTGAGAAGACGGCATACCAGAGGATCTTTCCCGACGGGCATCCCACGGGTCGGAACGTGAGCCACCGAAATCGCGGAGCGCACAACGTTGAGGGATCGGTAAGACCGTCCCATGGAGTACAGATGGGAGAGAAAGTTCAGGATGGCTGTTACAGGTGCCGTAAAGGGATCAAAGTTCCGTTCACTGCACCAAGCGGCCCAGGAATTCCATGCTGCAAGGTAGCATCGTCTGGTTCCTGGTGCCCATGAATCCCATAAGAGGTCTCGAGCCGTCTGCGATAGGTCCTCGGTTTGCCAGGCACCCCTGAAAGAGTCCAAGCTACTAGAGTGAGGCGGTCTTCCAGAATGAGAGGATGGAGGTTCCCTCTCGGGTCTGTGAGGAGTGTCTGGTAGGACGGTATGAGGAGAGGGTCCCTGTAGGATGATACTAGGAGGTCCGGGAACCATGGTTGGCCCTGCCATAGGGGGGTGATGAGGAGCAGAGACCCGCGTTGCGTCTTCAGGTATTGTATCGTCCTTGCCACCATGGCGAATGGGGGAAAGGCATAAGCGCCCTTGAGCGGCCATGGTTGGAGAAAAGCATCTACTGCCTTGCTCTCCGGATCTGGTAGCCAGCTGAAATACTCGTCCGTCTGCCTGTTGTTGCGCGATGCGAAGAGGTCTAGGTGGAGGGGGCCCCTCCTGGCCGAGAGGCGCTGAAAGATCATTGGGTCCAGTCTCCAGTCGCTGCTGTCCCGCCAATGGCGAGAAAACCAGTCCGCTGTCAGGTTCGTCTCGCCCGGGAGATATTCTGCCATGAGGGAGATGTTCCGGGGTAGGCAAAACTGGAATATTTCTTTCGTGATCTCCGAAAGGAGTCTGGAACGGGCCCCTCCCAGTCTGTTGATGTAACGGACCGCTGAGACGTTGTCCATCCGGAGGAGGATGCAACAATTCGTCCGGTCTTTCGCTAAGCTGCGGATTGCAAACGACCCCGCTAGGAGTTCCAGGCAGTTGATGTGGAGGTTGAGTTCCTGGGAAGTCCAAGTGCCTCCTGTTGAATTGCCTTGGCAGGTGGCGCCCCATCCCCAGAGGCTGGCGTCTGATTCCAGGACTATATCGGGCGTGTTTCCGAAGATGGCTCGGCCATTCCACGCTTCCATGCTGTCCAACCACCATCCGAGTTCGTCCTTGACTTCCTCCGTCACCGGAACAGTTTGGTCGTACGAAGGGTTCTGGCGGAGAAAGGAAGCCTTCAAGCATTGCATCGCTCTGTAGTGGAGCGGGCCCGGGAATATCGCTTGGATAGATGCGGATAGTAAGCCCACGATCCGAGCCAAGTTGCGGAGTGGAATGGTGTGGCAGCGAATGGTTCTGCGTAGCTCCTTCTTGATGGCTGCGATCTTTGAGGTCGGGAGCCGTAGTGTGCTGGTCTTGGAGTCTATTTCGAAACCCAGAAATTGAATAGTCTGGGTTGGGGATACTTCTGACTTTTGGAAGTTCACCACGAAACCTAGGGATGTGAGGAGTCGGGTGGTATATCGTGTGTGTTGCGTTAGACTGTACCTGTCTGAGGAGAACAGTAGCAGGTCGTCCAGGTAGATAATGCACCGAATTCCTTGACTTCGTAGTCGAGACACTACTGGTTTCAGTAGTTTGGTGAAACACCACGGTGCTGAGCTGAGGCCGAAGGGGAGGCACGTGAACTGCCAGGGGCATCGGAACCTGAGGAATTGTCGGCAGGAAGCATGGACGGGTACCGAGAGGTAGGCGTCCTTGAGGTCCAGTCTTGTGAACCAGTCCCCGTCCTGGAGCAGATCTCGTAGAAGGTGGATGCCTTCCATCTTGAAATGTCTGTACAGTACGAAGGCATTGAGCCCCCTCAGGTTTATAACCGGCCGGAAATCTCCGGATTTTTTCTTCACTAGGAAAATGTTGCTGAAGAAACCGTTTTGGTCGTGAGCGGGTTCTATCGCTCCTTTTTCCTGGAGTTCCCGTAGTTCGCCATCGATTAAGTGGCGATCTTTCTTGGAACAGTGAATGGGGTGCGGAGGGGCGGTCTGGAACGGGGTTTCCACGAAATCTATGACGTAGCCCCGAACCGTCTGGAGGATCCATGCGTCCGTGGAGATGGCTGTCCAGTTCTCTAAAGACAGAGCAATACGACCTGCAGTACATGGGGTAAGTGGACATTGAGACACTAAGGTGCTTACCTGTGGAGAAGCGTGCTCTGCCACGGTTACGAGGTCCTCTGCCTCTGTCGGCTCCTCGGGTGTAGGAGAAGGGCTGTCTGAAACCCACTTCTGGGTAGAAGGGTTGGGGTCTGTGCGAGCGGGGGCCAGAAGGCCAAAAACGGCTGGCTGCTCGGCCCCTGTAGCGGCCAGCCCGTCCAAAAACACCCCGACTGGGGTGGCCCCTGAAGACTCGCTTCATGGAAGTGTGAGCCTTATTTAGTGAGGTGAAAATGTTTACATGCTTGTTCAGTTCCTTGAGGAAGGCCTCCCCAAACAATTTGCCCTGTGCAAGCGGTCCCAACTCCTTGGTGCCCAATTCCACCAGCTTTCCGTCAATACGGAGCAGCGCTGCTTTACGCCTCTCAGAGGAGAGGGCTACATTGGTGTTGCCCACGAAACAGAAGCACCTCTGTGCCCATTCTCGTATATCATGTGCCCACTCTTTAACCATACTGGCATCAAATTCGTCAGCCCTTGTAAAAGCATCGTCAGCCAAAAACATGATGCGGGAAAGTGGGCCAATGGAATCTAGGAGTTTGTCCTGAACTCCGTGGAATCCTTTTTCAACGCCTCTCCTGGGGTCACGGCCACCCCGAGACATGAATGTGTTCATGACCTGGTCGAATTCGGGAGTCTGAGCCACGTGGTCGGGAAGGGAAGGGCGAGGGCATTCTGAACGAAGTCGGTTGCGCACCGTTTTGTCCAGGGGTTTGCGGAGCCAACGATGCATAAATTTGGAGAGATGATCCGGGGGGGTCCAGTCCCCCGAACGCGGGTGTCGTATATTGCGAGGGTCGAATAGACGCTGGCCCGTGGGGTCCAGGATGGCTTCCCCTTCGTCATGGACCGGTGTGGGGTCATCCGGCAGTTGGGTGTCGTCCAAAAAGGTGCCCTGCAGGAGGCCCGTATGGGATCCTGTGTCCGAACCCCAGTCATTATCTTGTGAATCAGAATCTGCGGCCTGCCACTCGTCCAACACGGCCATGGAGCGTGTGTGTTCTTCCCCCTCATCCGAGGAGTAGTGGGCGGGAGTGGGTGGGACTGGCCTGTGGCGTTTGGCCGGTGCCTTGCCTTTGCCCGGGTTATCAGCCCCTTTTTCGCCCTTCCAGTGGCGTTTGCTGGGCCGTGAATCGGCCTGCGTATGGGATTCTGAAGCCTCAGAATCATAGTCATGGGCTTGGGCTTTTGTGACTTTTTTAGCCTGATCGGCAGTTGCCGTCATAACCCTGGATAGCGCTTTCTCCATAGAGGCGGAGATGGCTTCCGCGATCATGGTTTGGAAATCCGCAGTGTTTTGGGGTGTATCCATAATGATAGGAGTAGGACCGCTGTAATAGAGAAAGCACAGTAAACGTTGGGCTAGGGGTCAATCCCAGTGAGTGAAAAAGGTACCTGCAGTACCCAGGCAACCCCAGCAGGGTAGTGTGTATATGTATAATAACAATAAAATAGGAATAAGCACCCCGGCAGGGTGAGAATGATAAATCTGGCAGCAAAAGCACCAGTTTCCCCCAGCAGGGGATATTGGGTTTTTTCTGGGCCTCACCCAGTTATATATGCATGTACATATATAGGTGGCACAAAATCCACCTGATAGCAGCGGTAATTAGATGATAGGGCCTCACCCTGAATGTAGCAAAATGGCACATAAATACACTGGAGAGCCAGTAATGATAAACAGTATGGGGCCTCACCCCAATGCACAGTTTTATAACCTTATATGGGAAGGCTGACTGACCTGGGGACCCCTGCCTGATTGCGTCCGGTATTGAGGTGATCGGGTGCCGAAATGAAGAGACCGCAATGCTCCCAAGATGGCGGCCGTGGATCTCGCGAGACGCGAGATCCAAGATGGCCGCCGGAGAAAAAACGGGAAGTAATTTCCCGCCGTGCGGTAGAAACAGCGCGGCTGTGAAGCCGCGAGGTGGGGAACGGGTGGAGGAGGGTGAGCGTTACCCTCAGTTAGGAGGAAAACGGTCGGTCCGACGGCGGGGAAAAAGCCGGCGGACCGCGTGGGAACGAAAAGGGGGGGAAAAGGCCCTGAGAAAAAGGGACAAAAAAGGAGAAAAAAAACCCCCTCCCCAAGGGATAAAGTCCCAGAGAGTAAAACGTCTAAGAAGATGTATAGTAACTATCTATGTAAATACAAATATACAGTACATAGAAATACAGTAACTACAAATGTAATATAGAGCAAATATAATAAGTAAAAGGGAAGAGCCAAAAACTCTGACCTGTTTGCTGATGGAGCAGTAAAGAAAGAGGGGGAGGAGCCTCATCACTGTGAATATTGTACCTCCTACTGCATTTTTGATTGGTTAATGTTTTCTCACTTTTCTTTACTGCTGTGTGGAGTTAGTAAAGAGAGTTAATGCAAAATATGAAGCCTCCTGTCATGTTGTAAAATTGCCGTCCTGTACGCACGAATGCGCATGCGTTTGTTTCTATTTATTTTGTGTGGTTTCTTTATTCTTTCTTGTCAATTCTTGCATTTGCTTAAATTCGTGCCTTTACGTGCCAATTAGTTTTTTCTGCAATAGAACTGAAGCAATCATTCTGTGGCTGCCTGAGAATAGATTTCAGTATTTCCAGGTTAGTATCTAATAGGTGTAAATTCAATCTGGATAGATTAGTTCTTTCCTGTAATAAAACTAAAACTAAAAATTCTCTCTTCTCTCTACAGTATGGCATCTCCTTCTGCCTCCAGACACTCATTATCTAGAAACCCAAGGTGAGCCAATGAACTATAATTATATTGGTGATTAAAAATGAGCAAATGGGCCCAAACATAGTCAGATTACCTTTTATTCTCGTTGCAGCCCAAGCAGAGATCCGGACAGATCTTCCAGGAGAAGAGCAATCTGTGTGTGCTGTAAACAGATAGCACCAGAAGGCAAGAACCTATGTATCAAATTCCTATAATGGATCACCTGGCACCCCGACTGGGTACCTCCATTAATGGATGCTCCTGGCGCTTCCTGAGGACTCCAAGCACTGCAGCAGACACCATAACCACCGTAGACTCCTCCAGAGAGCAAGGCAGGAACAAGCTCTTACAAGAGCTAAGTAGTGATTTAGCAAGGGAGTATGACAAGCATAGCAATCCCTTGTAGCAGATTCCCCCAATAAGAGACGGCACTCCAAATTGAGGGTGAAGTAAAACTAAGGTTTTTAATGACACATACTCTGCTTTTATGACCATTCTACAAACATAGTACCACCCACAGGGTTTTGAAGTACAACCAATCAATACATACAATACACTCAGACACTCCCACACAAAATCCTCCCCTCTGCCTGTGATATAATTACTGAACACAATGGGCTAACGTAATTATCACAGGCACAATATTCATAACTCCAAAAGTATACATCACATTCACATAAAACTTACATTTTCAGAATCAGCATACTCCATTTGTCAAAATCATACAAATTTTTCCAGTGGGTCAAAAGTTAGTTGGAAGTCCCTTTGTGACCACCTGCAAGCATGGCTTGGGTGTGGTAAGTCAATTATCTGCAGCATACAGAAAATTGCTCTATTCACAACAACAGTAAAAACACATAAAAATACATAATTCCTATCATACTGAACAGAACCCTACATTCAACCTATCCTCAGATAGCTTGGATATGAGCGCTCACTATATCCGAACAGCGCTCAGATCCATGAACACAGTCAAATCGCCATGGGGTTTAACCATAGCAAGGGCTGATGAGAGACAGAGGAGGGGCAAAACAGCAAGTTCCAACTGGTCTGGCAGTGTCCCTGGGACAACGCCCTGCTGGAGAACAATAGACAGGAAACGGAGGAGGGGCACACCATGTATTCAAAGGGGCAGAAAAGGTGTTTCAAAATGAAATAAGCCCAAATAAGTTTCTTAAAGGGCAATACATCCCAGGGGCCATAGTCACATGGCATCTTCTCCAATGCCCAGTTGCGAGGCTGGTTCTGCCACAATGCCTAACTGAGATTGCTGAATAAAATACTAAAAAAACATCTCCTCAAGAGGAGCTAAAGGTCTGGATTTTCCAAGCTATTGTGGAAGGCTTTAAATGACCACTATAGTGCCAGGAAAACATACTCATTTTCCTGGCACTATAGTGCCCTGAGGGTGCCCCCACCCTCAGGGTCCCACTCCCGCCCGGCTCTGGAAGGGGGAAAGGGGTTAAAACTTACCTTTTTCCAGCGCTGGGTGGAGAGCTCTCCTCCTCCGATCCTCCTCTTCTCCTCCCCGTCGGCTGAATGCGCACGCGCGGCAAGAGCTGCGCGCGCATTCAGCTGGTCACATTGGAAAGCATTCAAAATGCTTTCCTATGGACACTGGCGTGCTCTCACTGTGAAAATCACAGTGAGAAGCACGCAAGCGCCTCTAGTGGCTGTCAATGAGACAGCCACTAGAGGAAATAGGGGAATGCTTAACCCATTCATAAACATAGCAGTTTCTCTGAAACTGCTATGTTTATGAAAAAATGGGTTAACCCTAGCTGGACCTGGCACCCAGACCACGTCATTAAGCTGAAGTGGTCTGGGTGCCTAGAGTGGTCCTTTAACCCCTTAAGGACACATGACGTGTGTGACATGTCATGATTCCCTTTTATTCCAGAAGTTTGGTCCTTAAGGGGTTAAAGCTAAAGCTAAAAGCATGGGTTACTCTAAACGCTCTAAAATTGAGACAATTTCTTCAGAACCAAGCTCAAGTTCAGAATAAAAAGCAGGAGTTCTGAAGAAGATGAGGAGGAAACGTATCACAGGCATGTAGACTCCAGAATGGTGGACAGGCTGATTCTTCTTATTAGAGACATTAAAAATTTGGTCTTTTTGGAAATGCTGGAATTCTATACCAAAAATAGATGCAGCATTAATACAGAGCGTACCACTCTCCCTATAGATTGCTAGCACGCCTGGGGAGCAGATTATGCATCTAAGTCATATTTATGTTCTCTTCCTTTTCAAGGAGAATTGCTATTTGGGAAGGTCTTAGATGAGGCTATACAAAACGCGGCTGATAGCAAAAAAGCATTTCTTCCCCAGTAAAAAAGACATCTGATTTATTCTTCATCAAAAGAGAGATGCTATAAAGACTGGTCATTTCGTGAAAGCAGAACATATAGACCAGACAGGGAGTATTATAGATATTCCACTTGGAGGAATTATCAATTCACATCCTCCTCTGCGGCAAAAGCCTCAAGAGGAAGAGGACAACGCACCTTTATCAAGGTGTGCTGGTTTAAGAAGGGGTCATTGGAGTAAGACTTCAATTATTTTACCCCACCTGGACCAAAAATATTACAGTCTCCTGGACCTTAAATATAATAGAAGAAGGTTACAACCTGTAACTTGCAGAGCTGCCAATATAAAATATTTTAAAAGAGTCAAAGGTCTTGACTCCTACACAGAAAGATGCCAGGCTACTTATTATCTCAAAGCTCTTAGACCAAAGGGTTATAGAAGAAGATCCTTCAACAGAAAGATTCAATGGAAGATACTCAAGAATATTTACAGCCTCAAAACCAAACAAATGGACACTCATAATAGACCTAAAAAATAAATCTGGAACTCAATAGATCTCAGGGATGCCTACTATCAGATTCCAGTGCATCCACTACACTTCAAATTCATGAGATTTTTTTTTATTTTTGGCAGGCATTACCAATTCAAATATCTTCCCTTCTGTCTGAGCTTGACCCCCAGAACTTTCTCAAAGATTTATTGACCCTGATAGCCTTTTTAAGAACGTAAGATTTGAGGATTTTTCATTATCTAGATGATATCCTTATATTAGCACAGTTTTTCTACAAGGCAGTACTTCACATAAAGATGGCTCTCCAGTGTCTCCAAAACCATGGTTGGATTTTGAATATGAAAAAAAGTTCTGATTCCATCTCACCGGATTATATGTCTGGGAGCCAAAAAAGACATCATGAAAGAAAAGGTAAATATCTCTTCCGACAGAAGTTCCCACATTCAAGAGAAAATCCAGAATATCCTGAAAAAGAGATCCACATCAGCAAGAGATGATATAAGTCTACTAGGATCCGTCACTTCCACCATATGACTAGTGAGGTGATCTCATTGGAATTCCAGGCCAATTCAAATGAATTTCCTTCTTCAATTCAGAAAATTAGACAACAATTGGGACCAAGAAATCCTGCTTCTACAACAGATAAAGAACCATTTAAGGTGGTGGCTATCCAGTCACAATCTCCAGAAAGGGTTTAAAAGAACCAAACTG
>OW240913.1:219170008-219247833 GCA_933207985.1 Pelobates cultripes
TATTCTACGTTACAGAATTATCTGAGATATTTCCACATGGAAGAAAAAACTATTGTATTTTGAGCTATTTTTGTGAACAATTAATATTTTAATGGAGATTAATTTATCTTACAGTTTTATCCTTCGTTAGCTTAATGTGTTGCCGTATATCATTTTTAAGATGTAATAATCCCTCTAAATTTTCCCAACAGTGAAATGCAGTGAAAAAAAAAAAAAAATGTTTACAGCCTAATGCCTCCATATTCATAAGTGTAAGAATTTCATAAACTGCAGATAAGGCTTCAAGCTAAGGCTTAGATTTACACTTGTATATGTTTTATAAAGGAAAAATCAGATTGTAAAATAGACACAAATCGTTGAAAAATCTGTGAAGTAGGTCAAACAGGCATGTTTGTCTCCTGCCACAGATTAAGTTTAATGTATCCTTTCAACAATACATGTCTATTGCTCTAAATTCTAGTGATCTAATGGAGGTGAGGTGGCTTTGTGAATTATAGGACTATAACTTGCGTTCATTCCCGATTAAAATATATGTAATTCATAGCAGTGATAAAGTATATTCACAGAAATGTTTTATTAGTCGTTCCTATTCTACAGATTTTAAGTACCATCTTTTCCATTTGTGATTTGTCTAATCTGCCACAATGTCTGTTGTTAAAGGGACACTCCAGGCACCCAGACCCCTTGTGCCCATTGTAGTGGTGCGGGTGCCAACTACCACCACCCATAACCCTGCAAGTGTAATTATTGCAGTTTTTTATAAACTGCAATAATTACCTTGCAGAGTTAACTCCACCTCAAGTGGCTGTCTACTAAACAGCCACTAGAGGGCACTTCCCGCATCATAGCACAGGAAACCTGTGCTAGAGCGTCGCTGGACGTCCTCACGCTATGTGAGGACCTCCAGCGTCGCTCATTTTCCCCATAGGAAAGCATTGAAAAGCATTTTCAATGCTTTCCTATGGGGAGCTCTAATGCGCATTGCCGCACATGCGCATTAGGTTTCCCCGGCCGGTGTGACGCAATGCAGAGGAGGAGCAGCGGCGGAGGAAGAAGCAGCGACATGGGACATGTCGCTGCCTCTGGTAAGTGACTGAAGGGGTTTTTACCCCTTCAGCAACCGGGGATGGGAGGTGGGAGGGAGAGGGGACCTGCAGTGCCAGGAAAACGGATTGTTTTCCTGGCACTGGAGTTTTACTTTAAGCGTTTTATATTTGTATTGAGGATGGATGGCTGTCAACCATCAAAATCCATTTCCGCTATTACTTAAGTAAATGTTCATTACATTAAAGGGTCACTTCCAGTATCATAAAAACGAAAACTGCACAGGATTGATATAAGCCACCCCAGAACTCTAATTCCCTTGGTTGCTGATGATTCCCCTATGATGCGGCTAGAAGTGGAGCTACACCACCTCCAGCACCAGAGGGGTTAATTTCTGAATTGCAACATTTCAAAGTGAAACACTGCAGATTCCAGGCACACATGCAGATTCCGGGCACCATGACCACTTCAAGTCACTGGAGTGGTCATGGTGCTTTCATTAAACCTTTAACAAGAAACAACTATTCAGATATTTACAACAATGAAAGTATGCCAGTAACAAGTTTAAAATAATATGACTAATATTAGGGTGTTTTTTTTTTAAAGGAACACCCAGGGCACCATAACCACTACAGCCACGACTTCCAATCTATCCCTTTAGGAGAGTCCAGTTAGCTCTACAGAGCTAAGCAGAACCATGTAGGACTGTGCTCACAGGCTGAGAATGTTCTTTTTTTTTTTACAATTCTTTATTTTTGTAGTGCATAGTTCTTGGTACAGGAATTCAAAGACATTGTGAATGGTAGCATTAGAAGGAGAAAATCAGAGGGTTAAGACATGTCAAAAACACTGCACTTTTTTTAATCAATCAATTACATGCAAATAAACAATATCTCTTCAAATCAAGCATGGTTTCAATGTGTGGGAGTCGCTAATATTGCGATGGAATTGCACAGGTTTTTTATGAAACATGTGAGCTTCAAAGCGCTGGCACTTACTCAAGAAAACAGTTAAGATAAAATAAAATAAGTGAGACACTAAAGTATGTTCATAAATTGACCCCTAGGAAGGGATCTGGTATGGTAAGTCTAATGGATGTTTTGGGGTATCCCTGCTTTTACGTTTATCCCGATATGAGGGATGTGCTTAGAGCAGCCAGTGAAGGAATATTGACCCCTTAAGGACACATGACATGTCATGATTCCCTTTTATTCCAGAAATCTGGTCCTTAAGGGGTTAAACAATTAATCTGTCAGTATTTCAGAACTGCTTGCAAAACATAACTGAAAGGAAGTCACAAGCTATGACAGTTTCTATGTATCAGGAAATGCCTAACCACAATGTATATGTAATATTTTGTAAGATTAGATTATTGAATGTAACAGCAGAAACTGCTTCCTCTTTTATGTATCTTGTGTAACCTTTTTGTAACCTTTTGTAACCAATATTCGTGACAAATATTGTATAAATACAGAGCATTTTGAATACATTGTCAGAAGATTATGGAAAGCAAAGAGTGTGCGTCTGGTTAATACGCTTCCATAAAAATCTTCCCTGAATATTCAGCTGACAATCGAGGGTTGGAGAATAGTGACCAGAGGGACCGAGTCACCAGAGTAGCAGATTTACCTTTCAGCTTGGTGTCAGAAAGTGGGATTGTAGCCAAAACCATTTTGGGTGAGTAGTAATTCCTTGTGTCTATCTTGACGCCCTGAATCTATGATCCCCATGGTTTTGTAAGTCTACATCATTTTAGGAAAGGTTATTTAGTATATGTGTTTTCTGTGACTCAGTTTTACATAAGGTCCCGTTAAATTAGTCTAGTAAGGGAACTAGACAGAGAGATATATGTATTTCTAGTAAGTGAACTAGAGAAGGTCTAATAAGAGAATTAGACAGATAAAAGGAAGTCTATAAAGTGATATAGACAGAGAATTTAGTATATAAGTGAATATACTACGATAGTGTGCACAGAGTTTCAGGTTCACCTTGTCCACCCTCTAATTGTCATTAGTTAAGTCTGGTTCTGAGTGTGAATAAGTGTTTGAAAGATTTGTCCTAGGAATGGGAAATTACCATGTAAGAATATGAAGTAGTTAACTTTTCTTGTTCATATGTATTTTATGCTTAAATAAGGTTTATAATCATTAGTGCTGACTGTAAGGATATGAAATAGTTAAACTCTTTTTGCTTTATATGCTAGCCCTGAAAATATACTCACTGAGAATCTTGTTAAAGCACATTTGTAGTGTCCATGTCTTTATTGCAAACAATGATTCTCCATCAATTGGGTGATTGTCTATATTGGGGACACACTTTGGTAAGTTAGTAGTGTGTCCACCCTGAGTCAGCAGTATGGGAAATGTAAGTTCTGGTCCTGAGTGACCAATATATATACATATATATATGATAGCAGTACTGTATATTAGACAAGAACTGACTCGCAGGTTGTACCTGATAGACCTACTTAAATCTTTTTACTTTATTCTTTCTGTCGCATAGAAGTATAAGTTTATTACTCTGTTTTATTGCAAGTTATTTCACATGGGATCTGTGTGCCTGGTATGATTGTTACTTTAATACCATAAGCCCACTACACTTTCTATGAGAGTGGGATAGTGTAAATGTGTTACATTGTTTGCATGATGAGCTCAGTATTTTTAGAACTGAGACAAAAAGTCACTTCATTAGTATTTGAACGTTAATTCCCCATATGGGATTAATTGTATAGAAACACCAATCAGCACATCTTCCCTGCCCTGTGTGTTTGTTGCAAAGGATCCATACCATTAATATGATTTTTGTTTGTAAATAAGAGAGCAACATTTACATTTTCAGCGGTCCAACACATGCTTCATTTTGTGCTGTAAGCTAACCTTTTTATTGCTACAGATGCTTTAAATGATTCAGCTACTGCATATGTTTTGTGTCTTCTATGTCTCACATTATATGTGTTCTGTTCTTTTAAATTGTGGTATATAGCCTGGATCAGAGATTATGGACAAAGGTTTCTACCTGTTTTACTAAGGCTCTTGGAGACTGACCGGTCTAAGGTTTGCCATGCCTTTTAAACATGGTATAGAATAATTTTTTTTAAGTCTCTGAGAGTTCTGTAAGATTCTGGTGAAACCATGTCTGTGTAATCTGGTCCAAATGTTTGCTCAATTTCTATAAGATTTAAGTTGATGCAGCATCACTTCAGATTAGTTAATGGAAGTTTCATACAAATATTTGAGTTATGAGTGCGCTATATAAATGGATCCTTTCTCTATATACAATACTATAGTAGATTAAAGTAATGAAGTTAATAAGAATTAAAAAAAAAAAAAAGTATACATAAGAATCCCTAAAATAAATCTAATATAAACTAAAATTGGTATACCTTACAATAATATGTTCTGAGTACAGCTGTTAACTGTTTATTCTGTGTAAATGGTGATTGTGATAATGTGTGAAGTGTGCAGCTTACCTGGAAAGTGGTTTAATTTATATGTTGCTGTGTTGTTTTAAATTATATGTGAATCAGTTTGTCTCAGTTTAGTGATACTGATACAAATGCCAGCCAAATAACCCAGCAAATAACGGTTTTATTAGCTGTTGAATACTAGCATTCTGGCCAAGAATAGTTGGAGTAGTTCTATGAGCTCAGAGAGTGTTGTGGTCTGATATAGCTATATGGGAATGGAGATTTGGAGGTGTTAGTTTAAGACTGCTTTCATATTGTGTCTACCCGTGTTTCCTAGGAGGGACACAGAGTGTGTAGTTGTGTGCTCATGAATGTGTTTTCTATATTGGCATATCTGCTGGGTACCCGATACGTGTATCTACTACGTCTGTTTTGTGAGATGTCTGTTTTGTGAGATGACATGTAATATTACATTGAATGCTGAGTATGAGTTATATGGTTTGAAATGAATTGGTGTGTTATGTGTTTCATGTATTTTATTGTCCATTGTGTAGGAGTTTAACTAGCAGAGTGATTTGCATATCATTAACGCAAGCATTTAGTGTTTTTACAAAAGGTGAAATGCTGTCCAGCCGGCTAGAATGAAACAATTGTATGCTATCGCTCTGGAGCACGAAAAGCGCTTGTTACATCCCACGTGAAAGGGGCCCCGCAAACTTCTGCTGTTCAAATCGTGGCTCCACATTTCCATTTGCAAACTGATTAATCCTGAAAGTCATTCTTTTACTGATAAAAAGGATTGAATGGACAAGATGTCTCTCCCTCATAAAGGAGTTCTAATAGGGGAGTATTGTCCAGCTCAGAGTTAACTCTACTTTTAAAGTATATTGCATTGTTTGTGTCAAAGTAAGATTCATCTAGTATGCCACCTTGATTATGGGGTAATAATAAAATGGTATTTTAATAGAGATTAGACAATTTCTGAAATTTATAAGTGAGGTAATTTTAATCTCCTAAACTACTGTATTATATTTGTATGGGTAAATTGAAAGCATTTTGCAGATCCAGAAGAGCATTAATAAATAATATAATAATCTCACTAGGAGCCAAATTATGCAAAGAGGCTATCCAAAGTATGCACTAACGGGTTAAACTTGTTTTCTTGATAAGCGTATAACATTTAGTTTTGTGGTTAGACTTTTGATACTCAATTTGAAATATGTCCCAATTACATCCTTGCATGGCACCAGGTACAGGTAGCAATATGTGTTTTAAAAATTTGCAAGGTCTTAGTGTTTTCAATATATTATAATAATGGAAAAGTACCTAACCGCATGTCTGCATTACGCTCATGACACAGACTGTCAGTATTGCAAGCCCTATATGAAGGCTATGCTTTCATTGTTGATGTATATACCCCTAGACAACCTTGCTTTATATACAAAATTTAACTATCCATACAGCCTTTAAAAGCTTATTAATATTATATCTGTGTGGTACACAAAGAGGGGGCTGTGAGTTAGGTAATCCCATCCTGCATATGGAATAAAGGCAGAGGTAGAGGATTTAGTCAAAGGGTCTAACTTTTGTAGAGGTAACAACTTCAGCATTGGTGGAACACACTGTTCTAATTGTGGATAGCAGGGTCACTGGAAAAATGAGTGCCCAAACCCACCCCCACAGATTCCTCAATACCAACCATAGCTTCCAACCTATACCCACACCCAACAACCCCAGCCTAATACACAGATGGTTCATGTTTGTAATATTTTATATAGTTTTAGGTGTTAATCCAAGAGTATTGAATTATTCGCGAGTATTAAAGTAATTAATTTTGAATATCAAATCAAGGTTCCAGTTTAGGAACAGAGTTTTATTGGGAATTATCCCCATATGTATATGTTAGTGTTTTAATATTCATCCTAACAAGGATTTCTATAGAGTGAGTGCTACTCTTATCCGTGCAAAGGCATTCCAAAGGGGTATTATGTAAAACTTTATAGAAGACAGATTGCATAAAATATAAGCAAATATAAGAGAGGTACATGCTAAACGAGTTAAGGGTTTAACCTTAATCTCTAATTTAAGTTTTAGCCTAGGTAATTAATTAATGATGTTGTATTGATCCTTGTGTTTGTATGATTGTAGAGACCGTCCTGGAGTGTTTGTGCCGCCTGATTTCTGGGACTACACACCAATCTCTCTGGCTGACCATGCAATAAGTATTTTGCAATTACATCTGTTTGGTCATTATCCATGCAGGCCGAAGAAACTGAGATACTTATTTATGAGGACATAAACTTTGCACGCAAGAACCTGGAAAGTCCTGAAGGTGCAGTGCTGTCTAATACCGCTGGTTCTGTAATAACCCTTTCAACCATTGGGGTGTTGCACAGAGCTTTGTGGTGAAAATCCAGCAAACAAAAGAAGAACTAAGAACTATATGGAAGCTGACATTGTCTTGTTGTCAGCCATATTGCTACCCTTAGCCATTTTTATGGAACAAAATGTTTGGTGTCTAAACTGATTTCTTTATACTCTGTGAAAGACTTATTCTATTTTTCTGAACTATGCTGAACTATTGAACTATTTTTATTTTTGTAGAGTTAGCCAGAGAGAGAGGAAGTGTTAGCTGACCCAGGGATGGATGTACTATGTGTGTTTTTGATATATGTTGAGTGTGCCAGGGATGGATTCCCATGTTTTGAGGAACTGCGTGAGGATATGACTGGTTTTGACTGGACTTTTGGAATAGGGAAATGGTTAAAAGATATAGGACGCAAGGTCCTGGTTGTGCTATAATATAGTTGCTATAAGCCCAAGTTCCATTCTGTCTTAAACATCCATTTTCTATATATCTGTCTGCAAAAGTATTAAGTGTTTTTGTTTTGTTTTTTTTCTGCTGAGTTTCTGTTTCTTGTAGACCACATGATTGCTTGGGAATGCCATAATGTGGAAATTTCTCTGTCTTGGGAGAATGTTAACCGATGATATGAGCAATACATATTGCTCAAAGAGGGGTAACAATTGTGATTATTGGGGCTCAGTTGGATGGAACACCGGGACAGATTGGGGTTATACCTTAAATATTGAAAACCCCAGTCCTGGAGATCAAGGTATTTATATTCTTGTTAATCCTCTAAAGCCCCACATTCAAACCCTTGGTGATATGATGGCCATAGCAGATCCCACGTTTGGAGATACCACAGCGTTAGAAACAGGGTATGCAGATACAAACCTATGGCTGGAATGGTTGAGATATAATGCCCATTCCAGCAATAGGTCAAACTGTTATGTATGTGGTAGTGCCAGACCTCATCTAGGAACTGTACCCTTACATGTCCCTGATGAGTACTGGGAATGTTTCCTAAGTTTGTTTTCAGGTATCACTGTTAATACTACAGAATGTGAAGAATGGAAAAAGGGTCACCCTATTGGTGAACCCAAGTTTAATTTAAATGATGTTGTCCCAGTATATCCTGGTAATTATACTTGTTTTCAGGGAAATAATAATGGTAAGGTGGGTACACAATTTGATAACTTTTCTTCAGGATTCTGCTCCGCCTACAGTAATATTACCTTAGTGAATCAAACACAATCTATATAAAAATACGTTCTAGACTCCCCACCCCCTGGAGAGGAGAATGTGCCCCAGCCAAAATAATCATGCCCCTCCATATATTTGGCGACTCTCTCCCTGAAATTAAGGTTGTAACTGATTCCACAAGAAGGAAAAGGGAATCCCCACAAGGTAGTTTCGACCCACATATCTATCTAGATGCCATTGGTATTCCAAGAGGGGTTCCTAATGAATTTAAAGCTAGAGACGAGGTAGCAGCAGGATTTGAATCAATATTTCCCATTATAACAGCTAACAAGAATGTTAACTGGATTAATTATATATATTATAATCAGCAAAGATTTGTAAATTATACACGAGATGCATTACAAGGTCTTGCTGAACAATTACAGGCTACCTCACAAATGACTTTCCAGAATAGAATGGCCCTTGATATGATTTTAGCAGAAAAGGGAGGAGTCTGTAAATTACTTGACTCCAGTGTTTGTTGTACCTATATTCCAGAGAACACTGGCCCTAATGGTAAAGTAACCCTAGCTATAAAGAAATTGGAAGACCTGTCCATAGAAATGAAGAGGAATTCAGGTATTGATCACCCATGGGCAGATATGTTTAAGTTTGACAGTATCCTAGACTGGCTAAAGAATATTGCAATACTTATTGTTATGGTTCTGATCCTTGCTCTACTTGTTTATGCTATTTTCAAGATTATTGTATTCTGCATTTACAAACATACAAGCAACACTGTTCCTGTAAAATCCCCAGCTTGAAATGATGAGTATCTCCAAATGTATACACATAACCGAAGCAATGGTGAACATACTGATACAGATCTATAAGTTTGTGGTGCTGGTCAGATGCCTAGTCCTATGCTATGGGAATAGTGGCCGAAGACATAATGAAAGACCTGCAGGATTGGCTAGCAATCCTGAATATACCATGGCAGATGGCTGGTTGTCTGACCAGGACTCCTTAAATAGGGTATGAGCAAGATATTGCTCAAAGAGGGGGAAATGAAGGAATATTGACCCCTTAAGGACACATGACATGTCATGATTCCCTTTTATTCCAGAAATCTGGTCCTTAAGGGGTTAAACAATTAATCTGTCAGTATTTCAGAACTGCTTGCAAAACATAATTGAAAGGAAGTCACAAGCTATGACAGTTTCTATGTATCAGGAAATGCCTAACCACAATGTATATGTGATATTTTGTAAGATTAGATTATTGAATGTAACAGCAGAAACTGCTTCCTCTTTTATGTATCTTGTGTAACCTTTTTGTAACCTTTTGTAACCAATATTCGTGACAAGTATAGTATAAATATAGTGAATCTTGAATAAACGATCAGAAGATTATGGAAAGCAAAGAGTGTGCGTCTGGTTAATACGCTTCCATGAAAATCTTCCCTGAATATTCAGCTGACAATCGAGGGTTGGAGAATAGTGACCAGAGGGACCGAGTCACCAGATTAGCAGATTTACCTTTCACCATGTAGATGACATAACGACAGGTGAATTGGAAGTAGCTTAGAGGCATTTAGAATGTCTGTTTTGCTTAACAAAGCTCCCACAACTGCAGATATGATGGTTTGAACAACGTCATCTATCGTGGTGTACTGTAAGAAGAATTCTTCAGATGGAATCAATTAATTCAAGCTGGGAATGGTGGAGGAGTGAGGTGCTGAAAGATCAATAATCAGTCTCTTTTTTTTAAAGAGTGTTTTCCAGTTGCAATACCTGTTGGGTTTGTACGCCAATTAGAAAATGGGGGTGAGGAAAAGGGGCCTATGATGAACCCTTGATTCAGTTCCTGCTTTAACAGTGAATCAACTGAACCTGGGTCGTTGACAGCTGACTGTAGGTTTTTACTTTCAGTGATACTGGATGGTAACGCTACGATACCCGTGTGAAAGCCCTCAGAAAATCCTGAAACCAAGAAGTCAGTGAACTGTGGTGAAGGGTGAGATGCTAAAGGTTGAGACAACTGAATTATATTTACAGATGTGAAATACTGTTTGGAATGTAATTTATTAGGGCACATGGTCTTGGAATGAGCATGGAAAAATAGGGTACACACATGTAACAATCTACAAGCACTAAACCCGCAGGCCCCTGCATTGAAATTATTGCAAATCTGAGATTTGCCAAGGAATACAATAGGCCTGCCAAGCTTATCATTTATGACCTTCTCAGATCTTGCAGGCAACCCAGGGTTTTGCTGAACTGCGACTGAGGTGTCAGCGGGACAGAGGTTAGTACTGTGGGAGGTTGAAGAACATAAAGCACAAGCTGGTGTCCTGAGGCCGGCGAAATATCTGCAAAACAACTCTGTATCCAGCTTACTCCAATTAACAACAGTATTGAACTGGGCCAGAGTTGCTGCCGCCTTAGCTGAAAAAGACCTATGATAATCATAGAAAGCATATCCGCCATATTTGTGCCCCAAGTCAACCAGCTTGTGCATGTATGTATCCAATTCTTCTCTTCTCTGAGGCCAATTGGTACATACTACATCTCTATAGATACCAAATGCCAGTACGAACTCGGGGATGGTTAGTTTTTTACTGAGTCTGGGATCTCTGGCTTTGAGGACTACCGATAGGTCCCCATAAGCATAGGTCTTGTTCTCCACTAGATCCTGAGCAGCAATAAGGAGTGATATCAGATTCACACCCTTACCCTCGAGGATATCTTTACGTATCTGAGGAGGCACCATTTGAGCAGGTGTGATCATCAGTGTATCTATCTGTGATACGGGACCAAAATATTACCCTGTAGAATTGCTGTAGGGATGTAGCACTGGACAATGGTGGGTTAGTTGCCGAATTCGAATCTGTCAGTTCCATCTCTGATCTGGCCCATGGAAGATAGCAGAGAGTTCATCATGGTCTGTAAGTCGGGCATGTTGATGGTACCACTAGACCCTTCCCCTGCTCCAGTGTTATTGCTGTTCGTGTGCATCAATCTGAACAATTCCGCTTTAGCCGAGAATGGAATTCTTCTTCTCCTTAGTTCCGCTTGTATGCGTGGTATGGTCCATGACCTAATTGATGAAGGGCTGGCAGATTCTTGTCCTCTAGAAGGTGAACCAGACCTAGCTGGAGTGCAAGGAAGTGAAAGCTCATCTCCTCCTTCTGGAGCTTGTGACATACTAAAAAGGAAAATCTGAGATTTAGAATGTTTACCTGTAGGGTATTGGCTCCTGACTAGTGCCAAGTGGCGAAGATATTTCCTTCAGTGGTGATAGAGAGGCTCTATCTATACGTTGGACCAAGGGGCTATACCACGGAACAAAGTGGTGGGATGTCGGCCTCTCCGTGAGGTGTAAAAGAAGACAGAATTGGCCGTGACCGGTGAGGCTAGGATATTCTCTCGAACAAAGCGCTTTATCTATAGCAGCTAGGAAAGCATTATGGTTCTGCTTCTTGGATGATGACTCATCCTCAACCTCTAGAAGGTGAACCAGACATAGCTGGAGTGCAAGGAAGTGAAAGCTCATCTCCTCCTTCTGGAGCTTGTGACATACTCAAAAGGAAAATCTGAGATTTAGAATGTTTACCTGTAGGGTATTGGCTCCTGACTAGTGCCAAGTGGCGAAGATATTTCCTTCAGTGGTGATAGAGAGGCTCTATCTATGCGTTGGACCGAGGGGCTATACCACGGAACAAAGTGGTGGGATGTCGGCCTCTCTGTGAGGTGTAAAAGAAGACAGAATTGGCCGTGACCGGTGAGGCTAGGATATTCTCTCGAACAAAGCGCTTTATCTATAGCAGCTAGGAAAGCATTATGGTTCTGCTTCTTGGATGATGACTCATCCTCAAATTCTGCCACTCTATTTGAAGGGGAGCTGCTGTTTGGGAACACTTTTGATGAATCTATTAAGAGGCATATGAGGGCTGCAAGGTATTTACCTCAGGACTGAAGATCCAGGAATCCGGTTCCTCAGGGTCAGACAGGATAACCTCCAGTGAACAGCATTTCTGAGAAACAAGGAATTACTGACCCTGCAGGGTATACTCCAGAGGTAACTCGTGGCAGTTGGTAACCTGCCTTTCAAGGTTATAATAGAGCTATGAAGAAGGTATAGCACTGAAGCTTCAGACACAAGAGTCAAGAGAATTCAGACAGATGAATCCAAGGTAGAGCACTGAAGGAATATGTATGAAACCTTCTGGACAAAGATGTGCTTTCTTAGGTCCCTTAACAAGAGCGGTTCCTGGGAGATTATTTGTCTCTCTTCTGATGCTAAAAGTAAAGGTACATGAAAGTCCATATTGGACCTAACAAGGGCCAACAATAGGCTGAATGACAGAGCCTTTGGGATGGAGTCAATCAGATCCATATCCCCAACAATTTGGAAGGACAAGTTCCATATCTCTATATATCTCAATGATGCTTACTATCATTCCAATAGTCCTAGAACTTCAGCATTATCTCAGAAGAGAACCTTAAATTAGTGCACTACCATTTGGCTTCACTGCTGCCCCAAGAACCTTATGTGTGCTTATAGTGATACTGAGAGTCCAGAACACCACCTGGTTCCATTATCTGGATGATCTACTACTGGTAGCTTCAGACCCACAAAAGGAAGGCGCACAGAGGGTTAGCGTTCTTTCAGAACACCTGAACTTTGGCTGCTTGATGAATACTAACAAGAGCAGTCTCACGCCAGCTCAGAGGATGACTTTTCTGGGTGGAGTATTCTATACTCTGCTTTCCCCTATCTCAGGAGCAGTTCCACAGATGGTGGAAGTGTTCTCTTCCAGTTTCTTCATTTTTGCTTGGTAACTGCAAGAAAGTAGATGCAACTACTAGGAATCCTGGCTTCCACCATCAGACTTGGCAGATGGGCTCAATGGCATCTCAGGATTCCTCAAAGGTCATTCCTATTTAAGTTCAACAAGAGAAAGATGAATTGGGGATAGCCACTGACAATGTCACCATCAGTGGAGTTACACCTTACTTGGTAGCTGACAGAGAGAATATGTCTCTGGGTTTCCTATAACAGAACTTCATTGGGTGATTATAAGCTCATGTTCAAGGATTGGATACACATTGTCTAGACCATGTTACACAAGGTCTGTAAATAAGGGAAGGAACAATATTTCCATCCATTGTTATGGAATTATGAGTAATTTCAGGGCTCTTCTTCACTTCGGAAGGTTGCTGAAGAACAAGTGGGTCCGAATTTGCTCAAATATCAATGCAAATGGATCCTGTATCAATCATGAAGGTGGGTCTCACAGCTACTTATTGATTACCTGAGCCAAGTAACAGTGGTCAAGGTGGAATGGCAACTTTGTCCCGACAAATCCTCAGGGTCCTGTCCTGCCCATGTTATGCTTATGTTTTCCTAATGTATTGTGTACATGTTCTGGGTTTAGCGTTCTATCCTTCTCTGGGTCTTGGTTCTATTAGTTCTATCTTGTTTTTCATGTTTGTAGCCTTTGCTAGTCTTTCCTTGTTTCTGTGCTGGATAAATATCTGCTGCAGTACCTCCCTATTCAGCTCTGGGAGGTCTGCTCAATTCTTGCTCCTAGCTCCTGGGATCCGCATAAGCTGAATCAGGGTTCTGGTATGTGGCTGCACAAACGCTGGTGCTCAACACCAGGGGGCGTGCGGTTACCCTGCACCAGACCCTGCTAATCCACCTCCACACTATGACTCCTACTCTGAACATCAGGCATACTGGGTCCTGGTCCTCGCACCGCCGTCCGGACTGTGTCTGGGTCCCGGGCACCGGACCGCCACCCTGACACTGGTAAGCTTGGGTTTTCCCATGTGTATATGCTGCCATGATTACCTAGGAAAGAGGAAAATATATCCATACTTGCTGTAATTTTCTTTTCCTGGCTATTATTCATTGCAGCATATACTACCCACCCAGTGTTGGTTTTACTTCTTCTGTGGAGCTTGTTACTGACTGAGGGACCTATGCAGGGTTACTCTTTTTAAAAGAATTTGGTGTATTCCTGTCCTATCGGCTGTAAGGTAACCCATGTGTATATGCTGCCATGAATAACAGCCAGGAAAAGAAAGTTATGGTAAGTATGGTAAAATGTATAATGCTGATGATAAATGCTAACTTTAGCCACGGTTTGTGACTTAGCGCTACCAGGGCCGGCCCAAGACATTGTGCGGCCTAGGTCCAATGATAAAATGCTGCCCCTCTCCCCAAAACCATGCTCACCAAAATACACCCACATCCAATAATTTATGCAGTGTGTGTAGTGAATACATTGTGCATATGTGTGTAGTGGAAGCAGGGTGTGTTTGTGTAGTGGATGCAATTTTATTTCTTTTGAATAGTGGATGCAGTGTCGGGTAGTGGATACAGTGTGTCTTTGTGGTGTGGGCTGTAGGGAGGGGAGCAGGTGTGTGTGTGTATATATATATATATATATATATATATATAAAGGCTTGGCCTGTAATTGTGGGAGGTAATTTTTTTCCTACTTAAACCCTGTGAGCCCCTACTCACCTGTCAGCGACATTTCCGGTAGTACTTTGTTTACTTCCGGTTCACGTGTTACCGACGTCATTCTCCGCCCGCCGGCATTTTGCCGAAAAGCTGCTGTGGAACCTCATTATTCCATCGGGATTCCATGTGACATTAGCCCACAGAGTCTTACAGAAAATGTAAACACATTGAACAGCAAACACCTGATAAAACAGTGAGTTGAAAAATACATTTCTTCGGGATTAAGAAAAAAGACTACTTTGTTTCATAGCTACAAGTCAATCAGAATTGCTATTGCGTTCCAACTATTCTATAAGTTTGTATGTTGTATTAGAAGCTTAGCCAAGTAGAGAGAGTCTACTTTGTTTCTCAGAAATTGTATCTTTTACGATCAAAGCTACATTAAGTTATAAAGATACATTCCTGAATTATGCTAACATCTTAGTTTAATTGGTTGCAAAGATTGACACTAATTGACTTAATTTGTATTGTACTGTCTGAGTTTGATGTCTAGATAGTAGAAGATCCTCCCAATTAGCAGTTGTAGTCATTTCCATTAGAAGTTGCAGTCATTTCCTTGTAGGAAAAAAAAGTTATAAAACTGTGAAGGAAGGCATTATGCCTCCCAAAAAACCTTCCCCAGCAGATAAAGCAGAAAAGAACAAGTCTATTAGTGCATTTGACTCTCCAAAAGCGGATCAAAGGAGATCTATATCACCTCCTCCGGTAGAGGACTTAGGTTAAAAAATATCACTCTTAGAAGGGTCCCATCTACCTATAGAAACTATTTCAAATCAAAGTCTTATCAAAATGATGGATGACCTTTATGGGAAAATTAAAAATGATATTAATCTAAATATCTCTGAGGTAATTAAGGTCAAGCTAGCTGAACAAAATCAAAATTTTGACAAAATGAGATCAGAGATTACGCTATTGCAATCACAAAATATATAGAAATTTTACATAATGGAATCTAAATTTAATATCAATGCAGTTTTAAGAATTATAGGATCACTTTTTCACACAAAATTTTATATTTTTTTATATAAATATGTGGTAATAGATATACACTTATATTAATATTTGAACATTTATAATACCAAGTAACAGTTATAATCACATATACATGCAATAACCTGCTCACAAAGAAATATGAGTTTATGATTGAGAGACATGAGAATAATTCTATGGGATATAGGGGGAAAACTTATTTAAATCCACGTTATTAATGATAAATAATCAGTATGGTCCACTATAATGCTAAACATGATCGCATAAGTTTATACTTACTCCTGTAGAAGTATAATTAAAGAAAAAAAAAAGAGGAAATAGAAAATATTTTTTACAAAAATCACTGGAAAACACAATATTTTATGTTATATTATGCTAAATTTTATATTAAGTTTCACCAATAATTATAATATTTTTCAGTTTAACATTATTTTTTAACTATGTAGGTACATTTGAAGACTGTATAGTTCTGCTTGATCTCTATTACACACTATATATTTACCCCTATAAGTTTGTTCCCCTCATATACTGGGTCTAAAGTGGACCAAATACGAGTGAGAGTTTTAAAGATTCGCAGTCTCTGTTATAGATACTGAGTATGCTTTATATTTAACCACCTGGCCATAGATTGCTACCAGCGATTGAATTTCCCTGAGATCTTCATTTTTTGGGGGGGGGGGGGTTTTGGATTGTTTGTATGATTTGATCTCTCAGGGTAACCCCCTGTAAAGATATGTATTATCATTGGGTGGTGTATTGTTTGCTTTTGTATAATGATTTTGTTATTTGTGTAGTATGTGTAGGGTCAACTATCATGAATGGGTGTGGATGAGTTTAATTTTTTTAATAACATTAGTTTTTGCGAATATCGATGTCAACTAAAATTGCATTGATAAATACACAGGGTCTGAACTTTCTGGTAAAACAAGGCCTTCTATATAGAATTCTGCTAGAGGATAAGATTGATTTATGTTTTGTCCAAGAAACACATTGGAAACAAGGGGAAGAAAAAAAAAAACTTTGGAACTATTCTAGATTCCCACACATTATGAATGCCAGTATGTTAGATAGAAAAAAAAAGAGGAGTTGCTATTATATGTTCATCTTATCTTAAATTTGAACAAATCCATAAAGTAAAAGATCCACTAGGAAGATCTTTAATTCTTATACGCTGGTTAATCTATATGTATGTATTTTCACAAATATTTTATAGGAAACTCTTTAGAAAGATTGAAAAAATTAAAAAGGGGAAGTATTAATCGGTGGGGATTGGAATATCATCCAAGACCCAAAAATAGATAGAAGATCTAAGGATCTCAAACAATTAAAATATTCTTATAAAACACAATATACTTGGTTCCAGGATCTCCTTGTTGAACTTGGATTATTTGATATATGGAGGGTACAAAACCCGAATGAAATAGATTTAACTTTTTTATCTAAAGTCTGTTTAAGTTATTCTAGAATTGTATTTTTTCTAACGCATATGACAAACTTGAGGAAATTTGTAAAATCTGGAATTGGACCAATTGTCTGGTCCGATCATGCCCCTATTAGTATAGAACTTGAAAACAACTCAGAATTTAATCTTAGACCCAATGGCGATTTGATGAATCAATCATAACCAATGAAAAAAATAGGAAGCATCTTGAAAATATGGCAAAAGATTTTTTCAAAATGAATGATAAAGGACAAGTCTCTAGTGAAACTAGTGATTTATGGCTAACTTTCAAATGTGTTATGAGGGGGAACTTAATACAATTGGTGGCAAAAACTAGGGAAACCAGAGAGTCAAATTTAGCAGACCTCTATATACAATTGTATAAACTGGAACTTAGTAACAAAGAAAATCCAAATTCCCTAATAGCCACACAAATTAAAACCCTTTAGGAAAATAAAATTAAAAAAACACTTATAACACTCTCAAACACATACACATATAATACCTTCAAATATACACACCAAGCACACTGACAGTTACACCCTCAAAAACACACACAAATACACCCTCTCTGACAAAAACACCATCACAAACACACTCATACACAATTACACCTTCAAACACATGCCCAGACAATTACACCCTCCGACTAAGAATCAGTAAAAAACAAAAAAACAAACATGAAATACCTGTGCTCACTCCTAGCTGAAACTTCTAGCTTACATCCAGCAGAAGGTGGAATTATAAACACAGTGAAATCATGCTGATTTAAAATAAAGGGAAGCTCTTCCAGACTGCCTGCCAACAGCTCTGTGACTGGTCTCCCTGCTCACATCCCCCTCCCTGACAAACAGTCCTTCACACACAGGAAGCAGAACTTTGAGAGCCCTGCATGGGCTGCCCAGCTGTGCCTGATTGGCAGGTCATGCTTCCTGTGTGCAGGATGTCAGACAGGGAGCAACACTACCTCCCTTCCTGCTATTCCAGGATACTGCCTGCCTGCTCCCTAGCTCTCATTTGCAAGCAGCATTTACAGTTCATTGGGGGACCTTCAATATGTGTAAATATGCTTCTCCTGTCAAATTGCCTCCTGGAGCCATTGCCCCACTGGGACCAATGGACGGGCCAGCCCTGGTGGCTACTAAAAAGGACTGGAGATACCACATTTAGAATACCTTGGGTATTCAAAAGCCATTTAATTATAAGCTCACCTGCCACGTCAAGGCAAAATCTCTGAGACAAAGACGTGTATTTTACATTTTAATGGCCATTGGAGTGATAAAAAAAACTCCAATTATTTAAATATTCATAGGGATTAGGGATGCAAGGGTTAGTGTGCAAGTAACCTGTTTCCTTGTTTTTTATTGTATGTATTGGTGCTAATGTGTATTATAGTCATTACTGCCGCTCAGGAGTAGTGGGAGTTTGAGCACAGGGCTCAATTTTGTATGTTTGTATTTGCTTTTGCATTACATAGCCATGTTACAGCGCTGAAACCAAACTCATGTGTTCCCTATTAAAGGTTACTAAGTGTGTCTGGGTTTAGAAAAATACCCATCTCTGTCTTATTAGTGTAGGACTCGCCTAAGAGGCTTTGTCTTGACATGGCAGGTGAGCTTACACTTAAATGATACTAAAAAAACTCCAGTTATTTAAATGTACATAGAGATTTAGGATAGTGTGTAAGTAACTTTTTGCCTTTCATTTTTATTGTATGTATTGTGGCTGATGTGTACTACAAACATTGGTGCCGCCCAGGAGTAGTGGGGTTTTTCTCCCTCTGTGAGTACCCCTTACCTTGTTTTAATATATATTTTTTTTTAGCACTGTACAATATATATATATATATATATATATATATATTTTAGTTTTTATCTTCATAAACCATCAAGACATTTGATTACAAGTTCATAAGGTCTTCCGTTGGGACTTATACCACCCTGAGCTAACCTTCCCACCTGAGGTTACCACGCACCAAAGCACCTTATCATATCGCCCAGGTGCTACTTGAGTGCTACACTCAGTAAGTGCACTTTTTCATATTCTGAACTATTTTATACAAAAATACTACACTATATTTTGTTGTATTCTTTCTCTTTTATGTATTTAACTCCCACCAAGACTACTACTACCTTTTAGATTACACCAGGCGCTACCTCCTCCAATTATATAACATTTCTATCATGGTCAAAATTATGTGTCTCAGCAATTTGAACTGCAAAGCTCTTCTGTTAGATCAGACCAGACAGGTTTGCTTTCGCTCTCCACATGCACCAATGAGACTTGGGTGCCGATGACCCTGATGCCAGTTTACTGGTTGTCCTTCCTTGCACCACTGTTGGTAGGTACTAACCACTACATACTGGGCACACCCCATAAGATTTGCCAGTTTAGAGATGCTCTGACCAAGTCATCTAATTATTCTTATTTGGCCCTTGTCAGAGTCACTCAGATCTCTTTGCTTGCCCTTTTTTCCTGCTTTCAACACATGAAATTCAAGAACTCACTGTTCACCTGCTGCCTAATATATCCCACCTCTTAACTTATGCCATTGTAACAATATAATGAACGTTATTCATTTCACCTATCAGTGGTTTTAATATTGAGGCTGATCAATATATGTAAAAACTTTGAAAATAGAGTTGAACAATTACTGCATTAGTTACTGTACCAGATTTATGGACTAAACTTAGAAGACCCAGTTCCGGACTTTCAGAACAATTCAGTCCTGCTATTAATTACTCCACGGACCATTCCAAATATAATCAGTATAGCAACTGTGCAGATTCAAGTAGTCAACGCGCCCAGTAAATAATTTCTGCAGAACTCTTTTACTAAGGCAATTGCATTTAAGTAAGCTATGATATCTTCTACTACTACCAGGTGTTGTTTGAAATATTTAGCTGTCCATATCTGGTTTATTATGAGGAATTAAACCAAATATATATATATATATATATATATATATATATATATATATATATATATATATATATATATATATATATATATATATATATATATATATATACATATATATATATATATATATATATATACATACATATATATATATATACATATATATATATAATTTATTTTTGTTGTTGTTTTTGTTTGTTTTTTTGTTTGTTTTTGTTTAGAATACTTGCTGTTTGCTTTCAATAAAATGATGCTATGCAGAATGTTTCTCAACATAGGAAATGTACTTCAAAAAGCCCATAAGGGCACTTTATTTTCAAGTTACTATCTGCCTGATAAAATTACACAATGCACAATTGAAAGATCATTGGCTACTAATCACCCCATTGTTCAAGGTTATGATTATATTATACAAAAACAACATTACCACATCTTTTTCTTTCTCTGCTTGAGAGCTCAAAATGTTATTTTGAACAATCTTAACACCTTATTTCAAGCTGTCTTCAAGTTAGAGTCCCTGTCCAACTTTCATGCTTCTGCACAGCGATACTGATTATTAGAACAGATGGTTACTTCAGCAAGAGTACAGCTGCTTCATAAGATTGCTTTGCATGACAGTTTTCTTTTAATGTCTTTGTAGGAAAGTATTCTTGTGATTCAAAATTTGGTTTTCAGAATTATTATTATTTAGCTTCCTATGAGAGAAAAAGAAGGAAAAAAACAAACCTAGTTTAATAGTAAACTCTCTGCTAACTCAATTTTTACACTATCGCCTCAATTTATTATTTTTGGATAAGCTATTCAAATGATTTATATCTGTTAGAAAAATAAATCAAATTATTATTTACAGAAGTCCCCATTAAAGGACCACTCTAGGCACCCAGACCACTTCAGCTTAATGAAGTGGTCTGGGTGCCTGGTCCTTCTAGGGTTAACCCATTTTTTAATAAACATAGCAGTTTCAGAGAAACCGCTATGTTTATTAATGGGTTAAGCCTTCCCCTATTTCCTCTAGTGGCTGTCTCATTGACAGCCACTAGAGGCGCTTGCGTGCTTCTCACTGTGATTTTCACAGTGAGAGCACGCTAGCGTCCATAGGAAAGCATTATGAATGCTTTCCTATGTGACCGGCTGAATGCGCGCGCAGCTCTTGCCGTGCGTGCGCATTCAGCCGACGGGGCGGAACGGAGGAGGAGAGAAGGAGGAGAGCTCTCCGCCCAGCACTGGAAAAAGGTAAGTTTTAATCCCTTTCCCCTTTCCAGAGCCGGGTGGGAGTGGGACCCTGAGGGTGGGGACACCCTCAGGGCACTATAGTGCCAGGAAAACGAGTATGTTTTCCTGGCACTATAGTGGTCCTTTAAAGTCCATCAGAATTTTTGTAGAAAAATCATCAACAGACTGGATTCATTTGAAAAGCATAGCCAAAAATATTGCATACAGGCCTATGTGAGGGTATAACAGAGGTGTCCTAGGCCATCACAATTAATGGAGGTAATGGTAAGTGCAGAGGAGCTGCAGAGACAACATATGTACAAGAGTTACTACCTAAAATTTGTTATATAATTTGAACAACTACATATTAAATAGATATTTCTGATGGCAATATAACAACTATTTTTTTTTAAATTTTATTAAAATTTTTAAATGTTTATTGAAAATGTTTGAATTTTTACAAACATTTGTGGTATACCAAAGCAGTACATAGTATACATTTACACTATGTAAACAGAGTCTAGATACATCACTGGCATGCGATTAGTGCGTTTTCTGCAGGTAGACTGAACCCGCAAGCAGACTGTAGGAACCATTATCTCCATGTGTAAACAATTCATATTTAACCCCTTAAGGACAGAGCTTCAGAAGCTTGTCTTTCACTTAATGACAACAGCATTTTTTGCATTTTTTGCTGTTTGCGTTCAACTGCAATTTGCATTTTACTAATTTATTGCACCGACACATATTATATATTGTTTTTTTTTTTTTTAAGGACAGAAAGGGCTTTAATTTGATGTAACATATATATATATATATATATATATATATATATATATATATATGCTTATTTATCATAAAAAAATACAGAAATATGCAAAAAAAATATTTTTTTGTGTTTTTTTACAGTTTTTGCAATAATAATGTGTTCATAATTAGTGCAGGTTAAGGAAAGTAATTAAAAATAAATTCATTTAGTTGTTCTGATTTACAGAATAAATAATGTGTCAGGGATTTTAAGTTTGTTTTTTTTGGTAGTTACAGGTCACAAAGCACAAGGAATAAAATAAACTTTTAATGTGGAGCGATTTTAGAATTTGGTATGTTTGTCTTGTAAGCCTAATAGCCATAAAAGAAAACAAAATTGCCACACAAAAGTATATATTTATAGAAAGTAGACATCACAGGCTATTTACCTAGGGTTGTTTTGACACTTTCTACATAGCCATTTCACTGCCAACGTCTTCTAAATATTGGAGTAAAATTTATTTTTTGGGGGTTTTTGGGGGGGTATTATGTAAAGTTGGTGTGTGCTATTCCTGTACAAAGTTTTATTTTGTGTTCAGTTACATCTGCTGAGTAAAATGACACCCCCATTGTATGTCTTTGGCACTATTTCATGAAGCTACAGTGCCATATAGGAGACCTGTCCTTTTCAGTACTCACAGTAGAATTTTGAGAGACGGATTTAATGAGCCTATGCTTCCATTTGGGGTATTATAACAGTTTGACTGTTCAAAAAAAAAAAACCCACAAAGGCCTACCATTTGTAAAAGAAGACACTCCAGGGTATCTCATAAGGTGCATATTGTGCCTTAACATGCCCCCATTTTTTCACCAATAGATGCCAAAGTATGTGGTAAAAAATAATTTTGTGCGTTTTTTACATATGGATTGCATTTTTGCTGGGCATTTTGTATATTTCACATTTGCCACTAAGTTCAAACCCCCCAAATTATGTTCAGCTAAATCTTCTGAGTAAAATGACACCCCCATTGTATGTCTTTGGCACTATTTCGTGAAGCTACAGTGCCATATAGGAGACCAAGCCATATCAGTTTTTAACCGAACTTTGAATTTTGACGCTTGGCCTATGTGCAATTTCCAAGCATCTTAGCAGGTTTTAAATTCAAACTACCCCACAAAGGACTACCATTTCTTAAAGTAGAAACCCCAGGGTATTTCAAAAGGTATATTCTAAACCTTAGTGTAGGATAATTTTTTTGTTAGTTTGTACCAAGTCTAGTTGCAATTAGCATTTTTTCTGCCTTTTTGACACACACTTGGAGATGTTACTATCCTATTTTGCTATCCTTATGTATGCTATGGCAGTATAACACCTAATATCTTGCTCAGCTTTGTCATTTTAGTGCAACCCCATGTGTACCTTTCTCAGGGTTATGTGGATGTTGAAGGGGCACATTGGAGACACACCACTTCCATATTTTTCAAAAGTGGAGGCTGGGCCCAAGTCTCATTGTAGCAGCTCAGGACTGCAAATTACCTCTCAAAGGCCACATATATTTTTAAGTATAAGCAGCTCATCAATTCAAATTATGAACAAGTGCATACTATTTGCTGTGAAAAGGGGGAATAGTTGGTAGTACCCAGTCATCTGCATCCCAGGCAAAGCTGTCATGGATTCCGAAACCAAAACACAGACAAACCACAAAGAGAGAGAACACAGAGAGAAACTTGTAATTAGTGATGTCGCGAACATGAAATTTTCAGTTCGCGAATCGCGAACGCGATCTTCCACAAATGTTCGCGAACCCGGCGAACCGCCATAGACTTCAATAGGCAGGCGAATTTTAAAACCCACAGGGACTTTTTCTGGCGGGTGGGTGCCATAAAGATAATGAGGGGGGGACATACAGTCCTCCTCCTCTCCGGCCCCCACCCCTGTGCGGCGGGTGGGGGCCCTAAAAATAACAAGGGGGGGACCTACTGTCCCCCACGGCCCCCACCCCTGAGTGGTGGGTGGGGGCCCTAATAACAATAAGGGGGGGACCTATTGTTCCACCCGGCCCCCACCCCTGAGCAGTGGGTGGGGGTCCTAATAACAATAAAGGGGACCTATTGTCCCCCCCCGGCCCCCACCCCTGAGCGGTGGGTGGGGGCCCTAAAATGAACAATAAGGGGGGACCTATTGTTCCCCCCCGCCCCCACCCCTGAGCAGTGGGTGGGGGCCCTAAAATGAACAATAAGGGGGGGACCTATTGTCCCCCCCGGCCCCCACCCCTGCGTGGCGGGTGGGGGCCATATTTATAATGAGGGGGGACCTACTGCCCCCCCGGCCCCAACCCCTGCGCGGCGGGTGGGGGCCATAAAGATAATGGGGGGGACCTACTGTCCTCCCCCGGCCCCCACCCCTGAGCAGTGGGTGGGGGCCCGAAAATGAACAATATGGGGGGACCTATTGTCCCCCGCCCCGGCCCCCACCCCTGAGCGGTGGGTGGGGGCCCTAAAATGAACAGTAAGGGTGGGTGGGGGCCCTAAAATGAACCTATTGTGTCCCCCCCCGGCCCCCACCACTGAGGGGTGGGTGGGGGCCCGAAGATAAACAATAAGGGGGGGACCTAGTGTCACCCCCCGGCCCCCACCCCTGTGTGGCGGGTGGGGGCCATATTGATAATGGGGGGACCTACTGCCCCCCCGGCCCCCACCACTGCGCGTCGGGTGGGGGCCATATTGATAATGAGGGGGGGGACCTACTGTCCACCCCCCCTCCGGCCCCCACCCCTGGGCGGTGGGTGGGGGCCATAAAGATAATGAGGGGGGAACTACTGTCCTCCCCCCCATGGCCCCCACCCCTGGGCTGTGGGTGGGGGCCCTAAGTAAATTCCCCCCCCAAGGTCACTAGGGGTCCCCAAGCCCCTAGTCACCCACCCCCCCATCCCCAAATAAAAAGTCCCTTCCTACCCCCCTCACCCTAAAAAATAGTGAGGGGGGAATAAAATAACTAACCTGTAAAATAAAATTAAACTTACCATTCAACGTCTTCTTTTTTCTCAAACCTTCATTTTTCAGCCCCAAAAAAGGCCAAATAAAAAACCATCATAACCGTTGAACTAAAAAAAAAAAAAAAATCCTGAGCGCAAAAAGAAAAAAACCAGACGAAAAAGAAAAAACCCGAGCGCAAAAAAATAATCCATCTTCACCCATGGAGGGCTCCGCGCAGACTGAGCTCCGCAGGGCGGGGGAAGGCTTATAAAGCCTTGCCCCGCCCTGCAATTAGGCTAAGAACACTCTGATTGGTGGGTTTAGCCAATCAGAGTGCTCTTTGTCATTTTACACAGCGTGGGAAAATTCTAAAGAACTTTCCCACGCTGTGTAAAATGACACAGAGCACTGTGATTGGATGGCTTTCAAGCCATCCAATCACAGTGCTCTGTGTCATTTTACACAGCGTGGGAAAGTTCTTTTGAAGGCTTTCGAGCCATCCAATCACAGTGCTCTGTGTCATTTTACACAGCGTGGGAAAGTTCTTTTGAATTTTCCCACGCTGTGTAAAATGACAAAGAGCACTCTGATTGGCTTAAACCCACCAATCAGAGTGTTCTTAGCCTAATTGCAGGGCGGGGCAAGGCTTTATAAGCCTTCCCCCTGTCCTGTGGAGCTCAGTCTGCGTGGAGCCCTCCATGGGTGAAGATGGATTATTTTTTTGCGCTTGGGTTTTTTCTTTTTTTTAGTTCGACGGTTATGATGGTTTTTTATTTGGCCTTTTTTGGGGCTGAAAAATTAAGATTTGAGAAAAAAGAAGACGTCGAATGGTAAGTTTAATTTTATTTTACAGGTTAGTTATTTTATTCCCCCCTCACTATTTCTTAGGGTGAGGGGGGGTAGGTAGGGACTTTTTATTTGGGGGGATGGGTGACTAGGGGCTTGGGGACCCCTAGTCACCTTGGGGGGGGCATTTACTTAGGGCCCCCACCCGCAGCCCAGGGGTGGGGGCCGGAGGGGGTGGACAGTAGGTCCCCCCTCTCATTATCAATATGGCCCCCACCCGCCGTGCAGGGGTGAGGTCCGGGGGGGGCAGTAGGTCACCCCCTCATTATCAATATGGCCCCCACCCGCCGCGCAGGGGTGGGGGCCAGTGGGGGGGACAATAGGTCCCCCCTTATTGTTCATTTTAGGGCCCCCACCCACCACTCAGGGGTGGGGCCCAGGGCGGGGGACAATAGTCCCCCCTATTAGTATTTAGGGCCCCCACCGGGGGGGACCCTTTTTTTTTTTTTAACAGTGAGCAGCCACAGGCTGCTCACTGTTTAATATACATGCCCCTACTCGCGGTATTGCAAGTAGGGGCACAATTTACTAATACTAAGTAATTTTTACTTAGTATTAGTAAATTAATAGGGGGCGGACCGAACATCGCATATGTTTGCCGTCCGTGGCGAACGCGAACACGCTATGTTCGCCAGGAACTATTCGCTGGCGAACCGTTCGGGACATCACTACTTGTAATATCGGTCCTTAGAATGGCCGGGCTATACAAGCAGAGAATTGTCAAGGTACAAGCCGAGGTCAAAGGAGTAAAGAGAAACTGAACAACGATAGGACAAGCCGAGGTCAAGGATCAGAGAAGACAGGATAAGCGGGAGACAAAGCCAAGATTCGGTAACCAATCAGACAGATGACCAAAAATCACACCCCAAAACTGGTCTACTTATTCGCCTGGGTGGGAAAAATTTTAAAACAGTGGCCAATACATAGGCTGGGCTGAGAGGGGCAATCAGGGCAGTAATAGCTGGTCTCAGCTCTTACGCCCCTCTTGTAACACACACTGCACCTTTTCTGGGGGTTTTGTTTTTTAGGGGTTGGTGGGATCTTAAAGCAGAAGTGACCTGCCTGCATTCTTCTGCTAGGCTCCACTGATGGTCTCCTTGTGTGGCACTCAAGTAGCCCAGAAATAAGCTCCAACTGGAATGAAAGAAAAGTGCTTTTCAGCCCAGCATTTGCCTTTTTAAAAATGACAAAGGCATTGTGTATTGCCATCTGCATGATCAAATACGGCTGCATCAGTTGATCGGACAGGACAACGCCCCCCCATATGCCGATTATTTTGCCGTATGCAGACTGGCACTCGTTTACATTCCTCTCTGCCACGAACTGTGACCCTCCGAGTGTTTTCACCATGAATGGTGGTTAAGATGAAAACATCCTTTTTATCCCTGTACTTGAGTGCCAGCAGTTCATTCGGGCAGAGAGCTGCTGTTTCCCCCCTTTTCATTTTTTTGTTCGCTAGAGCCTTTGGGAAACCTGTGCGACTCTTCCGAATAGTGCCGCAGGCCACGGTCTCGAAGCAGTATAACACACTACTGTTTACACAAGCCAAGTCAGGGAAACCAGAATTCAGAATAACCAGGGAAAAGCCAAGATCAGGATACCAGGAAATCAGATTCACAATGATAAAGCACTCTCAGGAAACCAGGAACAGGAAACCATGACAGGGCAAGGTACTGGGGTGAGCTAGGGATTTAAATATGACGCGGCAGGCCAGCAGCCACGACACCCTGTTATGTCCCCCTCATTAGGCCTTTTTTAGTCTAATGTATCGCCCACTGTCAGTCCCTTCGGGATCCATCCCTCATTCATCTTAATAAAGGTGAGGTAATCTAGACTTTTTTGACCTAGGCGACTTCTCTTCTCAGTTGCAATACCTCCTGCTGCACTGAAGGTCCTTTCTGACAGGACACTTGAAGCGGGGCAGGCCAGAAGTTCTATCGCAAATTGAGACAGATCAGGCCACAGGTCAAGCCTGCACACCCAGTAGTCAAGGGGTTCATCGCTCCTCAAAGTGTCGATATCTGCAGTTAAGGTGACGTAGTCTGCTACCTGTCGGTCGAGTCGTTCTCTGAGGGTGGACCCCGAAGAGCTGTGGCGATGCGTAGGACTTAAAAAGCTCCGCATGTCCTCCATCAACAACACGTCTGTAAAGCGTCCTGTTGATTCCCGTTTGTGCTGTGACATCACCCTTAAACGCTGTGTAAAGCATACTTTTTAATTGATATTGGAACTGCTGCATCCTTTCCGACTTGCCGTAATTCGTTAACATTTCAGGCACTTTCTGCTTATACCGGGGGTCTAGTAGCGTGGACACCCAGTACAGGTCGTTCTCCTTCAGCCTTTTTATACGAGGGTCCCACAACAGGCACGACAGCATGAAAGACCCCATTTGCACAAGGTTGGATGCCGAGCTACTCATGTCCTGTTCCTCGTCCTCAGTGATGTCACTGAAGGTATGTTCTTCCCCCCCAGCCACGTACAACACCACGGGTAGGTGACAATGAGCACCCTGGGATGCCTGTTGTGGTTGGTCTTCCTCCTCCTCCTCAAAGCCACATTCCTCCTCTGACTCCTCCTCCTCACAATCCTCTTCCAGCGTTGCCACAGGTCCAGCAAGCGATGCTGATAAGGCTGGTTCTGGTGGTGATGGTGACCACAACTCTTCCTCTTCCTCTTCATGCTCATCTACAGCCTAATCCAGCACTCTTCGCAGGGCACGCTCCAGGAAGAAATCAAATGGTATGATGTCGCTGATGGTGCCTTCGGTGCGACTGACTAGGTTTATCACCTCCTCAAAAGGACACATGAGCCTACAGGCATTGCGCATGAGCGTCCAGTAACGTGGCAAAAAATTCCCAGCTCCGCAGAGGCTGTCCTAGCACCCCGGTCATACAAATACTCGTTAACGGCTTTTACATGTTGGAGCAGGCGGTCGAACATTAGGAGTGTTGAATTCCAACGTGTCGGGCTGTCGCAAATCAAGCGCCTCACTGGCATGTTTTTCCGCTGCTGGATATCTGAAAAGTGCGCCATGGCCATGTAGGAACGCCTGAAATGGCCACACACCTTTCTGGCCTGCTTCAGGACGTCCTGTAAGCCTGGGTAGTTATGCACAAAACGTTGTACGATCAGATTATACACATGTGCCATCGTTGTACGATCAGATTACACACTGCTAGCAGTGATCAAGCAGCAGGGAAAGGGTTAAATTTTTTTAATAAAGGGGAAAGGGACTAGGAACTTTTAATATAACTGCAGGGACACAATGTAGCACCACTTCACAAACCCACAAGAGGTGGAGGGAGGCGGATCAGATGTCCCAGCAGCATTGTGACCGCTGTGACAACCAGATCGCATGGGCTGGGATACCGGGATTTGCTGTTGCTGGTCTGTCCATGATTCGGAGGCACCCAGCAACAGCGTTAACCCCGCGATGGCCGGCACCGCGGCGATCGGGGGGTAATTTTAACGCATGACGGATGAGGTCAGTCACTCGTCATTAACTCTTTCCCCTGAGTGATGGACCTCGTCCATCACTCGTCCTGAAGGGGTTAATAATAAAGAAACAAACTAATATCTATCTATATCAAAGGTCTTGAAATTACTCCCTGTCAGATGCTGCCAGTCAGAGTGAGGTAGTGTATAACTCCAGTAGGGAGAATTACAGTTTGGCTCGCTAAAATGTGAAGGCAAGGGACAGGATTATTCTTTTATGGTGTGCTCTACAGATTTGGTATAGGTTCTATGATCTAATTGTAATTAACTTACATCAAATAAGAGGATTTGGTAGTTCCCTGGGTAGAACTGGTGGCAGTGTGGACACCAGTGGAAAAAAAGGAGGAGGACAAGAGGGACGAGGAAAGTGCCAAAGAGGGTTACTGATTGGGTAAGAAGTTGAAGTAGCCAAGTAGGCCATCCATGGTGCCCAACTACATTGATATTGGCAGTAAGCATGTGATAGAGACAAATTTATATGGACTAAAGGAGAAGAGTGTGTCTCTCACTGTTAGAGATTAGTGAAAGGTAAATAAAACATAACTTGTATTTGTGTGAGGGGCAAATAAGGCTGTATAGGAAGCAAGTGAAGAGTAGCCTAGTATAGGGAGAGATAAGTCGGTTGAGGTGTCCCGGAACCGATGTCACGGTAGGCCTGTAATAAAAGAGGGCCCACCCATGAGGTGTAATAAAAAGTATTGATTGAAGGAGTGGAGGATGGGGACATGCGAATCGCTAAAAGCATGAACGGGATGGAGGAAGGTGAATAGGGGGGTTTAAGTAGGGTAACATGCCCCTCCCACAACTGCAGGCCAAGCCTTTGCATTTGTGTGAGGGGCATATAAGGCCGTATAGGAAGCATATGAAGAGTAGCATAGTATAGGGAGAGATAAGTCGGTTGAGGTGTGCCGGAACCGACGTCGCAGTAGGCCTGTAATAAAAGAGGGCAAAAATAGATACATGCCAGAATGAAGAACAATCAACAACTGAAAAGAAAGAACTTAATTGCGTAGCCATATGGTAAATGCCTGTCGAAGATCTTGTACAAAAAGTGGTACTTATGGGGAATATGCTGAGAACTTCCATTGACCTAGAGATTAAATATATGGACCAATATGAACTAGTTTGAAGCTGTAGATGCCACCCTGTCCTAGAGGGGTGACCAGAATAGTTGTGGTAAATGTGCGGGGCCTAAGGAACTGTAAAAGCAGGTATGTAGAGGCTTAACTACTAGGTTGGTACCTGGTTCGTAAGGACAGGCATCCAATAGGTCTGATAGTGATTGAAATAATTGGATGCTGATGGGAAATCTGTAAGATTTGAATTTGTCTGGGAACCTGAACGCCTTGAGTATGGTAATAATCTGGTATGAGGACATGAAGCTGCGTATGATTGGTAAACCTGTACAACATGTGAAGTTGTAAACCGGATAGGTATAGTTGATGGTATTATGGGATAATGCAAGTTAGAAGTGACAAAAGAAGAGAAAACCAATCACAGACAACACAACAAAAAGAAACAGTAACATTATACACGAAAAGGAGCCTCCAAAGGAGAAGAAGGCTCCAACGCAAGTACTGCAAGCGCTAGTAGAAAAGAGCCAGATGTGAAAGATGACGACCAGGAGTTAACAAGGCTGCGGGCAGACTCCGAAACGCAGGGAACAGCAGCGGCTACAGAAGAGGCCACAGGCAGAGTCATGTGGGAAGCCTAGCGGGGCCACAGGAGAGACCGTATGAGAAGGAGCAGGAAATCCAGCTGGGACCTAGCCACAGCGGCTGACCCCAATCACCCAAACTGCTAATCGAACCGCCCCATAGACGACAGTAGTGAAGACAAACAAGGGTGAACAATGGAGAAGTAAGAACGACTCAGTCCCCCTTCAGCAACAGCCTTATCCGTGGAGGCAGACAGCGACACGGAGAGTTCAGATGCCTGAAAGGCTGCCGGGGGGGAATAAGTCGACTTATGAGAACCGCAGCGAAGTGAGGAAGAGACCAGGATAAGAAAGGAGGTAGGGGTAGCCGGAATCTTTACAATGTGACGGGGTACCAGACCTAGCCGGAGAGCCAGGTAGGAGAAGTATCATGCCACCGCCTGGTAGTGGAGACATGCTAGAAAAAAGAAAATGAATAAATAGCCTGGTAGTGGAGACATGCTAGAAAAAAGAAAATGAATAAATAGCGCATATATGACCCACTGAGTGCTGGCAAACTAGCTAATGCCAAAAGGCGAAACTAATAAAACTAGATTTGGTGACAGATGAGGCCCTGCTAGATGCCAAGTGGTGTGAGAGGCTCTATCTATGCATTGGCATGAGGGGATAACGTGGCCACTGAAATGTTGTGGCGGGGTGTTGGCATCTCGGTGATAGTTAAACATAAGATAGAATAGGAGTGACAGGTGAGGCCCTCTCTATGCCACATGCGAGGCGACTAACTATGATTTGGCCCGAGGGCCTAGTACCTCCGAGTATGATGATGGGTGTTGGCCTCGCGGGACCACTAACCTAAGGCGAAGAAGGCAGGGGAATTACAACTAGTGGACACCTAGGACCCTGACAGCCAGCCACAGCTAACTGAGGGGAGGGAGTGAGAGAAAGGATGTACCTGAGGAACGTCGAAATGTGGGGGTGTGCAAGGGAAGTACCGTACGGCCGACCATAACTGGAGTGCAGGTGGTCAGGCCATATGGAGTAAGAAAGGGAGCGAATGAGTCGCGTATATATGAACAAATGTGTACTGGCATAATAGCTAATGCCAAAAGGCGAAACAATTAAAACTACGTTTGGTGACAGATGAGGCCCTGCTAGATGCCAAGTGGCGTGAAAGGCTCTATTAATGCATTAGCGCGAAGGGATAACGTGCACCGAACGTTGTGGTGGGGTGTCGGCCTCTCGGTGACAGTTAGACATAAGATAGAATGGGAGTACCAGGTGAGGCCCTCTCTATGCCACATGCGAGGTGACTAACTATGATTTGGCACAAGGGGCGTAGTACCTCCGAGTATGTGGATGGGTGTTGGCCTCGAGGGACCACTAACCTAAGGCGAAGAAGGCAGGGGAATTACAACTAGTGGACACCTAGGAACCTGACAGCCAGCCACAGCTAATTAAGATGGGAGGGTAGTGAGACATACCATGGAATGAAAACATGGGGGGCAGGAGTTAGAATCGTAAGATGAACAGTATCTGGAGTGCAGAGTGAGCACGTCAGAGTCCAGGCAGTCAGACCGGAGTATGTACGGAAATAGCATGCGTGTATGTGCGTATAGCCCATCGGGCTCATAAGGGCCAGATCGTGAGCCCGAGAAGAAAAACACAGAACTTTCCTTCCGGAAAATAAAGTAGCTTGTGGCCCAGCCAAGCAGGGAAACGAAAAAACCTGAAAAAGAAAACACACCTCTATACGAAAGCGTTCTGTAACCGCAACAAGATAGCTCAAGACGCATTTTGACATAGCAGTAAAAGGAAACCCGAACCATTATCTTTCAAGAGCCGGTCATCACCCAAATAAAACTAAAGGCTCACTTATAGTGCGGTTGTTTAAATATAGTTGTGGCTGTGCCATTGATCACTGCATCCTGGCTCCTAAAGAAAACTGCCGGATGGGAAAATCCGGAATGGGAATACATTAGTATATCTGTCCGTACGTGAAATACATAGAGGATAAAAAAAAAAAAAATGTGAGGAGGGACATGCCGGGCGCTCCCTATTGGGAACCGTTATAGAAGCAGACGGCCCAAGCAACCCACATAAACTGAAAAACCACGAACTTACCGGGTCAAGAAACTCTCCCAAAAGCCTAGTTAGTTGGTAAGGTAACATAAAATTACAAAAACATGGAAAGGGAATGTTTACATGTAGTGCTGTATCTTTAAGAATACTGGCTGAACTGACAGTTCAAGTTGTGGAAATGGATAGTAACAGTGAGTCCGACAAACTTATGAATTATAAATGAAAACCCAGATTTCCACCGTATAGAAAACTATGCTTGAGTGCATCTCCTCACTTTAAGGACACAAAATACTGTACCACATTTGGTGGATCATGTGATAATACGTATGCACACAGCATGTCACAACGTTTGTTCTCACTGCACTATACAGGTTACAATGTGTATTCAAATATTGGGGAGCTGGACAATCGACCGGCAATGAAACGGTCTAAAACAAACTCCACACAGACTTAACTCTTGCTTAGTGCCTGTCATCCTAACTCGCAGCCTGAGCCCTGCGATCAACTGACAGGCACAGAAAGTTAACCCCACAGCCACCACAAAAAAAGCCAAAAGCAAACTATGCAATACAGGGTAATAGATGAAAATCTGGAAATTCGAGAACTGAAGAAATGAAAGCTCAGGGATGTGAGCAACAGACAATTTCACACTTTCACTGCTGTGAGCTTACTCTCATGAAGATAATGCAACCTTTGAGGCACTATGGGATGCCTGCATACTACTCAAGATCGAATGCATTGCAAAGGATATTAGGAGAGGTCTCACTCTTAAGTTTTCCCAGGACTTGTGTCAGTTGCAACAGTAAAAAAAAAACAAGAAAAAAAAACATGCCCTTTTAATAGAATGCTGCACCCCAATAACTTTTATGTATATGTATTAAAGATTAAGGTAAGCCAAGTCACCTTGCTTAGAATGCATGACACAAGTGTTGTGGACAGAATATTAACTCTATTAATTTTAGTAAAATGCCTATTTACTCTGCATAACTATAATCAATATTATTCAAAAGTTACTTAAAATGGCTTCTAGGGAGTTTTCCCTGTTGTCAACTAACACCCTCAATTAACAAGATGGCGCTGGAATCTGGAGGAGAGCTCCATGATGCCAGTGACATCACACCCGGTAGGATGAGCAATTGATGAACCACTTAACACCTAACCAATTATTGATGTATTTTTCTCTGTTATCTATAATTATGCATATGATGTATTTCTGCTTTATACGGGGCATACTGGCCCCCCGGATTAAAGTTTCCTCAAGTCTTTCATTAACCTGAAACTTGTGTCTGGTGTGAATTATTTCTGGAGCGTGCTCGCAAATACTTATTTGGACAGGGGCAGATACACAAAATTATCAAACACTTGATTTGATCCATGACAACAAGTTACCTAGGGTTTGTAAATAAATAAGTTGATGCAGTGAAAAAAAAAAAAAAAGTTAGTAGGTACAGAAAGCGAGGCATTTAGGAAGGATACCGTGTGACCACATTTGGACAAAACTTCACGGAAGCTCTATCCGGCCATAGGCCTTTCGTGCAGAAATCCTTGAGAAACCATTGAACCAGTGGGCCGTTCTTGAGAAAATACACACAAACGGAACATAGCCACGAAAAGACCAATGATGCGGGACACGAGGAAGAAACGAAAACACATGCGAAAGAAGTAGAGGGGCGAATAGACCCAAACCGTGACAACGCCGTGGGACTGTGACCGCGGCGCAACGGTAGGGTAAGTAACTCACAAATCAGAAGGGATGGACAGACAGTCTTGGAGTGCCAGGGATGACCAGAGAGCTAGAACAGAGTCCAGAAGGACCGTGGACAAGCGAACAGCGGAAAAACAGCAGGCCAGGCCATGAAGCCACATGGACCAGGTAAGGGAGGTAAAACGTGACCGGAAATAGTGACATGCGAATCGCTAAAAGCACGAACGGGACAGAGGAAGGTGAGTAGGGTAAGTAGTGTAGCATGCCCCCCCCCCCCTACAACTGCAAGCCAAGCCTTTGCATTTGTCACAATAAAATAGCAAAAAATGAATAGCATAAAATATAATATAATATACAGTCCACCCTGTATTTACAAGTCTTGTTAATGTAGCAAGATACTATCCCTAAAATTCTATAAACTGTACAGAGTAACAATATAATATTGATACACTGTTTACCTAGTGTCAAAGTAAAGCGGCTTGTAAAGTGTAGAGAGATGGGGAAGGTGCTATAAGACTATTGTTCTTATTTCTGTGGGAGAGTTAACTGTGCCTTTGTGGGTACCCCTTACAAAGCCTGCTCTATCACTAAGCCAACCGCTACAACCACAATCTCTAAGAGAAATTTGCAGAAAGTGGAAAGTTAAAGAGATAAACAGGATGATATCGAGGACTGGACGTCCATAAAAATCAAAGGATGCTTTTGCTCAGAGTGTAAGTTAACCGTTATTTGATTTACGGTTGTGAAGTGTATGCCGAGTGAGTGTCCTGAGCCCCTAGAGACAAATTTAATTTGACCATGATCCTGATTATTATTATTATTATTATAGTGCCAGCTTATTCTGCAGTGCTTTACATTAAAATTGATTCAACTTTTAAGATCCAGCCTCTAATTGATAGGGTGTAAGTTGTTTTCCAGTTCATTGGTAATAGCAAATTTGCTGCTGTGAGGAGATGGTTAATTAGTGTGTGCATGGGCTTGGGGATATAGGCAATTGTATACAAGTGATAGTGTGGATTAGTGTGCTTATCCTTTTCCAATATGTTTGAATTATGTAACAAGACCACCAAATGTGACCAGGGGTGCCCTTAGAGAATACACACCCCAAGGAGGTATCAGAGGTGTTGGGCAAATTTGTGCAGGCATATAGGGATATAATGCCATCTAGATAAACTATTGTAGTTGCCTTCATGGATAAAGTTAAAATTTTGAAGAATAATCATTTGTATTCTGAGTCTTTGAAGGAAATCCAAAGTTCCTCTGTCGAAAGTTCAATATATTTAGGGTGGGGTGGCCTAGTGTCCTATTGAATGAGTTGGTAGAGTACAGATAAGTGTTAAGATTTTTTTGAGTGGTTACTGCAAAGAGACTCAAATGGGGTTGGGTCCCTAGCCCCGCACAGGAGAGAACAATTAGAGTAGATGAAATGTGTAAGTTGTGAGTATCCATATCTTTGCATCGGAGTGGGTAGAGAGGTGTGTTGAGAATAGTATCAGCATAAGGTAAGTAGAACTATAAAGATATCAAAAAGGTGGAAGGATTCCTCCTGGATAAAAAGTGTATTGTAAGTTAGCGGGTAGAGAGGGGGCGGGGGTGTTTTAGACAGACTGGGAAGAGCTCTAACTAGTCAGAAGATCGTTAAGGTTTGGACAATAGTGGAATGAGTTGTGTAGATTGGATCTAGTACCACCTGTCCCCTGTCTTGCCAAGGGATAAGTCACATGGTAGTCTGGAATCCCAAGCCATCCAGGTGGAAAATAACTCCACTATTAAGCAACAAAGAGTGAAATTCAAGTTTACATGTTGTTAGCTACCAGGAATTCAAAATTGAGCATCTTGTTAAAGATATGATGCAGGCAGAGTTGTTGTGTAATGGTGCCTTTGAGCTGTGATAGCGCGTCTATGTTTGGTATCTGTATATCTAAACATTTTTCTGCAGTCTGGCAGTATTTCTTAAGTAGAAGAAATACATTTGTTGCCTTATGTGTATATGTGATGTGCAACACTAAAGAAGGTGCTTAGAGTTCTTTGCTCCACAGTGTGTTTTTTTACAGATCCTGTATGCTAAGTTTGATGGCACAATAGTTGTCACAATATTATATTTGAAGTCCCGAAGCCCTGAAGTTCCAAAGTTATTAAGTTCGGTAGTTTGGAAGTAGCGAAGCTCTGAAACACCGAAGTGCCGAAGTGATTCGGATTTCTGAAAAGTGGCAAAACAAGAGAGAGGGAGGGAAAATTATGTGAATTATGACAGGAATCTTGACCAATAAGCTAAATCCTTTTGTGCAATGACGTCATATCCCGTACGGGTCACATTGCGGCTGCCAACGGACCCTGTGCAAGAGTACAGTAAGTACTTTACTCCCTTGCCATCTGGCATGGGATGTTTGTCCCATGCAGTCTCGCACAGTACTGTGCATGACTGCATCAGACAAAACATCCTTAGCCAATTATTATATAGGATATATCAAGTAGACATGTGCAAGTCGTTTTGTTACGAATGTACATTCGTACGAATTTCATGCCATTTGAACATTCGGATGCTTATGAATGTCCAAAGTGCTGAACTAAACCGAATGCCATTGGTCCGAATTGCTGAAGCAGACAAATTATTTTACTTACCCAAATTTCTGAACCAAACCAAATTATTTGCCCATGCACATCCCTATCCTGCACATAATCATTTCTTTATATTTTACATACTCTGTGTATATGTGTAACTATATATATGTATATATATATATATATATATATATATATATATATATATATGTGTATATATATATATATACACCCTGTTCCAAATTATTCTGCAAATTCTATTTAAGTGTCACAAAGATTAAATATTTTGTTTTTCAGTTTAACTCATGGATGGCATTGTGTCTGAGGGCTCTTTTGATCACTGAAAACAATCTCAGACACCTGTGATAATTAGATTGCCAGGTGAGCCCAATTTAAGGAAAAACTACTAAAGGAGGGTGTTCCACATTATTAAGCAGAGCACCATTTTCATGCAATATGGGGAAAAAAAGAATCTCTCTGCTGCCGAAAAGAGTGAAATAGTTCAATACCTTGGACGATGTATGAAAACATTAGATATTTCACGAAAACTTAAGTGGGATCATCGCACTATTAAGAGATTTGTGGCTGATTCAAAGCACAGACGGGTTCGTGCAAATAAAGGCACATTAAGGAAGATTTCTGCCAGATCCATGCATTGGATCAAGAGAGCAGCAAACAGATATTTGAAGCTGCTGGTGACTCTGGAGTCCCACGGACATCAAGGTGTAGAGTCCTTCAGAGTCCACTAACCAATGCTCACAAGCAGAAACGGCTGCATTGGGCAGAAAAATACATGAAGACTAATTTTCAAACAGTCCTGTTCACTGATGAGTGCCGTGCAACCCTGGATGGTCCAGATGGATGGAGTAGTGGATGGTTGGTGGACGGCCACCCTGTTCCAACAAGGCTGTGACGTCAGCAAGGCAGTAGTGGAGTCATGTTTTGTGCCTGAATCATAGGAAGAGAGCTGGTCGGCCCCTTTAGGTGGGTTCCCGAAGGTGTAAAGATGACCTGTGCAAAGAATGTGGAGTTTCTGACTGACCACTTTCTTCCCTGGTACACAAGGAAGAACTATGCTTTCCGTAATAAAATCATCTTCATGCATGACAATGCACCATCTCATGCTGCAAAGAATACATCTGCATCAATGGCTGCTATGGGGATAAAAGGAGAGAAAGTCATGGTGTGGCCTCCATCCTCCCCTGACCTCAATCCTATTAAGAACCTTTGGAGCATCCTCAAGCAAAAGATCTATGAGGGTGGGAGACAGTTTACATCCAAACAGCAGCTCTGGGAGGCTATTCTGACATCTTGCAAACAAATTCAATCAGAAACTGTCCAAATACTCACAAGTTCAATGGATGAAAGACTTCTGAAGCTGCTATTGTGATAGAATTTATCTTGATTCCAAGGCTCAAGCTTATAGGTGTCATATAATGATATCCTATATTAAAATTGACTAACTTGGACTCAGGAAATGCTTGATGCTTAAACAACACTTAAGACCCATATATGTCTAGTTCTGGGAGCAGAGAGCCCCCACCTAAGATTTCTCTTCTCTAATCTTTTTGCTCTTTCTTCCCTTGGAACTTATTTGTTATGTGTACATGACGTCCATCCCTATGTCTTATCTGTACTACCTTCCTATTACTGTTCTAAGAGTATTTGCACGTAAGCACATACTTTTTAATGTATAAAACCCAGCTGATGAATAAAACGTCAGAGGCTTATTTTGAATACCAACAGGTGTCTGGTGTCTAATTCTCTCTTCTCCAAGTGCACTTGTAACAACAATTTGGGCTTCCTCTGAATATAACAAAGATCAACATTCTGATCCACAACACTATCAAATAAGGGGTCCTATGTTAAAATGTAACGTAACCTGTTAAAATGTTTAAAAAGTTAAAATGCTGTTATAAGTTTGATTGAAATAGCTTTTGATTTCAGTAAATATGCTGCAAACACAACAAATTACAATTTTCAGTTCTTTATAACCTATAAAGTGTTTTGAAACTTACTGTGCGTAATAATTTGGAACAGTGCATTGTAAGTTTTTATTGTTATCATTAGGAGGTTTGTTCAATAAAATTTGAATTGTACTCTTAATAGTTGATAACATGAGAATTATGGTGACTGTTATTTACATCAATTATTTAGGTAAATGAGAAAAATTTCATTTGCATAATAATTTGGAACAGGGTGTATGTTTTATATTATATATATATATATATATATATATATATATATATATATATATATATATAATTTGTTCACAACTCAGTAACCGCAATTATACCAACATTCTGAGTAGTCAGCTGGGTGGCCACCATTCGTATGGCCGAACACGTGGCGATGGCCATCTTTAGCCGCGAACACAGACAGTGTTGTTTGGTCATCAAGAGCATGGAACTAAAATCGGGTACTCAACGGCGTAAACACCGCTAGAACTTCCTCCTACATAGAAGTTTGGTAAAATACGTGAGAACTGAAAGGCGTCCGGTGGGAGCAAGCTCCCAAGCAAGAAATAGACTGACTGTACTCCTGAACTGTTAAGTTCAGTACTTTTATTATATTATTATTATTATTATATTTATAGAGCGCCGTCAAATTCCGCAGCGCTTTACAATGGGTGGACGAACAGACATGTAGTTGTAACCAGACAAGTTGGACACACAAGAATAGAGGGGTTGAGGGCCCTGCTTAATGAGCTTACATGCTAGAGGGAGTGGGGTAAAATGACACAAAAAGGTAAGGATAGTATTAGACTAGTGACAGTTGCAGAAGAGGAATCAGTCAGGAGCTATTAACAGTTTAATTGATACACTTTTATGAAGAAGTGGGTTTTTAACGATTTTTTGAAGGAGTGGAGACTGGGTGAGCATCTAACGGAGGAGGGAAGCGAGTTCCACAGGAACGGTGCAGCCCTCGAGAAATCTTGAAGGTGAGCATCAGAGGTGGGAGTACGGACAGAAGATAGACGTAAGTCTTCAGCAGATCGTAAGGGCCTAGATGGGACATACTTGTGTATAAGTGAGGATAGATAGGTGGGAGCAGCATTATGTAGAGATTTGAAGGCAAGAACCAGAATTTTAAATTGAGCTCTATATTTTATAGGAAGCCAATGTAGGGACTGACAGAAGGGTGATTGTCACTCCCGAATGAGTCCGACCGCACAGCCTGATTTCATGGAACTCTTTTGGGACAAGAACCTCGCGCGCGGTCGGTCAAACTGATACTTTCGTGGAAACCCTGAACCCCTGAACCAATCTGGGTGATTTTTGGATATGTTGGTCCCCCATATCGGGGGATATGACTATATTTGTAATATGGTGTAAAAATTATGTTTTTCTGTGCCTGGAGATAATTGAGTTTAGTACAGTGCTTGACTCAATAATCTCCCAGGTACAGAGGAGGGATTAACTTAATTTGTATGTGAGTGTCCTGGACCTGAGAGCCAATGTGATTGTGTTTATGTTTTTATCGTAGTCTACTCTCGGGTCTAGAGGGGAGTGCCCCTTGCATGGGTATTGACATAAAAGGCCAGTGTGCCTATCAATAAACCAGTTCTTGCTTACCCTAAACATAGAATCTCATCTCATGTTTGTAGGGAACTGCAATACCTGCCATAATCACCAGCTCTTGTAAGAGCTACACAGCTATACTGACCTTAGGATTTGGAAATCATCACTCTGAGTAGGGGGAAAGAACATCTCTGGCGGCGAAACCCCTCATCCTCTCGGGGTGACCACCACAGTATACACCATGCAAAATACACAATCCAGCACATGCGCTCAAAACACTAAACAGCGATTTCAAGTCCCACAGATTGTAATAACGTTATTTAAAAACACCTCACCTACGCAAAAAATAATGGGGATTTAGTTACAGTATATGATCATACATTGCATAATCCTGCCATAACGTCAATGTACCCCATTCTTGGCAGGTCCTATCCTAGCAGCCTAATGCCTGCTCTTATGAGATTAATCCACTTACTTGAAATTCTTCCTTACTGGGACTTTGTGCAGGTCAAGGCTAAATAGGGCCCTTAAATGAGGCACCTATGACAGGGGTGCAAAACCAAGGAGTTGGCCTGGATACCTAAATATATAAATAAATGAAACCAAAGATGGCTAGGGCTGCACTTACCTGAACATGCATATATTATAGGGTGCTGCTGGGGCCAATCACAAAACAGTGATTTCAAGTCCCACAAATTGTAATAGTTTCATTTAGAAACATTTCACCATGCAAAAAAAAAATGGGGGTTTAGTTACAGTATATGATCACACATTGCATAAGCCTGCCCAGGTCCACCAACAGGGGGTGACAACCATGATAGTGTCAGGATTACAAGTTGATCCAGCACGCAGTACTGTGTCACACCTATTGCTAAGTATAACCTACAACTGGACCTTAGAATGGCCGGACTTAACGTCTCCAAGAATAGTCAAAATACTTGCCGAGGTCAGGGACACAGAATCAGACACAAAGATGAGGAAAAGCCAAATGTCAAGGATCCAGATATCAGTCAAGTCAAAACAAAGCCAATGTCAAATACCAGAAAATCAAGATCAGGAACGCACTCTCGAATAACCATAGGCATGAAACCACAACAGGGCAATGAGCTAGAGGAGAGTTGGGTTTAAATACCCCTCCTCTGGATCCGATTGGCTGTAACCAGCCTTTAACCCCAAAGGCAAATACCAAGTGTGCATGATTGCTGCTCAGCTAAACCATCCTGTGGATTTGATTGGCCATGACCGGCCTTTGATCCCAAAAGTAATTACCAGGTTTCCATGTGCATGATTGCTGCTTGGCACAACTTTTCCTGTCAGGACGTTAATGTTGCTCGGCACAACTTTTCCTCTCAGGACAGTAAATGCCATAAACCACATTTTTATGTGCGGATGAATACGTGACATTACCCCCACCTGAAGACTGCCCACCAGACAGGCAGGACAAGGTTTGAAATGAAACTTGGCTTGAAAAGAATTAATTTTATGACCAGCATTGATATCAGAAGCCGAAACCCAATAACAGTCAGCAGGCCCATACCTCCTCCAATCAACCAAATACTGTAAGGAACCATGAGAAAACCTGGAATCAATGATGGAGGAGACTTCGTACTCCTCCTGTCCAGAAACCACCAAAGGAGGGGGAACAGGCATAGAGAAACATACAAACATACATACATACATACATACAGAGGCAAACCGTCATAAAGACACATACATGCATACAAGGACATACAGGCATACAGAGACACACAGACACATGCATACGTACATAAAGAGACATAAAGGCATACAGTTACACACATGCATACAGAGACATATATACAGACATTTAGAGACAAACATACATTTAGTTCCATCCATACATGCATGCATACAGATAGATAAATACATACATACATACATACATGGATACAGAGATACATACATACATATATACAGAGACATACATACATACATACAGAGACATACATACATACATAATTACATACTTACATCTGTTAAATCTTGTCCCCCAGGTGCATGCTGTCTGGCTGTGTGGAGTCCTTTCCTGCAGCCCAGCCACATCACTGGGCACCAGCCGCGCTGTGTGGTACACAGGGAGCAGGGATATGATGTCATTCATATCCCCGCCCCTCCACACAGCCTGTGGCAGACACCAGAGTAGGGGGTGGACAGGCAGAGGCTGGGCTCCGTGTGCGGGAATCTCTGGACTGCGCTCGGCCACGCTACAAGTAGTAACCGTCCTGGACACCTTATCAAGCCACCCTCCTGGACACCTTATGTGTCCAGAAGGGTGGCTTGGAGTCCTGCTTGCTGGTGTGTGTCTGGAGCAGCTCCTGCAGTGCTCCTCTTGCCTCATGGCTGCCTCCCTCCTGCGTTGTCTCCCTGCGGCCCTGTTCAGCAGTAATGTTTTCCCGGTGCTATAATCATAGCACTGGGAAAACATTCCGCGGCACCCCTGTGTGCATCCCTGGGGAGCCGCAGCACACAGTTTGGGAACCGCTGGATTATACAATTACATTTTCTTTTTAACAAAAAACTGACAACAAATACTAGTTACATTCTGTTACTCAAATGTAGATGTAACAGATGTAGATAGTATTTGTTGCCAGTTTTTGTTAAAAAAAATGTTATTGTATCCTAGTAGCACATTTAATGTGGATACTTATTCATAATGTTAGCAAACTTTAGCCTTCATATATAGTACATATTTCACACACTTTCATTTTTTTTGTATATATTTTTAGTTTGGAACATCATACTATTTAGGAGGTTGGGTGGGGGGGGGTGAGCTCTAAAGGCATGGGGAATCTTGGGAAAACTGATAGCAAGATGAATGCAGCATGTTATCAGAAAATACTGGGAGATAATTTACATTGTTTTGCACAAAGGCTGCGCATTGGACACTCTTGAACTTTCCTGCATGACTATGAATCTAAGCACAAGGCCAAATTGACTCTCCAGTGGTTACGGCAGAAAAAGGTGATGGTTCTGGAGTGCCCTCCAGACCTTAATGTCATCAAGCCACTCTGGGAGACCTCAAGCGTACGGTTCATGCAAGACGACCAAAGACTTTACATGAACTTTACCTGGAGGTATTTTGCCAAGAGGAATGGGCAGTTATACCACCTGCAAGAATTAGGGGCCTTTTAGACAACTATTACGAAATACTGCACACTGTCATTGATGCTAAAAGGGGCCATACACAGTATAAAGAACTAAGGGTATGCAGACTTTTGAACAGGTGTCATTTCCTTTTTTTTCATTGTTGCCATGTTTTGTTTTATGATTGTGCCATTCTGTTATAACCTACAGGTGAATATGAATCCCATAAGAAATAAAATAAATGTGTTTTGCATGCTCATTCATGTTTTCTTTAAAAATATATTACTGTGTGTGTGTGTGTGTATATTTTGAGCATATTGCATATTTTATCACCTTTATGTCGTGTCCTAAAGTTTAATTTTACCAACCATGTTCAATATATTTGGCTTGTTTACCTGTTTATTTTCCTACACGCATACCTCTAATGGCTTTCTTTTGGTTATTTCTGCCCTTTTCCTTTTCCCCTCTCCTTCCCCTTTTATTGATATATACCCAAATGTTTGCTTTGCTTGAATAAGCATCACCTCATCTGTGCATATAAGCCTTATCTTCATAATGTGTGGCAACAATAACCATCCACATGTGTCTTGTTTTTGAAGTGAAGTAAAACACTGAGGTCATTGTTCTGTAGCTGGCAGGCTGGTTTGCTGTTGTGGCTGACTGGAAGGATTGATATGGCAAGATGGCAGGTTGGCTGCTCCAAAGCCTATGGCTAAATAATGAGCGGTGGCCATGCTTATTTGCAGTCTACAGAGTTTTTATTTTAATTAACTTTAAGGCAAACAGGGCGGATCCTTCAGCAACCTGTGTGCAGTAAAGTAAATCAGAGTCTGTGCAGATGGCGCAGTCAACGTCAGTTTGTAATGTTACTTTGCGCACCACCGCACACTAGGCCAAATCATCCTTTGCTCCCCTGGGCCCCACCTCTCCTTCTGAATAAGTAGTGCTGCAGCCGCCGAGTCCAAAAATGGTGCAGTCATTGATCTTGAGCATGGCATGAAACGTCGATCAGGACTTTGTATTTGTTTGTCATGAAGTGAATATATATACAGTTGTGCTCAAAAGTTTGCAAACATTGTGAAAGGAGCACTGGGGAGGTCCTCATTCGAGTCAGGGAACAATCCATAAACGCTCCCCCTGGTTCGCGTTTGTCTGTACGAACAGCAGCCAGCCGGAGGAGTCCTCATTAATTGTTTCCCTTGCGGCTTGCGGCTTGCGGCTTGCGGCTTGACACTATGTTTCCTAGTTTGTTGTAAAATTAAAACATATTGTAGCAGCTGAGGGAGAAGAGCTGAAGATATTGGCAGTTGTATTTTTTTATCTATCATAATTTTTTTTTGGAGTGAATCTATAGTACAGTACCTGTTTGCTAGCATGCTAGCATGCTTTTTAGTTTAAATGTATTCTAAAGTCACTGGCAATTCCACTGTGAGTGATTTATTTTTTCTTGGCACTACAGTAAATAGTATGGAAAAATTCCTTATGGATTAAATTATTAGTTATTAAGATAACTACATTTGTCAGGAAATTTGCATTTAAACATGGTAAGACGTCTGCTCAAAAGTTTTAAAAACTATATAGGAAGCGGATATTGTTACCAGTTGAATATATTTCAGAGAAACTTACTGTTTGCTGAGTATTCATATTTAGGAAACAGTATACAGATGTTGGTACAGCCTTTAATGATTCAGAATATACTTTATATTCAGGCAAAAATGCACTGCATGATTCTGAAAAAATAAACACATATATGCATTCAGTTATATAAGAAATCAATGTGAAAAAAATAGAATTTAAAAATAATACATCTAAAATACAGAGTAACCTTTTTTAGAACAAACAAACAATTGGAAAAAAAAGACATAAGAAGTACCAATTTATGTTTTTTTCCATTGCAAAGCTAAGTGCGACACAATGCTATAGTACAATGAAATGGCAAAATTATCCTGTTTTTCTTGGTAATTACAGTATGATTGCACCTCTACACAGTTAGAAAGTAGTTAGCAAATCTATATTTTTCCACTGGCTTGCTGAGAAATGATTACTGTAATCATGTATTGGTGGGATTATTTTTTTTTAAGCCCAGTTGGGAAGATCCTTTTATCCTTTAGTATATTGTAGAATAATAGATTTTAAAGAATATCTAGCACAAAAAAATAAAATACTCTCCTAAGACACATCATGACAAAATCATAATCAATTAATTGTACCGTAAGATGGTTCTTACACTTTTTATTCTTTCATGTATTCAACATTCTGTATACAAATGTATTTGCATGAGCTAAACTACTGAAATGCAATGTATTCTACAATCTATAAGATTTTATTAAAAAAGAAAAGCAAGTCCTCATATACCCCACACTGAGTACATACAGTTATACAGTTATATATGCTGAAAAAATACTTGTGTCTATCGAGTTCATCTGCACTTGCATCAGTTATTTGCTGATGAGAAGGCAAAGAGAAGGCAAAAAAACTGTTTGTAGTGCTATCCAATGTTGCAACAAACTAGGAAAAATCACCTTAACTTATATTAATAAAGGTTATCTTTTAACAGTCTATGTTACTCTTTTAGGATGTGTGTGTCTTCTATTTACAATGGTTTTGAATGATTTTTGTGTTTACTAAGAAAAATAATACTTATGGTGCACAAAAATTGTCTTTTGGGCTCTTTGACTCCAGCGACTGCAGGAGGAACTCCATACGGCTTTGTATCCAGTTCCTCGTTGTTACTTTAAAGGGGAAATTAACAATGTCCAGAGCTCTAGAAGTCCTGCAGATAAAGGAGGAAGATGTCCTCAAGTACCTGGCAGCAGGAACCTACTTGGGTGGCACCAACCTAGACTTTCAAAATGGAACAATACATCTACAAGAGAAAAAGTGATGGAATTTACATAATCAATCTGAAACGCACATGGGTAAAGCTTCTCCTTGCAGCTCGGGTTTTGTAGCTATTGAGAACCCTGCTGATGTGTGTGTAATTTCCTCCAGAAATATTGGTCAGCGTGCTGTACTGAAGTTTGCATCTTCCTGTGGTGCTACACCAATTGCTGGGCGATTCACTCCTGGTACCTTCACCAATCAGATCCAGGCTGCCTTCCGTGAGCCACATCTGTTGGTCATGACTGATGCCAGAGCTGATCATCAGCCTCTGACAGAAGCCTCCTACGTCAATATCCCTACTGTTGATTTATGCAATACAGATTCACCCCTGCGCTATGTAGACATAGCCATCCCCTGCAAAACTAAGGGTGCCCACTCAGTGGGTCTCTTGTGGTGGATGTTGGTCCGTGAAGTTCTGCACATGAGAGGTACAATTTCCCGTGAACACCCCTGGGAGGTCATGCCTAATCTGTACTTCTACAGAGATCCAGAGGAGATTGAGAAGGAAGAACAGGCTGCAGCTGAGAAGGCCACCACCAAAGAAGAGTACCAAGGAGAATGGACGGCACCGGTTCCAGACTTCCCTCAACCTGAGGTTGCTGACTGGTCCGAAGGTGTGCAGGTTCCCTCTCTGCCTATTCAGCAGTTTGCTCCAGAACAAACTGATATTCCAGCTGCTCCAAAACCTTAAGCTGAAGATTGGAGTGCCCAGCCAACTAGCACTGATGACTGGTCTGCTGCCCCAACTGCTCAGGCATCTGAGTGGGTTGGAATCACAACTGAGTGGTCTTAAAAATGGAGATCGATCCACATTACCAATTGTGACGAGAGCAATCTCGCCACATTGCATTGGAGGAGCCTGGTTGCCTGCCTGCTCCCTTTAGACTATGGAAGGGACTTTTAACTTACTTTATTTTCCCTGCAGAAAGGCTTATTCATGCCTTACTGCCAGGGCGTTCGGTAGATTTTATCTACCGAACAAAATAACAAAAGCCTCCAGCCATCCCTGTTTCTATTTGTGGCTGTTTAGCCGAATGCTGGATTGATCAGGACTTTTTCTATGTGAATGTTTTAACCCAGATAGCTATGCCATGGAGCCTTTTCATGTAATTAAAGAATTTGGCTCCATGGCAATTGAACTGTGTGTATAGGATCTGAGCGCGATTCGGTAGTTATATGCGCTCAGATCCCAGCTATCTGGGGATATGTGACATGTATGGATTTTATGTATTAAATGTAACACTGTATGTTTTAATGTATTTTACTGTCTTTGTGTCCCCACGTGTATAATGGAGTTTTGCCTCTGTCCTGGGAGATTACTTCCCAATTATCTCCAGGATAAGGGAGGGAAGTTAGGATGCATTGTGAGGATGTTTTACTTCTGTGTGTCTGAATGTGATACATGTCTGTCTGTGTTACAGTCTTCCATCTGGTCCCCTAGGGGAGTGTCCACCAGGTGGGAGACCTGCATAAATACTGGGCAGGTAGCCCTGAATAAACCTGTTCACTTCTTGACCCATAACACGGAGCTTTGTCTCGTTCTTGGGGGGGATTTATTGTATGCTGTTTCAGTTCGACTGCTAGGAGTGTAAACCTTTCGTATGGTTTTTCCTATCCGGCTGTTTACAGCATTCATATGGTTCCGGTTCGGCTGTTTACAGCATTCATATGCTTCTCCGGTTCGGTGGATTGGTGTCTACGGTAGATGTGCCTGTGTCTCTGGAAGGGGAAGATCTACTAAATGGCGGTTAACCCCTTTTAAATAAAAAATTTCAGGAAAAAAAAAAAGTGTCTTTTGGAAGAGCTGTCCAATTAAGGTTCTCCATATCTGTAAATACAAACTGTAATACATAGTACACACTGAATAAAAGCATAAATAAAAGGAATAAGCAACAATGTAACATCCCTCACAAAACCAGAGTGGATAGTAACATAGGTTAACCCCTTAAGGATGGCGGGCATCCATAGTGCTGCCTGCAAAAGGACTGCTTAAACTGACAGGCAGTCTCCCTGCTATCGGAAAAATAAAAAGTTATGAAATTAAAATATAATTATATATGTATGTATATGTGTGTTATTATTATATAAATATATAAAAATTTTATATATTAATATAAAAATATATATATTTTTATAAATGAAAGCAACTTAGTAGATAGGCACCACTGAATCCTGGTGTGTGGCTAAAAAAAGTTGAGCTATGAGATCTGAATGGTTATCAAAACCACTGTGTCACTGCTAAAATGACCGCCACCTGCGGTTAGAAAATGTAAAAAAGTTGATAACTATTGATTTAACAATAGTAGTTGCAGGACTCTGTGGAAATGATGAAATGTTATATATTTGCAACAATATAGATTTGGCAACAATGTTCCAAAAGGATAATTTGTATCAGCCTGTTATACCTATCCTACCATATAAGGGCAAGAGAAATAAACAATAGCTGAATAATTAATCTAGTAAAGGTTTTGAATAATATTATAGATCAAATACCAATACACTCAGGGATCAATAGACAAATAACCAAATATTGACCCCACTATATTAGAAATGTAGAGAACTGGGTCATTTATATAGTGCAGCCAACAGGTAGCTTATATTAAAAATATATAATTTATTAGCACCAATTGTCTGACATATACACAAATAAAATAAATGACTAAAAAAATCCCCCAATTAAGGAGAGCAATAAATGGTTGACATACAGTCTGAGGATCCAACTTGTTTTAGCACTCTATCTCACCGGCCGGATGAAATCGGTTATGGACCTCCTCGTGCTGTATGAAAAGCTGTCTATCAGCCGCGTGCGTTCCTCTGCGGCTTTGGATGCGTTCCAACTTGCTCTCCTGGGGACCGATGTGAAGTACCGCCTTACGCGTTTCATGATCATAGGATCACTTCATCAGAGGATGGCGTTTTCAGTTCTCTCTTCTCTTAAATAGCATTATATACGTATATACGTATTATTAGTGCCTATCTGTATATATTATAGTAATAAAATTTTTTTTTGTATATTCATATAAATTATAAAAAAGAATTGGTTGAAAATTTATTATAAATTGAAAAACAACGTGTATGTTCTTAGTGTTTATCTAGTACATATTGTAGTGATATATTGCCACATACTGGCCTTGAGAAAAAAAAATAATTACATTCAGAGAAATGCATTGAGCTCAAAATCGATGTTCAAGCCAGATGGTTCAAGGCTGTTAAGTTTAAAAATCCATTTAGCTTCAATTCTATCAAGAGCCTTCTCTAAGTCACCTCCCCTCCAATGGACATTGACCTTCTTGATAGCTAGAAATTTGAGACCTGTTGCGTTATTAAGGTGACAGGTGGAAAAATGTCTCGAAAGATTGTGGGTACTCAACCCTTTTTTGATACTTCTAATATGCTCCCCTAACCTGATCTTAAGTTTTCTTTTCGTCCGTCCTACATAGTGCTTCCCACAGGGACATGTCAGAAGATAGATAACACCACTGGAATTGCAGCTTAAATTTGATCTGATCTTAAAATCTTCATCTCCTTTCATATTCTGGAATTTACTAAACGTAACTCTTATCTCTTTGATTGGATTAGCCGGAAGTATTTTATAGGTATTCTTATCACCCAGCAATCTCTGGGCTTCTTCCTTATAGTACGTACTGCTCATAATGACAATACTACCCCCTTATCTGCTGGTTTTACTACAATGTCAGGGTCTTCTCTCAAATCTCTCAGCGTCTTCACTTATAATTTTGTTAAATTCTGTTCAAAATTTTTGAATGGTTTGACGTTTTTTATCTCATGTTGAACCATCTGTTCAAAGGTCTTCATTTCCCCCGACATCTGCCATTTTTGGATATTTTAAATACATCTTAACATGTTTTAAATAGGAAGCATATGTTTTAAGTAGGAAACAATGCTACACTCTATGTATTTAAATATTCCCACGGTGTGCACTTTATTGAAAGTAGAGCATACAGCACCTTATAGTACTTTAATAGGAGCACTTTATTTGAAGAATGCACTTTATTTGAAGAATGCACTTTATCAAGGGAAATCATACATAATGGGGAATGTAATATTGTTTCAGATGAAATATTTTTAGATGTAGTCATTTTATATCATTTTATATTTTTATCTGGAGGATGATGTACTAACAAGAAATAAAATGTTTTTTTTCTCTCTTTCCCTTTTAGTAACTAGGAATTTTATGGATGGTTCTGAAATGATTAATAACAAAAGATGTTGTCCAATAATGTCATAATGATATTTGATGTTACTTTAAGGTTATGTTACTCATACTGTGTTAATTATATGACTGTTATTTGTATCTGGTACTGGGAGTTAAGTAGTTAATTGTTAAGTAGATGAATGGTATTAGCGATATTTATTTAAGTGAGGCTGCTTGCAATGATTCAATTGAAGACTAGAGGATCGCTATAAATAGTGGATTATTGAGAGATGGAGGTATCACTGCATTACGTCCTGAGGAAGCTTTACGGCGAAACGCGTAGACGACGCAGTGACACTCGCCTATTACGTACTGACGCAAAGGGGGCAGAGCACCCGGGAAACTTGAAAGACTCCAAGCCAACGCTCTATTTTGCTCGGCGGCAGGGGACTTCAACACATCCGTGGAGGATAAGTGGGAGCCAGCTGCACAACCAACTGAGCCTGGGCTGAGGCAAACAAAGGCGTTTGTGAGTAGCAGCTGGGACTGCTTATACTCACTTATTTTTATTCTGTAAGAGGCCAACTGTTTATTTTAATCATTCATCTTTTTTTGCACATGCTATGTCTATTACTCTAATCTTTTTATGGTGATAGGAGTGTTTTATGTCTAGTGGACCTAATAAATATATGTAATTTACTGTTACTGTGCTTCACTATTATATGCATTTTTTTCTTTTACATATGTATATCTGAGCTGAAACAGTTTTATGGATTCCCTGAAAGTGTGGATCTGATTTTGCGCTACACCTGAATAAGTATATCATCTCTATTTAAATTGTAACTTGATAGATTGAACACACTTTTGTCTTATTCTCCATCTAACGCAGTTATTGATTCTGGCTTAGTTCTTCTCTGTCTTCTTCTCTTCTTATCCTTTTTCTTTGTATTGGAGAACGTGATAGATCTCTCCTTTCTCTCCATGTTTTCTTGAGTGCCGTCCTCGTCTCTTCTCGTTTCTCTAAAAAATCCCCTAAAAAAATCTCTTTTTGGGGATACATTGGTAGATGATTCCATTGGGTTGTGTCTTTTTGGGAGATTTAATTTGGATTTCTCTCTTAGCTAACTTGTTTCCTCCATATGGGGTTCTCATCTCCCACCTATCATTGTGTGTGGGTTTGATCCAAGAACGGATTCTCTCTCTTCTGGGAGAATGATGTTGGTTGTGATGGTATTGAGATCTATCTTTTTCTCTCCTAGAGGATTCTCTTCTCGGAGAATGATGTCGATTGTGATGGTATTGGGATCTCTCTTTCTCCCTTCCAGGGGATTCAAATCTCGAATTTCTCTGTTTTCTTCCTTGTCTCCAATCTGTATTCTGTGTTCCCTCATACCTATGGTATTCCATTTGCATCTGGTTCTTTTTTATCTGATTTCTCCAGTTTCTTTTTATTCCTCTATCATAATCTTCTTTATCCCTCATAATTTTCTTCTTTTTACCTTCTCTTATTCTATTGTCTAGATCTTTCACCGTTCTTTCAATTTGATCTAAAAGTTCTGCATATTGGCCTTCTTGAGTTTCAGTGGATATTTCCTGTTTAATTAATCCGATTTGAACTTCTAATAGTTCTAATTCCTTCTTTTTTTTATTTATTAAAAAAATAATTAGTAGTAGAGATCCCTTATCCAATAACTGATCCCATTTTTTTAGAATATTTTCATCTTTATTCTTATAGGCCAGGGGCTTCTGTAACCTCAGTCCCCTTGGTACTAGATTATTTGCTACGTAGAACTCAAAACTGGTGATGTCCCACCAGATTTGTGTTTCCTTTTCTACTAATTCACCTAATTTAAAAAAAAATTGATTTCGTACATGTTTGTTGCAATGTTGGGGTGTCTTTTACCTTACTCTTACTGTTCTTTGCTTCATTAGACATCATTTGCTGGAATGCATTTCTCCTATTTTCTCTAATGAAGTCCAAGTTCCTATTTAAAGCCATGTCAGATCATAACTAGGTGGTTGAAAGGAAATAAATGAAAGCAACTTAGTAGATAGGCACCACTGAATTCTGGTGTGTGGCTAAAAAAAGTTGAGCTATGAGATCTGAATGATTATCAAAACCACTGTGTCACTGCTAAAATGACCGCCACCTGCGGTTAGAAAATGTAAAAAAGTGGATACCTATTGAATTAACAATAGTAGTTGCAGGACCCTGTGGAAATGATGAAATGTTATATATTTGCAACAATATAGATTTGGCAACAATGTTCCAAAAGGATAATTTGAATCAGCCTGTTATACCTATCCTTCCCATATAAGGGCATGAGGAATAAACAATAGCTGAATAATTGATCTCGTAAAGGTTTTGAATAATATTATAGATCAAATACCAATACACTCAGGGATCAATAGACAAATAACCAAATATATAAGCTATAAGCTACAAAAGATGCTAGTCAAAAATAAATTAGTTATAAATAAAGAAAGTGACAACGTATATACGTGTTATTAGTGTCTATCTTTGTATATATTATAGTAATTAAAAAAAAAAAAATGACCAAATTAATTTTCTGGTTCAAGCCATCGCTTTCATTTTGAGTCACAATTCGTTCTGGGCACAAAAACAGTTTTACCTACAGATAGAAGGAACGACCATGGGAACCAGGTTTGCACCAAGTTATGCCAATCTTTTCATGGGCAAATGGGAAGAAGAATTTATATGGAACAATTCTTTTGGTGCAAACCTGGTCCTGTGATGACGTTACATAGATGATTGTATTTTTATTTGGGATGGCAATCTATCCTCCCTTAAAGATTTTAAGAAATATCTACATTTTAATCCATATAATTTAAAATTCACTTTTTCACACTCAAAAACTTCAGTTGAATTCTTGGACCTGGAGATCTACATCAAAGAAGAGACCCTTTTTATGAAAACTTTTAAAAAACCAGTGGATTGTAACAGTTTTATACCTTTTAATAGTCATCACAAAAAAACATGGCTTGATAACATCCCCTATGGGCAATTTAGACGCATTAGACGTAATTGCACCAAATTGGAAATCTGTAAGAAACAAATGGAGGAAATGAGAACACAATTTATAAAGAAAGGATATAACAAAGAAAAATAGGATCATGCTATGGAAAAAGCGCACAACCTGTCAAGACACGAGACTTTAGTTTCGAGAGAGAGGACACATGAACTGGATACGGAAACCCCAGCCTTCATTACCTAGTTCAGCAATCAAGCAGGAAAAGTAAAAAATATTCTGAACAAACACTGGAAGGTCCTGAAAGGTGATAACACATTGGGGACTATTCTGGAAGCAAAACCCAGAATCATCTATTCACGCGCACCCAATTTGAAGACAATGCTGGCTCCAACATTAAAAGAAATAAAACCACAGAGTGCCAATTTGGAAAATGTGGGCTTCCACAAATGCGGTAAATGCTCAGGTTGTTGAAATAATCCCACGCAGACATCCACAGTTGAGCAATTCCAGAATATGAAAGGAGATGAAGATTTTAAGATCAGATCAAATTTAAGCTGCAATTCCAGTGGTGTTATCTATCTTCTGACATGTCCCTGTGGGAAGCACTATGTAGGACGGACGAAAAGAAAACTTAAGATCAGGTTAGGGGAGCATATTAGAAATATCAAAAAAGGGTTGAGTACCCACAATCTTTCGAGACATTTTTACACCTATCGCCTTAATAACCCAACAGGTGTCAAATTTCTAGCTATCGAGAAGGTCTCATTTTTTTGGAGGGCAGGTGACTTAGAGAAGGCTCTTGATAGAATTGAAGCTAAATGGATTTTTAAACTTAACAGCCTTGAACCATCTGGCTTAAACATCGATTTTGAGCTCAATGCATTTCTCTGAATTTAATTTTTTTTTTTTCCTCAAGGCCAGTATGTGGCAATATATCACTACAATATGTACTAGATAAACACTAAGATCATACATGTTGTTTTTCAATTTATAATTAATTTTCAACCAATTCTTTTTTATAATTTATATGGATATACAATTTTTTTTTTTATTACTATAATATATACAAAGATAGACACTAATAATACGTATATACGTTGTCACTTTCTTTATTTATAACTAATTTATTTTTGACTAGCATCTTTTGTTGCTTATAAGTATAAAACCACCCTTTTTTTTTTTTTTCAATTACTAATGAATTGTTATTCTCTTCCTCCAGAAAGTCAGCAATGAAGAATGGATTATTATCTAGCCTGAGATACTAGCTTTAGTGCAATAGACAAATGATTTTTCTATATCCAATATAATTTTTTTTTTTTTTCCTTTATAGACAAATGTTTAAGCCATGGTGTTATTATTTTTTCATGAAGTTTCTTATATATTTTATATTTTTTATGTGCTTATATGTATTACTTACTTTTTTATTTCTTATCCTATTTTTAATATGTGTTAATATTATATGTTCTTTTAACATAAAAAAATGATATATTTTGTTTTTATTTAGTTTTTATATGTATCTATTGCTAATTTTATATTGTCATCTGTCATTTAATGTTTGTATACATCCCATAAATGTGGTATATGTATTAGACATTCATATAATAGAATCATGTCAATGTATCAATTTTTTTTACTACAAAGAAAGAGTTAAAAAGTCAATTAGACTAAAATGCTATTTAAGAGAAGAGAGAACTGAAAACGCCATCCTCTGATGAAGTGATCCTATGATCACGAAACGCGTAAGGCGGTACTTCACATCGGTCCCCAGGAGAGCAAGCTGGAACGCATCCAAAGCCGCAGTGGAACGCACGTGGCTGATAGCTTTTCATACAGCACGAGGAGGTCCATAACCGATTTCATTGTCTGTGTCTGCATGTGAGTATGCTTACTGTATAATTAAATGTTTTACTCTGAAAGGACCAATATGTTATATTAGAAAAAGAAATACAGTGGCACCTCGGAACTTGAACTTAATCCGTTCCAGAAGGCTGTTTGAAAACTGAGTTGTTCGAAAACTGAAATCTACATTTTCCATAAGAATTAATGTAAATTAGATTTAATCCGTTCCAGACCCCCAAAAGTACAGCATTTAACACACATTTTACAGTTTAATAGTACCTTAAATGCATAAAATCATACAGAAAACCTATAAACACAATGTAAATGAAGTGGTAACTTAACTTTACCTGTCAGCTCTGTTTGCTGACAGAATGGACCTCTGTTCACAGACAGAATGGAATTCTGTTCTCAAGACCTAATGGAGCTCGGTTTGCTTTGTCTAGTGCTAGGAGGCCGATGCGTCATACCAACAAGATTCCAAAGTGGTACCATCAATGGTAATACTGTGTGATTTTGTTCTAATACCGAGTTTTGATCTAATACAAATACATTTTTTTCTTAAATATTTTGTTTGAATACCGAATTGTCTGAGTACGGGAGCATTCCAGAACCGAGATTTCACTGAATATATTTGTTATATATATATATATATATATATATATATATATATATATATATATGTGTGTGTATGTGTGTGTGTGTGTTTATATATTACTCAATCATCTAAGGTGGCATGACATAGGCTTATATATTACATGTGATAATATATGGCACAAAGGCTTATGGGGCTAGCATAGATTTGTTTTTTCCAGGGCTGCTTTGTATCCCCAGATCGGCCCTGATGGTAGCCCAGGAATAAGAATTACCCCCACGATGGCATACCATTTGCAAAAGTAGACAACCCAAGGTATTGCAAATGGGGTATGTCCAATCTTTTTTTGTAGCCACTTAGTCACAAACACTGGCCAAATTTAGCATTCATATTTTTTTTTTGCATTTTTCACACACAAATATATATAGGACATTGGTCTAGTATCAGATTTGCATACAGGGATTCAACATCAGATAAACCAGTGGTAAAGCACTGTTTGGAATATAAGCACCCGCTGTCAGCCCTGAAATTTGTAGGGATAGACCACATCACTAATCCAAAGAGAGGCGGAGACAGAGGCAGGATGCTTTTACAAAAGGAGGCTTACTGGATACACAAATTGGATACAGTGTCTCCAAAGGGCCACAGTGAGATATTACCTTTACATGCTTTTTTTATAGTTATTCTATAGCTTTTCTATAACTTTTTTGTAGCTTTTTTAGTGGCTTTTTTGAAATTATTTTGTTACTATTTTGTAGCTTTAGATAGCTTGTAGCTTTATTAATTTTATACTTGCAATTTTTTTTACTTTTGCTCGTAATTATTTTGATTTGTTTACAATATTATTAAGATTCTCCAGGCTGTAACACTGTACCATGGTTAGTTTTCCATGATATAAATGTTCAGCCAATAGACAAATCTTTAATTTCTCATGTGCAGCAAATCATATCCAGGCTAAACATACTGTTACCAAATATTTAGACTGGTTACACAAAAAGTATAATTGAAGTAAAGTATCTTCATCTTTCTAGCACTAACTGGATCATATATTCAAACTTAGCTGCCTGATTGTATCAAATCTCTTATTTTACTTTAATAAAGTGTAGGAGAAATGCAATGTTTTCATATATTATTTTTTGTGACTTTTTTTTCACGTTTCACACAGCACTTTACTTATAAGCATTTTTTGAAGCATTTTTTGAAGCACCATAAGCACTTTATTCACTTTCCACTTCGACACTTTGCAATCAAGTATATCACTTTAACTTTGGTATTTTTTCCTATACTCTCTACAGCACGTTATTAATAATTTTATAATAACTAGAAATTGATTTATCTTAAAATCTCCACTCTGCATATTGTCTTTACTTAAGACAACCAAATTATGCACTGTCACTTTCATTTCATTCATCCATTATTAATTTCACCTCCAGTAATTGCACTCCAACCATGATAATAACCTTTATGGTTTACTCAGGTTTAACCCTATTGTTGACGATTTACTGCACTTTTATTTATAGATTTGATGTAGCCATCGAAAACGGCGTGGTATGTTGCCAAGATATCATCACTATGGCAACAACCATTGAGCGTTGACAGCAAGGCATTAAGCCTTTTACGAAGCAATGACATGGGTCACACATGCACACCAGACCCGTAGCTTCTAAACATACACGGCACTAAGGGTTACCAAGGTTACCAACAACACACTATACACGTCACTTCCAGAAGCGGCAGTTTAGTCACACATACGCCGCCGGCCATGCAAATCACCTGGTGTGAGTTTATTTCTTCTTAATTCATTCATAATAGTTCTTTTCTTAATTGTGTCTCCTATGTAAATGTGAATTTTATTTTATGTATTGTATTGAGCCTCATGAAAGTCCAAGAGAGGGACTGAAATGTTGATCCCATGTTTTAATCTTGCTGAATAAAGAGGAGGTTTTATTTGAAGACCGTAAGTGCTGCCAATCTTACTACTTTCTGGATAGTCCTTGGAGTGCAAGGACTTTTCACAAAATGTGTGTGTGTATATATATATATATATATATATATATATATATATATATATATATAAATATAATATCAAAATACAGTTAGAATGAAATTAAGTGGACAAAAAACCCAGATTGAAGCAATTGTCCATTTTGCTACAAACTAGGAAAACATCTTTCTTATCCTCATAATGGCCATCAGATCTCTCCCTAGACCAATAAGCTTTTACCCCACACATAATGCTATAATATAAAAATATGAATGCTTGGTTTCGTAATTGATGAGACCCAGAGCCATGTAATTAGCTATGAGAAACAGCAACATTTTAACTAGTAAAGGGGAAAACACTGCTACAAAGCCTCAGGCAACAGAACAGATACATTTATGGGATTTTCTAAGGATACAGAGTCTTGTGATTATGCCCTAGAAGAAGTGCTTATTGGATGACATCTTATTAGAATGGAGAGGAAGCCTGCAAGACCACCAATAAATTTGCTAGATGGCAGGACTTTTCTTGTGTGGTACCAACTATGTAGACCTGCTTCCCTGTCAGACTTTCCCCTAGTCTGCTTTATTTTAAACACACCCTAAATATATTACTGTTTAGGGAAAGCTCCTGTTTCTCACCCCTTCTATCCATTTAGAATGTAAGTTCATGAAAGTGTTAGAAATTAGGTATGTGACTACTGTAAATGGACATACATAAGAAAATAAAATAGTTGCAGCGCACTCAGACTACAAAAAAATACAAAGAAGGCTACTAAAATGCCTATCTGAGAATAAATATGGGGATTTAGTTCCACCATATGTTGTTAAGCCCACCACTACTTTCAAAGTACCCCAATATTGGTGGGTCCTACTCTAAAAATGTGGGGGACAAGTTAAATAGTACTAGTGTTAAAATAACAAGTGTTAAATTAAACTATTTTATTTTCTTATGTATGAAGTTTGGTCACTGCGGCAGCACCTTTCATGCAAAATTCAGGTCCCGGGAGTGCCCCCTATCCTTTTTTGTATACATTATATTTGGAATCCAGACCAGATTCCTTAGGGGTTAAGCACCCCGCCCAGGCCCCCCCAGCTTCAGAGGCTCCTTTAGAGGTGGCCACAGGTGTGTGTATATATAGGAGGAGTTTTTCAATAGTCAAGTCACTTTTATTACTTTCTCTAGTCAGCACAGATATCATCTGCATTAGTGAGTATACTCATTTTAGCACTTACACATTATTTGTTTAGTTTTAACACTGTTTTTAGTTGCTTTCATCACTTATTTTTGTATACTCACTATGCTCTTATTAGGATTTAATTTAACACTTGTTATTTTAACACTAGTACTATTTAACTTGTCCCCCACATTTTTAGAGTAGGACCCACCAATATTGGGGTACTTTGAAAGTAGTGGTGGGCTTAACAACATATGGCCATATGGTGGAACTAAATCCCCATATTTATTCTCAGATAGGCATTTTAGTAGCCTTCTTTGTATTTTTTTGTAGTCTGAGTGCGCTGCAACTATTTTATTTTCTTATGTATGAAGTTTGGTCACTGCGGCAGCACCTTTCATGCAAAATTCAGGTCCCGGGAGTGCCCCCTATCCTTTTTTGTATACTGTAAATGGACAGACTATTTTAGAAATAGTAATTGTTAAATGTCAGCTTAAAGTGTACCTGTTGCAGACCCTCAAAGAGAAATCGTTTTAATGTTGCTATTAGAAATACATGTTGTTCGTTGCTGTATAAGCAATATCGTGTTTAGCTGATGTCATTTTGTCTTTTTTTTTTGCTGTAACTTCTGTCCATAAATATGTTCAACAGTCTGGAACTAAACTGTGGTCATCTTGAACTGACATACAGTATTGCGTACTGATTCAGTAAAAGATTAGCACCGGGACGTCCGTATCTAAAGTTGGAATGCACGGATAGTCCCAAATTTCTAGTATCTGCTACAAGAAGAAAAGTTAACCCCCGAGAGGTCCTTTTGGAATAGGACATCATCCCATTCTGTATAGGTATGTCAAATGTTGCATTTTCTTTTACTCTCTCACTGAGCCTTTTTACTTGTACTGATTGTACTTATGGACAACGCTGCAAAATATGATGGCACTTTATAGATATAGTATAATAATAATAATAATATGCTTGATAATGCCTTTTTAATTGGGAGTGAAGAAATAAGTGTTTTATATTCTGTTAAAACAGCCTGCACTGTTATGATTCATCTCCTTGTTCATGTATACTAATTGAAGAATGTTATGCTGAATATTAACAAATGCTAACCGAACATCTCCAATTATATGGCATTGGTTCAGTCAAGGCATTTTTTAAATGATCTCTTATGAATTCCCATTTGACTTTTTATTTTTTTGCAGCTTACAAAAAGGTGTTATAGTATAATGCTTTCTTTTTACGTTATCATCATAATTGTTTTAATATATTGGTTGTAGTTGTAGAAAATTAAAGGAAATAATATTGTAGAACCATAACAATATCAGAAAGGAATATATAAATGCATAGAAGGGATATCACTTTACTATCAAGTGGATGCATTTACAAAGACCTTCACTTAGCCTGAGTCAAATAGTGCTGAATTATACCAAAATTTTAGTCCTGTTGAAGCTAGTATTACTATTATGTTGCTTCTTAAAACCCTATCTTCTGGGCATAGCCAGTGCCTTCTGGGCCCCACTCATATGGCCAGTCTATTGTCTGGATTGAATCTAACAGCCTTCACTGGCCTTGAACTGGTGGGAGGTATCACAGTCCTACCAATTAAGCAACTGTCCTCTCTTGGATAGTGGGGAAGAATGCATTATTATTTGTGTCTGGGTCCAAAGCTTACTAGGTGCTGGCTTGACCACAAACCCAGTTTGGTAATGTTGCCTTTGAGACTAATGGTTATTAATTGTAAAGCAATGATGCCAGAATAGTGCACACACCTGCCTCCTTCCTGATAAATGGTCTGTCTACAGGCTAATCCTAAGACTAGGAACTTATTTTCTTGCTTGTTTTATATCTGGTTATCTGGCTATAGGATGCCCATGATCTTCTGCAACCATACTAGCACTTTTATGTCTTTGGACACTCTCAGATATTTAATAATTAGTCATTATATTTAACTCTCATTTCACCTTTACATCCCATATCTAGTCTGTCACCAAATACTGTCATTTTCACTTTTAAAACATTGCTCACATTTTCCCTTCTGTTAGGAATGTTGCTTCTACAGAGCTTGTTCATGCTCTTATAATTTCCCAGATAGATTAATGTACCTGCCTTCTAATTGGTATGTCCATAAGCCATGTCTCTCTACAATCAATAATGAACAATGCTGCCAGACTTATTTTTCTTTCTTTATTTTTCTGTCATTATTCTCACACCTTACCTCTATACGAATTATTACATTGGCTTCCTGTTAGCTTATAATTGAAGATTATGCTAGCTTTAGTGTACAGATAATCTTAATTTTAATAATGACAGGAGGCGAGTATTTTGCATAATCTTTCTTTACTATCTCCATAGCAGCAAAGAAATGAGTGACAAAACTTTTAACCAATCACAACGTAGAATAGGGTATAAGAGGTGAGACCTATGACATCATTTCCTCTTTTAAACTTGCGACATCACAAGACCATAAAAGTAGAAAAAATAACCGAACAGCTGAGAAGTCCATAGAACAAGAAACTGGAAACTTAATCAGAATAAACTGAATCGGAACAGGTAGAATGCAGATGAAGACGTGTCCTTGTCAAACGATGGTCTACGAAGACCTGATGATGAATCTCCTGATGCGATGATGACGACATCTTGCAAGGAGACTTTAATGATTCCGTGTAGCTCCTGGTTAAGCTGAAACGAGAGTATAAGGTGCGTTAGAGTCCAGAAGTGATTGTATAAAACAAAGGATGTCTGTCCCGTAATTCAACTTTAATATCGTCTAGTAACATGAGAATAAAATAAACTAAACGTCCTCCCTAGCGGTGTTAAATAAGTATCCCACCCAAACAATATAAATATATAAATCTCTATGATGTAAATAAGGCAGTTAAACAAGAGCTATCGTGTCAGGTATTATACCAACATATGAGAGAGCAAAGTGTAGTAGGTAGAAGTGAAAATAAAGGGAGGGAAGAACGAAAGAGAACAGGGAGGGAAAATACTCGCCTCCTGTCATTATTAAAATTAAGATTATCTGTACACTAAAGCTAGCATAATCTTCAATTTTATCACATGACAGGAGGCTTCGTATTTTGCAATTTCAACGCTGAGAAAGAAAAGCAAATGCCGGATTATCAAGAGGACGAAAGTAGAATGTCCTAAAGGTAGATTCTCTGGTCCAGTCCGCTGCTCGTAAAATGTCCGAGAGGGACGCGCCTGCCGCATAAGCGGAAGAGGCCGCTGCCCCACGAACGGAGTGTGCTCCAAAAGTTTGGTCAATACCGGCAAGGGATAGTAGCCACCTGACCCATCTGGCCAGTGTAGTAACCGAGACCGGACCATAAGGGCGGACGTAAGAGATGAGAAGTTGATGAGTGGAAGGTTGCCGCAACGTCGCGGTGGCTTCCACGTAGTGACGGAGGGTTGAGACCACGCAGAGTTGAGGGTCAGAAGGGAAGAAAGGGTAGAAGACCGAGAGAGAGTTGGACTTAGTGCGACGTGAGATCTGAAAGGTGACACCCGCCGGACAGAAAGTAAACGCGTTGGCATCAAAGGCGCGTACGTCCGCTACCCGTCGAAAGGAAACCAGACAGAGCAGGAGGGTGAATTTTGCGGTAAGTTGGCGGAGTGATAGTTTTTCGTTGGGAGGCCAATTACGTAAAAATTGAAGGACCACGCCAACGTCCCAGAGACTAGAGTATTTAGGTTCCGGGGGGCGCCGTAGGCGCATACCGCGGAGAAGTCTGCAGATGAGCGGGTCCTTACCAACAGGAATCCCCTGTATCGGAGTGTGAGCCGCTGAGATGGCTGACCGTACCACATTGATGGAACGGTATGACTTTCCTGCGGTGAAAAGTGAAGTTAAGAAATTCATGATGGAGTGAGTAGGTGCAGTAAAGGGATTGAGGTCCCGTCCCACACACCAACTTGTCCAGGAGTGCCATGCTGATAAGTAGCACCTCCTAGTTCCTGGTGCCCATGAATCCCATAGCAGGTCCTTAGTTTCCTGCGATAATTCTTCGGTTCTCCAGGAACCCCGGAAAGAGTCCAGGCCACAAGGGGCAAGCGTTCCTGCAGGACTAGTGGGTGAGGAAGGCCCAATGGATTCCTGAGGATGGTTGGGGCATCTGGAAGGAGGAGGGGGTCGTTGATTGAGAGTTCCAGAAGGTCCGGAAACCATGGCTGGCTCTGCCAGAGCGGCGTGATGAGAATTATTCTCACTTCCTGTAGACGGATCCGGTGAAGGACCCTCGTTATCATTGCGAAAGGAGGGAATGCGTAGGCGCCGTCCCTTGGCCATTGTTGGAGAAAAGCGTCCGTTGCGAGGCTCTCCGGGTCTGGGAGCCAGCTGAAGAAAACTTCTGTCTGTCGATTGTTGCGGGACGCGAAAAGGTCTAGGTAGAGAGGTCCCCTCTGTGCATCCAGTAGCGCGAAAATGTGAGGGTCTAGCTGCCAATCGCTGGCGTCCCGCCAGTGGCGTGAGTACCAATCCGCCGTCGTATTGGAGTCTCCTGGTAAGTGCTCTGCCAGCAAGGTGATGTTGCGTGGTAGGCAGTAGTCGAAGATCTCTTTCGTGAGATCCGCCAGTGTTCGAGAACGAGTGCCTCCAAGGCGGTTGATGTATCTGACCGCTGAGACGTTGTCCATGCGGAGTAGGATGCAGCAGTTGGATCGGTCCTTTGCCAGGCTGCGAATGGCGAAGGACCCGGCCAAGAGTTCCAGGCAATTTATGTGCATCGAGAGCTCTTCGGAAGTCCAGACTCCTCCTGTGGACGTGGTTCCGTCTGTTGCCCCCCAGCCTGAACGGCTGGCATCCGATTCCAGCACGAAGTCTGGCTGGTTCCCGAATATGGCCCTGCCGTTCCAAGCCTGCATGCAATTCAGCCACCAGTGTAGTTCTTCCCGAACTTCGACCGACATTGGAACCGGTTGGTCGTATGTCGGTTGTCTGCGAAGGAAACTTGCCTTGAGGCGTTGCATGGCCCTGTAGTGCAGGGGCCCGGGAAAAATGGCCTGGATGGACGCGGAGAGAAGGCCTACGATCCGTGCCAGTAATCGTAGGGGTATGGTAGTCCGACGAAGGACTTTCCGGATTTCCCTGCGGATTGCCGTAATTTTGGTAGCCGGGAGGTGAAGAGTGCATGATGTGGAGTCTATTACGAATCCGAGGAATTGAACAGATTGAGCCGGGGTCAATGCGGACTTGGGACGGTTGACGACGAAACCCAGAGAGTCCAAAAGGTGTAGTGCGTATTCCGTATGTCTCCGCAGAGTGTCTGCATCCTCGTCGAAGATCAGGATATCGTCGAGGTAGATGATGCATCTTATACCTTGGGATCTGATTTTTGCCACTACCGGCTTCATGATCTTGGTAAAACACCACGGGGCCGAGCTGAGGCCAAACGGGAGACAGGTGAACTGCCAAGGAATCCCGTGCCAGAAGAAGCGGAGGTAGGGACGGCTGCTTCTGTGTACCGGAATGGTAAGGTACGCATCTTTGAGGTCCAGACGAGTGAACCAGTCGTCGCGTCGAAGCAAGTCCCGGAGGAGGTGTATACCTTCCATTTTGAAGTGTCGATATACTACATGCGAATTGAGCTCCCTGAGATTGATAACGGGGCGAAATTCGCCTGTTTTCTTCCTGACCAGGAAGATATTGCTGTAGAAACCGGTGGCATCCGGAGCCGGTTGAATGGCACCCTTGGAGCGGAGTTCTCGGAGTTCCGCGTCTATGAGGCGGGCATCTGCTCGTGTAGTCTGGATTGGACGTGGAGGGGTCAGCTGGAGCGGGGTCGAGTCGAACTCTATTCGATAGCCCTGCACCGTTTGGATTATCCACGCATCTGAAGATAGTTCTTTCCAGTTCTGGAAGAAAAAGAGAAACACGACCTGCGATATGACAGGGGGTTAGAGGAAGAGTAAGATTCCGACTTACCGTTGGAGAATCTTGCTCGTGAGCGTCCTCGGGTGCCTCGGCCACGATCAGATCCCCTGAAGTGGTTGAATCTATTTCGACTAGATGAGTCTGGGTAGAACATCTGAGTCCTTGTTGTACGGGGGCCGGATGGCCAAAAACGGCTGGCGGCACGGCCCCTCTGCCGTCCAGCCCTTCCAAAAACACCACGGGTGTGGGAACCGCGGAAGACTTTCCGCATTGAAGATTGTGCCTTGTTAAGGGACGTGAATATGTTGACCCTTTTATTTAATTCCTTAAGGAAGGCCTCTCCAAATAGTTTACCCTGTGCTAAGGGTCCTAATTCCTTATCCCCCAGTTCGACCAGTTTTTCGTCGATACGGTAAAGTGCTGCTCGGCGCCTCTCCGAAGAGAGGGCTACGTTGGTGTTCCCTAAGAAACAGAAACACCTTTGTGCCCATTCACGGGTATCTCGTGCCCATTCACGCACCGTATCTGGGGTAAAAGTGTCAGCCCTCTCATAGGCTTCATCCGCCATATCCATGATTCTGGCTAGTGGCCCAATGGCATCTAGCAGCTTATCTTGCGCTCCTTTAAAGCCGCGCTCTATGCCCTTGCGCGGATCCCGACCCCCTCGGGACATGAACGTAGTCATGAGCGGGTCAAACTCGGGGGTGTGCGTCACTTTGTCCGGTAGACTAGGGCGAGGGCATTCGGATCTCATCCGGTTTCTAACCTCCTTGTCTAGCGGTTTTCTGAGCCAGAAGTGCATAAACCTTGCCAAATGCTCAGGTGGAGACCATTCTTCCGAACGGGGGTGCCGGATGTTTCTTGGGTCAAACATTTGGAGGCCCGAATTGTCGAGGAAAATCTCCGAGCCCTCCTGTGGGTTATCAATGGATGTTGCCATGGAGTCCTGGGGCTCACCCAGACCCTGTTCCCTTTTGAAGTAAGGGTCAGAGTTGGCCGTGGAATCCCTGTCAGAGTCCCCCTGGTCAGAGGCTGCCGCCTGCCATTCATCCAGCACAGCTAGTGCCTGAGTGGGTTCTACATCTTCCTCACCTAAGGAAAGTTGTGTGGCATCGTGGGTAGCACGAACCGTGGCTTTCCTGCGATCAGCAGGGGCTTTCCCTTTAGCCTTGCGTGGGGTTACATTGCCCTTCCAATGGCGTTTTCGCCGTTGGGAGTGTTCCCTGGAAGAGTCAGAGTCTTCGGAGTCCGCCTTATAATGAACCCGTTTAGAGGTGGGCCTGGGAACCTCAGGGTTTGTTTGGAGCGACTTGGAAGCGGCTTGTTCCATGGCTGCAGCCACGGCTGCTGTTATCATGGCCTGGAGGTCTGGGGTTTGTGATTCCTCCATTATGAGGAGTGAGGATTCGGGGCTCACCCGGTAAATTGCGTGAGGGCACTAGGCACGATTAATGGAGAGGCCTGGGGACCGGGGTGGTATGGTATCAGGACTAAATAACCTGTGGTTAGAGACCGGTAGGTCGTAGAGGAGAGGGCTGATTCACTGGGGCTCACCCAGGTGATCGGAACCTGCATAAACAGGACCGTTTAGCAGCGTAAAATGGGGGCTCACCCCGGCCAGAATAAGGTGCAGACCAACTGGCTAAACCAACCCCAAGTGTAAGGCACTAACCTGGTCCCACTGAGTGAAAAAGGGTAAGGCTTTCAATTGCTTGTTGGAATAGCAGGAGCAGAAAAATCAGGCAGTGTCTATCTCTTTAAGATGGCCGCCGGACTGACAGGCTCAGTGTGTGGAGAATAGTACCTCCCCCAGTTTGGGCGGCAAACTGTAAGCTTGCCATTCGCATAAAACTGCCGAACGTGAATAGAAGATCTATGCGAACTGCCGAACGTGCGAACTAGTGCGAACGTTTAAAAAGGCGATCGCGTCAAACTGCCGAACGAAGCGTTCGGTAGTTAGAAACGAATAGTCAATGTGCGGTCGCGCGGGCATTCGAGTAAAACAGGCGAATGCGCAAAACTACCGAATAACGCGTTCGGTAGAAAGAACAGAAAACTGTTAAAGAGAAACAGAGAAAATGGAGGAAAAGTACAGACGGCGGGAAAGCCGTGAAAGACAGTTAGGGAGCCAGACAGGGTCCCCTGGTATACAGGGGTTAAGAGCATTAATAGGGTAAATATATAAAGGTACAGTGAAACAAAAGGTCATGTAAATGAAAAGTGTATGTTGAATAGATAATACAAAATTTGGTACTTAGCTTGTGATGGAGCAGCAAAGAAAGAGGAAATGATGTCATAGGTCTCACCTCTTATACCCTATTCTACGTTGTGATTGGTTAAAAGTTTTGTCACTCATTTCTTTGCTGCTATGGAGATAGTAAAGAAAGATTATGCAAAATACGAAGCCTCCTGTCATGTGATAAAATTGTAGATTATGCTAGCTTTAGTGTACCTATAATAATTTTATTAATGACAGGAGGCGAGTATTTGCTTAGTCTCTCTTTACTAGAACTCCACAGCAGCACAGAAAAACAACCAATCAGAAAAAAGTTAGGTACTATAAAACCCCCTTCCCATTGCATCATTTCCTCTTTCAAGCTGCGACAAAACAGAACAAAGGCAGAAAAAATTATGGGAAGCAACGAAGTCCAGATACGATGAATACAGCAATGTCCAACGTCTGAGAAGAACTGTCAACCGGATAGCGTTGATGGACTGAAAATAAGTCAATGCCCACCATCCACGAAGAAGTGCCACACCAGATAGTGCTGAAAGACTGGAAACTGAAACGAGAGAAAAACAGAATTGAACAGGTTGATTATCCAATGAAATGTATTTTGAATAAACTTGTAGATACCCAATGTAGCAAAACAAAATTACCTTAATATGTAGATATCCCAACCCTACTTATGAAAAACAGACATAAGGACAGGTGACAGGTAGCAGAAACAACAAGCAGAGTTGTATACGTACCTGATAAATCCAAACTATAAAATTAAACAAGGGAGGGATAAGAATGGGTGGGAAATACTCGCCTCCTGTCATTAATAAAATTAAGATTATAGGTACACTAAAGCTAGCATAATCTACAATTTTATAACATGACAGGAGGCTTCGTATTTGCTGTTTTAACGCTCAGCCAACAAATCCAACGCTGCTTGTTTCACTGGTACCCATTCCGAGAATATTAGAGCAATCCTAAATCGACCTTCCAACTGCGAGAAGTGACCTCCGTTGATAGATCCATTGTACGTGGGGTTACGACCTGTTCCCTAGCAGTCGGTCCATTGGCTGCCAGTTGACCTATTAGCCATATTCCTGTAGGTGTAAAGTGCCGAGGGGTCGTGAGAAGAGACTTCCACCGTGTCTCGACTCTTGATGTGAGAGGTGATTCCTCCGATCGTGTCAGGTTCACCAGGCGATGTGGCCTTGCAGACAAACTCCAACCTCAGGCCTGCGCCTAAGTCCACGTCAATACTCGAATAGAACCGAATAGTGTCTATTCGTTCCTTTATGACCTACCTGGTGAATTGTCTCCTCCGAAATAAAGTTATATACAGATAATAGTGTGGACAATACTAGCTGTATCCTAAGAGACTCCAGTCTACCAACTGGACTGTGTAATCCACGGCTGCGGTCTAGAAAAGACATCCAAAGGGCGCCCAATCAAGGTCTCAAACTGAACTCGTGTGGTAAACGGTGGTCAACTATTCTGGGAATTGTGGATCCTGGAAAGCTCAAAAAGGATGGGACCGGAAACCGGGGTTGAGATTTCCATCCAAATACATCGTCCTCTAAGAGTGCTAAGATGGCCGGATCCAATAGAGTTTAGGACCGTATAACACAGAAGAGCCCTTACGTGTTGCAGTGAGTGTGAGATACTCTGGTTACCATTTGTACAATCCTGTTCCATGCCCGACCTGTCAATATTCGTGTAGGGGTTCCTGGCCTACACGCCACCTACAAGATAGGGAATAATATAGTGAGACCCCTAGGTTCCTGTCTCATAGACTGTCCAAGCATGTATCTCCCAGTGTAGGTTTCCTTGATGGTAGTTGAATAGGAAGGCTAGTGAGAACCCAAATCAAGATGGTTCCCGTGATTTATATAGAGTCCGAACACTGTTCTCAAGGTGTGTTCAGAGTTGTAGGAGCAGTCCTGCCAACTTTCTCTCAAGATTGTAAGGACCAGGGAAGCCAAGTCCTGAGAATTTCGGTTTCTCACTGCGATCCATGCATACGGTCACAGTTTATGTGAATTTTCCAGTCTTGTTACTCAAGCAAAGCAGTGCCCGTTTGCCCTATGCAGGTCTCAGAATCTCATGTCACCCTGACACGGGAGAATAGTCTGCACAGTTTGTACACAATGAATATCTGAAACAGAGTGCAAAGTCTGTTTGATATAGCACAGGTTATACCAAAACCTGTACTCTTGTAAGAACTGAGGCTCCTCCTTAGCCGTACTGTCTCCCTGAATGTGTGTACATAAGTGGGAAACCTCCCCCACTAATACCTCTGAGGGCGTTTCTCATGTGGATTACAATATGGATCCAGACAAACAATGTATACCTAGCCCGATCAGGTAGCCCTCTAGAACAAAATCAGTAGCGCGGCCATCATATTTAAATTGGATGTAGGAGGGACGCCCATCTATGCGGTCATAGTTGACCTGTACAGGTACAAGCCTGTGTGAGAAACAAATGGACGGCACCATAGTGCGTTGAGTGTATGAGAGAGTCGCACTCTGTAAAATGTGATCGCACTCTGAGTCCGCGTTCCTTCTATGAGAATGAGCATGTCCTCTATATCCAGCTCAGTATCGGCCCGAGGTTGAGGGAGGGCCACGCCCTCTAATAATGAATCAGTGTCCAATTTGGTAAATGAGAGGGGTTCGCCCTCTACTCTTGAAAAATAAAAATATCAGTCTCGGGCCGAGGTGAAGGAGGGCCGCACCCTCTGTAATCCAAACCAGAGTCCAGTAGAGACTCAGGGTGACCAAACGTGGGGTTACACCCTTATTTAATATAAGCAAAGTATACAACCTCGGGCCGTGTCCGACCTTAAGAGAAAGGGGTGATGAGAAAAGTACGTTTCGGAGCTGAAGATGGTAACTATCAACGGACCGCCCGGATCCCGTGCGTGCGCGCGGGCTCCAGGATGACCGTTGGTAGTCTGAGGAAAGCTGGAGACGTTCTCCGCAATCCACAAGTGCCCGGGAGGTCGGAGGAGGTCAAGTCAGGCCTCTCGACGACCCGAGCAATAGGACAATAGAAGGCACGAAAACAAAGAAACGACCAATGAAGTAGAAAGTGGAAAATACGTACCTCGGAAAGCAGGTCGGATAGCAGAACTGGGAAAAATGAATCAAGTGAATCCAGTTGAAAAGGTCAGGAGCTAAACATGACATAGAAAAACACTACCAATACCTAATATGGCGTCTGAGCACTGTTCCCTGCTTGTGCGAAATTCCCATTGGAGATGTGTCGTCGTTGGGTATAACCCGTAATGGCATGCCCGGGAATTCTCATAAAAACTTTGCCCTTCAGGGCATGAGGTTTAGGGCCTTCACCCCTCCAATCACAGTTAGATGTCCATATCCTGGTGTCCTCTTGGATAATCTGGTAGCAGTGTCTGTCCGGACACCCACCTAGAGGGTACTGTGCTTACTTCAGTGATATTCCCCGAGGTTTGTGGTCCAAAGGGGAGTTCGGGCACAGGTAGAGCAGGCCAATCTTATGGCACAGACCGAGCAGGTCAATCTTATGGGCACAGACAAAGCAGGCCAATCTTATGGGCACAGACATAGCAGGCCAATCTTATGGGCACAGACATAGCAGGCCAATCTTATGGGCACAGACATAGCAGGCCCATTAATGGGGCACAGACATAGCAGGCCAATCCTGGGTTTCATCTTAAATGAGTAATGGGGACCTCTGAGTTTGGCAGAGTCCCCTAAATATCTGTAAATCCTCCGGGAATCCTGTGACCTAGTACCCTTAGACACTAATCTTAGACAGCGTACTACTGTGTGAATAAACCGTAACTGGCGGTCCCTAAGTGCCCAGCAGGCAACATAGAGGTAAAACCAGTTGTATTGGGTTTAAGCTGGACATGTTCCAGTGAGTGTCCATAAAATCAAGCTCTGCTGAGCAATACCTTCTTTAAGGTGCAAATTGTAATGCACATGTACATACAGATCCGTATGAGATATCTTCTCTTTATTGTAGGTCATCATCATCCTCGTACCGCCTGAAGGGTATTGTACTCATGGTCTCTTCAGGAGTAGAGCAAAAACAATTGCCAACTCAATGAATCTTCCCAAGAAGCCTGATAAGATAGAATAGTATCGGCATAGACAGGACTGACATCTACCGTCAGTGAAACTCACAGCAATCCGTGAGATCTATAGCACTAAGACTCACAGCAAGCCGTGCTATATACACTGACATAGAACTCACAGAAATCTGTGATTTATGTATACACTGTCCTATAACTCACAGAATCCGTGATATAAGTATATACTGCCCAAGGACTCACAGAAATCCGCAACATATATATACATATAGAAACTCACAGTAATCCGAGAAATCTGTGATATATCTAGGTGGAAACTCACTGTGGTCTGTGACACATCTACATGGAAATTCACAGTAATGTGTGATATATAGACCTGGACACTCACAGTAATTTGTGGAATATATACTCATGGAAACTCACAGTAGTCTGTGATATATTGAGCTGGAAATTCACAGCAATCTGTGATATATCTACATATGGAAACTCACAGTAATCTGTGACTAAAACACATGGCAAGCTACCAGTAATCTGTATAAATAAAACACAGGGCAAGCTACCAGTAATCTGTATAAATAAAACACATGGCAAGCTACCAGTAATCTGTACAAATAAAACACAGGGCAAGCTACCAGTAATCTGTACAAATAAAACACAGGGCAAAACTACCAGTAATCTGTACAAATAAAACACAGGGCAAAACTACCAGTAATCTGTACAAATAAAACACATGGCAAAACTACCAGTAATCTGTACAAATAAAACACATGGCAAACTACCAGTAATCTGTATAAATAAACACATGGCAAACTACCAGTAATCTGTATAAATAAACACATGGCAAACTACCAGTAATCTGTAAATAAACACATGGCAAACTACCAGTAATCTGTATAAATAAACACATGGCAAACTACCAGTAATCTGTATAAATAAACACATGGCAAACTACCAGTAATCTGTATAAATAAACACATGGCAAACTACCAGTAATCTGTATAAATAAACACATGGCAAAACTAATCTGTATAAATAAACACATGTAATCTGTATAAATAAACACATGGCAAAACTACCAGTAATCTGTATAAATAAACACATGGCAAACTACCAGTAATCTGTATAAATAAACACATGGAAAAACTATCAGTAATCTGTAAAATAAACACATGGAAAAACTATCAGTAATGTAAAGGAAACATTCCCCAAAGAAAAGAAAAGAGCCAGAAAGGCACATAAATCTCACAAGCAAGCATAATTAATAACAATCATAAATAAATCACACTAAATCCCAAAGCCACCCACTATAAGCAGGAGGCAGTGGTACTCTGACCTGTACTGACTGCGGAGCAGCAAAGAAAGAGGAAATGATGCAATGGGAAGGGGGTTTTATAGTACCTAACATTTTTCTGATTGGTTGTTTTTCTGTGCTGCTGTGGAGTTCTAGTAAAGAGAGACTAAGCAAATACGAAGCCTCCTGTCATGTTATAAAATTAGTTATTAGTATAATGTGTTCACTTTCCAATCATTCACTTTGCTAGTGACGTTTTTGTGTCTTGCAAGTACTGCTAACTTTCATCAACAAGGTTTTTAAAGGGAGCTCCAATCCTACGGAACAGTCTGCCACTCCCCATAAGACTTTCCTCTCGCCTTCAATCCTTAAAACGTATCTCTTTGGAAAAGCCTATAGCCTAACTTTTCATTTCCTAAATCTGCATGGCTCTCTCTTTTACCATAAATACTAGAGTTGTGCATGTTGTAAAAATTCAGTTTGTCCAAATCAATGTCATTATGCTTCCTTTGTGATCACATTATAACATTTGGAGCTGTGATATTGTGCGGTTGTAAATGTCCCCAAATATCAATGAGACTCTGAAATATGGATTTCATTGATTTTCAACCTTTTATTCAGTCTTAATTAAGCACATATCCGCTTCGCTAACTTCACTAAATTAAAATTGTTTCCAACTGTCATATAGAGAACTAGACACTCCAAGGAGGCATGCCATGCAGTTTTTAAAGCTGCAGCCATGTCAACACCCCTCTTTTTCAAAACAATGAGTTAATCAATCAACTAACAAGCAAAGAAACAAAATAATAATTATGAATGACTTTGGACATCAATATAACATTCAACAAAAATACACAGAACAATTTATATGCATAATTAATGTTTTTTAAGATCCCTATAAGAAAGGTGCCATCCAGATTCACATAGACATCTGGAGGGTGGTCGTCTTTGTCTACATGGTGATGGAGTATTTGGTTGAGTGAAACTGGCCACTGGAGGAGTTATATCATTCTGATGTTTTTTTGTTTAATTTACGGGCACAGTGTTTTCATCTTCAGGATCTTCAGGTGGAACTTACAGTCCATGACAGATATCCTCAGCATGCGAATCCTGGGATTTTTTATTAACTGGTGGAGATCTATGTCTCATCTTTTCTATGTGGCGGTAAACTGTAATCCATTTATCCACCACTTGATTCCATTTATCCTGCCCATGGTAGTTTCTAATCCATAACCAATCATGAATATCAAACTCTGGAACACTAGAAGTGTTCAACTCCAATACTTAATAAATACAAATATTCTTAAGGTTACTGATTTAGACCTGGACCAAGTTAATAGAGAAATTACATTAGATGAAGTGGAAATACAGATAGATAAATTAGAACTTCTAAATACACCTGGGTCAGATGGATTTAGCAATGGTTTTTACAAAATTATGAAGAAATAAATTAGTAAGCCCCTTGTGGCCTTCTTTAATGAAGTAGCTCTAAGAACTACAATTCCAGATGAACTTCTACAAGCTACTATTCTCCCAATTTTAAAAATAGATAAAGATCCTACCGATGTCAGAAATTATAGACCCATTTCTTTAATAAACACTGATTTAAAAATCTATGCAGCAATTTTAGCAAATAGATTAGGATCGTGCATTAAGAAATTGGTCCATTCAGACCAAGTAGGATTTGTTCAAGGCAGGTCTTCAGATACCTGCACTAGAAGCATTATAGATATTCTGGATGTTATTGAGCGTCGGGGGATCCCCTTTTTGGCCCTGTCACTAGATGCAGAGAAAGCCTTTGACAGGGTCAGTTGGGAATTCCTCAACGAGCTATTAACTGCCTTTGGTCTTACGGGCTGGATAGATGATGCCATAATGGCCCTTTATTCTAGACCTCAGGCCAGAACTATAGGTGTTAATATTAGGTCTGACTGGTTCAGTTTGAAGAATGGTACATGCCAGGGCTGTCCCCCATCCCCCCTTTTGTATATTCTTACATTTGAGGCGCTTGCAATTAATATTAGAAATAACTTAAATATTAAGGGCTTTCCAATAAAAAAACGAGAGGTAAAAATATTAGCATATGCCGATGATATATTAATTACAATTACGGCCCCGGAAGCTTCACTAAGTTTTCTTATGCAAACAATTGATGAATATTCTAAAGTTTCTAATTATAAATTAAATGTATCTAAATCAACTGCTATAACTATGAACGTTGATAAAAATAGATTAGATGAACTAAAGGACAGTTTTGACTTTAGATGGTCTGATGGTTGTTTCACTTATCTCGGCATTACAATTTCTTCTCAGGTTAGTAAAATCATGGAAATAATTTTCCTAATTCTTTTAAAATATACAAATATAAAGTTGAATGAGTGGCAGAACTTAGAAATGTCCTGGTCTGGTAGAATAAACATAATCAATTCATGTATCATTCCTAAATGGACATACTTATTTAGAATGATACCTTTGGCTCTTCCAGAAAGTTGGCTTACAATGATTCAGTCGAGTATTCAAATATATATCCGGCAAGGTAAAAAAACAAGAATTAGCAAGAAGGTGTTATCAAGGAAACATAACAAAGGAGGATTGAACTATCCAGATATTAGAACATGCTACTTTTCAAATATCATTACCCATATATATAAACTTCAAGTTGAATCTTTTCAAGAGGACGTTTGGTATAAGATTGAATCAGAGGCTGCAAGTAAGGATAGACTTGAATTTTTCCTATGGCTCAACAGTGGGAATTTTTTTTCAAAAGATCTTAATCAAAAATCATTGGTTCTTTCACAAATGGTTGGGGCTTGGGAACTTGTAAAGAAGCACCTAAAATGTTTTAATAGGGTTATTATTACCTCACCTTTGGAGGTTTTGGAAGATAATATGACGGATATATCACTTCAAAATTGGCCAAGGTCTTGTAGATTTATTAAAGAAATTATACAGAATGACTTAATGTCTTTCAAAGAGATACAAGTTAAACTTTCTCTCCCTAATAAATAAGTTTTTACTTATCTTAGGATAAAGAACTTCCTTGGTTCAGCACTATTGAAATCTTCCTCAGAAAGCTACTCTTCTATTCAAAAGATTTTCAATTACTCAAAAGTTAAAAAAGGTTCTTTCAAAATCTACTAAATTGATCCATAGTTTAGATCAAGCTCCATTAAATGAGGCAAACAAATGGAAAAAGGAATTAGAGATTGACTTTACTGATAAAGATTGCTGTGATACTTTTATAGATATTCGAAAAAATATTCACTGTTTGAACATAATAGAATATCAATATAAGATAATGTATAGATGGTACATGACCCCAGATAAAATAAGTAAGATGTATTCTGATCAACTACCACACTGTTGGTGATGTGGAAGTTTAGATGGGTCTCTTAGTCATATATGGTGGTATTGTAATAAAAAAAAAAAAAAGGAAAGAGAAAAAAACAAAAAAAGAAGTGTTCAACTCCTGTTTAGAAGGTCCTGGTCAAATTTGATCAAGAGGAGTTATCAGGCTTCTTCCAAACATAAACATGACAGGTGGTAGGCCAGTTGTGGCATGTGGTGTGTACTGATAGTTAAATTAAATAAATAGAAAGTGTATTTGCATATTTGGATTAAATTTCATTTTGTGAGAGATAGCTAAATGATATGTAAAAGTTTGGAAAAAACAGTCCCCATTTGCACAAGGTTGGATACCAAGCTAGCCATGTCCCGTTCCTTGTCCTCACTGATGTCATTGAAGGTCTCTTCCTCCACCCAGCCACGTACAACACCAAGGGTCCCCGAAAGGTGACAACAAGCCCCCTGGGCGCCTGCTGTGTTTGGTCTTCCACCTCCTCAAAGCCACCTTCCTCCTCTGACTCCTCTTCTTCAGAATCCTCTCTCTGCATTGCCTCTCTCTGCGTTATTATAAGGTGTGTTAAGTAGTATTATTCTTATCAGTTTAATCCCTGTTATGTGCCTTTTTTTCGGTTTGGTTTTTGAAACCACAGTGCAGCACCAGAGGCCCGAAAAATTAGGCATAAAACAGTGTTCCCCGGGCCGCGGACTGGTACGTGGATCAAACGTTTACCGGTCCGCGGCGATAAAAAGGTTGGGGAGCACTGCCCTAAAACATTGCGGCTTGAACCCTAGTTGGTGGCGGATGAGTCAATCAAGTCAACCGGCATTCAGAGCTAAAATACAGCAGCGTATGGACCATTTTTAGCCCAAGGCAGCTCATCTCATCAGGCCTTTTTTAGTCGGATGTATCGCCCACTGTCAGTCCCGTCGGGATCCATCCCTCATTCATCTTAATAAAGGTGAGGTAATCTAGACTTTTTTGACCTAGGCGACTTCTCTTCTCAGTGACAATACCTCCTGCTGCACTGAAGGTCCTTTCTGACAGGACACTTGAAGCGGGGCAGGCCAGAAGTTCTATCGCAAATTGGGATAGCTCAGGCCACAGGTCAAGCCTGCACACCCAGTAGTGAAGGGGTTCATCGCTCCTCAGAGTGTCGATATCTGCAGTTAAGGCGAGGTAGTCTGCTACCTGTCGGTCGAGTCGTTCTCTGAGGGTGGATCCCGAAGGGCTGTGGCGATTCGTAGGACTTAAAAAGCTCCGCATGTCCTCCATCAACAATACGTCTGTAAAGCGTCCTGTCCTTGCCGGCGTGGTCGTGGGAGGAGGAGGATTACTTTCACCTCTTCCCCTGTTAGATTCCCTTTGTGCTGTGACATCACCCTTATACGCTGTGTAAAGCATACTTTTTTATTTATTTTGCAAATGCTGCATCCTTTCCGACTTGTTGTAATTTGGTAACATTTCAGCCACTTTCTGCTTATACCGGGGGTCTAGTAGCGTGGACACCCAGTACAGGTCATTCTCCTTCAGCCTTTTTATACGAGGGTCCCTCAACAGGCACGACAGCAAGACCCCATTTGCACAAGGTTGGATGCTGGGCTACTCATTTCCCGTTCCTCCTCCTCGGT
>OW240913.1:219247933-219338868 GCA_933207985.1 Pelobates cultripes
TCAGGTAATCAATAAGTAGCTGTGAGACCCACCTTCATGATTGATACAGGATCCATTTGCATTGATATTTGAGCAAATTCGGACCCACTTGTTCTTCAGCAACCTTCCGAAGTGAAGAAGAGCCCTGAAATTACTCATAATTCCATAACAATGGATGGAAATATTGTTCCTTCCCTTATTTACAGACCTTGTGTAACATGGTCTAGACAATGTGTATCCAATCCTTGAACATGAGCTTATAATCACCCAATGAAGTTCTGTTATAGGAAACCCAGAGACATATTCTCTCTGTCAGCTACCAAGTAAGGTGTAACTCCACTGATGGTGACATTGTCAGTGGCTATCCCCAATTCATCTTTCTCTTGTTGAACTTAAATAGGAATGACCTTTGAGGAATCCTGAGATGCCATTGAGCCCATCTGCCAAGTCTGATGGTGGAAGCCAGGATTCCTAGTAGTTGCATCTACTTTCTTGCAGTTACCAAGCAAAAATGAAGAAACTGGAAGAGAACACTTCCACCATCTGTGGAACTGCTCCTGAGATAGGGGAAAGCAGAGTATAGAATACTCCACCCAGAAAAGTCATCCTCTGAGCTGGCGTGAGACTGCTCTTGTTAGTATTCATCAAGCAGCCAAAGTTCAGGTGTTCTGAAAGAACGCTAACCCTCTGTGCGCCTTCCTTTTGTGGGTCTGAAGCTACCAGTAGTAGATCATCCAGATAATGGAACCAGGTGGTGTTCTGGACTCTCAGTATCACTATAAGCACACATAAGGTTCTTGGGGCAGCAGTGAAGCCAAATGGTAGTGCACTAATTTAAGGTTCTCTTCTGAGATAATGCTGAAGTTCTAGGACTATTGGAATGATAGTAAGCATCATTGAGATATATAGAGATATGGAACTTGTCCTTCCAAATTGTTGGGGATATGGATCTGATTGACTCCATCCCAAAGGCTCTGTCATTCAGCCTATTGTTGGCCCTTGTTAGGTCCAATATGGACTTTCATGTACCTTTACTTTTAGCATCAGAAGAGAGACAAATAATCTCCCAGGAACCGCTCTTGTTAAGGGACCTAAGAAAGCACATCTTTGTCCAGAAGGTTTCATACATATTCCTTCAGTGCTCTACCTTGGATTCATCTGTCTGAATTCTCTTGACTCTTGTGTCTGAAGCTTCAGTGCTATACCTTCTTCATAGCTCTATTATAACCTTGAAAGGCAGGTTACCAACTGCCACGAGTTACCTCTGGAGTATACCCTGCAGGGTCAGTAATTCCTTGTTTCTCAGAAATGCTGTTCACTGGAGGTTATCCTGTCTGACCCTGAGGAACCGGATTCCTGGATCTTCAGTCCTGAGGTAAATACCTTGCAGCCCTCATATGCCTCTTAATAGATTCATCAAAAGTGTTCCCAAACAGCAGCTCCCCTTCAAATAGAGTGGCAGAATTTGAGGATGAGTCATCATCCAAGAAGCAGAACCATAATGCTTTCCTAGCTGCTATAGATAAAGCGCTTTGTTCGAGAGAATATCCTAGCCTCACCGGTCACGGCCAATTCTGTCTTCTTTTACACCTCACAGAGAGGCCGACATCCCACCACTTTGTTCCGTGGTATAGCCCCTCGGTCCAACGCATAGATAGAGCCTCTCTATCACCACTGAAGGAAATATCTTCGCCACTTGGCACTAGTCAGGAGCCAATACCCTACAGGTAAACATTCTAAATCTCAGATTTTCCTTTTGAGTATGTCACAAGCTCCAGAAGGAGGAGATGAGCTTTCACTTCCTTGCACTCCAGCTATGTCTGGTTCACCTTCTAGAGGTTGAGGATGAGTCATCATCCAAGAAGCAGAACCATAATGCTTTCCTAGCTGCTATAGATAAAGCGCTTTGTTCGAGAGAATATCCTAGCCTCACCGGTCACGGCCAATTCTGTCTTCTTTTACACCTCACGGAGAGGCCGACATCCCACCACTTTGTTCCGTGGTATAGCCCCTTGGTCCAACGTATAGATAGAGCCTCTCTATCACCACTGAAGGAAATATCTTCGCCACTTGGCACTAGTCAGGAGCCAATACCCTACAGGTAAACATTCTAAATCTCAGATTTTCCTTTTTAGTATGTCACAAGCTCCAGAAGGAGGAGATGAGCTTTCACTTCCTTGCACTCCAGCTAGGTCTGGTTCACCTTCTAGAGGACAAGAATCTGCCAGCCCTTCATCAATTAGGTCATGGACCATACCACGCATACAAGCGGAACTAAGGAGAAGAAGAATTCCATTCTCGGCTAAAGCGGAATTGTTCAGATTGATGCACACGAACAGCAATAACACTGGAGCAGGGGAAGGGTCTAGTGGTACCATCAACATGCCCGACTTACAGACCATGATGAACTCTCTGCTATCTTCCATGGGCCAGATCAGAGATGGAACTGACAGATTCGAATTCGGCAACTAACCCACCATTGTCCAGTGCTACATCCCTACAGCAATTCTACAGGGTAATATTTTGGTCCCGTATCACAGATAGATACACTGATGATCACACCTGCTCAAATGGTGCCTCCTCAGATACGTAAAGATATCCTCGAGGGTAAGGGTGTGAATCTGATATCACTCCTTATTGCTGCTCAGGATCTAGTGGAGAACAAGACCTATGCTTATGGGGACCTATCGGTAGTCCTCAAAGCCAGAGATCCCAGACTCAGTAAAAAACTAACCATCCCCGAGTTCGTACTGGCATTTGGTATCTATAGAGATGTAGTATGTACCAATTGGCCTCAGAGAAGAGAAGAATTGGATACATACATGCACAAGCTGGTTGACTTGGGGCACAAATATGGCGGATATGCTTTCTATGATTATCATAGGTCTTTTTCAGCTAAGGCGGCAGCAACTCTGGCCCAGTTCAATACTGTTGTTAATTGGAGTAAGCTGGATACAGAGTTGTTTTGCAGATATTTCGCCGGCCTCAGGACACCAGCTTGTGCTTTATGTTCTTCAACCTCCCACAGTACTAACCTCTGTCCCGCTGACACCTCAGTCGCAGTTCAGCAAAACCCTGGGTTGCCTGCAAGATCTGAGAAGGTCATAAATGATAAGCTTGGCAGGCCTATTGTATTCCTTGGCAAATCTCAGATTTGCAATAATTTCAATGCAGGGGCCTGCGGGTTTAGTGCTTGTAGATTGTTACATGTGTGTACCCTATTTTTCCATGCTCATTCCAAGACCATGTGCCCTAATAAATTACATTCCAAACAGTATTTCACATCTGTAAATATAATTCAGTTGTCTCAACCTTTAGCATCTCACCCTTCACCACAGTTCACTGACTTCTTGGTTTCAGGATTTTCTGAGGGCTTTCACACGGGTATCGTAGCGTTACCATCCAGTATCACTGAAAGTAAAAACCTACAGTCAGCTGTCAACGACCCAGGTTCAGTTGATTCACTGTTAAAGCAGGAACTGAATCAAGGGTTCATCATAGGCCCCTTTTCCTCACCCCCATTTTCTAATTGGCGTACAAACCCAACAGGTATTGCAACTGGAAAACACTCTTTAAAAAAAAGAGACTGATTATTGATCTTTCAGCACCTCACTCCTCCACCATTCCCAGCTTGAATTAATTGATTCCATCTGAAGAATTCTTCTTACAGTACACCACGATAGATGACGTTGTTCAAACCATCATATCTGCAGTTGTGGGAGCTTTGTTAAGCAAAACAGACATTCTAAATGCCTCTAAGCTACTTCCAATTCACCTGTCGTTATGTCATCTACATGGTATTAAGTGGAGAAACCAATATTACTTTTTCAACAGGCTAATGTTTGGGTCAAAAAGTAGCCCAAAAATATTCAACACCTTTGCGGAGGCCTTATGCTGGTTGCTCTTAAACTCATGTAGATGTCCATCAGTACTACACTATCTGGATGACTCTCTCTTCATAGAGAGTAATCATAACCCACCAAAAAAAGCCTTCATGTTGCCAAACAGCTGTTTGGGAGGTTGGGTGTCCCAATTTCCCTCTCCAAAACTAAAGGTCCCAACACTGTAGTAAATTTTCTGGGTATTGAACTTGATTCAGTAGCTATGGAAGCCAGCTTACCACATGACAAAATTTAACGTATCCTAGCAAGTATTAGTGATTACTTGCGACTGAGATACTGTAGTCGTAAGGAGTTACAGTCATTGCTGGGATAGCTAAATTTTGCTATGCGAATCATCCCGCAGCGCAGGTCCTTTGTTTCTAGGCTTTTATGTATATTGCCTAGCCTGCCCTCCGAGGACAGTGAGGGCAATCAGGTGTACCCACGCAACGGGGAGTTGAAATATAGTGCCTCCTGCCACCCTCACAGTTACGGTCTCTCCGGTGTGCTGACTCTCTGTTCAGATTGATGCACACGAACACCGATAACACTGAATCAGGGGAAGGGTCTAGTGGTACCATCAACATGCCCGACTTACAGACCATTATGAACTCTCTGCTATCTTCCATGGGCCAGATCAGAGATAGAACCGACAGATTAGAATCGGGCCATTCGGCAACTAACCCACCATTGTCCAGTGCTACATCCCTACAGCAATTCTACAGGGTAATATTTTGGTCCCGTATCACAGATAGATACACCGATGATCACACCTGCTCAAATGGTAGTAGAGTCATGGTGGCACCAGTATCTCTCAAGCCATTGGCTACCTTCCCATTGACCCTGGCAGTCTGCCTGTGTTGCTGACAATTATCCCGGTTAGCTGCTTGGACTGGGTCAGCCTTGTGTAAGATGCCCCAATGTTCTTCCTCCTCAATGCAGTGGGCAGCAGGTAATGACGTATGGGGCGCCCCCATCGCTGGCTTCCTCCAGGACTGGGACTGCCTGGCTGGGTTTAATGGGCAATCCTGTTTTTGGTGCCCAAACTGATCACATCCATAACACCACATAGGTCGGGAATAGCTCCTGGCGTTAAACCTGGGCAGCTGTGAGTAATTGGCAGCCGGTGGTGCATGATAGGGTTGTAGTTGTGGTAGAGGTGGTGGTAGTGGGTGCCACTGGTTGATAATCCACACGGGTTGCTGGCTTGGCTACTGGGTTGTCTAGCTTGCGGGCATCTGTGTATTCATCTGCCAGTCGAGCCGCTTCGGGTAGGGTGAGGGGTCTCCAGTCAAGGACCCACTCTCTGACCCCTGTGGTCAGCTTGTCATAGAAGTACTCGAGTAAGAACAGCTGAAGCACTTCTTCCCCGGATACCGCCTGGCATCCAGTGACCCAGTGGGCTGCCGTATGGTGTAAGCGGCATGCCCACTCAGTGTAAGAATCTCCACCTGCATACCGGGCTAGCAGGGCTTCTTTTACCAGTCTATAATCCACAATGTCCTCATCTGGGATGGCCCAAAACGCCTTACTGGCCCGACTGGACAGCTTTCCGGACAAAATAGTGACCCATTCATCCGTGGGTACTCGGTGTAGTGCACATTGCTGGTCAAAGTCGGCAAGGTACCCATCAATTTCTCCATCCGCTTCCAAGACCTGTTTAAATGCAGACAAATGTACCTTTCTTTTATCATTCGTTGCTATTGGCACTTCGGCTGCTGCGGCACCTCTTTGTTGTAGATGCGGCCGGTTTGCATCCACGGCTGCTATAACCCTGTCTATATTCTCTGCCATAGGGTTAGGTCCATAATGTGCCAATCTGATGGCAACAGCCCGATTAAAGCTTGCCTCTTCGGGTGTCCTGTCGATTAAGCTGGGTCTTTCAGTTACACCCATTTTGACCAGTTCTGCTATAATATCCCTTTTCTAGCGGTTGCTGGCTGTTCGGCCCCGGTTTTCCAAGAAGTCTTTAAGGGTAGAGTGCTTTAGCTGTTCATACTGTGTTTCCACGGGCTTGTGTTACCTTGTAGCTGTGGGAATCATCCCGCCGCTTGCCACCAGTTGTAACAGCACCCCGGGTATAGAAGGGGTTAAACGCCGTCTGAGATATTCCCTTCCTGAATACAAAAGCAGCTACCAACACTCCAATCAGATGACCAAGCGAAACCATACAAATGTTTCAAACCATACGAACACTCCAAACAGCCAAACCAGCAATCATACGAAATCTATACACCAAATAGTCTAACAGGATGACCATACGAATAATCCCCCCAAGTACGAGACAAGGCTCTGTATTGAGGGTCAAGCAGGAATCTGATTTAATGTGGGCCACCTGCCTGGTATTTATGCAGGTCTTCCACCAGGTGGACTCTCCCCTAGGGGACATGGTGGAAAACTAGGACAACAGTAATACAGTAGCCAATGAGAACAGTTTGGCTATAAACACTCCCCTTTAGGTGTGGTGGACCCTCCTCTCTATCCTGGAGATAATTGGGAAGTAATTCAATTATCTCCAAGGAATAGAGCAAAATCTCCATTTTGTACATGTTAATAAAAATGCATAAAAATATATAACTTTAAAACGTACGAACCAAATTCCCAGATAGCCTGGATCTGAGCGCACAATATTACAGAATAGCGCTCAGATCCCATACACACAGTTCAATCGCCATGGAGCCAAAGTCTTTCACACAGTCTTTCGTTATATGAATGGGCTCCATGGGGTGGCTATCTGGGGTGTCTCTGTTCATAGGAAAATGTACCGAACGGATGGTGTTCGGATGAATGTGAAAAGTGATGAAGGGAGGTTGGCGGCTTTCAGTGGTGTTCGTGTGTAAATAGTAGCCGTTTATAGTTCATCGAGGAACACCGCTGGGCGTTTCTATGTCCAAGATGGCCGCCGCCTCGTGTTGGTTCATACGAATGATGACCACCCAGTCGACCGTTAACAAGGGGAAGTGTTTGCGGTTAACCACAACGTTCGAATGGGACCAAGAGGTTAACAAGCAGCACACTTCACTGCTGGGTGGCCGGCTATTAGGCAAATAGTTCAGTGAAATGGGGAAATAACATAGGGCCCGTACAGACAGGGAAATGCACAAACAAACAGACGAATGAGCAGAAAATAACAGTAATTCCAAGACAGAGGGATCTGTCACAGCAATCTCCTATACTGATACAACCTGACACCTCAAGAGCATTTTTTTCTTGAAGTTGATGCTTCTGACATAGCTGTCGGAGGAATCCTGTCCCAACGAGGAGAAAAGGGATTCCCCCAGAAATTAACTATGTCGTGGGAGAGCGAGAACCCCTAGCAATTAAGGTTGCCTTGGAGGAATGGCAACATCTGTTGGATGGGTCTTCTTTTCCTGTCACAGTCTACACTGATCATCGTAACCGCCAAATGCCCCCGACCATGCCAAGCCTGGTGGGCTCTTAACATTTCTAATTTCCCTATACAGATGACTTATCGACCTGGCTCAAAGAATCTAAAGGCAGATAGTCTATCCCATATGTACAACATGGAACAGGATCCCTCCATCTCAGGCAATATTATGTCACCACAACACTTCTTTGCTACACAAGTGTCCCTGCTAAATCGAATCTGAAACATGAATGTTGAGCTACCAGTTGTACATCCTCCTCTGTCCACAAGACAAAGCCTCTGGCACCATGGTTCCCAAATATATGTACCCCCACCTCTACAACCTGACATTCTCAACCTTTTCCACAATTCACTAGCCGCAGGTCATGGAGGAATCACTAAAACACTGGAAAGTATCAACTGCTATTTTTGGTGGCCTGACATCAAACAAGACACCAAAGACTACGTCATGTCTTGTGGTGTATGCGCCCGTTCGAAGACAACTCATGCTAAACCCACTGGACGTCTTCATCCTATTCTGCTGGCTTCTGGTCCATGGACTGATATTACCATGGACTTTAATAAGAAGATTAGTACAGACTAGTGAGAAACAAGCCCAATACCAATCCTATTACCCTTATTAAAGTACTAGTCCAACATTGGAATAAGAAAACATTAAAAATGTATAATTCACAACTTTAATAAATCCCTATGATACAAAAACACACACAAAAAATCAGTGCCAGAAAAATGTGATGAAGTGAAAAAATAGAAAATAAATAAAATTGGGCAAGCAGATGGATCCTATATAGATAGAATGATCTCCCAGCTTGGAAATAGACTAGAAACAGGTGAACGTAACCTGATACTATTTTGCAAAATTGCATACAAATTGAAACCACCCAGCTAAGTCTTATGAGCTGCTAGGAGCTAGGAACGTCTGATATATTATCTAGTATATAGGCTCATAGGCAGAAATTGTAGAGTAAAGAAGGCATTGTATGGTGTTAACCAGTGACTCTGTCTTATTAATCAGCCTAACTAATCGTTAAGAAACCATAGAAAGAAAAGAACATTGGAATATATGTGGTAATCCAAAGAATGCAGTAAACCCCAGGCTGAGAAACTAAAACAGCTGGGAAACCAACAATTGAATATGAAATTAGCAATAGTATAATATCCCTTATGGTCAAGTGCTCAAAGCCAATATAATAATATATTGATGATAGAGAAGTATGCAGACCTAAATTGGTGTGCTCATAAATGAAAGAACAAGTAGTCCCATATAGGATACACCCTGAAAATACAGTGATTAGGCAATAGTATAAAAAAGATAGCTAAAAGATCTGTAAATAACTGCTTCAGGGTACTGGTTGGGTACCTCCGCCAACAGATGCTCCTAGTGCTCACCAAGGACTCCACCAGACACCATCAGCTCTGCAGTCCCCACGTCCAGCGTTACAGCTTGGCTGGGAACTCGCCGTCTCCTACCTACCCTGGACCTACGACAAGGCGCCAGGCTCCAGTGGGTGAACCTCTCTTCCTCCAGAGAGTCAAGAAGGAACAGCTCTTAAAAGAGCATAGTGATTAAAAGCCCAGGGGAGTATACAGAGTATAGCAATCCCCAGTGTAGATGCAGCCTTTCCCCCCACACATGAGACAGAGACTCTATGTTGAGGGTAAAACAGGAACAACAACGCATTCAAAACAGTATTTTACATTCAGTAACTCCCATACAGCGTACACAATCACTCCCCTATGCCTGTGATACAATTAACGAAGTCAATGGACTAACTCAAGTAACTCTAAGCAGAAAAAAAACACACATTTTTACAAAGTCTGGAAAACACCCCAAAACACAACATATCTGGGTGAACACATATCCAAAAATCACCAAGATTGGTTCAGGGGTTCAGGAATTTCCTGGAAGTCATAGGTTTTAACCGACCGCAAGCATTGCCCCATGCCCAAAACAGTTCCATAGAATCAGGGCTAACGGTCGGTCTCTCTGTCTGGAGTACAAAAGTGCATAACTCACATGAACAGAGCCTGTTTAAAGTATTTTAGCCAGGTTTATCACAGGGGCCATAGTCACAGGGCAGGAGGCTGGCAAACAGGCCCCTCCAAAAACCAGTGGCGAGGTCTTTTTCGCCACAAACCGCTCCAATGCTAAAGGGTCATGAAAGCAAATAAATTAACCCCTCCAATGCCAGAAAGCACATAAAGAGTTCAAAGGAGGAGGGTCATTAGAACCAACAAATTAACCCCTCTAATGCTAGAGGGTCATGAAAGCAAACAAATTAACTCCTCCAATGTCAGAAAGCATGTAAAGAGTTCAGTCAATCTTAAAATATATATCACTAATAGGGAGAGGAAAGATATTAAGAAAGTCTTTTAAAATTGGATGTCCGGTGTAAGCATCAGATGAAATATAGAAGTGTTAGACATGAAAATAAGACATTAATGTACATATCAATGTATCCTGTCTGAGCTTCATATACAGATGTGACAAGTGACTGGAACAAAATTAATGTTGGATAGAAGAAAATCCAATAATAAAACGCATTTATAAATGTATTGCCAATTAAATAATGGTGCAAAAGAGAAGCCCTTGTTTAACCCTTTAGATTGAAGAGTCTTCAGGCTCCAGAATCTCTCACGTTGTCTCAGGAACCTCTCATAATCACCCCTTCTTTGGTTGCATTTAACCAGTTCCAATTTTGAAGGGCTGTTTACCTACACTGTCCGTTATGTTCTTAGAATCACGTTTGATACTCTTGCATGCCACACATCGCCCGCACCTGAAGGAACCCACAAGGGGACTAGTAAGCCAAGTTTGTTTGATGAAATGTTTGAGATGAAAGATCTCTCAAGTTTCCACCTCTATGTGCTGTGATGTTAATGTGGGGGCCAAGAATTTGTTTGAGGTGTATATATTAAGTTAGAAGACGCCAAAACTTTTGAATACCTTGTTTCACCCAATCCCAGCCTGCATCATTTATTGCAATCATACGTGGTGAATTTGATCAAGCCTGTGGTTCTTCTCCCACCTGACGAGGACACTCCTCACACTCCCTCCTCTCATGTAGGCCATTCAGACGTCCACCCCTTTTTATGATGCGGCACATGTGCCGAAGTCATGACATCGATGGCAGGCCGAAACTTTCAAATTTAGACGTTTTGGGGGCATGGCCATCAATTAAAGAGCCAAACTATAAAACTATAAACTATAAAAAGGAATAATTTACAATGAATCATTGCCCTGTTGTGGCTCAAGCTTGATTGTTCCTATAGTGCATACTCTGGTTTGGTTTACTGGTATTTGACTTGGCTCTGGTTTTGACTATTCTGTGTTCTCCTTCCCTTTGACTCAGCTTGTTTATTCGCTTACTTGTTCTCTGGCTCCCTTGACCTGAGCTTGTCCCTAACTATTCTTTGTCCTCTCCTACGTTAGTCTGGCCATTCTAAGGCCCGGTAAATGTTCTCCTTTTTGCACTCTGCATATTGGATCCCTGTGTTGTTCCTGACAGGTAGCCCTTATCCTTAAAGTGCTGCCTTAGGACCCTAGTTTTTTTTTTTTAAGTTCTCAAAATTGTTGCAATTTCTACAGACCCAGAAGTATTGGCCAGTGGGTATGCCCTGCCTCAGGGGCATAGGATGAAAGCTATTCCAGTATAGGAGGCTGTTGGAGGCTGGGGGCTTTTTGAAAAGGGTAGTTTGATTAGTTCATGACTTATTAATTGTTGTTAAATCAAGGAAGTTCAAAGTTGAACCTCCAAATTCAGAATTGAATTTCAAATTAAAATTGTTGATATTGAGAAGTGTTACAAACAGATTAAAATCCTTGAGAGTACCCTTCCACACAACCAGAATGCCATCTATATATCTGACCCAAAGGTGTATCATGAGGATGTATGATGAAAATTTGTCTGACTTAATGACCACCTCTTCCCACCAACCTAGGTGCAAGTTGGCATATGATGGGGCACAAGCTGTCCCCATTGCATTGCCCGGTACCTGGTGGTAAAATTTGTTGTTGAAGAGGAAATAGTTGTGTGAAAGGATAAACTCGAGGAGCTTCAAAATGAAACTCGACTGGGATTGGTAGTCTGTCCCCCTTTTTGAGAGGTAGAATTGAACATGTTGGATACCTCCTTCATGATTTGCTTAAGGTTATCAACCCTGGAATCTATGGGACATCCGGCGGGATTTTGTAGATCCTTATGTATCTTGGGCAAGCAGTAGAAGGTTGCAATCATTGGATGATGATTTAAAATAAATTCATATTTATCTTTAGATAGCTGCAACCCATATCTAGAATGTGTTTGTATTCATTTAAGAATACATTAGTTGGATCAGATTTTAAAATATGGTATGTATCCCTGTCCTCAAGAATCTTATGAGCCATCTCAACATAGTTTGCCGAATTCATGACAACAATGTTGCCCCCCTTATCGGCAAGTTTTATAATGATTCCGTTGTCGTTTCTGAGGGACTGTAGAGCTTTGTTTTCATGTTTGGTTAGATTCATGTTCAGATAGAAATGCAAATCAAAAGTTTTAATGTTCTCAATTTCAAGTTTTACTGCCTCTAGAAATATCTCAATATTTTGAAAGCTGCCTATATTTGGGGTGAAACGGCTCTTAGGTTTTAGATCTGTGTGTCTATGAGTAAAAGTTTAATCGTTTTCTTCTAATAGAGACACAAGGATCATTAGACAATCATAGACTACTAGGCAGGCCTAGATCTCTGGCCCTTCTCTCTGTCTGGTGCATTTATTTTTCCGTCTGATCGTCTTGTAATACTTCTATTGTGTTAATTTCCATCTATTATCTTCTATAGTATTTATTTACATTTATTATTTTGGTTATTAGATTTCCAGTGGATACTCATATACTTGTTATTGTGAGTATCTTTTAGATCTATGGCGTATTATAATTTCTGTAGCTTTGGGTAAACCATCCGGGAGTTTCTTCAAGAGACACATTGTGGGTGAAAAAGCTGGAATTAAAGTGGTAAGTATTCCAATTAATGTATGTATATTTTTCCAGTATTGTGTGAGTTTTGAACATGACCAAAAGATGTGATTCAGTGTGCCTACCTGTCCACATTCCCTCCAGCATTTGTTCGTATTTATTAGTTTGAAATTGAAAAGTCTGGAGGGAGTTAAGTACTTATAGTGTGACTCTAAAAGGGCAGTGGAATGTGTAACTCCTCGCAAAGCTTACATAATCTTATGCCATTCCTCAACTGTGAAGATTTCGTTCAGCTCGCTCTCCCATTTTGTCATGTAGTCTAATTTTGGAACAAGTGTTCCGACAAAATAAGCATAGCACATCAAGATGGTTTGTCTCTGACCAGGATTTGAATGGTAGGTTTTTTCTAATGAATATATTTCTATTACACAAGCATCCAAATCCTGATCAGACACCTTAAAATGATAACTAATTTTTTCCACCATCTGTCTGTGCATCAGGGCATCAGAGGAATCCAGACCAAATTCGGTCTGTAGCTGGTCAAATGGTAAACATTTATTAGACAAAAATAAATCAGTGATGAGAGAGCCAATGAGAGAGAATGAGAGAGCCAATATTCAATGTCCAGATCATCTAGTGAGGATCTCAACACCGACAGAGGAGCGGCCCTGGACCAAAAAAGCAGAAGGTTTAATTTTTTTAAATTCAGCATCCCAAGCCTTAAAACTGGTCTTGGTGGTTGGAAACATGTTCGCCATCCGTTGCCAAAGAGAGGTGGGTGACCATAATACTTCAGATATCTTATAAGGAGAGATCTTAGTAGCCTCCATCTCCAATCACACCGGGTGACCATGTACCAAATTAAATTTAAGAGCATTAGCTGCATTAGTTACTAAATAGGTTTGACTCAAATTTGACAAACATATACGTAACCATGAGTTTTTGTAGAATAGCCAATTTAATTCTGCATGATTTTTATTCCAGACAAATGCCAGAAGGGCTTCTTTAAAAAAGAGGAAGGTATAGTGAGAGGGATAGCTCTAAGACAGTGTTAGCAATATTAGCAAGGAGAGTAATTTTGCCCGAATTTATTCTGCCCAACAAAGAAATTTTCAGACTGCACCATCTCTCAATGTCTCCCTAAAAGCGGGCCAGACCTTAGCTAAATTTTATGCATGCATCTTTGAAGGTTATTACAGAGATTAATACCTAAATAGGAGATGTATAAATCCCTCCAGTCGAAGTCCTCTTTTAAAGTGTTCAATATGTGCCATGGGACAAAAAAAGGTAGCGCTTGAGTTTTATTTGTGTTTAGTTTATAGTAAGAAATTTCACTAAATTCTTGCAAGATAGACATGAATGACAGGACTGAGGTTGATGGGTTTTTCAATGGTAGCATAATGTCATCTGCAAATAAGCCTATTTTGTGTTCCCCTCTCTCCCACCACTATACCCTCGATGTCCGCACACTGTCTTATAGACTCAGCCAAAGGCTCCATTGCCAGCACGAATGACGGCAGCAACAATGGGCAGCCCTGTCTGGTCCTGTTGCATAAAGCAAAACTGTCAGACACAAAGCCAGTTGCAGACACCGTAGCTGTTTGATTACAGTACACAGCCCTAATGAAAGAATCTGGAATATGAAACCTCAACAAACCTTTTTTTTTTTTTTAATCCCAATGTACCCTATTGAATGCCTTCTCCGCATCTAAAGATAAGAGCAGAGAAGGCATGCGATTCAATTTAATGTGGTGAATCAAATTAATATATCGTCTTGCGCTATCCAGGGCATGACAGTTTAAAATGTAGCCGACCTGGTCTTGATCAATTAGAAATGTAAGAATTTGAACTAAACTATTTGCCAATATTTTGCAGTATATTTTAGTATCATTATTAATAAGTGATATGTGGCGACAATTTTAACACAAATTAGGTGTTTTGTCAGGTTTAGGTAATGTAATTTGAGCACATAATGACTCCTCCGGCATTCCTCCATGAGACCAGTTATGATTAAATAAGTTAAGTAGATGAGGAGCTAATAAACTGTAAAAGGACTTATAGTATGCCATCGTGAAACCATCAAGTCCCGGTGCCTTGCCAGCGGAATCATGTTAATAGCATCCATTATTTCTTTGTGGGAAATAGGAGAATTTAGAGTTTTTAATTTATCAATTGATATTTGTTTCATAGGGATTTTATCTAAGAAAGAGTTAATTTTATCCAATGGCATTAGATCAAACTTTACAATTTGATCTAATGACAAATTGTAAATTTTTTTTTATAGTAGGCAGCAAAAGCATTTTTTCTCAAGATCTTTTACATTTTTGGATCTAATTTTCTACAGATATAAGGCCTGCTGTATAAAGTGACCTCTTAAGACCGCTTTATGGGTGTTCCATATCAAAGTAGCATGAATATTTGGGGTCAAATTATTTCTCAAATAATCCTCAAGCACCTCCTTAGCTAATGAATTGTTTTCCATATTTGTGACTAAATAGTCACTTAGTCTCCATAGCCTCTTTGAATTCGACTGGAGGGACTCCTCAATATGTATAATCACTGGGGCATGATCTGACCATGTTACATCTTTTATTTCAGATCTCAAAACACAAGAAATATCCTGTTCACCCATTAAGAACCTGTCAATATGTGAATACATATTATACTTAGTTGAGTAATACGTGTAGTCCTTCTCTCCTTCATGCTGAATCCACCAGCAAACAAATAAGCCCTGTGAAAAAATAAATTTTGAACAAGAGTCAGCTAGTTTTTCGCTAAAGTTATTTTGGGGTATGTGGTCACTTTCTCTGCCAATATCTTGATCACAGTTCAGTACAAAGTTCATATCCCTTCCTATGACCAGTCTACCTCTGGCATTGTCTGAAATTTTTAAATTTGACAATTTTTATTTTCAAATTAAGACATCCAACATGTGGTAAAGAAGTTTCCGTTTAGCTCTGGGTATCTCCTTCGGAAGGAGTAAGGCTACGCAAATCTGGGGATTAAAAGCTAAGGTGAGGGTTGTCGTGGCTTCAAGGAGTTTGTGGACCAAGGTCCAAAAGGGTCTAATGGTCGGGCAGGTCCACCATATGTGGAGGACATCTCCTTTTGCTGCTCCACATCTCCAGCAAGTGGGGGGACTGGTGGGGTAGAATTTGTTGAGTCTTGTGGGTACCATGTACCACCTATAGATGCCTTTCCTCTGGTGTTCTAATAAGGTCGAGGATTTAATCAATTGGTGTATGTCTGAGAATAAGGAATTCCACTGATGTGGGGTGATGTCAGTTTCTAGATCAGTGTTCCACTGTTGTGCTATTTTGGTATTGTAGTAGATAATTTACTGCAAACCAATTAGTTTGAATGACTATCTGTTCCTGTCCAAATTAAAGATAATAAAGTTGCGTGCACGCAGAAGTAAATTCACACTGAGACACAAAGTTCAGGGTAATGAAAGAACTTCAGAGAAGTTTAATGGCTTCTGACAGAAAATGGGTGCGCAGACCCTTTTAAAGGCATTATTACATCATTGAAGAAAATCAAGATATAGACAAATAGACATTGTTAATTGGCTTAGGTGCTAAGATGTTAGTAAAATGCCCTCCCTATGGGGTGTACCATCTTAAGTCACTATCTACGTCATGCTTTTCTCCCCCAGGTTTTAGCGCCATTTTGCTAACATGAGGAGCTCACTCGACGGGAGGGGCCTTTTGGCAGCTATCCATTTAGAGCGTAACTGGCACTTGTTAGTTTCTCAAGGCTAGGTTTCAAGGCTTTTAGTAAATACACATTTTATCAAAGCTATTTCTTGCTGACATGCAAATTCTATGTTCTATAGACAAAGCTTTCTTGTAAAACTATGGGGGCCTCTTAGAGGTATAGCAAGAGGATTTAAAGGGGCCTTACAGATTTATAGAGGCCTAATAATTCTACAACAGTCCCCCCTAAAATGTTATTTGCTAAAAGACAAAACTTTATTTGTTAGTATCAGAAGAAGTATTAGCCCAAAGACACAGAAACCCCATGACCGCTGACTTAGTGTTAATGCAAAGTGCAAGTCTATCCCTCTCTTGACCCTAACAGGCTGCAGCACATCCGTCAGTACGGTTCAGGAACACTCTTCACTCCGCTGGTAACCCATAGTGGCTTATCCACTACTTCTCCGTACGGCAGTCTACCCATAAAGACGGACGCTGTCCCTGTACTGTCCCTTCCTAGACTTTCTGCACTTCATCAGTATAAGGGAGAGTTTGTAGCGGAATACAGGGTGAGATGAGGTCTTGATCATCGATTGTCAGATGAGTGAAGGTTGGTGTTGCTTGGTCTACAGTTTTCTGCAGGAATTTCCTTAGGCATGGGAGGACACAACAAATGAGAAGAGCGAGAATAAAAAGAAAAATTAGTAAGGCAATACCAATCTGGACTAAAGCTCTCTGCCAACCCGTCATCCAACCAAACCATTTTTCCCAGGGATCAGTAACTCCAGAGTTTCTCTTCAACTCTTCAGAGAGTCTATTTAATTTAGCTATGGCCAGAGTGACTTTACCATTAGGACCTGTGTTTTCTGGAATGTAAGTGCAACAAGTCATGGTGTCAGGTAGTATTTTACATACACCCCCCTTTTCAGCTAGAATCATGTCTAAGGCCATTCTGTTCTGGAAGGTCATCTGGGATGTGGCCTGCAACTGCTCGGCCAGGCCCTGGAGGGCATCCCTGGTGTAGTTGACAAAACGCTGTTGGTTGTAATAAATGTAGGTAATCCAATTAAGGTTTTTGTTGGCAGTGACTATAGTGAACAGTGATTCAAAACCTGCAGCTGCTTCATCTCTAGCTTTAAATTCATTAGGTACCCCCCTAGGCACCCCAATGGCATCTATGTAAATGTGGGGGTCAAAACTGCCTTTTACTGGGGTTTCACGCCTTACTCTGGCTGATGTATATGGAGGGTCGTATGTGTCATGATGATTATCAGAAATAATATGAATGGGCATGATAACTTTGGCCAGGGTACACTCACCCCACCACTCAGTTTCCAGCCTAGATCTTAACTGTAGATCCCCACATAACCAGTAAATATCCCCCAATGACCTGGTATGGTGTTGCAACAGGCGTATAGGAACAGTTCTGTAAGTTCTTTAGAAAAGTTACCCATGAATTTACCAATCCCGTCATACATGGCATAACAAGTGTAATTACCTCTATAGACTGTGATTCCATCTGGTGGCTTAACATTTTCAACTAAGAGAGGGTACTCTGCCGTCCATGCCATGCAGAGGGACCTATTAAAGTCATATTGGTAGGCAAAAAGGCTTAAGAAGCAATCTTCTATCTCTAAAGGGAGAATTAGGGGGACGGTGCCAAGGTGGGGTCGGGCACCGCCACATACATAACATGCTGTTTTATTATGTTTGTTGGCATTATACCTCATCCATTCTAACCACAAATTAATGTCATTGAATCCAGTTTCAGCGGCCATGGTATCTTCAAAAGTGGGGTTAGCGATGGCCATCATATCTTTAAAGGACTGGATATGTGGTTTTAGCGGATTTGGGACCATATGATCAGCCCCTTGCCACTCTGGAGAGTGGTACATATCTCTGAGGTAGAAATGACCTAATTTGTTGTAGGAACCTTTCGTTCAATACATTCCCATTACATATCGGTCTGCATCCTTGGGGCCAGGATGTTCAATATTTAACATTAATTTCATAGGGGTACTTCCTCCAGGCTTTCTTAAAGTCATTCTTTGAAGGAGGGATCTACCCTGATTGTCTATCTTAGATAAAGAACTTTTGGGTTTATAACCCCAGGCAGGCCCAGTATTCCATCCCGCAGCCCCCCAGTAGTTACAGTCATAACCCCATTGTTCATCTACTACACAAACGTAAGGGTCTTTTGCTTGTGGTATATCTTTATAAATGGCTTGAATCTGTGACTTAGGGAATGGGCATTCTAAAATATCACAGTAATCAAAAGTGAATGTAGCCACATGGGTACATGATGAATTATACCAGAAAGTGTACCCACTATCATCTTTGGTGATGGCCACCTGCTGGGCTTTAAGGAGGCCAACTAAGGAGATAATGTACCAGAGGCACATGGTTGCATAGAATTAGTTTCCTCTGGGGAGGTGTCTTCTTGCAATGGGAAGCGTGGATCCAGTTAGGCCTTCCGGCCAATTTGACAGAGGTAGGGGAGATCAGGAGAACTTGGAACGGTCCGTCAAATCTTGGTTCCAGGGTGTGTTTTCGCACAAATTTCTTGACCAGAACCCAGTCACCGGGGAGCAGACTGTGGTTGCCTGTGTCAGAATCAGGATCTGGAATTGAAGAGAAAACTTGGGCATGGATTTTGTTCAAAGCATTTGCGAGTTCAGTTACATAGTTTACTAAAACATCAGTATGAAGTTGTAATTGCTGGGGAAAATAGCAACCTAGCCTAGGTGCAGTCCCAAATAGAATCTCATATGGGGACAGTGAGGTAGTATTTTTGTACAAGAGCATTCATTAGATCCTTTGATAAATGTGCAGGTCCGTGTGCCCATTGTACGACTGCTGGGTACAAATTCTTAGGGAGGCAGAAATTGAGGTCGTTGGAGTACACTCCATCCTTCAGAACTGCCCCTTTCTGTTTCCACTTCTGTATTTCTTCAGGGGCAACTGTAGCCTGTTGTTCCCGCAGGATTTTCAGGTCAGTTGGAAGAGTCTGCAGAGTAAATATGGGAGTTTCTTCATTTCCGGACACTCTTCTTTCCACCTCCTTTGGTTCTCTTGCAGCTTGTTTTGCAGCCTGATCAGCTAGATGGTTGCCCTTTGCTTCATCTGAGTCCAACTACCCATGTGCTTTTACCTTCAAAATAGCCACTTCTTCTGGGAGTAGGAGGGCGTCCATCAGCTCCTTGATTGCGGAACCGTGCTTGATTGGTGTACCGGGGGTAGTAAGAAATCCTCTTGTTTTCCAAATTAATCCGAAGTCGTGAGCCACGCCCAGTGCATATCTTGAATCCGTGTAGATATTGGCGCGCTTTCCTTCAGGGATCTTGCATGCTGAAGTCAGGGCTTGCAATTCAGCTTCTTGTGCAGACATAGTTGATGGTAAAGATGATGATTTGACAATTTCATCTGTTGTGGTTACGGCATATCCTGTATGGTATCTTCCTTCTTCATCAGCATATCTTGAGCCGTCCACAAACAGGGTGAGATCGGGATCTACCAATGGGTCTTCATGCACAGTTGGTAGATGTGTTGTTTCCATTTTCATCTGTTCAAAACAGTCATGAGGTGTATCTGGGTCGTAGTCATTCACTATGGTTAAATCTTGGAACTCATTCTCCAGGAAATGACGTGGCCATGCTTTTAGGTGGTCAGTTGTTGGATATTTGACAACACCATTTTCCTGTAGCTGTGATTCGTCCATAGTGGCCCATGCTTTTGCCATAGGCCCAAGATCATTCCATGATATTGTTTTCAACTTGGTCACAGGGACATGTGGAATGGCAGTGTCCCAATGACGGTACAAATGCTTGAGTTCCGGAGGTAGGTGAATCAAGACCATACTGTTGCCTTCAGAATCACACTAGAAGTCTTGTGCAGTGAGTTTTACTTCGACCAGATGATAGAGTTCATCTTCATAGCAGGGTTCAGGAGTGATGTTTGATTTGTACCACATGGTACAGAAGGCATATCCTGCTCCGTCATGAAGGAGTGCTTGTCCATCATGAAAGGATAGGTTGGGATGCATTTCCTTCTTGATGGTGCCAGTGAGAAGAAAAACATAAGTTTCGTCCATGATGAATCCGTAGTATACACCCCCGTAGTATACACCCCCCTCAGGGAGTGGCAGAAGAGTGGACGGATTGAGAACTTGACATCTTTGAAGGGTAATGTTGTCAGGCAACAAAAGATGACATTGAAGGCGAAGATGCCTAGCAGGAGTAACATGCTTAAGTTGGACCTGGTTGACTATGGCAGAAATGTCATGAGGGGCCAAGACAACCAGGGGGTGGCCAAGGACAAGATCTCCAGTTTTTACAATGAGCTCTCTGGCAGCAAAGACGGCCCGAAGGCAAGAGGGACGTCCTCTGGCCACAATATCCAGTTGGCAGGAGAAAAATCCAATAGGCCTTTGGCGACCTCCAGGACCATGGGCCTGAGTGAGTACTCCTGTTGCATGGCCTTGTCTTTCAGAAACAAACAATTTGAAGGGTTTGGTATAGTCTGGTAGGCCAAGAGCAGGAGCAGAAGCAATAGCACGTTTGAGAGAACAGAAGTTGTCAAGGGCTTCTGTGGACAAGCAAAATGGGTCTGACTTGAGAGCATCATAAAGAGGTTGCATAAGGAGCGAGGCTTCTGGGATCCATGCTCGGCAATAGGAAATGAGGCCCAGGAAGGCGTGTAGTGACTTCGAGGTCCTTGGAGGTGGAATGTCCAGTACTGCTCTAACTCGGTCACGGGTAAGATGTCTGGTTCCCTGAGACAGACAATGGCCAAGGAAGATAACAGTAGATTGGCAGAATTGCAGCTTGAGACGTGAAGCTTTACATCCTTGTTCTGCTAGGTAGCAAAGAAGATTAATTGAGCATTGTTCTGTTGTGGGTAGATCATCTCCACAGTAAAATGGGAAGGGAACAAAGAACTGTAGTGTCTTTTCGTGACAAAGGTGTATTTAATTGAACCTGGCCGTCTGCAGTGAGGGTGATGGATGCTTGGAGGCGGGATAGGACATCAGCACCAACACAAGAGACATCGGTGTCAGGCAGGAACGATGAGTCAGGCAGGTCTTGTTCTCTAAGAACACTGCGGGCTGCACCTGTGTTAACCAGGAAAGTAGTAGGGTGACCTTCAATAGGCAAATTAACAGTGGCTAGTGGCCCCCCTTGTTCCCTGTAGACACTGCCATGGCAGGGGCATTAAGCATCAGCGGGTTTGCTCTCCTCTGTATGGGCTGTGTTACTGACTCAAACCCCTTTCTATGTCATTAGCCATAGCTTTTTGCAGTCTGAACATGTCTATCATTATAAATAATGGTTAATAGTAAGTGAAGTAAAGTTCCTATATGTCTTTGGATAAAACATTAACTATTGCGGTACTATCATTTATATCAATTAGACTATAACAATTATACCACCCTGTAACTAAAATGAATAACCAGTAGTGGCTGGGTTAATAAAACATGTCACAAACCCTTCTAATGCTAAACCATCATTTAACGTAAAGGATGTTACTGTAAACATACGATCTGTAACTAGCAAGATTCGATTAAGTAAAGATACAATGTTTAAAATAACTTGCATTATTTAGCTATTTCCCTTGTTGTAAGATGAAGCTGGATAATCAGCTGTTATGCTCTTATATTCGTGTCCAACAGATCTCATTTGTAGGTCACACCACAGTTGCAAATTACATTTTAGCAACCTTCTTTTTTTTTTTTATCACGGACAAATTTCTGATACAGGGAAACAAATGGCATGATTGTTTTAGTAATTATAATGTTTCAGTTCATAAAATGTAGAGTGTAAGGAAAACAACATGTCTCTAAATGGGACGAGCATAATAGGGGTAGGCCTCATGATGGAGGCAGCCATGACAGGGGTGGGGAAGGAAATGACAGCAAGGGAGGAAGTGAGAGGGGTGACGTCCATGATATGTGTGGGAAAGGAAGACAGGAGGTGTGGGCATGGTAAGGGCGGAAGTGACGTCACTTTAAAAGCAACCGTGACTGTAGATAGGTCACGGGACTGGCAGGGTCAACCTCCTTCTGTACTAGGCGCCATCTTTAGGGTGGTGGCTGATGCACTTCCAACAATACACTATATTATAACTATTAAAATAAGTCAGAGAAGCAACATTCCGTTCTGCAAAATGAAATACTAAACTATGAACAGACCTGGCAGGTTAAATAAGACAGTTGAGAACATTATGCATTTAACAGCCCATAAAGCTGTCCATAGAAAAATGTACTTTAACATGATAAACTCACGGAATTCAACCAATTTCCCTTATCATCCTCTAGCCATTAATCACTTTCCTCCTCTTATACTGACTTAACAACATCGCATATTCCCTCTATCAGTGTTAACAGGCTACACCTTCCTAAATCCCGTATTCAACACTGAATGCAATCTTGTGAGCTCGTCACTCCCACAATCCTCAGTACCTTATCACAAACATAATTTATAAATATATAGCACTACGGAATCTGTTGACGCCATGCAAATGGCAACAATAATAATATTATTACACAATTATAGCTCCATAACCTGCCTGACAACGTCTGTGTATGGAACAATGTACACAATACTACACAATTAGAATATTTTCCAGCAAAAATCCCGTCTCTAACTCTTATCAGTAGAAATCCCGTCTCAAGCGGGTAGAAATGCAGGCAAGGGGGAGGAAGTTAGACAGTGCAAAAAAGGGAAAGTTAGACAGTGCAAAAAAGGGAGAGACTGCAGGCATGAAGATTAACCATATGAGTGCTGTAAAGTAACAAGACAGAAGGACAGAGACTTATACGTTTGGAAACCAGAAATCTTTGACGGGAGAAACGGACTGGAGGTGCAGGGAGCTGCAGAGAGAGGATGAGGGTGACGAGATCTGTAGGACTGATGGGGGGGGGAGAATAGGGATCCATCAGCATCCAGTAACACAATTATTATAATACACAAACAAACTTAAACCTTTGTGATCAATATCTTCCTCAACCTATCCCTTTTGCTGAATAGCTCTTGCTACTCGGTATCAGGCTTCTACTGTACAAACCAAATCTTGGTCCGACAGCTTCCCTTTCTTCTCTGTCAGTAACTTACGCCAGCTCTCTGGCTACAATCTGCCGCACAGAGGTACGGTAATTCCACATACTTTAGCAATCTTCCTCACTTTCTTAACCATCTCTTCTCCTTCTCTGTCTTCCACTAGATCACATGCTAACCAACCCTTACTGGGTTTATCTAACTTCTGTCCCATCCTCCCTATATAAGGCGTCCCAGATATAGAGAGAGAAAGGAACAGAACGTCTACCGTGCTCGACTGCTACTTTAAGAGCAAGCTCTTTAAGTACGTCTTCCCAAAACGTAGACTAGTCACTGATTCCGCCTACCCGTGGTAGCCGCGGATTGGAGCGTGGCGAGAAGTGTGTGACCAATCACTTCTCTCAACAGAGAAAGAGAACTAGGAGGGGAAAGTGTAAGTAGTACAGTGAGTAAGATAAAAGTAAACACAGGAATCTGTGTGACAGACAATTAAGACAATAACATTTCAGTGTAAATACAGTGCATGCATCACAGTTCAAATAAGTTCAACAGTTTTATCCCTTGCCTTTACTCGTGTGGCCAAAAGCCACCTCCCTCAACCTCGTAGTGTCCCTGTTGCGGACCCACCCGCAAGTCTCACTACCAGCAGCCACAGGAAACAGCAACAGCTTCCAACCCGAATCCTGTATAGCCTAAAGAATTGGAATCTTACCTGCCTCAGCGCTCGAGGCTGGAATTTTACCAAGAAGCTAAGCGGTCAAAATGACACTCTGGGGAACCCCCAGGAAGCAATGAGTCTACATCATCCTCCACAGATTCCCCCTACTCCTTTTCCTTACAGCCACAGCCACGTGGCTCCTAAAAGAGTTAAACAGGCAATAGAGGACCCCCAGGAAAACTTCCACGGGTCCACCCCCCTTTTTCCTTACTACCACAGGCACGTGGTACCTAAAAGGAGTTAAACAGGCACTTACACTCCCCGGGTAGACTAAGTTAAACACATACCAATACAAACACACCCAGGCAACAGATAGTCAACATGCAGGTAAATTAAGTATCATTAACAATACAAAGACTCTGGGCAAGTTATTACCTGACTTTGATGTCCTCTCGGCAGCAGTCACAGACACTGGGACAGGTCAATCACAGGGGTAGGAACATACCGGCTAGGTGCTGCAGCAATCTCTACCGTGTACTCAGAGGTGATCAGGCTCTTTTCCTTCCCCCAGGATTCATCCCCCCAGCATCTTCTTGGACAGCTGCCCAGGCAGGACATAGCCCAGAGCCCCACGTTGGAAGCGCCAATTGTAGTAGATAATTTACTGCAAACCAATTAGTTTGAATGACTATCTGTTCCTGTCCAAATTAAAGATAATAAAGTTGCGTGCACGCAGAAGTAAATTCACACTGAGACACAAAGTTCAGGGTAATGAAAGAACTTCAGAGAAGTTTAATGGCTTCTGACAGAAAATGGGTGTGCAGACCCTTTTAAAGGCATTATTACATCATTGAAGAAAATCAAGATATAGACAAATAGACATTGTTAATTGGCTTAGGTGCTAAGATGTTAGTAAAATGCCCTCCCTATGGGGTGTACCATCTTAAGTCACTATCTACGTCATGCTTTTCTCCCCCAGGTTTTAGCGCCATTTTGCTAACATGAGGAGCTCACTCGACGGGAGGGGCCTTTTGGCAGCTATCCATTTAGAGCGTAACTGGCACTTGTTAGTTTCTCAAGGCTAGGTTTCAAGGCTTTTAGTAAATACACATTTTATCAAAGCTATTTCTTGCTGACATGCAAATTCTATGTTCTATAGACAAAGCTTTCTTGTAAAACTATGGGGTCCTCTTAGAGGTATAGCAAGAGGATTTAAAGGGGCCTTACAGATTTATAGAGGCCTAATAATTCTACAACAGTATCACGGAATGGGAGGTAATTAACAAGTAGCTGGTAACACATGGAGATGGGTTTACAAGATTGCAGTAATACCCCTCTGATGCACGTTTGTTCCCAGAGTGTGATTTTCACCTCTCCCGAGGCTGTTACGGAGTCTGCGGGTACGTGTTTGTGGAGGAACAATCTTAATTGCATATGTGAAAATTGGGAGGTCTGGGGTAAACTGTGTGTATAACTGAGGTCAGGGAAATCTAATAGTTCTCCCTTGTGAAGGATGTGATGGAGATGGATCAATTCCTTGTCTAGCCATGGTCTGGGAGGGTTGAGAACTGGGAGATTAGAACCCTAATAGGCTCTATCCAAGAGAGCCTAGTCGCATCAAGGGCGTCTTGGTCGCAAACGGCGGGGGCATGCCGATGAGCTCAGGTTGCGAGGACAGCTCATCTGTAGCACTTAGGGCTTAACCTTTTTTTTATGTATTTATTTATTTATTATTTATTTTTTTTACATGTTTTCCTCTTTGTTTTTGTTTTTTTAACAAGAACCTCTAATGATCCCTACATCTCAGGGGAGTAAGCGAGTAAGCGAGGCTGAGAAGGGTAGTGCTCGAGTGGGCCATGTATGCTCAATGGGGGGCCCAACAGGTATGCGGTGGAGGAGCTGTCCCTGTCACAGTCATGCAGGAGTCCACTCTGGGGCCATCCTAGGGATCTTTGCAGAGTTTCCTTCAGCAGCATCAGCTATCGCGAGACCCCAGGCTTGGAACTTGACTTTGCCAGTTTCCAGTGAATTCACACCATGCAGAGCATCTCTGTAATGTATCAGAAGCTTTGCTGGATAACCCCACTGATACATGATGCCTTTTGTATGGAGTGTAGACGTGAGGGGGGTCATGCTCTTTCGGAACCGGAGAGTTGCCGCAGAGAGATCCGCAAAGATTTTAAGATCCTGGTAAGGCTCTGGTAATCCGGGTGAGCGGGAAGCTCTGATCAACTTCTTTTTCACGTGGAAGAAATGTACCCGCACTATTACATCCCTGACGGCAGTGTCGGGTATATGTTTTGGCCTTCGAAGCCTATGTGCCCGGTCAATAAGGAGCTGGTCCGGATGGATCTCCGGTGTCAAAGCCTGAAAAGGGTTGAGGAGGTAAGCATTGAGAGCTGGATTCAGAACTGTTTCCGGGATACCTCGGATCCTCAAATTGTTTTGTCTCGCCCTGTCTTCTATGTCAGCTATTTTTAGGGCATGGTCATATAGGATAGTATCTATTTCCTGGAGCTTATCCGCTAGGCTATTATGTGCCTCTGCGAATTCGTCCATCTTTTTCTCTACAGTAGCTGTGCGTTGGCCTACCTCTAGTAGCTGAATCTTATGGAATCTTATGGATACCCACTGTAAGAGTGTGGATCTGGGCAGCCATTGTTTGTTGGATGTTCTCTGTGAACTCCACCATTTTACCTTTCATGCTTGCTGTGGTAAGAGGGCCATTGTCTGGCCCTAACTCTAAGGGGCTGGGAGACGAAGCCGACTCTGCTTCAAAGCGTGGGTCACCGCCATCTTTAATCGGGCTGTGGCCGTCAGGCAGTGTGGATGTTGTCGTCCTGGCGAGGAAGAAGGAGGCCCGCTCAGCCTTTGCCACTTTGTTTTTTTGTCTCTGGGACATCTTGGAGGAGAGGTGAGTTGCTATATTCTGTTTTACGCTCTGTAGACCGGTTAATATCAACCCTTTAGCACCCGAAGCTCAGGAGCTTCCCTGACTTGCGTCCATTCAGCCTGGGTGTCAGGCCACGCCCCTGTCTGAAATTTTTAAAATTATTTTCCTCAAAAATTTAAGCTGTCCGCTGTTAGGGAAACATTTGCCAAAGTGTAAGACACATTATTAAGCATACTCTTGCAAATCATGTACCTACCCTAGTCTGTGCGGCAAGCCACATCCCTGTGAAAAAATATGGAGACGCCTCTAGACTTTGATTTGAACGTGGAATGAGACTGAAGTGGATAGTTTTTTGCTAGAGTAGATGGAATCTTACCACTTTTAAAATGTGTCTCCTGAAGAAATAGAACATCAGACTTATGAGTCTTCATCTCCCCGAGCAATAGCCTACATTTATGTGGCGTGTTAAGGCCCCTCACATTTATTGAAAAAAATGTTATCACCATATCTATTATTTATAGTTGACGATTATGAAAAAGTAAAAAAAAAGTAAAAATCTGTGAGGCCCAAATCACATCCAGCAGCATAAAAAAAAGTTGGAGTTGCATAGGGAGAGAAAAGTCCAAGTTACTCACCTGACCAGAACAGATAAAGCATCCATATGCTACAGCAGAAAGAAATACATTAAAATTATGTATGAAAGTCATATATACATATCTGGAAACATAAATGATTTGTTTCAAAATACTAATAATATTTCTTATGAAAAAATAGAAAAAATATTGAAACACTGTTTAAGAAAAAACAAGGGAAAAAAACTTGGATAAAAGAACAAAAAAGAAGATAAAACAAAAAATTAAAAAATAAAGCATATACAAAAAAAAGGCCTTGATAGGAGGAGTAAACAGTTTTTCCATCTCTAAATAAATTTACAGGCCTATGTTGGGGGGAGGGGTGGGAAGGGGGAGCAGACCAGGAACACTGGGAGTTAGACAAAAATAATATTAAAAGCAAAAATATTTCAAACACCAAAGGAGATAAAAAAATAAGAAAATAAAAAAGATATACCATTATAGTTATAAAATAAAAAAATAACAAAAGGAAAGAAAAAGGTCCAGAGCTATAATGTAAGTAAGACAAATGCATTAGTCCATTTCAGAAACTAACATGTCAATCAATTAGTTCAACAGATTCTTCAAACATAGCAATAGCCAGGAACACAAAACAGGAAATGGCATTCACAACTTTGTAGAGAAAATCAGTCAATTAAATATCAGGATCCAAAAGACAGGCATCAAAATCTGAAGAAATTCTTAATTCAATGCCACAGGGTGAGGATAGAAAACAAAATAAAACCTGGAACCAGGAATAAAAAACAAACAAACAACAATGAAAAACCCATCAAGCCATTAGTCCAAGCTGAACATCAGGAACTGAAGAACAGGATTTCAAGATTAATGTACAGCCACCCATCTGTATTTCCTTGGCTGATGAGGCGTTGGCATTTCTTTTTTTTCCTTTTAATATGTCTTTGTTTAGATTTATAATAAGAAAAAAAAACAAACATATGCATTGAATCAAACTATTACACTTACATGTCTATTGTATCGCAAATATAGCCTAGAACTTTCTTACCCGTGCATACTCCGCAGTATTACCACGGTGTATTATAAAAGATTAATAACAATGCATAAAGTACTACAAATACTAGCAACAAATATACAATGTGCACAGAATATGCACTAACGAAAACAATCATGCGTGCGTAACGTAAAGAGCGGGCTATCTTTGATATTCACTTCTTATATTTAAAGAAAGAAAGAGACGGTAGGGAATGGATATCAGATTGGATATTTTAAAATCCACCTTTTCCACACCTAGTAATATTTTCCATAATTAAGTTGTGCAGAGTAATATCCCCTTTCCATTTGGGCTTGGTGTTTCATCTGATTAAAGGACCACTATAGTGCCAGGAAAACATATTCTCTGAAACTGCTATGTTTATTAAAAAATGGGTTAACCCTAGCTGGACCTGGCACCCAGACCACTTCATTAAGCTGAAGTGGTCTGGGTGTCTAGAGTGGCCCTTTAATTACATTATCAATCTTTATTATATCATTTTGAGACCAATTTCTAGCTATGTCAATCTTTACTGCTAGAAGTCCCTGTAAAAATAAAGAGTTATCATTTCTTGATTACATTTCTAATTCCATATGGACTAAGGCCCTTTGAATCGTAGGTGGTATTATAATATTGATTACGCTAGAAAGAAATACAAATATCAATCCATACCTGTTTAACCTTACTAAAGCTCCACCATATATGTTGGTAGGTACCTACTGCCTCATTGCATCTCCAACATATTGGATTCACGTCAGCACTAAATTTAGCCATTTGCGCCGGAACCAGGTACCATCGCATCATAATCTTATAATGTAATTCAACCATATTTAAACGATGAGTACTTTTATTAACTCTGACTCAGCTATCGATCCATTCTTCTAGTTCCCTTTGCAATTGAATGTTTCATCCATGTCCTCTAATATTCTCTACCATGTTGTCATCTCTTTTTTCACAAATGCATTATTCAAAATATTTAGAATGTTATGAGCCATTTTATTTCTATTGCTATTATATATATATGAAACTTTAAATAATGCCACAATCTAAGTTAGTTAAAATATTCTGACTTTTTAAGTGCATATTCATTAAAAATCTGTATTGGGGTTTTAATTTTATAGGGTGTAAGATTCAACCATTTGTCAAGTTTTAGATGAGGAATATTGTTCTTAAAAATTTCCAAAGGGGCCTATCTGATTTTTAAATACTATCCAAAATTCAATACAATTCTTAGTCACCATTGACTTTTATTTAAAACATTACATTTTTTAGGATGGAGCCATAATACACATTCTAAATTAGTCATCCCTGCAAATTCTTGTTCTATATAATACCAATTTGTATCTTTATTTTGTTTACATTGAAGCTTAGATGTGTGACATAGCATGCTCGTCTCTGCATACCATTCAAAGCATGGCATATTTAGACCTCCTTTTCTACGACTGGAGCAAAGGATTTTTTTTTAAACTCTAGGTTTCTTATCATCCCATACAAATCCATTAACCTTAATGTGAAATGCCTTAATCCAGCATAGAGGCGACTTCAATGGGCTCATTATGAGTAAATACAGCCATTTTGGAATTATATCTGATCACGATCACATTTAACCTTCCCATCCATTTAACCTTCCCATTCCACTCACACAATTGTCTATTCATTTCATCAAAAAGGGTTGAATAAGTAACTTCAACTATTTTTTGTATATTCCTTGGGATCTTAATCCCCAAAAAGGTGACCTCATCCATTCCCTACTGAAAATCAAGAAGTCAGAAGTCAGAGATTTCTCAGGATCATAAAGAGATAGCAAGATATCATCAGCATACATACTAAGTTTGCTTTCCATGTCCCCTATCTTAATACCTTTAATATGTAGATTATGTCTTATCCTAGCAGCAAGGGGACAACGCTGCTGTATTCCATTATGTATACTAAACCATTCTGATCTCAAATCCTGTCCAATTGGGTTGGTATATAGGGCCCTGACAGAGCCAGTAAAGACCTCTCCAAATTCAAAAGTTCAAATTCTGAGTACTTCTTCAAAAAAGGTCCAACTGACTCTGTCAAAGGCCTTTTTGGCATCTAAGGAGATAAATATAAATGGTATTTTATCATAGCATACATATTCTATTAGACTAACGATTTTCCTGGTGTTATCATTTGACTGTCTCTCTCTAACAAATTGCGCCTGTTCCTGTTGTATTAATATTGGACAAATATTTTTTTAGACGTGCCACTAAAATGGCAGAGTATATTTTCGTATCTGTATTAATCAGTGATATAGGTCTATAATTAGATAGTTTTATAGAATCCTTTTTTACCTTTAGTATAGGTAGGATAAAAGCTTGAAGAATTTCAGTTGGAAAGGATCTGAAATCTCTGACTTCATTAAAAGCATTTGTCAAATATGGGGATAGAGTGTCAACCAGTTTTTTTTTTTAATAAAACTCTGCATGGAACCCATCAGGGCCTAGTGCTTCATGTAGTTTCAATGCTCCAATTGTCTTAATAACTTCTAGATTATCTATAGGAGCTTCTAAGCAGTTAACCTGTTCTCTAGACAGTTTTTTTAAATTTAGATTCTTCTAAATATTTTTTTAATTTGTTTCCTATTTTTTAATTGATGATTATTAATTTATAATAGAATTTTTGAAACACTGGACTATTGTAATGTTTATCCTTGTCAATTATTTTAAATATTCTGTTCTTCAAATTAATTTTTTTTAGTTGATTAGTCATCTTATCTGCTCTATTGCCTAAATAATAGAACTTTTGTTTCATTTTCATTAAATTTTTATTAGCTTTTATAATTAATTGTTTTCTTAATTGTACTCATCTCTATTATGTCTTGTACTTCTGTTATGCTATTACTCTTTTTTTAAATTACTTAAATAAATTTTTTAAAGTTAAATAAAAATCTGAAAGTTTTTTTGTATATTTTTTCTTATAAAATGCTTCTTTCTTAATTAAATAGCATCTTAATACGCATTTATACGTGGTCCATACATTGGCAAGACTAACATATCCGGTTAAAAGTTCCTCAAAAAATGTTTAGTAGTAGTTATAATTTTATCAACCGGCTTCTATCCAACTTCGCTACTCACTACCCGGCTTCCGATCACAAGACCGGCACGTCCACATAAGCATAACGTGGGAAATAGTGTTCAGCTATTTCACAAATTCGGGCCTAAAAACACGGGGATAGGCTCCCTTTATTATACTTACCCGTTCATGCACTTTCTCTGTTCGTGTACTTCTGAGTTGGTTCGGCTAACAGCCGACCGCAGAGTACACACACCTTCGTTTGTCTTTCGTTTAAACTAACTACCAACCACACTAAACTTACTAACGTCCGTCTGTTCAATCATACATTTGTACAGCCGAACGCATATAAATGGCTTTCGTTCAGTCTTTCATATGCTCCACTTAATCGACCGCAGGTGGTCTTTTCTGTTTACAATCCTTTTGTTTGTTTGTTTAGCCAAACGCAGGAGGCTTCAGCGTTTAAATTTCACAAATCTGTTATGTATGTACCTCGTTATGCCATTCACATAAACGAAAGCACTCACCCTTTCCCATTATCTTTATATTATATCAATTTATGTGTTCAGTATTTGGCTATTCAGTCACCACTGGCTAAAATAGTAATTTCTGTGTTGCACTATTTTCCATCTATGGTCACATTAAATTATGGGACACTAATTTTTACTCAGGGGAATCTTCTTAAAGACACAGTTCGGCCACAATCACTTTATAAGTAACGGTATGCTAATACACCAACAAGCACCATTATTTAACCCTGCTGAAACTTAGTATATTATAGTACTATTTATATTCCTTTTCCCTAGTATTCCAACTAGTCGTCTGCATTACTAAGGTCGCTCCACTTACTACATCTTTTCTTAGTTTTGCATGTCATAGGTTAAGCTCTTACGTCCTTTTTTCACCAGGCTCTTTACAGACCATTAGCACAATTGCAAATATCTATTTCCTAAAAAAACCTTATACTCTGGTTCCTTATACTTAGTATGCATATGTTTTTAGGTTCCACTACTTTTCCTTCAAGCAATCTCCAGGAAGTGGTATCCCAGTATCCCGTATTACTGTATCAGGTAAGAAGGATTACCAGTTTCCGTTTTTTCCCTTGAGGGCTCCACGTCCTCATACAGCCTCCCCACCTCCCAAAGTAGGTTTTAAACTTCAAAACGTGCCAGGTCTAAGATTCCTCACTCTGATGTCAACAACAATCACATTATTATTATTATGTTATTTATATAGCGCCATTAAATTCCGCAGTGCTTTACAATGGGTGGACGAACAGACATGTAGTTGTAACCAGACAAGTTGGACACACAGGAACAGAGGGGTTGAGGGCCCTGCTCAATGAGCTTACATGCTAGAGGCAGTGGGGTAAAATGACAAAAAGGTAAGGATAATATTAGACTAGTGACAGTTGCAGAAGAGGAATCAGTCGGGAGCTATTAACAGTTTAATTGATATGCTTTTATGAAGAAGTAGGTTTTTAACGATTTTTTTGAAGGAGTGGAGACTGGGTGAGCATCTAACGGAGGAGGAAAGCGAGTTCCACAGGAACAGTGCAGCCCTTGAGAAATCTTGAAGGCGAGCATCAGAGGTGGGAGTATGGACAGAAGATAGACATAAGTCTTCAGCAGATCGTAAGGGCCTAGACAGGACATACTTGTGTATAAGGGAGGAAAGATAGGTGGGAGCAGCATTATGTAGCGATTTGAAAGCAAGAACCAGAATTTTAAATTGAGCTCTATATTTTATAGGAAGCCAATATAGGGACTGACAGAAGGGTGAGGCATGGGAGGTGCGGGTGGACAGGAAGATGAGCCTCGCTGCTGCATTCATTATGGACTGTAACGGTGCAAGTTGGGAGCACGTAAGACCACTGAGAAGCGGGTTACAGTAGTCAAGGCGAGAAAGGACAGTGGAATGGACCAACACCGTAGTCGCACCACCGTGATACTACTAATTTAACTGTACTTTTCTTGTCTATAATTTCTACATATCATTACTTAGACCTGCGTCTTTACCGCGGTTTCGCCAAGGTCTATGCCATCAACAACCAACAGACTACCTGGTTCCCTGCATTTCAGTATCAGGTATTGTTAATCTTACTCACTACAATTACATTTCTCCTTAAGGCCTCACTTTGCCTTTGAATCATTTAAATAATTCACAATTGTGGGAACCCAGGGGCTTGTCTCTAATTACGGACCAACGTTCAGGTCCCTCAGCTTACACAGGTTCTTACGTTACGGTATCATTGATACAAACCTATCCATACGTTCAATATTCTTTACACTTGGCATACCACTGGAAGGCCTCAGGCCCACTAGCATCTATCTTACCCTTAGGATTCCTGGACCGGACCCATTCCCTGCAGAAGCAAGTATATATATATTGAAGTCTTCCTGAGCACTTTCCAAAGAAATAGGACAAATACTCAAAGTTTGTATCTACATACGTTCAAATACATCATTCTCAGAGACAAGCCCCATCAGGTAAGAGGGCTTGCATTTAGGGTTAGGCGCTGGCCTTAGCTATCCTCAGTAATACATCGGTCCCGCGAGGTCTACACCCCACCTCATACATGGAGGTTCAGCCCCACGACCAAATCATAGTTAACCACCTCGCTCGCCCTTCTTTAGGGCTACAGCTAGGGCTTCCCAAGTCACGGCCACACATTTTTGAATCTCTTACGGTCACAGAGAGGCCAACATCCTGCCACCACGTTCAAGTGGCAACAAAATTCCCTTGGCCCAAATCATAGGTAGAGCCTCTCTCTCCACCACTTGGCACTAGCAGGGCCTCACCTGTCAATTGGTTCTAGGTAAATTCTTCGCCTCGGTACTAGCTAGCAGGCCAGTTCTACGAAGGTCTCATCCCCGCCTCCACTACACCCTACTTATTCAAATCATTATTCCTTTTTCAGAATGTCACAAGAATCCATCACAATCATTGATCTGCCATTGGACGAAATACCCAGCACGCCACTCAGGCCTGGGTTTCCGGAGAAATCCCTCACCCCTTCTTCCCCCAGATCCCTGATATATTGGACTATTCCAAAAATATAGGCAGAGCTCAGGCTTAGAGGAGTCCCCTTTCCAGCCACCGCTAGAAAGGCCAAACTATACAGACTCCTGACGGCACAGGCCAACGACCCTAGGCCTGGCACTAGTCCACAAGGGCCACCAGCTAACTACACAGATTCCACTCAGGAGACCTTGGCTGCTATTCTGGTCAATCTCCAAATGATCAACAGCAGGCTTCTGAAAGTGGAATTGGCCATAGCCACACCAGGTGATTTAACAGCCCCAGCAGGCCCTACACTGGTAGTCCCGGCTGCACAGACTGACATACCCCTGATTTCCCCTCTCCCTCCCCCACCAGCCACTACCACTTTCCTATACGTCTCACCAGCCCACTCTGTCCCAGCTTCCATCAAGAAGGAAATTCTTGATGGTAAGGACTTTAATCTAGTGTCTCTTCTCCCAAGATATCCTAGAAAACAGAGCATATAATGACGGGGACATTTCAGTAGTCTTAAGAGTCAGAGATCCACGACTAAATAAAAAACTTTCCATTCCCCAGTTTTTTATCGCATTTAGCATTTATCGTGATGTTATCTGCATGGTGTACAAACATAGGAGGGAAGAGCTTGACTTATACATGCATAAGGTGGTTGACTTGGGCATCAAAAACGGAGGGTCCTCATTTTACGACTATCATAAATCAGTGTCGGCCAAGGCAGCTAATCATCTGGCACAGTTCAACATTAGAATCGACTGGTGCCAGATGGACACTGAACTATTTTGCCGTCTTTTTGCTGGTTTGAGGCCCCGTCCTGTGCCTCATGTAGTTCCACTTCTCACTCCACCGACGTGCCCTTGCGACTCAGACCCTTCAACTTCCACTTCCACTTTACACCACTCGTTTACCCCACTTACAAGACAGGAAGGCGGACAAAGAGACAAGCTGGGCAGACCCATTACATTCCTGGGCAAGGCGCAGGTGTGCAATAACTTTAATATGGGGACATGCAGTTACAGTGCGTGCAGGTTGTTGCACATCAGCTCCATTTGCTTCAGAGCTCACACCAAGACCATGTGCCGGGCCCGACTGTCACCTAAGAAATTAGTTGGTGTTCTACCCGCACTCACACCCAGCTATGCAACTGGGATTTATCTGGTTCTCTCACAAGGGACTTATGACCTTCCCCATAGTTACAATCATATGACCTAAACCCCTTTTTTATCTGCATTTACTGCATTACGTACGGTGGACCACCTTCTGTCCACAATCAACGCTGGCGTCATGTTCAGCTCTTGCTCATCCTAAGCGTACCAACCCCATCGGGTGTAGCTATTTACTTACATTCCAAATTAAAAAAACATTTGTTATTGACCTTTTTGCATCTCATTTCTTCCTCCATTCCCAACATCAATTCTCTCATACCCACTGAGGAGTTCTCACTGCAATATGCTAAGTTGACGACGCCATGCAATCTACTATTTCAGCAGGTAGTAAGACATAGTTAAGCAAGACAGGTATATCATACACCTTAAACTACTATCCATTCACCCTTGGTCGCTCTGTCACCAAGCAAACGCTTGTTCCTATGCCAAGCTTGTTTCATGGCCATAGTCTTACAAACCACAACTTTTCAAGCCAGCCTACCTCAGAGAAGCTGACTCATAGTGGGGACGTAATAGTCCTGTTCCTCCGTGGTGGTACATATGGGGTGAAGGGGCTCCTGTCCTCACTAGGACCCTTGACTTCGCTATATGTATTATCCCACAGGGTGCGACTGTTTGTTTCTATCATACACCTTAAACTACTATCCATTCACCCTTGGTCGCTCTGTCACCAAGCAAACGCTTGTTCCTATGCCAAGCTTGTTTCATGGCCATAGTCTTACAAACCACAACTTTTCAAGCCAGCCTACCTCAGAGAAGCTGACTCATAGTGGGGACGTAATAGTCCTGTTCCTCCGTGGGTGGTACGTACGGGGTGAAGGGGCTCCTGTCCTCACTAGGACCCTTGACTTCGCTATATGTATTATCCCCTCCGGGGTGGTACAGGGTGCGACTGTTTGTTTCTAAGCTACTTCATTCGCTCCATGGGATACCCGTCTCCTGCCCAACCATCATGGCCAATCCTGCCAGGGCAGGTTTACACACGTATAGTAGATGCCCGGCCAAATGGTATAGGGTTTATTTGGTTCATTCCACCAAGTTCAGAGCTCTCACCACAATTTACACAAACACAGCAGGATGCACAGTGTTCGCAGCCATTTTGGCAACTACTGGTTAGGGTCCACTGGCCCACTGAGTCAGATGCCTTTCCAGTCTTTAAAGAAACATCCAATGTTTCACATCCCTGGTATCCATAATGCAGCTGCTGACGCTCTTTCATGCTCTCAATATTAGGTCTTTGACCAGGCACCCCCTCCCACCTCCAACCATCCAGGATACCACGGTTCCACTGGCTAATCCTGGATTAAGCGGACTATTACTCCACGCACAAGCACTCACGCACCAAGCACTGCCATCCAACACCATGATCACTTACGCTAGGGCACTGACTATTTTTAACAAATTCACCGCTGAGTTTTACTTACAAGGAGACTTTTCCATTAAAACTATGGTGGCTTTTGCCTCCTTCTGTCACCTACACCTTAAACTCACACAATACCATCAAACTCTACCTTACTGGGGTACAACACCACATCCTCACTACCTTCCCTAACCACGCACCTTACTTAACTTCCTACCCTATCAAGAAAATCCTCAAAGGTATTTATAAGGTAACAGTTCCCCCTGGCACTACTAGATTGCCGATAGATGGTCCAATATTTAGGCTTCTTAGTGACCTACTGGACAAATCCCAGTTTGACCATTATACAAATCTGGTCATTAAAGCCTCCATCTTTTTGGCTTTTTACGGTTTCCTCAGACCTAGGGAGTTCACAGTCATACATCAAGGAGATAATGCTCTATGTCTTAAACTTTCTCACTTAAAGAAAGTAGATGACCACTACATACTCTCCTTACCTTCTACCAAAACTAATCACACTGCCTATCCAACTATCATTCCCCTCTTCCCTACCAAGAATCTTTGGTGCCTGCACTCACCAGACACTCCACTACTACTACTCCACGGCACTCACTCACCACAGCTAAACCAACCAACTTTGCATCTCCTTCTACATTCCATTACGTATTAGTAATTCCGAGAACAAGTTGGAAGGCTATTTGGCCTGAATTTGTGGGAGGAGTTATGACCCTATTTAAACCCCTTATCCTCCTACTTACCTTTGCCGTTGAAGCTGTTTGTCCCCATCCACCTACACCCATCTATATATACATTTCACCTTTGTGGGCCCTCTTTTTTACAGGCCTACTCGTACGTTGGTTTTGGCACACCTCAACCAACTTTGCATCTCCTTCTACATTCCATTACATATTAGAAATTCTGAGCACAAATTTATTTATATATAAGTTTAAGCACCTGTGAAGACAGTTGAAACCATAGAAAAAGAGATCTGCACCAGGGGACTTCATTGACCATGATCAGGACCCCAAGAGATGAGCCTAACCCAAAATTAAACTAAAACATGAGCATTCTCCCCATTGGAAAGCATTCCCAGTACATCCGTGGGAAGAATGTTCATACCTGTGAAGACAGACTAGACATGACTGTGTTTCTATAAGAAATTAGCAACAAAGGGAGCATTGTGAATTTGTGTATGTTTTTTATTTTATTGTAGTATAGTAGTGTGCACAATGCACATCCCTGAAGCATACTATAAGCTAGTTATTTGTGTTAATTGTTGGTTATGTCCTGTGTACTACAGGAAAAACGAATTAATGTTTACATGTTTTTGAATTGAAACATGTCCTTTGGCATATTAATCAATAGTGATGCCAAGAACAATTTATAATGCTTTGAATTTTAAAATGTGTAAATGCTAATATATTTTACTAATAGATCAATAGGAATTGCCATAGTAATCAGTTTAAATTAATACATTGTTTTTCTGAAAACCTGACTTCCTATTACATATGGCAATTTGTTTCTTACTGTGTAGATAGGCAGCTTAAAGTAAGATTGGCACAATAAGTCAATCAAAAATGCCGCAGGAACATATTAAGCCTGTAGTGATTTATTAGGTTATGGAAATGAGTGTGCACTGAAGCAAAAGATTAAATACTGTCTTGATTTTCAGATGACTATGAAAATATGCATCTGTTCTGAAACACAACTCATGCTAGTAAACCAAGCTCACACAATGTACAAAGGCAATTTAAAATGTGGTGAATTAAAAGCCAAATTTACTAAACTAAGATTGCATTGTAAAATTAAAGAGGGCTGAAAAGAATGATTCTTCTGAACAGATATTTTTTTTGAGGGGGTGTGATGGAGGGGGAATGATGGAGGGGGGGTCAGCACAAATTAGCTAATGCTTTTGTTTCATTACTGATAAAAATTGGTAAGGCTATTAGGGAAGGCAAAAAAGCAGCAAACGTACCTATGACTGTGCTGACATGCAAACACAGCTACAAAACTGCCTAGCTTAATGGGTACACAATTCAAGCTATTTTTGCAATGACAATGTTGAGTTACCAGATTATTCTAAATCTCGATTTACAAAAAAGAGAGGAAAGTTTTATAGTGATTGATTGTAACATTTTTCTTTTAATATCTTTTATTAATAAAAAAAATGGAGAGCAGCAGTAATTTCAAGGTTAAAATAAAGGATTTATCAAAAATCAAGTGGGCAATTTACCGCTCTCTCAACTGATCCACTATGACAAGAACAAAGCTTTCCCACACATCCAGTCTGTAACCTCAGTGTTCATCCTTCAGTGTGGAAAGAACAGTGGCCTATCAGCTTTTCTCAAAGAGGTAAAAGGCACTCGAAGACTCAGTCGGGTAGATGAAAACCATCGCTTATTAGAAATAAAATTAAAAAAATTGCAAATCAGTAAAAAAATTCTAAATCAGTTAATCAAATTGGGTGTAAGGGACACTAGCAGTAGCAGATATATAAATAGAAACCTTTTTTTTTTTTCTATTTTTCTTCTTCTTTTTCAATTAAATGGATGGAGAGTGGTCTGATTGATCTGATCCTGTCCAACGTGACACCTTTAACTACTTTTGCTATCCCCACTATTCCCCTACCCTGCCTAAGGGTAGTGGAAGGAGTATTGGAGGAAGTAGAACTAGTGTTTTGACAAACATATAGAATCCAAAACATCACCAATGGACTTGCTGCCTGCCCTTTTTTTTTTCGGTTCTTCTCTCCGTAATACCTCATGATATCTTTGCAGATGTTGATTCACACTGGCACTGGTAAGATTACCCTTTACTCGCAACCTACTCACTTTTTGCTGCACGATTTGCACTTTGTAAGTCAGCTTTCTTGGAGGCACTCAAAGTGAACCCAAACTTTACTTCCATGTTGCAAATACATTTGTCCACCATCCTCTGCCTTGTGGCTGATGAAGATGTAGGTATATTTGCATTGGTGGTAGTCAGGGTGCACCTGGGGCCAGCAGTGCAGCAAATTACACTTATTTTATTTTTTTCCTCCTCTGAATTTTCGTTAGGGTGCTGTGGATAGATCAGACCACTACTGCAGAAGTTATGTCTTTCTGTGAAAGTCGGTGAAATGGTAGAGGAATTTTGGTTTTGGCTACTTGAACGCTAGAAGAACGTTCAAGTAGAACGATCTCAACTCTGACGTAGTTGCAAAACCGCAAGGGAAGCAATTAATGAGTGCTCTCCTGGGTGGCCACCATTTCGTACAGACGAACGCCAGCCGGGGGAGCATTCGTGAATTGCTTCCCAACTTGTTCGTCTTCTGAACTAGTACCGCCCCATTGGAACGCTCCCACCAATTAGAACGTTCGCACTCGCTACAAATGTAAAACCGCAACGTTAGCACTGACAACATAAGTGTGAAACTGCAAGGGAAGTAATTAATAAGTGCTCCTTTGGGTAGCCGCCATTTCGTATAGACAAACGCCAACCAGGGGGAGCATTCTTACCCCGAAAAGAGACGATTCCATTGCAGGTTTCAGCACAGGAATCTCACAAATGGAGATTGCCTGGAGAATGTGCCGGTGTGAGGTAACCTGGGGTTAATGGGGGCACTTTTGGGGCAAAGGCAAGTATGGCTGGCTTTTCTGTGCCGGGGAGACAAAGGGATTTTTTCCACGCTTTGGCTCACCGGCACAGAGGCTGTCGTCATGGGTGGGAGACCCCTCGCCTGAGTGGCGGGCTTTCAATATTTTGGAGATAAAGGGACAGCGACCACTCGTTCCGGCGATGGGCTCCCTGTTGAAGAGGATCCTGGGATACGACCCCTGTTTTTGTGAGTGGAAGACCCCTTGCATGGGCTATGCTTAAAAGCCGTGTGTGGCTCAATAAAATTGTGTTGTACCTCCAGAATTGTGTGTCGTCCAGTTATGGGGGGGAAATGGATCTCTTCATATTGCTATAAGTGGTTCCTGAGTGGATGAAGGAAGGAATTAACGGAGGTAACCGGTCGGGTTACCTGTGGTCCGCTACATGGTCTAATTGCATTAACCCCTTGAGGAACATACCGTTGAGGACCGGTGATGGTCCTGAATCATCATAACGGAAAATGGGTGGCGGGAGCGATCAGAGATCGCTTCTGCTGAAATTCCGTTGTTACTATCTGCCCGGCATCCCAGGCAGATAGTAACAGCTAATTACAGAGTGTGAGCGATCCATGATCGCTCACAATTGGCTGATGTCAAAGCGGGTGTTACAAACACTCACTTTGACACTGATCTCTGCCCCTCTCTCCGCTGTAGCATTTTGTGAGGTGAGAGAAACAGAGATCAGAGCTTATAGTTTGTTGCCAGTGTGAAAGAGTTCCTAGAAGTTCCAAAACCTGTTAAAAAGTTTTAAAAATCCATTTTAACCCCTTCCCTGCCAAGTCCTGTTACAGCAGTGTATTTGTACTGTCTGTGATTTTTTTTTTCCCTTAAGGGATTTTTTTTTCAAAAAGCTGTTTTAGTGTGTTTTACTGTGTTTTAATGTATTTTAGACTTTTTTTTTTATAAGCGTCAAATTTTAGTTAGTCAGTTTCTTTCCCCCAAATCTCCATTAGATTTTTTTTGCAGGAGTTATTTTAGGGATTGCCGCTAAGGGATGTTTTACTGTCTTTACTATTATCTACTTGAAGAAGCCTGTTTAGGTGAAACGAGGTTAATCTAGATATTGTTTTTATTGAGTTTTAATTAAGGAATTTTTTGGCACTAATAACCCTGATTGCCATATTCCTTTTTTATTACTTTTATCCTATTTTATTTTATCTACGTTTTACCTGACTACATCGATGTTCAACACTTATTAAAGAAGCACAAAGAATCCGCAGGTGGGGATTGTACCACCCATACGCTACACATCGAGCAGTGAGCCTGCTCAACATATTGTGAGTACATTTCCTTTTTTTTTACTTTTTATTTAAAAAGATACAGTGAGCACTATATTTTATTCTGGGCTGGATCACACCATTGTTGGACTACTGATCCTTTTTATACATCTGCTAACCGGTACCAATTCGTATATCCTTGAGTTGGGATCATTCCACTTCACGCATTCCATACCAGAGCTGAATTTTAGCTCTGGAGATTGTGAGTAGTACCTTATTACCATTATTTTAATATCCTATTGTAACTACATACTGTACCGTTGGAGTCCCGTTTGTGTGTTTTTTCCACATATGCTCCATTGAATTCCAAGTACACACCCGTGAAGACTTATCCTATCTACTGTGTTACAAGAACCCTTCCTACTAGCGTGGACTGCACCACATTGGACTAATGTTAAGTCATTTGGATTATTTCTTCTAAGGCGCACCCTTTCCTTTTTGTGTCACTTTCTGTTGTAAGGGACGTTTTAGTCTGTTTTAGTCTATATAAAAACAAACAAAAAAAACTTAAAAAACATACTTAGAAAAAAACTTTCTGTGTTAGCAATTTGCTAGTTTTGTGTAAGGTAGTGTGTTAGTGAAACATGCAGCTTGTACAGCTTGGAGGAGGCATATGCCTTCTTGGTGTCAGACTCTGACACCATTGACACTGCTCTGATTTTGACCCAGGTCAGTTTTCTGACATGTCTAGTGATACGTCATCTGTCTGTGAGCCGACTGCAAAAAGAAGCTGTACTTCCCCTGCTACGCCGAATGTGGAGGAGGTTTGGGTACCTCCACAGTTCATTGAGCCCAACACCCCACCTTTTAGTGCCAACACAGGCATTAATGTGAATGTGGATGACCTCTCCCCTATGCAATACATGGAGCTATTTTTAGGGGATACATCTTGGAGGAGATTGCTTCCCAGACTAATTTATATGTTACACAATTTTTGGATGCCAATCCAGGTAGCTACGTAGTCAGAGAGCATGCTTGACATCCCACAGATGTCCCTGAACTCGAAAAAATCTGGTCTCTTACAATGCTCATGGGGATAATAAAGAAGCCATCAATTCGCTCTTACTGGAGCACCAACCCAATCTGTTCTAGTCCAGTGTACTCCCAAACTATGTCTAGAACAAGATATGAGTTGGTGCTGAGATTCTTACATTTCAACGACAATACCCTCTGCACCCCAGGGATCACCCCCAATATGATAGGCTTCATAAAATACGCCCACTGGTAGACCATCTTCAGCACAGATTTTCTGAAATTTATACTCCCCAACAAAATGTATCCATTGATGAATCCCTTATAAAATATAAAAGGAGATTAGGGTTTAAACAGTACATTCCCTCAAAGCGCGCTAGGTATGGCGTCAAATTTTACAAATTGTGCGAGAGCGAAAGTGGCTATACGTTTGCCTTTCACTTATATGAGGGGAAAGATAGTCAACTGGACCCTCCTAGCTGTCCTGACTCTCTGAGGACAAGTGGGAATATAGTTTGGGACCGACTGATCCCCTTGTTCAATAAAGGTTACCACCTGTATGTGGACAATTTCTATAGCAGTGTCCATTTGTTTAAAACGCTTTATGGTTTGCAGACACTGGCCTGCAGCACTGTGAGAAAAAATTACAAAGATTTCCCCAGACCTCTCATAGAGGCCAAATTAAAAAAAGGTGAATGCAAAGCTCTGCGCAAAGCTCAAGTGCTTGCAATCAAATTTAAGGACAGGAAAGATGTTCACATGCTAACCACTATCCATGACGAAAGCATGTCAGATGTGACTGTCCATGGCAGAGTACATTCCAAACCAGGGCTTATAACATGCACATGTGGGGTGTAGATTGGCTGATCAGCCATATCTTATTTTAAGAAAAACTAAAGCCTGATATAAAAAGGTTGCTATCTCTCTGATACAAGTAGCAACCTACAATACGTTTATACTTTAAAAAAAAAAAAAAAATGAATCCTGGAAAAACCACCTTTCTCCAGTTTCAACTTAAAGTAATTTCAACAATCATTAATGGAGATGGTTCCATTGAAGTTCCAACAATGGTGCCAGAGGAATCGAGGATTGGTGTTCCACATTTTATTTTCAAGATCCCGCCAACTGCAAATAAAAAAATCCCCAGAAACGTTGCCAACTCTGTTATAAAAAAGAGAAAAGGACAGACACCCCCTTTCACTGTCCCGATTGCCCTTCAAAACCTGGACTGTGTATTGGAACATGTTTTAAGCTCTACTACACAGAACATACCTTTTTGTAAGACTTGTTCCTGAATTTTTTTTGTTTCTTTTGAAAGTGGAAAATTTTAGTTAGTCAGTTTCCTTTCCCCAAATCTCCAGTTAGATTCTTTTTGCAAGAGTTAGTTCAGAGAGTGTTGCTAAAGGTGCATTTGATACCTGCACATTTGGTTAAAAAAGTTCAAGTTTTCTGGCAGAAATCTAAAAGCAATGTGTGTATAAAAAACAGTATTCAAAAATTACCTACACACTTTCTCAGAATTTTTGGGGCTAAATGGTTGAGGAAAAGAAGTCAAAACCTTGTGTACTTTATACAAATATATACTTTCAAACCAGAAATTCAACTTGGGGGATAGAAAAATGCACCACACTCAACATGTGCCTAGCAAAGCAAGCAAACTACATTCAGCCAAATCATGGCAAACCACTGCATGGGGGGGCATAGGTGTACTCAGGGGACTTTGCAGAAAAAAAACAGGGGTGTTTTCTGGCAGTAACATATAACCTGCTGGCCAAAATCAAAAAGCAGAATTCAAAAATTATCAACATGCAAGTTCTCTGAAATTATTTTAGCACAATGGTTAGGGAAAGGATGTTAAAACACCCCATATACATTTTATTTATTATTTATTATTTATCTACTTGATAAAAATATATACTTTCATGATGGTAACACTAAATTGGGGGTGCAAAAATACACCAAACTAAAGATAGGTCAAGCATACCTATATATCAAGTTGAAAAATTGACATGCACAAGTCTCTATCGTGACCTTTTAGCCCCCAAATAACCCAGCAAACCTAGGCATGGGTGGTATCACTGTACACAGTGGTTGGAAAACGGATATACACACCTGCCAAATGTGGCCTTTTAGCCCCTTAGAAACTCGACAGGCCTATGCATGGGTTGTATCACTGTACTCAGGAGATGTTGCTGAACACATATTGGGTGTTGCTTGGCAGTGCTACATAACATAATCTGTTAATTGCTGCCTAAAATACAAAGTGTGTGAAAAAAACACAAACAAAAATTACTACCCAAAAGTTTGACAAAGGCTGGTGGTAGAATTCAGTGCATGAAAAGTGTTAAAATACCACCATTTAAAATACCCTGGGTTGTCTACTTTTCAAAAATATATAGTTTGATGGGGGTAAAATACATTGGCCCAAATAAGATATGGGTGCAAGTTGACTACATGTCAAAATTCCAAGTTGGAAAACGGATATGCACACCTGTCAAATGTGGCCTTTTAGTCCCTTAGAAACCCAACAAGCCTATGCATGGGTGGTATCACTGTACTCAGGAGATGTTGCTGAACACATATTGGGGTGTTGCTTGGCAGTGATACATAACAGGATCTGTTAATTCATGCCTAAAATACAAAGTGTGTGAAAAAAAAAATTACTACCTAAGTATTTACTACCTAAGTTTGACAAAGTCTGGTGGTAGAATTAGTGCATGGAAAGTGTTAAAATACCACCATTTAAAATACCCTAGGGTGTCTACTTTCCAAAAATATATAGTTTGATGGGGGTAAAATACATTGGCTGGCCTTACAAATGTCCCAAATAGGACATGTGCGCAGGTTGACTACATGTCAAAATTCCATGTTGGAAAATCGATATGCACACCTGCTATATGTGGCCTTTTAGCCCCCAAACAACCCGACAAGCCTTTGCATGGGTGGTATCACTGTACTCGGGAGATGTTACTGAACACATATTAGTGTGTTTTTTGGCAACAACACATTACATGATCTGTTACAGAATTTATACCTGAATTGTAATGTAGGTGAAAAAAATTTAAAAAAATAAACTACCTATGCGAAGTTTGGCAAAGATTGGTTGTAAAATGTCTGCATAGTAAGTGTCAAAATATCCTTAGATAAATACCCTGGGTTGTCTACTTTAAAAAAATATGTACATGTGGGGTGTTTTTCAGAGATTTATAACAGATAACAGTGTTACAATGTCACTATTGATACATTTTAAAAATTTATATTTTAAAACAGCAATATCCTACTTTTACTTATAGCCCTATAACTTGCAAAAAAAAAGCATGTAAACATTGGGTGTTTTTAAACTCAGGACAAAATGTTCAATCTATTTAGCAGTTTGTTTCATTAGCTTTTGTAGATGAATAAAAGATTTTTCAAGTAAAAGTAAAAAAACATGTTTTTTTTTTATTTTTCACCATATTTTATTATTTTTTAAAAATGTAATTATATGACATGATAGAAATAATGGTATGTAAAGAAAGCCCTTTTTGTCCTGAAAAAAACAATGTATAATTTGTATGGGAACAAGAAATGAGAGAGAGGAAAATTACAGCTAAACACAAACACCACAAACGTTTTACAAACTGCACTGGTCCTTAACCCCTTAAGACCGGAAGGTGTACTATTACGCCCTATTTTAGGCGGCTCTAAACGCCGCTGGGCGTAATAGTACGCCCTCTGGTCTTTCCTTACTTACCCAGGGAGACCCCCGCGGCACGTCCGACCCCCTGGCAGCCCCCCCGACCATGTGAGAGTGAGGTCCTTGCGAGGACCTCACAATCACATGGCTGGGATAGCTTCCTCCTGCATTGCCAGCAGGGGGGCTGCCTGTAATGACAGGTGGTCCCCCTGCTGGCTAGAAATAAAATTAAATAAAATTAATAAAAGTAAAGTGTAAAAAAAAAATATAAACTTAGATCATCTATATATATTATATATATAGATGATCTAAGTATATATATATACACATATACACACACACACATACACTGTCTAGGTGTATTTTACTATTAATATAAATATATAATTTTATATATATATATATATATATATATATATATATTAATATCAAATTACACGTAGACTGATACTGATTAAATATATATATAATTATTGTTATATATATATATATATATATATTTGTATATAATATAAAAAAATTAAATATGTAAATTGGTTAAAAAAAAATTTAAAAACAAAATTAAACAAAAAAAATTAAAAAATATATAGATGTGTGTTATTTCGTTCTAACTGTATTGTGATATTAATATATATATATATATATATATATATATATATATATATCAAAATACATGTAGAACGAAATAATATATATATCTATATACATAAATATATACGTATAGATCACTATATATATACCTATATATAAATAAAAATATTTAAAAAAAATTATATATATATATATATATATATTTCACATACGTATATATATATATATATATATATATATATATATATATATACATATATTAATTCTACATATATATTTATGTAATATTTTTACATAATTAGGTATCTTAATTAATTACAATTAGCGGGACCTGCCTGACAACCCATGCCGAAAGTAAAGGGAATTTAATTTGCTAGCAGTATATTTAACCTTATAACTTTCCAAGACACCATAAAATCTGTACATGGGGGGTACTGTTCTACTCGGGAGACTTTGCTGAACACAAATATTAGTGTTTCAAAACAGTAAAATGTATTACAAGTTTTTTGCATTTTTCACTCACAAACAGCACTTACACGGACGATGTTATTGCTGCGATACTTTTTACTGTTTTGAAACACAAATATTTGTGTTCAGCGAAGTCACCCGAGTACAACAGTACCCCTCATGTACAGGTTTTATGGTGTTTTCAAAAGTTACAGCATCAAATATAAGGCTTGTGTTTCATTTTTTTCACATTAAAATTCGTCAGATTGGTTACGTTGCCTTTGAGACCCTATGGTAGCCCAAGAATGAAAATTACCCCTATGATGGCATACCATTTACAATAGTAGACAACCCAAGGTATTGCAAACGGGGTATGTCCAGTCTTTTTTAGTAATCACTTAGTCACAAACACTGGCCAAAATTGAAGTTTTTTGCATTTTTCACACACAAACAAATACTAATACTAACTTTGGCCAGTTTTTGTGACCAAATGGCTACTAAAAAAGACTGGACATACCCCATTTGCAATACCTTGGGTTGTCTACTATTGCAAATGCTATGCCATTATGGGTGTAAATTTCATTCCTGGGCTACTATACAGTCTCAAAGGCAACCAATCTGGCCAATTTCAATTTCAAATGTAACGTGTTATATTTAACCCTGTAACTTCCCAAAATGCCATAAAACCTGTACATAGGGGGTACTGTCTTACACGTGAGACTTTGCTGAATATAAATATGTGTATTTTATTGCAGTAAAAGTAAACAGTATTATGACATTGACAGTTAAAATGTCATGTGGAACTAATAAAATTAAAAAACATTTTATTTTCTCCAATTTATTTCATATTAAATTATGTTTCATAGCTAAATATTTGATATTAAATGAAAGCCCTGTTTCCCATGAATAGAATGATATATAATAAGGGTGTATTTAATATGAAAGAGGTGAATTACCGTTGGACAGACATGTAGCGCAAATGCCAGGTTTTGTTTACATTTTGTTTTGTTCACAACGTGTACATTTGGCTCCGTCCTTAAGGGGTTAACGTACAACATTGCCAAAACAGGCCGGTCCTTAAGGGGTTAATTGGTCTAATACACTAAACAGTCTAATCTGTAAATTATCAGGTTGAAAGAGAAGCATCCACAATAAACATTGCAAATACAGGGATAAAACTTTGATGTCAGGTGTTATTGCTCACAATAACAAGTCTGAATTTTTTTTAAATAACGTAATGCATAAACTCGCTAAAATTGTATAACCACAATAAAAACAATTAGAAATGTTTACTTAATTTTAGTTAAAAGGACACTATACTCATCAGAAAAACTACAGCTTTATGTAGTTGTTCTAGTGATTATAATCATTTCCTGCAGGTATTTCCATGCAGACACTGCCTTTTTAGAGAAAAGGCAGCACTTACATTGTACACGTCCCTGTCCCGCCTCCTTGCTGCTTTCAGCCAATCCAATGCTTTCCCAATGGGAAAGCATTGGATTGGCTAAACATTATAAATTCTGATGTCAGCAATGAGGCAGATCGAGGGCGGGGACAGGACCTGTGGAAAATAAGGTAAGTTTTATTACATTTTAAGGGGCTAAGGGGGCTATATAAATGGTGGTTTTTGCAATATAGGCTCTGTAATACAGGTTTGTATTTCTGATCCTATAGTGTTCCATTAATTAACTTAAAATGTTTAGATTGTAATAAATATCTACATTTTTTTATTCTTCACATGTATTTTTAGTTTTATTAGGTGTGTGGCAAAAGTAACATCGCCACTGTTTTTTGGGGGGAACTGTTTGCCAGCCTCCTACCCTGTGACTATGGCCCCTGCAATAGAACTGGCTAAACAGGTTCTGTTCACAATTGGGACTTTATGGTTCATTTACAGAACAACCACATGAACCAGAGACCACCCTGGAGCTTGTTAACACCTATTAACAACTTGGAATGTTTCTCACCGCAGTGTTCTAATTCTTCGTCTGGGTAGCCGCAATTGCTATGGACAACCACAAGGTGGCACCCATCTTGTTCGAATGAACGCAGGCAGTGGTGTTTGGCCATGAATCTCCTGGAACTAAAATCGGATACAGAAACTCCCGAACACCGCTGGACTTCCATATCGCCTGCGTTCGCTTGTATTCAACTTAGAAGGGTACTGTTTGGTGAGACCGTGCGTCTGGATGAGGGGAACAAGCTCCAGGGTGAGACTATTGACTCTGTCCGGTAGTTTGTTCATTTTCAAACTACCGAACTAAACGGACTGCAAGCCGTGATTCTCTGGAACTTTTGGGCCTTTGGACCATGCCTGCGGTCGGTCAAATATGTGACTTCCATAAAATTCCTGAACCCCTGAACTGATCTGGGTGATTTTTGGATATGTTGGCCACCCAGATCAGAGCTATCAGAGGATATAATTTGTGTTTTGGGGTAGTTTTGGGACTTTATAGAAATATTATGTGTTTTGGGGTCATTTTGAGACTTTATAGAAATGTCTGTTTTTTCTGTTTGGATATAATTGGGTTAATACAGTATCTGATCCAATTATCTCCCAGGCAGAGGGGAGGGATTGTGTGCTGTGTGGGGGAGTGTTGTGCCTTGTAACCTTATTGCTATTGGTCTGTGAAGTTGCAAATCAGTTGGTGGTTATGGTGTTCCAGTACAGTGCGTATGGTACTCGCAAGTGCTAGGAAGCAGCGATTGATGGAGGTACCCGGTCGGGGTGCCAGGCAGTTCGTCACAAGGTGTGTATATATATATATATATATATATATATATATATATATGTGTCATACAGTACATTTACTCAGTCATAGGGTCATATGAGACCATTATATTTCAGCATTACAGTTATTTCATAAGGATACTTGATTTTAACCAGTTCAGAATGCTTTTTCCAACTAGGTCACCATAAATTGACTATGGTTGCAAATAAATTAAATCCACTGTAAATAGCCCTCAGTAGATGCTTGACAACAGATTTATTCTATATGACAACATAATTAGTTATGCTTTAACTAATGCTTACATATATAAATAAACAATAACACATTTTCATGAACACTAGTTTTTATATTCCAATATTCAGCTTTAAGTCTGATTTTATGTTGACTGAAATTTCATGGCTTATTAGGTAAAGCTTGATTAAATATTTGGTAATTGAGAAATAAACCCCTGCTACAGGAAATATACTACATTTCTGTATTTCCTTTTAAAGGTTTATTTGTTTCTTTTCACGAAGAGCGTACGCTAGATATAATAATGTCTGCATCATTTATTATGAAATCATTGACCTTTTCAGACATGTCCTCTATTATATTTAAATATATATATATATATATATATATATTATAACTGTATATGACTGAAGTACCTTGCTTTGATTTTAACATAACAAATAAACAAATTAAATTAGTTATAATTAATACAAAAGTGCATACATGCTAATCTTGGCTGTTTCAGTAAGAAGTTATATTTAATTCTATTTTGCTACTGCATAGCACCCACATCAAAATGTTCTTTAGAAATTGTTTGGACATTCAAAGAAATTTCATAATCTTCAAGTCCTCAGCTTGAATGAACATCTAACTATATTTCATAAAAAATACGTTATCACCCCAATGGCAAACATTTTATTTAAATTTTCATGGCTTAACTATTTTCCACACACATTTACTAACTCAGTTGCAGAGAGGATGCGTGTAGGCACTGTAAGCACTGCATAGAGGACTAGCTCTGTATCGGTAAACAAGCCAGACCGAACCTGGCAGCTGGAAAGTGTCCAGGAGGTGAGGAGGAGAGGAGGAGAGGAAAAACGTAAGTGCAGGCGTGTAGCAGTGCAGGTTAATGGAGGGGAGCAGTGTATTGTTTATGAGCTTACCTTATCATCACCTTAAAGTGAAACTGCCATTCTGCATGATACCACCGCTCATTACACTGTACCACCGTATTACAGCATAAGGCACTACCGCACTTCTACTAAAAAAGCCACTGCATTACAAAATAAGTAGTACCTGGCAAACACACAGAAAATATCCAGAAAGCAACAAAACAAGGCAAAAAAAATAGATGCACAGCAATTTTCCAAGAGGAGAGGCGAGCTGGGGTACAGCTGGGATAAAGGAACATAAGAGCACAGAAGTACAGGTTCACAGGTGAATATGAGAATAGGAGTACAGGAGAGTGCAGCATACTATTACATCATTGCACCATTTTACAGTTTGACCACACTACTGTACAAACGCATAACCAAATTAGCGAACTCCTATTACATACTATTACATTATCGCACCATATTAATGTTTGACCCCACTATTGCAATAACGCATCAGCGAACCACTACACAGGACAAAAGATGGCGCCTCCGAAACCACAGAGATAACACAAGTTTTTTAAATTAAGCAAGAAAGATAGAGGAAAGCGGCACAAAGTGGCAATGTAGCAAGATCCCCCTCACACCATTCTGAAGCAGGGTCTGATACAGACTCAACACATATTGCGGGTGAAATGGGCAAAGATCTTTCTCTTTTAGAAGAGAAGCTGGCGGATATGCTTTCTACCCTGAGAACATCACTACAGGTAGATTTCCAAAAAATATCAGAAGAAATTCGACATGAGAACATCTGCACTGGAAGAAAAAACTGATGAGCTATGTGAGACTAATAAGGAAATGAGGGGAAAAATTAACAAAATAGAGGTAGATTATCAGAGTCTCCTGGGAAAAATGGTGGATATGGAGGACAGATCCAGGTGCAATCATATCCAAGTAAAGGGGAGTACCTAAATCTGTTCAAGGAGCAGATACTCCACTATATTTGCCTCATTTATTAATCATTTATTACTATATTAAGGCCTTCTCTTACTGCGGAAGATTTGTAGTTTGATAGAACACATAGGTGCCAAAGCCTAAAAGATTAAAGGATCACTATAGGGTCAGGAACACAAACATGTATTCCTGACCCTATAGTGTTAAAACCACCATCTAGCCCCCTGGGCCCATCATGCCTCCATAAATATAGTAAAAATCTTACTGTATTCAAGCTTGGAGCTGTAACTCTGCATGCTGTTATACTCAGAAAAAACAAGCAGTGTGCTGACATCATCAGAAGTGGTAGCCTGATCCAATCACAATGCTCCCCAATAGAATTGGCTGAGACTGACAAGGAGGCAGATCAGGTGCAGAGCCAGCATGATTTAAACACAGCCCTGGCCAATCAGCATCTCCTCATAGAGATGAATTGAATCAATGAATGAGGAAAGTTCAGTGTCTGCATGCAGAGGGAGGAGACACTGAATGTTTGGAAGCATTTTAGGCAGCCATGACCCAGGAAGGATCTCTAACAGCCATCTGAGGAGTGGCCAGTGAAGTTATCACTAGGCTGTAATGTAAACACTGCATTTTCTCTGAAAAGACAGTGTTTACCAGCAAAAGCCTGAAGGTAATGATTATACTCACAAGAACAAATACAATAAGCTGTAGTTTTTCTGGTGACTTCAGTGTCCCTTTAACCTTTGATGTTCCTAGGGACATTGTGGTGCATTTACATTACTTCAGCACAAAAGAGATGGTTATTTCCACTCAAAGAAAGGCTACAACAATGCCGGTAGCATACTCGCATGTCTCACTTTATGTGGATTTATTTGCCACAACCTGTCACGGTTTTGGAACCAGACACACAGACAGATCACAAGAGGAACAATTGCAATACCAGTCCTTAGAGTAGCCAGGCTATGCAAAAGGAAAAAGGCCAGTGTACAAGCCAAAGTCAAAGGAGTATAGAGATACAGAAAACTGATAAGAGAAGCTGAGGTCAAGGATCAGAGAAGACAGAGTAAATGAGAGATGTAAAGGATCACCTGGCACCTCGACTGGGTACCTCCGTTGAAGGATGCTACTAGCGCTTACAGAGGGCTCCAAGCGCTCCGCCAGACACCACAACCACCGTAGACCCCACGAACTGCTGCAGCTTGGTTGGGGTCTCGCCGTTTCCTACCCACCCTGGACCTACGACAAGGCTCCAGGTTCCAGTGGGTGAACCTTTCCTCCAAGAGAGTGAAGCAGGAACAAGCTCTTAAAAAAGCTTAGTAGTGATTAGCTAAAGGAGCATGCAGAGCATAGCAATCCCTTGTAGTGATATAGCAATTCCCCCAATAAGAGTCAGGACTCTAGATTGAGGGTGAAGAAGAACTCTGGTTTAATGACACACACTCTGCTTTTATGCAATTCTCCCATGCAAAGGAGACACCCACAGACAATTATACATTACCCAATCACACATTGGTTAAATCCCACACATCTCCTCCCCTTAGCCTGAGAGGTAACACCATTAGCCGTACAGCTTAAAACATACTTTTTACACAACTTTCATAACTCTAAAACTATACATCCAATATTAATAAAATTACACATATCACAATCACATATTATTAATCAGCACATTTCAAATACAAACATACCCAAAAATCATTAGAATCCGTTTAGCCGTTCGGGAGATTGATATAAGTCACTTTTGACACTTTTTTTTACACTGAGAAAATCTTCGAATGGGACTTAGACTCCAGCCACAGTATCGAAGTAGAGTAGAGGGTACGGGTCAGCGTTGTTCGTGCAATTGGGTAGCCGAAAACAGTTCCATAGATTTGGCTGCACACATCACTGACCGCGTTCGAATGAGTTAAAATGGAAAAAAAGCAAAAAATTGATAATTAAATGTTCAGTGTATATACAGAGGAAAAAAGAAAAAAGTTGGTTGGATCTCACCAGCCCAGCGGTCATACACTGAGCAGGACGTGGGTGAAAGCAGCCAAGCAGCAATACATGCCCAGCACAGCCTAGCAATGTGAAGGAGTTCTGAAATTGGACATATCCAATGTAGGAGTTACCTTGATTTCTCGGTTTACAGATCAAGGGACTCTGGTGTTACACCTTATTTAACAACTATTGAACATCCTACTACTATTTGATTATTGGAAGCTTTGGGATTGCAATCTATAATTGGTGAGATCCAACCAACTTTTTTCTTTTTTCCTATGTATATACACTGAACATTCAATTATCAATTTTTTCCTTTTTTTGTCTTTTTTTCGTCTTTTTTCCATATTGGTCCTTTTTATATTTTTCGTTTTTTTCATTATTTTATTTTTTATTTATTTTTTATTTTTTATAGAATTTTCATTTTTCTATGAGAGGTATATTTAGTATTCTAAACATAGAGAAGGAGTGCGCTTGCAGCGAAAACAGCTCATAGACAGGATGGGTCCCCTTGAGCCACAGGGTCCAATTTGCAGGAGAAGTAACCAATGGGACGTTGGTGGGAGCCATGGGATTGAGTGAGGACTCCTGAAGCATGTCCCATTCTTTCTGAAACAAAAAGTTTGAAGGGCTTCTGGTAGTTAGGAAGGCCCAGAGGAAATGGCTCTCTGGAGTGCATAGAAGCTGGTACGAGCTTCTGGGAATAACATGAAGGGCTCTGTCTTCAAGGCATAGTAGAGAGGTTGCATGAGTTGAGATGCCTCAGGGTGATGAGGCCTAGGAAGGCATGCAAAGCATGAGGAGCAGTGGGAGGACAAATGGCAGTAATGCCTCGGACTTTGTCTCTGGTTAGGTGACGGGTGCCATGGGAAAGGCAATGTCCCAAGAAGACCACAGAGGGCCGGCACCCTTTTTGGAGGCCTTGCAGCCTTGGTCAGCAAGGAAACAGAGTTGGTCTTCTGAGAGCCGTTCAGCAGTTGGGAGGTCATCTGCACAGAGCAGTAAGTCATCCACATACTGGAGGAGGACCACTTCAGGGTGAGATTTCTGCCATGGTTCAAGTACAGTAGACATTGCTTTGGTAAACTGAGTGGGTGAATTTTGACAAGTGTTGGCATGAGGGGTCCAAAGGCACACTGAAGTAAGCATTTGCCAAGTCAACCACAGTGAAGAATCTGACTGTGGATGGTACCTGTAATAGGAGCGTATGTGGATTGGGAACGATGGCGGTGTCCCTGACTGTAACATCATTGACGGCATGGATAGCTTGAACCATACGCTATTGGTCTGTGTGATAAGGTGAATGGGATGGTCTGTGAGGGAGTTTATATTTCGAGGCATATGATATATAACCGAAATGAATATTTAGTTATGGGCCCCTGGGGTGGAGCATTTGGAGAGCAAGGTGGGCCAGTGCTCCACTCTGAAGTTTAGCGGTTTTCTTGTGAGACATAGATCCAGGCCAGGGTTTTTGGACTGTCTCCAACCCACTGCTCAGCTGCAGGTAATCAGCTGCAGCAGTGGGAATAAACCCCTCCCTGCTAGGCAGGTAAGGGAAGAATGTTTGTTTTCTCTCTTGAAGATCTGGAAGCAGCAGGCTGACTAAACACTGGAGTGCTGAGAGCTGACAAAGAAACTAGGTTGGTGAAACCAATATTATTTTGTTATGGTTTAACCCCTGAGAGATAGGGAATTTGATGTTAGTTAGTGCTCAGACGAGCTATGTTTTTGTTTATAGGGATTTTGTTACATTGTTGTTTTTTTTTTCATTTACTGCTGTCTCCTGGATTTACAAATAAAGTGCTTGTAATTAAGTTACTTTTAAAGACTGTGCATGTTTGTACCCAAAAGGACCGTGCTAACTGCAGACAAGGATCACAATATGGTGGAGGATGCGGGCACTGTAGCACATTGAGGGTCTGTGGGTGTGCCAGTCATTCGGTAGTCTGCTTGAGGACTCTTATTTTTGCAGACTTGTTAAGCAAATAAATAGCACAGCACCTTTTAAGACTGTTATCTGCCTTGGTTACACAGGTTGAGAACCTGAAAGAAGCCCAGCAGATGGATAGAGTTGCCCTTACTGAGGTGTTGCAGAGAGTGATATTGCCATCTGCACGGAGCCCCCCTGGGGAAAGGGGATCCCGTATCCGTGCCACTGACTTCCTGCATAAGATGACATAGGGGGATAATGTGGAGGCTTATCATACCACTTTCGAGAGGGTTGCTGCCCGGGAAAGATGGCCATTGGACCAGTGGGTGGGGCTTCTAGCTCCATGTCTGAGTGGGGACTGCCAAAAAGCCTATGGAGACCTACCTTCTGAACTGACCCAGGATTACAAGCAACTTAAAGCTGAAATCCTAAAGCACATAGGCGTAACACCAACCATTAGAGCCCAAAGGTTTTATAATTGGGCATACGACATGAGTAAACCTACCAGAGCCCAGATGTATGGATTGCTCAGGCTCGCGTAGAAGTGGCTGGAGCCAGAGTGCAACACTGCTACCAAGATAGTGGAGATGGTTGTTATGGATCGTTTTCTCAGACACCTGCCAACAGGACTGCGACAATGGGTCTGCAAGGGGACCCTCAGGATCCAGAAGCAATGATGTGCCTGATTGAGAGGTATTTGATCACCAAGGAACCATATAGTATTGATCCTCATCAGAAGTCCCGACCGGCTAACAACCGGATAAGCGGGAAAGTGGGAAACAAAGGACAAAACTTTGTACCGAACCTTGGACCATATGACCGGGGTGGCCAGCAAGGTCCCCACCAGCTCCATTACGGCTACAAAACCAAGCCAAGGGACAATTCTGGTGCTTTAAATGCCATGAGCCTGGACATTTTGCACGTGACTGTCCAGAGAATGAAGAGCCCATGCAGTGTGATGTAGGAACAAGGGCTCTGCATAGGACTGTATTGACTTGCTCAAAGATGTGTGTGGTGACTAGTGCTATTAATGCAACGCATTTAATAATGGTGAGGGTGGAAGGAAAGAATGTACAAGCTCTGATTGATTCAGGGAGTGAGGTTACCTTGATAAAAAGTGTTCTGCTCCAGCCAGGGAAATTCGATACCAGACAAGTGATTGATATTGTGTGTGTATACATGGTGACACCCACACATACCCCACGGCAGAGGTTGAGTTTGGCACCGAGGTAGGACAGGTTAAATGCTCTATAGGGATAGTGCCCCTGTTACCATATGATGTGGTATTAGAGAGGGACTTTCCCCATTTCTGCCACTTATGGGAAAAGTGCTCTGCTCATCCGAAAATGTGCCCTGAGGAGCTATCCATGGTAGAGTGTATCGATAATATTTTTCCTTTTTCCGATTTAGAATGTGAATTGGGTACCGAGCAAGAGACACCCTTGGTTTGCCTGGGTGATGAGGTAGAACCTCCCCATACTGAAGACCCTAAAGAAGAAGTGGAGATTCAGGATCTCAGAGTCCCCCCTGGTAACTTCCGAGCAACCCAATGGGAAGATATGTCCTTGACAGCAGCAAGAGAGAATGTGCAAATAGTGGAGGGTACAAGGGTGGACCATTACAAGCCATTAAGCTTTCCTTATGTCATGGTGAAAAATAATCTGCTGTATCGAGTAGAGAAGAAAGGGAAAGAGCAGGTAGAACAGTTATTAGTTCCTCAATCTCACCGAGACACTGTTTTAAAGCTAGCCCATAGCCATGTGTTAAGTAGGCACCTTGGTTTTGAAAAAACAAGGGAACAAATTCTGACCCGATTCTATTGGCCAGAGGTATTTTCAGCAATAGAGAGGTTTTGTAAATCCTGCCCAGAATGCCAACTGAAAGCTCTGCATAAGGGCTTTCGTAATCCATTTGTAGAGGTTCCATTCGAAAAGAATAGCAATGGACCTGATAGGGCCATTGCCTAGGTCTGCTAGAGGACATCAGTACATTTTAGTTGTTGTTGATTATGCAACACGGTATCCAGAGGTAGTACCTCTACAGAATGCCACCTCTAAAAATGTTGCAAGGGAATTACTGATGATGTTTAGCAGGATGGGTATACCAAAGGAAATTCTCACAGATCAGGGAACCCCTTTTATGTAAAAAATCATGTGTGATTTGTGCAAATTGCTCAGAATCAAGCAACTGAAAACCTCAGTATACCATCAGCAAACTGATGGATTAGTGGAGAGGTTTAATAAAACTCTAAAGGCTATGCTGCGGAAAGTGATAGACAAGGACGGAAAAAAATGGGATTATCTCATACCCTACCTAATGTTTTCTATTAGAGAAGTCCCGCAAGCTTCCACAGGGTTTTCACCTTTCGAGTTAATGTATGGTAGGCATCCAAGAGGCATAATGGATATTGCCAAGGAAACATGGAAACAAGAGCATACCCCCCATCATAGTCTTATAGAGCATGTAGCTCAAATGCAAGAGCGAATCGAAGCAGTAATTCCCATAGTTAGGGAAAACATGGAAAAGGTCCAGAGAGCCCAACAAGCAAGCTATAACCAGAACGCAAGGCTATGGGTATTCAAACCAGGTGACAGGGTTCTAGTTCTCATTCCCACGGTAGAAAGCAAATTCTTAGCCAGCTGGCAAGGGCCATATGAAATCACTGAGCGGATCAATGACGTAAACTATAAAGTAAGACAGCCAGGCAGACGGAAGCCAGAACAGATATATCATATAAACTTATTGAAGCCATGGGTAGAACGAGAGGTTTTCATCATGGCCAGAGATAAACCTACTCAAGCATGTCGCTGATACTCTTGCCCCCATCAGAAACAGGAAGTAAGGGAGTTTGTGTCTAAAAGTAGGGATGTGTTTTCCCCAATACCAGGAAAAACACATATAATCAAGCATGATATCCTAACTGAACCTGGGAAGAAGATCAATCTGAAGCCCTACAGGATAGCTGAGGCTAGACGTGAAGCGGTTAGTGCAGAGGTTAAAAAGATGCTTAAGTTGGGGGTGATTGAAGTGTCACAAAGGGAGTGGAACAACCCAATTTTGTTAGTGCCCAAACCAAATGGGGAAATCCGTTTCTGTAATGATTTCCGTAAGCTAAATGATATCTCTAAGTTTGATGCCTACCCGATTCCTTGGGTGGATGAGCTAATAGAGCGATTAGGTAAGGCCAGATATCTGAGCACCTTGGACCTCACCAAGGGATACTGGCAGGTACCCCTGACAGAAAAAGCAACCCCTACCCCTGATGGGTTGTTCCAATATAAAGTATTGCCATTTGGGTTGCATGGTGCCCCAGTCACGTTTCATCGTATGATGGATAAGATACTTCACCCCCACAGAGAGTATGCAGCCGCCTACCTGGATGATGTAAAGTGCGGACTGGGAAACCCACTTGATGAAGGTTCAGGCAGTTGTGGACAGCTAACCCTGCTAAGTGTTCTTTAGGGCTAGAAGAAGCAAAATATCTAGGTTACACTATCGGGCGGAGGCTCCTTAAACCACAAGAGAGCAAGGTAGCGGCCATCACCAGTAGGCCACATCCTGTAACTAAAAAGCAAGTGAGGGCTTTTTTTCGGCTTAACCAGCTACTATTGCAGGTTCATCCCTGGGTACACTACCATTGCCAATGCATTGACTGAACTTACTAAGGCAAAAGGCCCGGTTATGGTTAAGTGGACCCCGGAAGCGGAGCATGCTTTTCAAGTATTGAAGGGAGCCTTGTGTGCTGACCCTGTTTTTGGTGGCTCCGGATTTCACTAATCCATTTGTGGTACAGACCGATGCGTCTGATGTAGGCATTGGCGCGGTTCTTTCCCAGGTACATGAAGGAGAGGAACATCCTGTCATGTATCTGAGCCGGAAAATGAATCCCCATGAACAGAGGTAATCCGTAGTGGAAAAGGAATGCCTGGCAATAAAATGGGCATTAGAATCCCTGAGATATTACTTACTGGGGAGACGTTTTACACTGATCACGGACCATGCTCCTTTAATGTGGATGAGGCAAAACAAAGAAAAAAATGCCAGGGTGACTAGATGGTTCCTAAGTCTTAAGCCTTACCAGTTTACTATTACTCACAGGGCCGGAACTGCCCAAGGTAATGCAGATGGCCTCTCCCAAGTTCACTGTCTATGGTCCCAGGTCGCTCGCCCCGATGGATCTGAGCTGAGGCGGGGGATATGTGATAAGGTAAGTGGGGTGGTCTGTGAGGGAGTTTATATTTCGACTGAATTGTTCAAAGAGGCATATGATTTTTAAACCCAGGGGGAGTGTGTGTTTCTGTGTGTATATAACCGAAATTAATATTTAGTTACGGGTCCCTGGGGTGGAGCATTTGGAGAGCAGGGTGGGCCAGTGCTCCACTCCACAGTTTAGCGGTTTTATTGGGAGACATAGATCCAGGCCAGGGATTTTGGACTGTCTCCAACCTACTGCTCAGCTGCAGGTAATCTGCTGCAGCAGTGGGAATAAACCCCTCCCTGCTAGGCGGGAGAATGTTTGAGCCTGGAAGCAGCAGGCTGACTAAACATTGGAGTGCTGAGAGCTGACAAAGACACTAGGTTGGTGAAACAAATATTATTTTGTTATAGTTTAACCCCTGAGAGATAGGGAATCTGATGTTAGTGCTCAGACGAGCTAGGTTTTTGTTTATAGGGATTTTGTTACATTATTGTTTTTTTTTCATTTACTGCTGTCTCCTGTGTGGATTTACAAATAAAGTGCTTGGAATTAAGTTACTTTTAAAGACTGTGCATGTTTGTACCCAAAAGGACCGTGCTAACTGCAGACAAGGATCACAGTCTGGTTCTCCTTTCTCAGTTTTCTTTTTCACTGGAAACAGAGGGGTGTTACATTTTGAAACACATTTAACCAAAGCACCTTTTGCTAATAGGTTTTCAACTTGCTTGGAGATGCCAAGGGCCTGGGCGAGCTTCAAAGGGTATTGCGGCCTCCGTGGTGTGTTTGCACCTTCCAATAGTTGAACAAACACTGGAGGTACATGTAGGCGCCCGATATCATCTTGGCCTGTGGACCAAAGTTTGTCTGGGACCCTATCCAGGGCACTGGGGAACATTGAGACCCTTGCATCCCGGGGACGTGGTGTCTCTAAGTGGAGTAGGAGAGGCAAGGAACAGAGGGCTGAAGTATCTTTAAGTGAGAGAGGTGTTAGAAGCTGTACTTGACCATCAGCAGTGTAAGAGGTAGAAGCTTGTAGATGGGAGAGGACATCGCTACCTAACAGGATAATTGGGCAGGTGGAAGAGACAACGAAACGTGTGAGTATGTCAGAGCCCACCCTTAAAAGCTTGGTTAGTGGGCTGTTACAGGGAGTACCATCAACACCAACACATGAGACATCAATGTTAGAGAGGAAAGAGGAGTCAGGCAGGTCTTGTTCTCTGAGAACACTGCGAACTGCGCCTGTGTAAACTAGGAAAGTAGTAGGATGCCCCTCAGCGGGTAAGACCACGGTTGCTAGGGGCCCACCTTTATCCCCTGTAGACACTGCCATGACAGGGGTGTTAGACACCTATTTGCCAGTTATCTATTGTTAAAGATCTAGGTGGGCCTGGTCAGGGCCAGTGTAGTGACCGGTGGAGGCTGCGGGGGCGGAATAACCCTGCTGTTTTGTCAGACGCACAGGACGGTTATTGTTCGGTGGAGGGCGAGTAGGTTGTTGATAACCATCGGTATCATAGCCATCTTGGGAATGCATACGATTCTTCTTGAACATATTAGCAGATGAAATACAGATTCAAATAGCAAATGCCATGACCATATCTGCCAGCAAATATGCAGATTTTACACAAGCTCTAACTCCTATTTTACTGTGCAATGTACCGGTAATGACTGTACCACATATTGTAATGTTATACAGCTGATATAGGAAGCTATTAAAACAAGTTCACTTTGTAACACTTCTTCCCAAAAAGAGATAAAATAAGATGTTGCTTTGTGACAATATTCACATAAATACAAGATAAGAAAATCCTTTGAGAAATCAGAGAAAAATGTTGGTGCATCATTTGGTTGATAACAATTCTTGCATACAAGAGATATATGATATAAAAAAAAAATCCAGTTTCTTTTAAAAGTTTTCATTCACGCACTAACCCAAGAGTTAAAAATATGTGATATATGCTGTAGCAATTATATGGTACAAATAAAATTTTATCTCTTGTATTGAAGAAAATAAAAGCCTGAGGTAAACAATGGTGCTAATGAGGAAGCAGATACCTGTGGATAGCTGTATAGATAGCAGTGTTGATGAAATATCAACAAAGATGAAGGATCAGGAGGTCAATGAGAGTTGACAAGGTTTTTCAGTTGCTGGTGAAAGAGTGATTGATTTACAGGCAGAGTGTGTTACTAAGGAATTAAAAACATTCCAAAAGCCCCAAAAAAGCATGTCAGATACCTAACAGTGATGTTGAGACAAAATGGGCTATAGGGCATTGTGCCTATAAATAGTATATTGAAAGGTGCCAATGACATGTAAAAACATGGAAAAAACACACAATCCATGAAATGGAGGCATCAGTTATAAATACATATGTATGATCATGCCACTGTACTGGTGAGACCTCACTTGCACTATTGTACGCAGTATTGGAAACCATATCTTCAGAAGAATAGTGATACTTTGGAAAGAGTTTAGATAAGGGCATCTAAACTTTTTCATGGATTGCAGAATAAACGTATCAGGAAAGGTTAAAGTATCTTAACATGCTCTGTAAGGAAAGACGAGAAAGGGGGATATGCTATAAACATTTAAATACATAAAGACAATCAACACAGTAAAGTAGTAATGGACGCATTGAATACCATGCATGGGATAGGCATAAGACTATCCTAGACTTAAGATAAGGCCACGGACTAAAGAAAGTATTTAGAAAAAATGGGCAGACTAGATGGGCCAAATGGTTCTTATCTGCCATCACATTCTATGTTTCTAGATACTGTAACTGTAACTCACGTTGAGCACTGCTCATTGCTCTTATGGCCATCTGAGGAGTGGGCACTTGGAGGTGTCCCTAATGTCAATTTAAACAAAGGCAGTGTTTGCATGGAAATGCCTGCATACAATGATTATACTCACTAGAACAACTACATTAAGCTGTAGTTGTTCTGGTGACTATAGTGTCCCTGTGTTAAATTTAGAGATGACCAGGCTCATCAGCCTCTTCTGAAAAATATGTTTAAAACACAGTGTCAGACTGACTTCAGGAAGAATCAAATTATACATATTGGAATGCTGGAGCAGTATGTTAGGAGAGAGAGAGAAAAAGAAGAAAGGAAAGGGGTGAGGTATAGATGGAAGGCAGCAAGTCCTACTAGGATAATATCTCAAAAAATACATATCAAATATTCTCTATTCTTCGTTTTTCAGTAGGTATAAGTTTAATATATCTTTATTTTGAATTTGTCTGTGTTTGATATATAAATCTCGCCCTTAGTCTTTAATGGAATAAGTGTCAGTTGCCCTAAACTAAGATGGTGAGTGGAGCATCATAACCTCAAGCACGCGCGCAAGTATAATTGATGGTACTTGCGATTCTGTAGTAATTATTGCCACTTTTGAACTTTTATTACAGAGTATGGCACGGCTCAGAGCCATGTGAGTGATATTCCAACTCCACAATTCAGTCATATATGTTTTTACAGTTCACACTGTTTGTTGTGTTTCTGCTTTTTATTTTAGGCATTTCATACTGATTTGTGATACCAACCTTATTGAGTATACGTTTGTATATTATATTTATTTACCTATTCACTGTCTTACAGTCAGGGGCGTATTAGCCGCGAGGCAAACAAGGCATTTGCCTTGGGCGGCATTTTTCAGGGGGCGGCCGCCCAAGGCAAAAAACGCCGCCCCCCAAATGCCCAGGGCAAATGCCCAGTTAGCCTCGCGGCTAACTGACCTGCTGGGTGGTCGGGAGGCGCTGGCGGGTGGGCGGCTGGCGAGGGAGCTCTTCCCCTGAGCGGTCTGCTCAGCTCCCTCGCGCGCCGCAGAGTGAGGCTGGGAGCCGGAATATGACATCATCAACCCAGCTCCCAGCCTCACTCTGCGGCGCGCGAGGGAGCTGAGCAGTCATCTCTGAGGAAGTGTTCCCTCGCCAGCCGCCCGCCCGCCCAGCAGCCACTGGACCACCAGGGAGAAAGAGGAATCCCCCCCCCCAGCATTCCCAAAGGTAAGGAGGCTGGAGGGGGGGAGGGGGTTTAAAAAAATATGTTAATGTGAGTGAGTGTGTGTATATGTCTGTTACTGTGTGTGTCTGTCAGTGTTTGTCTGTTAGTGTGTGTCTGTTACTGTGTGTGTCTGTTACTGTGTGTGTCTGTTAGCGTGTGTCTGTTACTGTGTCTGTTACTGTGTGTGTGTGTCTGTTAGTGAGTGTGTGTCTGTCAGTGTGTGTCTGTTAGTGTGTGTCTGTTACTGTGTGTGTCTGTTAGTGTGTGTGTCTGTTACTGTGTGTGTCTGTTAGTGTGTGTCTGTTAGTGAGTGTGTGTGTGTGTCTGTTACTGTGTGTGTCTGTTAGTGTGTGTGTGTGTCTGTTAGTGTGTGTGTTTCTGTTACTGTGTGTGTCTGTTACTGTGTGTGTCTGTTAGTGTGTGTGTGTGTCTGTCTGTTACTGTGTGTGTCTGTTAGTGTGTGTGTCTGTCTGTTACTGTGTGTGTCTGTTAGTGTGTGTGTGACTGTTAGTGTGTGTCTGTTAGTGTGTGTGTGTATGTTACTGTGTGTGTCTGTTAGTGTGTGTGTCTGTTAGTGTGTGTGGGTGTGTGTCTGTTAGTGTGTGTGTGTGTCTGTTAGTGTGTGTGTCTGTAAGTGAGTGAGTGTTTCTGTTAGCTAGTGTATGCGTATCTGTCAGTGAATGTGTGTGTGTGTATTTAGAAGGCGGGGTGGGGGGAAGGGTTGGGTGGGGGTGGCACGGGGGGAAGAGGCGTCTGAGTTTTGTCCTGCCTAGGGCAGCACAAAACCAGGATACACCACTGCTTACAGTTCCTTACTGGTTCCTTACTGGTTTATACCTTTGAATACACAATATATAGTTAAAAGGACTGTGCTATCTCTACAATAAGGATAGCCTTTATATATATAGATTGGTACACAAATGAACTATATACTCATAACAACATGTACAATTAAATATTAAATTATTAATTAAAACTCAACCATAATAATTTTGAAAAAAACAATTATAATGTATTAATAATTCAGCATATTTAAAAATCTATGGATAATCACAGTGAATGAAAAACAAAAAAAAATAGAATTTTTCATTATTACAAAAATAAATATAAGAAATATAAATTAAAAAATTTAAAAAATCTAAATATGTCAAACATGTGTGCATTACAGTACCTCGCCACTGGTTCTTGGAGGGGCTTACTCGCCAGCCTCTTGCCCCAGGACTATGGCCTCTGCAATAGACCGGGCTAAAATACTTTAACCAGCCTGATATTTTACCCATACTCTTCTTTTTCTTTCTTTCTTTCTTTCTTTTTTGTGTGTGTTTTCCCTTCTCTTTCCCTTTCTAAAATGGATGTTTGAACCTCTCTGAGGGAAGGATCCATACACATACACACCATCAGAAACCACCCGGAAGTGACCTCACTTCCGGCGCATTCACTCCATACAACACAGTAAGGGCAATTTGCCCACAAATCACAATGATTGGAGGACATTCATCACATGACCGGAATAGACTAATTGAGCATAGATATTTAAATGAAATCCTGAACCTGGAAGACATCACAGCCAACTGAAGAAGCTTTCACAGCGAAACGTGTTTTGGCATACAAGGACTGTACTACCATAGACTGATAAGTTCCTTTTTATTTTGCTTTTATGTATTTTTACTCTCCTTTGATTTTATATTAATAAATAGTGGATTTTAGTACTATTTGGTAGTCTGTCTGATTCCAGGTTCCAGATTGGGGAGTGTTACCCCCACAAATTGACACCAGGGATCCACACCTGAGAACCAAGGCACATATGGGCTCTTATTAAGGTGAGAGTCCTCTTTTATGACGTGATTTTATTATAAACACAGACATACTGCACTATAATCTCCTATGTTTTGCTTGCCTTGAGATTCCTGTTTATCCAAGAAGGTGGGGTGCTACCTCTAACCGCACAGCTGCGTCATTATAGAGCCTTACCCTCAGGCTCTGAAGATTGTGAGTGTGTTTACCTTTATTTATTTTGCATCTAGTATATTGCAAATACCATCTGCACTAGATTTGTTTTATGTTTTTTTCTCTTTTATGTATCACTGCACATCAAGATTTATATTACCCTAATATCTGCCTGTCTATTATTCAGCGCTCCATCCACTGATTATAGGGTTTATCCTGTTAATCATTTTTCTCTATGTATTTATGGTGAGGGAAGAAAGGTATCCCCTCACGGGTGTTTAAGAGCAGCTATTTAGATGTTGATTTTAAAGCGCTACTTACTGTTCACACTTGTGAGTCACTTCTGTTAATTTAAAAGACTTTGTTCGTGCAATTGGGATTATAAGGTTCAATAGGTTACCGAACAACCGCACCAATCAGAGACCACCCTGGAGCTTGTTAACACCTATTAACAACTTGGAACATTTCTCACCACAGTGTTCTAATTGTTAATCTCGGTGGCTGCAATTCCTATGGACAACCACGAGGTGGCGGCCATCTTGTTCGCATAAATGTAGGCAGCGGTGTTTGGGAATGAATCTCATGGAACTAAATTGGACACAGAAATTCCTGAACACCGCTGGACTTCCATCATTGCCTGCGTTTGGTTCTATACAACTTAGAAGGGCACTGTTCGGTGAAATCATTCGTCTGGATGAGGGGAACAAGCTCCAGGGTAAGACTATTGACTCTGTTCGGTAGTTTGTTCTTTTTAAACTACCGAACCAGACCGACTGCAAGCCATGATTCTCTGGAACTGTTTTGGGCATGGGACCATACCTGCGGTCGGTCAAATAAATTACTTCCAGGAAATTCCTGAACCCTTGAACTGATCTGGGTGATTTTTGGATATGTTGATCAACCAGATCAGGGTGATCAGGGGATGTAACTTGTGGGGTTTTATGTGTTTTTGGGGAACCTTTGGGGTGTTTTTCTGTACTTGGAGATACTTAGATTAGATTAGTACAGTTCCTGATCCTATTATCTCCCAGGACCAGAGGAGGGATTATGGGAGTGTCATGTATTGTAAAACTGTTGTCATTGGTTTGTTATTATTGTTATTACTATTATTATTTGTAACTTTGTAATTCAGTTTTCCATCAGGTCCAGGTGGGAGTACCTCATGCACGGGGATTGCCATAAAAGGCCATGTGTGGTCCCATTAAAATCAGTTCACTTCACCCTCGTCTCGTAATTGTAGGAAACTGCTATACCAGCTATACCTGCTTTGGATTGCTATACTGGCTATAATGAAATATACACAAAAGAGGAAAATAAGGTGTGAGTTGGCGCTAAATAGAACAAATGCACAAATTCCCAATGCCACTGATCAACTAATGTGGCATAACATTGATAAATACAGTGTAACAGAAAAGAGTGGGAAGTGCTAAAACGTAATAAACAATAAAATACTTAAATCTGAACTTCCAATGAGATGCAGAAATTACAAGTCTATACAGAAGACAAAAAAAACAGGATAATCGCATAGTGTAATATAGTTATAAAATATATTTGTAGCAAGATCTGCTCAGAACTACTCACATTTACCAGAGCCACTTATAGCAGGCTCTGGCTTTGTAGACATATAAGTAAAGTATATCCAATTCGTACAGCTACCATGCAGACCGGTAAAGGAATCTCCAGGGTGCAGTTGGTTAAAAGACAGGATACTTTATTTTCCACATTTAAAAAACAACGCGTGTCGACGGTAAATGTCTTTTTCAAGTGTATGATAATACTATAAAACATTGTCTCACATTTATATACTAATGACAGGAAATAAAATTCGGCGCCAATCCCTGGCGTCTGACCGGCATGCCGTGCTTCCGGATTTACGAAATATGATTCTTGCGTTCCAAGCTTGATTTCCGGTACAGGGGTCTTGCTTTCCACATGGTGCTTCCGGTTAGATGTACTTCCGGTCTCGTACGTTAGATATCAGATGAATGTTTGAAAGGTTATCAGTTTACACAATCGAAAGTCCCATGTACACGAAATGTGTTCATAAAATATATGTATTAAAAAAAATAACAAATAACACAATGTTAATAATGCAATTCATATTGAAATTAATGTTAATACAGCGATATTTTTAATCTCATCAGAAACATAGGAAGAAAGGTAATCTTTTATAAACCAAGATAAAATGGAAGATAAAAAAATATATAAAATTCATATGAATTGATAAAATAAATATAAAAAATTAAGTGGTCGGGAAACCATAATAATGTACCCGAGAGGAATTAATTATATATATATTAAATAGGCGTTACTAATAATAAGTAAATTTATTAAATTAATGCTACAGATTCCCAATCAATATTAAGGCCACTAGGGGCCATAGTGTCCAAATCAAAAATCCATTTAATTTCATTCTTGGACACTATTGCCCCTCCAGTGACCCAAAATTAGTTGGACACCAAAAAAACAAAAGAGTCTGGATTTTTTTCATGATGTTCTAAAAAATGCTGGGACACGCTATGGTTAGCATATCCTCTTCTTATAGTGTATATATGTTCTTGTATCCTTGTCTTAAGGGGCCTCAATGTTTTCCCTATGTATTGGAGGCCACATGGGCATACCTTGTGAGTATTACAAGTAATAAAAGAATTGATGAAAACTTTTTTTATTATTAAAAGAGTAATAATTATCAACCTTTCTTTCTTTGTTCCTTCTACCTTTGCACCCCATACAGTCACCACAGTAGAAGAAATCTTTTTGTATGCTTTTAATGTTAGATAAAAAAACTACCTTGTTCTTTTTCTATGAAGCTTGTAGTGAGGATTTGTTTAAGATTTTGGGCACTTCTAAATACAACTTTCAGTTTTGCCCCTACGTACTTTTTTAAAACATTATCCTGCAGTAAAATATGCCAGTTTTTTTTCAAGAATTTTTCTTAAGTCGTCTGCATTGGTATTAAAATCAAAAATTATTGGAACTTCCTCATTAGCTATTTGTACTGATTTACTCTTATAAATAAGAAGGGCAGGTATCTCACAATTTTTAATTTTGGTAATATCAATCATCAAGGCTTTTTTATTATACCCCTTATTAAAAAATTGGTTACTTAAAACTCTGGCTTGTTCCTCAAAGTCTTTTATATTGGTAAAATTTCTCTGAAGTCTTAAAAATTGTTCCTTAGGGATATTATCCAGCCAAGGTCTAAAGTGACAGCTGCTTTTATGGATGTAGCTGTTTACATCGACTTGTTTAAAAAAGGTTTTTGCTTTAATTTGCCCCTCTGATATAAAAATATTTTTTTTGTGACATGCATCTGAACATTATCTTATACATTTGTTCCCACGCCGGCGATCAGAGTGGGGGGACTCACCTGACAACCCAGAGAGTCCCCCTGCTTCCATTCCGGCCCTCCTGGGCCATGTGATCGCGAGGTCATTATAAAATAAATAAATATGTAAATACATAAAAAATAAAAAATAAAGATATCAAAATACATGTAGAACAAAATAATATATATATATATATACACATAAGTATATACATATATATATCACTATATATACCTATATATAAATAAAAATAATTTAAAAAAATGATATATATATATATATATATATATTAATTCTATGTATATATTTATGTCATATTTTTACATAATTAGGTCATTTTATTAATTACAATTTGCAGGACCTACCTGACAACCCAGGGAATTTAATTTGCTAGCACTATATTTAACCCTATAACTTTCCAAGACACCATAAAACCTGTACATGGGAGGTACTGTTTTACTCGGAAGACTTCACTGAACACAAATATTAGTGTTTCAAAACAGTAAAATGTATTATAACGATGATATCGTCAGTGAAATTGAAGTTTTTGCATTTTTCACACATAAACGGCACTTACACTGACGGTATTATTGCTGTGATACTTTTTACTGTTTTGAAACACAAATATTTGTGTTCAGCGAAGTCTCCCAAATATAACAATAACCCTCAGGTAAAGGTTATAAGGTGTTTTAAAAAGTTACAGAGTCAAATATAAGGCTTGTGTTTCAATTTTTTTAACATTGAAATTCTCCAGGTTGGTTACGTTGCCTTTGGGACCGTATGATAGCCCAGGAATGAGAATTACCCACATGATGGCATGCCATTTGAAATAGTAGACAACCCAAGGTATTGCAAATGGGGTATGTCCAATATTTTTTAGTAGCCACTTAGTCACAAACACTGGCCAAAATTGGCGTTCAAATTAGTTTTTTGCATTTTTCACACACAAACAAATATTAACGCTAACTTTGGCTAGTGTTTGTGACCAAGTGGCTGCTAAAAAAGACTGGAAATACTCCATTTGCAATACCTTTGGTTGTCTACTATTGCAAATGGCATGCCATCATGGGAGTAATTCGCATTTCTGGGCTACCATACGGTCTCAAAGGCAACATAACCAATCTGGCAAATTTCAATGTGAAAAAACTGAAAAATGTAACATGCTATATTTGACCCTTTCACTTCCCAAAACACCATAAAACCTGTACATAGGGGGTACTGTTTTACATGTGCAACATCGCTTAATACAAATATGTGTATTTTATTGCAGTAAAAGCTATCAGTATTATGACATTCACAGTGAAAATGTCATGTGGAACTAATAAAATTAAAAAACATTTTATTTTCTCCAATTTATTTCATATTAAATTATGTTTCATAGCTACATATTTGATGATAAATGAAAGCCCTGTTTCCCCTGAATAAAATGATATATAATAAGTGTAGGTGCATTTAATATGAAAGAGGTGCAGTACGGTTGGACAGACATATAGCGCAAATGCCAGATTTTGTTTACGTTTTGTTTTGATCACAATGTGTACATTATGCTCAGTCCTTAAAGGGTTAATTGCTCTTTCTATCTTATTTTCTTTGTTGTTGTATTTAGTTAAAATGGCAGTGTTGTACCCAGTATCTGTAACATTTTTCTCTAGGATTCTCTTTTAACGTTTCTTTTCTTTCGGCAATCTCTACTTCTCTTAGTCTATGGGATAGTGTCTATTTAATAATATTTTGTTTAAAACTTGAACTTGCATGTTAAAATCCTCCTCTCGAACAATTATGGAATAATCTTATTTATTAGCTCTTAGTGATGTTACAAAGACATTTTAGATTGTGGCAACTATAAATTTCTATAAGACTACTAAAAGTGTTTTTATTTAAAATAAATTCTATACATTTTAAGATAAAATCAATCTGTATTTCAGACATTTGGTCATCTTTATTCAAAACTTCTCTTATTGTGCTAATTCCCTTCTGATGGTCAATTACCGTATACAATGATGTCACATCAATGGTAGCCCAAAAATAACCTTCTTTTCAATTTAATCCCTCTAATTATCTGATTATTTGTGCAGCGTCTTTTACATTATAGGGTGCTTCGATTACATATTCCGATACATTACTTGTTAAGAATCCAATATGATGGGTCTTCCTGGTGGATTTTCAAATTGTTTTTAGATCTTTGGTAAATGATAAAAGACTAGTGATGTCTCGAACTGTTTGACGAATGGTTCACTAAGAATGCAGCTTCACAATGGATGCTGTCCAGGAGGTGGGAGGGTCTGGGAGGGAGGGTCTGCTGCTGATTGGCTGGAATGTGTCTGCTGACTGTGAGGTACAGGGTCAAAGTTTACTCAATGATGAGTCCGCAGCGAACCGTTCGAGGTGAACCGTTCGCGAACAGTTCGGCGAACAGTTCGGGACATCACTATAAAAGACCGCAATCTTTGGGCGTTTAATAAAAAGATAATCAAGTTCAACCTTTGTTTTAATCTGATTGTTAAAAGCCTCCATTAAAAGTTCATATAGTTGTTTAAAATTATTTATAGGATTTTCGTAGAAAATCATTTAAATATATTTATCTCATAAAAATCTAAAAGCCTTATTCAAATATTTCTATCTCTTATTATGATCCCTCCTCCCTTGTCAGCCTGTTAAATTACATTGTCAAATGAGTAACTATGGTTTTTAATTGACATTCTCTCGTAAGTTTATCAAATTCATTTAGAACCATTTTGCAGAATTCAGGATTATATTTGTCTTTATCCCATGCACGGAAAAATGTGTATTTAGTTTTTAGACCTGAATGTATTATATCAGGTGCTTTCTATGATTTTTTTTATTCCACTTTTTTTCATGACTAATTTTTTCGTCAAATTTACATTGTTCAAATCTTTCCATCCCATGTTCAACAGCTGCTTTAGTGTCTAAAATTTTCTTTTCCTTATTGGTTTTATACTTATTTTGGCCTAATCCCCTTTTATATGGTGTTTTTAAATTCTTATGTTGGGAGTGATTAACACAAGGATTTCCTTTAAACATTGTTGATTTTTATTCATTTATGTTACTGTTCATTTTGGAAATCCTCCTTATTTCTTTTTAACTTATCCTTTTTTGCAATAATAACTACCTCCAATTTCTCTATTTTTGCTTTTAATTTTAAATTATGTTTTTATTGTTTCTTTGCATTTTTCTTGGTTGATATTGGTTTCAAACTCGTAGATTTCCTTCTCCGTCTAGTTAAGTTTTTTCTTGATATTCCATTAGACCTTAGAAAGAGCAGTTTCCTTGAACCTCAATCTGTTTGAACATGAAGATTTTATCCTCATATCCATATGCTGGTTGTTTGTTTAAGCTAAGTCCTCTGGCTATTATAACCATCTTCTGATATTGCTGAAGATACTTGATCTAAATAATGGTAAAACCAAATCCACACACAAAATTATCCCTTAGAGTGCAACAACAGAAATATCAACAAAAAGGTATGGAAATAACTTCTGTTTTTGCCTCCATAGCCACATTATACATTTGGTTGCAATTCAGCTATTTCTTTGCTGATCTTAAACAAAATGGTTCCTTAGTGAATTACTCAAATAGGGTTCTATAAAGGTTGCAATGCTGTAACAAATGCTGTTAGATAAATTAATAAGTGAATAAATAAATAAATATACAAATTAATAAAGCTCTCAGTAAGCTGATGATTACAGCTGGACACAGCTTCCATTGGAAAATGCTAAACTACACATTGTGCACACATAAACCACTGCTAAGCCTATAGGAAATTTAAGGGCCGTTTGTAGATGTACCATTAACAATCTAGAGTTATTTTTTTTCAAAAGCTATCTAAATTATTTTATTGCACAGCAAGGTGTAATTATAGATTCATTAAAGCAACATTATTAAATAATAACAAAGTAGAAACCTGTAATAAAATAATCTAAATAATAAAACAATCCAAAATGACTTTGCAATACCATATGTTAAAATCTTGTTGAAAGACATGTTATTCTGATATTAATGATTCTGTTTGTTCAAGGTAACAAGTAATTGCACGGTCGAATTCTATTTTAATCAGTAATATATTTAGGATATTTGGTACGAATATGTTACAAATATAGAGTAAACATTTCCATTGCATTTTTTAGTTTTGCAATTTAACCTTAATATTTAATTAAACATGAGGCAGCAAAAACATCACTATTTATAATATTAACTTTGTGCCCTGGAGTCTGATAGATTTTCTTAACTCAATGCCCATTGAAAATATTACTTCAAGTGGCATAGATAATTACTTCAAGTGATACTTAATGTAACCTGTGTAAGTAAAGAGGTTAATGAATCAAGCTCCAAGATCTTTAACAGCAAGGAATTTAATAGCACTGTGAGCTGAAATTTTCACTGATATTGTAAGGTTTAATAAAGCAATATTTGCAGGTCTCCTTGGCAATAAAGCACATTTTTGCAAGTCAATGTGACCGTGTATAGATTACATAATTACATAGTTACATAGTTACATAGCTGAAAAGAGACTTGCGTCCATCAAGTTCAGCCTGCCTCACAAATGTTGTTGCTGTTGATCCAAAAGAAGGCAAAAAACCTGTTTTGAAGCGCTTCCAATTTTGCCACAAACTAGGAAAAAATTCCTTCTTGAACCCAAAATAGCAGTCAGATGTCTCCTTGGATCAAGCAGCTATTACCCCACTAATTAGAAATTATATCCCTGTATGTTATGTTTTTGAAAGTATTTATACGATTGCAGTTTAAACATCTGTATGGACTCTGACAAAACCACCTCTTCAGGCAGAGAATTCCATATCCTTATTGTTCTTACTGTAAAAAAAATTTTCTTTGCCTTAGATGAAATCTCCTTTCTTCCAGCCTAAATGTGTGACCTCGTGTCCTAGGTATAGCCCTGTTTATGAATAGATTTCCAGATAAAGGTTTGTACTGGCCCCGAATATATTTGTATAAAGTTATCATATCCCCTCTCAGGCACCGTTTTTCCAAACTAAACAGATTACATTTTTTTAACCTTTCTTCATAACTAAAATACTCCATTCCTTTGATCAATTTTGTAGCTCGTCTCTGGACCCTCTCCAGTGCCATGATATCCTTCTTTTGAACAGGCGCCCAAAATTGCACAGCATATTCAAGGTGTGGTCTTGCCAGCGATTTATAAAGAGGCAAAATTATATTTTCATCCCGAGAATTTATGCCCCTATTTATACATGACAAAATCTTACTGGCCTTAGCAACTGCAGATTGACATTGCATATTGCTGCCTAATTTGTTGTCTATAACAATTCCTAAATCCTTCTCATGTGTGGTTATCTCTAATTCACTACCATTTAGTGTGTAAGTTGCTTGTGCATTCTTAACCCCGAAGTGCATAACTTTGCATTTCTCTATGTTAAATTGCATCTGCCATTTTAGTGCCCAGTCCCCCAATCTATCCAAATCTCTCTGCAGCAAAGCAATATCCTGCTCACATTTTATTACTTTACAAAGTTTTGTATCATCTGCAAACACTGATACATGGCTTTCAATGCCTATTTCAAGATCATTTATAAATATGTTAAATAGAAGTGGTCCCAAAACAGAACCATGAGGGACACCACTTACCACTTTTGTCCAGCCTGAAAATTTACCATTAATTACAACTCGTTGTACTCTATCCTTAAGCCAATGTTCTACCCAAGAACAGGAATATTCATCTAGACCAATTTCTTTTAGTTTGAAGACTAACCTATTGTGAGGAACCGTATCAAATGCCTTGGCAAAATCCAAGTAGATCACATCCACTGCAACACCCTGATCTATACTTCTACTTACTTCTTCGTAGAATGCAATTGGGTTAGTTTGACATGACCTATGTTTCATAAAACCATGCTGATTATTGCTAATAACACAGTTCTTCCCAATGAATTCCTGAATATTATCCCTTAACCTTAAGACCAAGGGCGTTCAGACCGCATCGGCATTTTTGTTGTGACCATGACGTCCTGAACCCTAACGTCAGAGCTACTTACCTGATCGCCGTCGTTCCCCCGGCGGCGATCAGTGTTCCTCCGGTTGTGGGGAGACTGCCTGCAGCCCAGACAGTCTCCCCACGGCAGATTAGGACCCCTGTGGCCATGTGATCGCTTAACACAGCGATCACATGGTCACAATAGGTGTCCATGTGTCTGCCTGCAGGGGACTGTCTGTGCTGACAGGCAGTCTCCCTGCTAGTGTAAAATCAGAAAATAAAATAAAGTTAGTGTTAATAAAAAAAATAAAAATAATTATATATGTGTATATATGATATATAGACATATATTATATCTATATAATATATGTCTATATATCATATATATAATGCCATACTAAGTGTATTTTTATATTAATATGTACTTATATTAATATAAAAATACACTTATAATTAAATTACACACGTATATATATAATATATATAATAACTATATATATTGTATATATATATTATTATAAAATATAAATAATAAGTAATTTAAATTAAATAATTTTTTAAATAATAAAAAATTTTAAAAAATTATATAGCTATATGAAATTTTATTCTAACTGTATTTTAAAATTAATATATATATATTTATATCAAAATACACTTAGAATGAATTTGTATATATATCTATGTATATAAAAATAAATAAAAATAATAAGAAATATACATACGTCCATATACAAAATTACATAAATAATTATATAAATATACACGTAGACTTCAAATATATAAATATGCATGTATTTATGTAATATTTTTACATAATTCAGTAATTTTATTGATTGCAATTTGAGGGACCTGCCTGCCAACCCAGGCCGAAATTCCAGAGAATTTAATTTGCTAGCACTGTATTTTACCCTGTAACGTTCTACGACACCCTAAAACCTGTACATGGGGGTACTGTTTTACTCGGGATGCTGAACACAAATATTAGTGATTCAAAACAGTAAAACATATCACAGCGATGATATTGTCAGTGAAAGTTACTTTTTTGCATTTTTCACACACAAACAGCACTTTTACTGATGATATAATTGTTGTGATACGTTTTCCAGTTTTTAAACACTAATATTTGTGTTCAGCGATGTCTCCCGAGTAAAACAGTACCCCCATGTACAGGTTTTATAGCATTTTTGAAAGTTACAAGGTCAAATATATGGGTCAAATATTTTTACATTGAAAATGGCCAGGTTGGTTACGTTGCCTTTGAGAGCGTATGGTAGCCCAGGAATGAGAATTACCCCCATGATGGCATACCATTTGCAAAAGAAGACAACCCAAGGTATTGCAAATGGGGTATGTCCAGTCTTTTTTAGTAACCACTTGGTCACAAACACTGGCCAAAATTAGCGTTCAATTTAGTTTTTTTACTTTTTTCACACACAAACAAATATGAATGCTTAATTTGGCTAGTGTTTTCGACTAAGTGGCTACTAAAAAAGACTGGACATACCCCATATTGAATATCCTGGGTTGTCTACTTTAAAAAAAATATGTACATGTGGGGTGTTATTCAGAGATTTATGACAGATAATAATGTTACAATGTCACTATTGATAAATTTTAAAAATGTATGTTTTGAAACCGCAATATCCTACTTGTACCTATAGCCCTATAACATGCAAAAAAAAGCAAAAAGCACGTAAACACTGGGTATTTTTAAACTCAGGACAAAATTTTGAATCTATTTAGCAGTTTTTTTCATTCGCTTTTGTAGATGAGTAAAAGATTTTTCAAGTAAAAGTCAAAAACATGTATTTTTTTCAATTTTTCATCATATTTTTTTATTTTTTTTAAATTAAAATACATGAGATTATATAAATAATGGTATGTAAAGAAAGCCCCTTTTGTCCTGAAAAAAACAATATATAATTTGTATGGGAACAGTAAATGAGAAAGCGGAAAATTACAGCCAAACACAAACACCACAAAAGTGTAAAAATATGCCTGGTCGCAAATGTACAACATCGCAAAAACAGTCCAGTCCTTAAGGGGTTAATAGCCCTTCAAATATTTTCCCAGTTACAGAAGTTAAGCTCACAGGTCTATACAGGGAGTGCAGAATTATTAGGCTAGTTGTATTTTTGAGGATTAATTTTATTATTGAACAACAACCATGTTCTCAAATGAACCCAAAAAACACATTAATATCAAAGCTGAATATTTTTGGAAGTAGTTTTTAGTTTGTTTTTAGTTTTAGCTATGTTAGGGGGATATCTGTGTGCAGGTGACTATTACTGTGCATAATTATTAGGCAACTTAACAAAAAACAAATATATACCCATTTCAATTATTTATTATTACCAGTGAAACCAATATAACATCTCAACATTCACAAATATACATTTCTGACATTCAAAAACAAAACAAATCAGTGACCAATATAGCCACCTTTCTTTGCAAGGACACTCAAAAGCCTGCCATCCATGGATTCTGCCAGTGTTTTGATCTGTTCACCATCAACATTGCGTGCAGCAGCAACCACAGCCTCCCAGACACTGTTCAGAGAGGTGCACTGTTTTCCCTCCTTGTAAATCTCACATTTGATGATGGACCACAGGTTCTCAATGGGGTTCAGATCAGGTGAACAAGGAGGCCATGTCATTATATTTTCTTCTTTTATACCCTTTCTTGCCAGCCACGCTGTGGAGTACTTGGACGCATGTGATGGAGCATTGTCCTGCATGAAAATCATGTTTTTCTTGAAGGATGCACACTTCTTCCTGTACCACTGCTTGAAGAAGGTGTCTTCCAGGAACTGGCAGTAGGACTGGGAGTTGAGCTTGACTCCATCCTCAACCCGAAAAGGCCCCACAAGCTCATCTTTGATGATACCAGCCCAAACCAGTACTCCACCTCCACCTTGCTGGCGTCTGAGTCGGACTGGAGCTCTCTGCCCTTTACCAATCCAGCCACGGGCCCATCCATCTGGCCCATCAAGACTCACTCTCATTTCATCAGTCCATAAAACCTTAGAAAAATCAGTCTTGAGATATTTCTTGGCCCAGTCTTGACGTTTCAGCTTGTGTGTCTTGTTCAGTGGTGGTCGTCTTTCAGCCTTTCTTACCTTGGCCATGTCTCTGAGTATTGCACACCTTGTGCTTTTGGGCACTCCAGTGATGTTGCAGCTCTGAAATATTGCCAAACTGGTGGCAAGTGGCATCGTGGCAGCTGCACGCTTGACTTTTCTATTTTGCGCCTTGGTTTTTCCACATGCTTCTTGCGACCCTGTTGACTATTTTGAATGAAACGCTTGATTGTTCGATGATCACGCTTCAGAAGCTTTGCAATTTTAAGAGTGCTGCATCCCTATGCAAGATATCTCACTATTTTTGACTTTTCTGAGCCTGTCAAGTCCTTCTTTTGACCCATTTTGCCAAAGGAAAGGAAGTTGCCTAATAATTATGCACACCTGATATAGGGTGTTGATGTCATTAGACCACACCCCTTCTCATTACAGAGATGCACATCACCTAATATGCTTAATTGGTAGTAGGCTTTCGAGCCTATACAGCTTGGAGTAAGACAACATGCATAAAGAGGATGATGTGGTCAAAATACTCATTTGCCTAATAATTCTGCACTCCCTGTAATTTCCAGGCAAGGATTTTGAACCCTTTTTAAATATAGGAACAACATCTGCCTTCCTCCAATCCTCTGGTACAACACCTGAAACAAAAGAATCTTGAAAAATTAAATACAGAGGTTCACTTATTTCCCCACTTAGCTCCTTAAGTACTCGTGGGTGAATACCGTCAGGCCCCGGAGCTTTATTTACATTAATTTTCTTTAATAGCTGTAGCACCTTGTCTCGAGTTATCCAGTCACAAGTTATTTGCAAGTTTTTTTCAGCAATCATTTGCATATCTCTTGCCATAGGATCTTCATTAATATATACTGAAGAAAAATAGTCTGCTTTTTCCTGGTCTTCATTAGCTAATAAACCCAACTCTGTTTCAAGTGTACCTACACTTTAATTTTTTTGTTTTTTTAGAATATATGTACTTTTGGGGTTGGTTTTGCATTCTTTAGCTATCAATTTCTCATTTTCTAGTTTAGCAACTTTAATTGCTTTTTTGCAAGCGTTATTGGCTTCCTTATATCTTAAATAGGATGCCTTTGATTTGTCTGATTTAAATGCTTTAAATGCCCTTTTCTTATTTTTAATCTCTTGTTTTACTTCTCTACTAAGCCACATTGGTTTTAATTTTTTTCCTTTATATTTATTACCCAATGGTACATACTGAGAAATGTACCTTTCTAATATTTGTTTGAATAGTTTCCATTTATCCTCAGTGTTTTTATCACTAAGGAGTTTATGCCAGTCAATATGTTGTAGAGCTGCTCTAATCTTATTGAAATTGGCTTTTTTTAAATTATATGTTTTAGTATACCCCACTTGCTTTTGCTTTTTTGAGTTTATTTAAAAAATTACCATATTGTGATCACTATTTCCCAAATGCTCCCCTACTTGAATGTTGGTTAAAAGATCAACATTGTTTGTTATGACAAGATCCAGACAAGCATCCTTTCTAGTTGGTGCTTGTACCAGTTGTGACATAAAGGTGTCATTTAACACATTCAAAAACCTGATGCCCCTTGCTGAAGTAGTCATCCACTGTAACCATATTATTACTACTACAGAGACACTTTGGATTCCTCAAACTATATATTTTGTTCAACCTGTGAGTACAGATTCTGAAATTCCACCTTATAGGGTAAAGTGTCACTAAGAGGAGTGTCCTTGATACACCAGGGATAGGGTTAATACATTGGGATTGATTTTTCTCTTTTACATTGGGATTGATTTTTCAATATATATCTTTTAGTACCTTGGATCACATCCCTATACATATATGTGAGTTACCCTTACCTGGCTAATATCCTGGTTGCATAGTTGCATTAATTACACTTGTATATACTTTATTTTTCACTTACTTTATGGTCTCACTATTTAGATATTATTTTTTGATATATTAGCCAGTACATTATTACCCTGATTCTACATTGCTATATATATATCCAGGTGATGTACCTGATCTCAGGGCTTCGTTTGCACTGAGACCAGTAGCATCTTTGCTCCTGTTTTTTTGTCTATTTCTCACGTTGGGGTTAAGCCCCTGGAGACCCCTGGAGTCTCCTTGCGGTACTGAAGACTAGAGGTTACACCCAGCACTATTACCTTATGGTAGAGTGCATGGGTTTGTACTCACTGTCTTCTATCCTTCTCTGCAGGTGTAAAATACCTTATTAAATAAATAGCAAAAAAAAAAAAACTATTAATAATTTTATTAAATCCCTAACTTGATAAATAAGAATAACATGAATAAACAGTGTAAATAGAAAATGCAAAAAAGAGAAAAAAACTAAGTATTAAAATATTACCAACAGCTGGAGCTTAAAAGATGGTATATAGACAGTTAACCCTCCACTTAGGTGAAGATGCAGACTAAAGTAAGCCTGATATAATGTTGCAAAGAATTGCAACAAAATAAATACCGGTCTAGGTCTGAAGTTAATAGAGATTGGATACTATCAGAAGGTATAATTTAAATAGAGTTTATAAATATAAATATATATATATATATATAATGGAGAATACGCAGCAAGTTTAGTTACAAATAACATGGTGCATGGGTATCTCTGATTTAATATGAGAATTCAAAATAATACATATATATATATATATATACCTTCAAAGTGGGAACAATTACTGGTGGTAAAGTGAGGGGATATGTGGGAAAATCCAAAGCAGCAGGCCACAGATTGAATTATATAGCGATCGGGAAGCTAGCGATGGAAGTACAGAGAATAATAATAAATGAATACCCGATTAGTATATCCTAATTAATTTAATAAGGCATTTATTTAATAAGGCATTTTACGCCTACTACTGGATCAGCAGTCTATACTAGGGTATTAGGATTGACATCAGGCTTGCCTTTCCGTAAATCCATTCCAGTCTTTCTTATCGTTCTCATGTTGGGTTATGCCCTAAGTACCCTACAACCACTACAATTTTGGTGAAAGTTATTTTCTCTCACTGTGGTTATTTTTTTCCTACATATATGTTATATGTGTATGCTATTTCAATGTAAAGAAAAAAAATTAAAATAAAAGATTATTGAAACAAACCCCCCCAAAAATCATACATAGATGCTTTACTGAATGGTATATTGATCTAAGTGCATATGGTTTAAGGCATTCCTGAATCCTGAATTCTGCTTGATACAGTATTGGTACTTATTTAGCCGGGCTTCAAAGCCAAAGGTGGGCAGATTGTTTCATAGCATTTTATGATGCTGATTTATGTATTGCTTTTAAATGTGGATCCTGTAGTACCACCCTTAATGGGCCATCCTAATGATTTAAGAACACAGTTGTATCATTAGGTGGTCATGTGTATTAGCTTGAGAAAGGCTTATGCAGAGAACTGAAATGTTCATGAGGGCTACATTTTACTAGTCAATGGCTAGTGGCAAGTGGAAATTTAGAGCTTGCTTGTATTTTTCTATGGGAAGTAGTGTTTCAAGAAGGTGTGTGTAGGTGCTTTTGTGTGTATATGGAGGACCTTGCGATCACATAGTACTTCCCCTGCTGTCTGAAAATGAAATAATACATGTTAAATCAGTGTAAAAATAGATAATATATACTTAGATCATATATATATGATCTAAGTAAATATATATACAAATATACATGCATACACATATATACATATACACTGTCTACGTGTATTTTAATACTAATATATATATATATTTATATATAATTTTAAATATATATTAATATCAAAATACATGTACAATGATATTGATTAAATATATATATATATATATATATATATATAATTTTCATAATATATATTTATATATAATATAAAATAAACAAATCTGTAAATACGTTAAAAAATTTAATTAAAAAAATAATAAAAAATAAATAAAAAATATATATGTGTAAATTCATTCTAATTGTATTTTAAAATTAATATATATATATATATATATATATATAGATATCAAAATACATGTAGAACAAAATATATCTATTTTTATATATATACGTATATACATATATATCACTATATATATACCTATATTTAAATAAAAACAATTAAAAAAATTATATATATTTACGTATATATTTATGTAATAATTTTACATAATTAGGTAATTTTATTAATTACAATTGGCAGGACCAGCCTGACAACCCAGGCCAAAAGGCCAGGGAATTTAATTTGCTAGCACTATGTTTAACCCTGTAACTTTCCAAGACACCATAAAACTTGTACATGGGGGGTACTGTTATACTCGGGAGACTTCGCTGAACACAAATATTAGTGTTTCAAAATGGTAAAACGTATCACAACAATTATATTGTCCGTGTACAGGGGCCATAGTCACAGGGCAAGAGGCTGGTAAGTATGCCCCTCCAAGAACCCGTGACGAGGTCCAGTTCCTCACAAACCCCAATCAGGAACATGAGATTATCCACAAAAATAAGTGTGTAAAGTATTATATCAAATGTATTAAATCCAAAAAATATTAAAATAATATAAAAGGAACTATAAGGGACATACTAAGGCAGTATTGTACAAAAAATAACATTAAAAACACAGCTAAAGTGGCCAAATAATGCAGTGTAAAATCCTAATAAAAACAAATACCGCCAATGAGTCCCAAAATGTAGTCCTTCTAGTCAGTAGGCAAATGCGTTTCAGCCCCAGATGGATCCTTCCTCAATGCTGTCTGACCAGTCAGTTCACAGGGTTTAAATACTCCTCCTAATGGAGAGAAAGTGGTCCCTCTCCTTCCAAAGCCCATTTCCGGTATCCTTGATGTCACCTCAGTTTACGCCGCGACACATTCGCTTCATTTCCGGCGCAACTGCCTTGCGTTCCTCCATGCGTTCCAAACCGGCTTTAGTATTCTGTGTGATGGAATAGATCTGTACAAAGTCCCAATGTCCATTATCATTATGGGCAACTTGCCCTCATACATGTAATGATGTAAGAAGAGAAAAAATAGATAAATATAACATAACAATGAAAATAATATTAACACTTTAAAAACTTAATAGAAAAATTTTCATACAAAGTGTTTTAAATACTTATTTTAAAATAGAAATGAAAAATGTCAGGGACAAGAAGGATACATTTACAGATGGGATAATATAATCTAAAAAACAGTCAATAAAGTACTAAAACATAGTGATACTAAAATGAGGGTACTAATACAATACTACTTTTTTGTTAAGATAGTTTTTATTAAAGTTTTACAAAAATTGAACATATATATTTATTTAACAACAATAATTTCATACAAGTATAATAGATTAAGTTATTTCATTACATTTCCGTCCAAGATTGATCTTAAAATGGATGAACATTAAATTCAAATAACTAGAAAATGTATATAATCTTGGAGTAGATTGCTTATCCAAAATACTGTCTTCAAAAATCTATATTGCATATCACATAACATATATAATAAATAACACATATACCGCAAGGACATCTATAAAGAGCAGAGAGAATGGACAGCTGCAATATCACTTCTTTAATAATATTCGGTCAAGCGAGATTCATTTTAGGAATAATATTGTTGATGTTTTACCAATCATATATAACTAAATATAGATTGCCAGGGTTTGTTTATATGAAAAAGCCAATTGTTCTTTATAATAATCAAACCAATTTTTCCATATCTTATTATAGGGGTCAATATTGTTATCTTTAAAATACACATCTTTTTCCATTACTCCTTGGTATTGTATTTGGGCTTTGATCTCCGTTAAGGAGGGAGGTTCATTATTTCTCCAGTTCCTAGCCATACACATTTTAACAGCCATTTTTATTCCAGAAGTTTGGTCCTTAAGGGGTTAAAACATGGATAATTAAATATAAACATGGTTTAGCCATTTTTGGCATATCTAGATGAAATAATCTTTCTGGGGACTAGGTGATATTTACTTTTAAATCAGAGATGAGTTTAGAAACTCCCAGTTTAAGATTGTCCAAACTTAGACAGTCCCACCAGATATATTTAAGTGAGTTCTGTGTTGCATCTCCAACATATGTTGGAGGAATTTGTTTGAAATTTACACAATTTGGTGGGGACCATATACCATCTATGGATGAGTTTAAGGAACGTTTCTTGTATATTTATACAATGAATCGTTTTCCTTATTAGTTCAAATTAATAAACCAATCCCACTTAATAACTGTGTTCAGTTTAACTTCTTGATTAAGTGTATCCAATGCTCTACTAGTCCTTGCAGGTTTATTAATGACCTCCCCAAAGAGAATCTTACCAATGGATGAGTCCCTGATAATATATTTTTTATTAAAGAAATCAGATGTTCCTAGGTAAGTAAAATATAAATTATTTGGTAAACCTAATTTTTCTCGTAAATATGGAAAGCTACAAATCCCAGAAGTACCATATACATCTTGGGTGTGTTTTTGCATGTTGATTCTATAATTGGAAAATCTACTATATTCTTCTATACATTGTAATGTAGCTGGTATAGAGGTCTCAGGGTGTGTTAGTTGAAAGCATATGAAATAGTTAACTTTCCTTGTTCATATGTATTTTATGCTTAGATAAGGTTATATTAATTAGTGCTGACTGTAAGGATATGAAATGGTTATCTCTTTTTGCTTTATATGCTTTAAAATAATGTTTCAAATAATTATGCTGACTTTGGCAGATGTATTTTGTACCAAGGTCTTTCGTCTACAGGATGTATGACCTTGCTCGACCTCAGGATGTTACTGTGCCATCTTTATTCAAATGCTTATCTTTTTAATGTCAGACAAGTATGTACTACTAACTTTAAGGAAGTGATAAATCTCGCTGCTCGCGTGACAAACTGTGTATAAATGCTAGCCCTGAAAATATACTCATTGAGAACTTGTTAAGCACTCTTTCGTGTCTGTGTTTTAATTTGCTAACAAGAACTCCCATCAATTGATGTGGTGACTGGAGGATCGAGAATCGAGGGGAGTTGAGTCCAGAATAGCATTAACCCTTTCATTATTGTCATGATTATATCATCAGCAAACATAATTATTTTTTTTTCTTTATCGCCCAAAGATACTCCCATTATATTGTGAGTAGAGATGTCGCGAACCGTCCGCGAACTTCCCGAATATTTGGGATTATTAAAGTCGCGAACGGTTCGCGACATCTCTAATTGTGAGTTTGTCTAATATATACTGCCAGTGGTGGGTTCCATTTTTAATAGTAACCCAATCAGAATCTAAGCCATTACCATATATTTTAGCCACGGGAGAAGAATATAGGGACATTGTTAGGTCTTTAAAAAATCCCCAAAACGGAAAGTGTGGCCGACATAAATTTCTAATTTACTCTGTTGAACACCTTTTCGGAGACGACAGCTATAAAAACCGTAGGAACTGATTTTTTATCAACTTCAATCATTAAATTCAGACTCTTAAAAACTCAGATTGATGCAAATGAATTAGATCTGAAATTATCTGGGTGAGTCTGTCTGCTAAGATTTTTGAAAGTATTTTTATATCTAGATTTATGAGAGAAATCGGGCAGTAGTTGGATATATAGTTTACGTCTTTTCAAGGTTTTGGGATTGGGGAAATTGTGGCATTTAACATTTCGGAGGAAAAAATTTTAGAAGTTATTTTGTCTGAAAACATTTTTAAAAGTAAAAGTAAAGGAGTTATAACAATCTCTAAAGATTTATAAAAAAATAAGCTGTAAATCCATCTTTCCCATAGCTAAGTTTAATAATTGTTCTTTTAATTTCTTCAGATTCAATAGGTTTATTTAAATTTTCTAATTTTTCAGGTTTTATTTTAGGAAGATTACGTTTTGAAAGGAAAGCCTGTAGTTTGCTATAGGAGAACTTATTTTCCTTCAGATTGTATAACGAGGTATAGTATTTTGCAAAGGCGTTACCTATGTTATGAGGGGAAAGACAAATTTTATCACCTTTAATAATCTTTTTTATTGCATGTTTTATTTGATCTGGTTTAAGTTTTTTTGACATGGGTATTCCTACTCTATTGTTACTACTATACTATCTTTGATTTAGGTATGTAATTGATTTTTTTAATTTTATCTTCTAGGATTATTTTTATTTCGAGTTGAACTGTTTTAATTTGTGTTTCAGTAAGTGTATTTGGATTTCTTTTGTTACTATGTTCAAGTTTGGATAGTTGTATATAAAGATCCGCTAAGTTTGCTCCTCTAGATTTCCTGATTTTTGCCCCCATTTGAATTATGTTCTCCCTCATAAAACATTTAAAAGTTGACCAAAGAATCTCGCTAGATACTTGTCCATTATCGTTAATTTTAACAAATTATTTTGCCAGGTTTTGCAAGATATTTTTTATTTTTTTCTGATGTTATAATTGATTCATCTACATGCCATTATTTCCAATACTACGCTGATGGGGGCGTGATCTGACCAAACAATAGGGCCGATTTCAAAGCTTGTAAACTTTCTCAAGTTAACCGAATCTCTTAATAAAAAATCTATTCTAGAGTAACTTAGATGAACTTTAGATAAAAAAGTAAAATCTCTTTCATTCGGGTGTTGCACCCTCCAAATAGCAAATAACTCATATTCAGCTAGGATATCCTGGAACCAAGTAGAACGAGTTCTATAAGTATTGATTGATTGTTTAAAATCTTTAGATCTTCTATCTATTTTTGCATCCTGAATAGTGTTCCAATCTCCTCCAATAAGTAACACTACTTTTTTGATTTTTTTCAATCTTCCTATAGAAGACTTTCCTATAGAATGTTTGTGAAAATACATTAGGAGTGTATAAATTAACTAAGGTATAAATTATATCATTCAATTTACAAACTAGAATTAAAAATCTTCCTAATGTGTTTTTTTCTATATGAATCTGTTCAAATTTAAGCTTAGATGAGCAAATAATGGCAACTCCTCTTTTCTTCTTGCCCAATATACTAGGAGTCATGATATATGGGAATCTAGAAAATTTCCAAAACGTTTCATTGTCTTTCTAATGTGTTTTTTGTACAAAACATAGGTCTATCTTGTTTTCTATCAACTTTCTGTAAAGAAGACCTCTTTTTACCGGGGAGTTCATACCCTGGGTATTTATAGAAGCTACTTTAATTGACATTATTACTTTTTGTAGATAATTCCATAAATGGTTTTAATAATTATGAACATATTTGTCCATATCCATTCTCCAGAGATGTCCTTGCACATACTACACAAACAGCAAAAAAAACAAGCAATACACCACCATAAGAGGATAATGCATATCTTACAGGTGGTTACCATGAAAGGTCTAAATATACAAAAATAATCTCAAAATAAAAAATATAAATCTAAGGAATAATCAATCGCTGGTGGCTATCTGTGGCCAGGAGATTAGTTATATAACACAGTCAATGTTTAAGCATAGACCGAAAAGAACTGAACCTTCCACTTGCATTTAGTCATTAATTTAATTAAGCTAGAATAAGAGGAAGGGAAAGAAAATTAAATAGATAAATTGATAGTACATAATATAAGTCAAAAGGAGACATTCTTTCCCTAAATTAAACCTAGATATTTATGGGAGTAAATATAATTGAAATAATAAGTGAAACTTAATAAGTATTCATTCGTAGTATATCATATAAAGTTTACATAATCCAGTGTTATATGAGGGATATATTTCCTCTTCCTTCCTCTCTCTCTTATTTCCCCTTTCGTTTCACTTCTGTAAAAATATTTTTTTACTCATTTCTCCTTCAGCTATGTCTAAATATAAGCCTGTGCTATAGTGTTTATCATCAAGGTGAGTCATACATATTTATCTTATTAATAAAGTGAGTTTATATACATTTACTCCTCTTTTTTTTCTCTCCTCTTTTTTTAAATGTATTAGTTTCTTAGCAATCAAAGTTGCCTGTATAAGTGTAATATATCATTTGCTTTAGTGTCATAAAGTATTCAAATATTGATATAATTTAAATAGACATATAGGTGCATAACTAATACCATAGATTTATCTAAGAGGAACATCGTGGACTCATAAATAATAATAATCAACATGAATTATTAAATACTATGTGAATATTAAATTTAGAAATTATTTGGTAAGTTACCAACATTATAAAGTTTCACATTTTTTCTATGTTCCCTTAACTTCTCCTTATTTCTCCTTCGCTCCCCTCCATAAACTTTATTACGCTTTACTAGTTAAGTGAGGTTATTTGCATCAATCTATTATCCCAAGATTTTTTAGTTTAGGAAGTTCTTCTATAGAGTCTTTGATAGTAAAACTCTTACCATTGTGGGAAATTATCATTTTAGTAGGAAAGCCCCATCTGTAACTTATATTTTTGGATCTCAATTGTAGAGGTAAATCTTTAATTCGTCTTCTATTTAGTCTAGTTGCCAGGGAGATATCTGGAAAAACCAATTTGGATGGAATCTCAACTGTTTTATTAGCTCATCTTTCACCGAAGAGTTTAAGAACCTTACTATTACGTCTCTGGGGGTTGAATTCTCTGTTTCTCTAGATCTAAAGATCCTATGGCACCTCTCAAGTGGAGAGAGTGTTAGAAGTGAAGGACTGACATATTGAGTAATAAATTCCATAATATAATTGGTTAAGTTCTCTTATTAAATATTTTCCGGTATACCTTTAATTCTTATATTGTTTCTACGTGATCTAGCCTCAAATTCAGTTAATTTATTATCCATTTCTTTAATTTGATTTTTATCGGTAATATTTTGTGATTGCATTAACGTAATCTAATTTTTTCAAACTCTTGATTTTGTTCAAGCAGTTTAACGTTAAGAGTAGATATCTCTTTAATTACCTCAGAAATATTTTGATTAATATCATTTTTAATTTTCCCATAAAGGTCATCCATCATTTTGATGAGACTTTGATTTGATATAGTTTCTGTAGGTAAATTGGAGCCTTCTAAAACTATATCTTTTGAATGTATCACCTCTAAAAAGGGAGGTGATATAGATCTCCTTTGGGATTGTGATTTATTGGGGCCAGCTTTTGGAGAATAGAATGTATTCATTGATTTGTTCTTTTCTGTCTTGTCTGCTAGAGAAGGTTTTTTGGGGGGCATATTGGAATTGATACTAAATGATTCTTGATTTTGTTCAAGCAGTTTAACGTTAAGAGTAGATATCTCTTTAATTACCTCAGAAATATTTTGATAAATATCATTTAAAATTTTCCCATAATGGTCATCCATCATTTTGATAAGACTTTGATTTGATATAGTTTCTGTAGGTAAATTGGAGCCTTCTAAAACTATATCCTTTGAATGTATCACCTCTAAAAAGGGAGGTGATATAGATCTCCTTTGGGATTGTGATTTATTGGGGCCCGCTTTTGGAGAATAGAATGTATTAATTGATTTGTTCTTTTCTGTCTTGTCTGCTAGAGAAGGTTTTTTGGGGGCATATTGGAATTGATACGAAACAAACAAAGTGGGACAATCTAACAAGCTAAACATAAAAATACAAAATCTCTTAACAGTCTTGCTTTCCTCACTCCCCCCCCCCCTTAATTCTTTCTTTCTTTTCCTTTCCTCCCCTTTTTCCTTCCCCTACTTTTCTCCTTCTTTACCTCTTTGTTTCCCCTGAAGGAAATTACTTTGAGCTTCCAATAGCTTTTAACCCCTTAAGGACTGGACTGTTTTTGCGATGTTGTACATTTGCGACCAGGAATATTTTTACACTTTTGTGGTGTTTGTGTTTGGCTGTAATTTTCCAGCTTTCTCATTTACTGTTCCCATACAAATTATATATTGTTTTTTTCAGGACAAAATGGGCTTTCTTTACATACCATTATTTATATAATCTCATGTATTTTAATTTAAAAAAAATACAAAAATCTGATGAAAAATTGAAAAAATACATGTTTTTTGACTTTTACTTGAAAAATCTTTTACTCATCTACAAAAGCGAATGAAAAAAACTGCTAAATAGATTCAAAATTTTGTCCTGAGTTTAAAAATACCTGGTGTTTACGTGCTTTTTTGCTTTTTTTTGCATGTTATAGGGCTATAGGTACAAGTAGGATATTGCGGTTTAAAAACATACATTTTTTAAATTTATCAATAGTGACATTGTAACACTATTATCTGTCATAAATCTCTGAATAACACCCCACATGTACATATTTTTTTTAAAGTAGGCAACCCAGGGTATTCAATATGGGGTATGTCCAGTCTTTTTTAGTAGCCACTTAGTCGAAAACACTGGCCAAAGTAAGCATTCATATTTGTTTGTGTGTGAAAAAAGTAAAAAAACGAAATTGAACGCTAATTTTGGCCAGTGTTTGTGACTAAGTGGCTACTAAAAAAGACTGGACATACCCCATTTGCAATACCTTGGGTTGTCTTCTTTTGCAAATGGTATGCCATCATGGGGTAATTTTCATTCCTGGGCTACCATA
>OW240913.1:219338968-219371574 GCA_933207985.1 Pelobates cultripes
TTGGATATATAGTTTACGTCTTTTCAAGGTTTTGGGATTGGGGAAATTGTGGCATTTAACATTTCGGAGGAAAAAATTTTAGAAGTTATTTTGTCTGAAAACATTTTTAAAAGTAAAAGTAAAGGAGTTATAACAATCTCTAAAGATTTATAAAAAAATAAGCTGTAAATCCATCTTTCCCATAGTTAAGTTTAATAATTGTTCTTTTAATTTCTTCAGATTCAATAGGTTTATTTAAATTTTCTAATTTTTCAGGTTTTATTTTAGGAAGATTACGTTTTGAAAGGAAAGCCTGTGGTTTGCTATAGGAGAACTTATTTTCCTTCAGATTGTATAACGAGGTATAGTTTTTGCAAAGGCGTTACCTATGTTATGAGGGGAAAGACAAATTTTATCACCTTTAATAATCTTTTTTATTGCATGTTTTATTTGATCTGGTTTAAGTTTTTTTGACATTTTTTTGACTCTATTGTTACTACTATACTATCTTTGATTTAGATATGTAATTGATTTTTTTAATTTTATCTTCTAGGATTATTTTTATTTCGAGTTGAACTGTTTTAATTTGTGTTTCAGTAAGTGTTTTTGGATTTCTTTTGTTACTATGTTCAAGTTTGGATAGTTGTATATAAAGATCCGCTAAGTTTGCTCCTCTAGATTTCCTGATTTTTGCCCCCATTTGAATTATGTTCTCCCTCATAAAACATTTAAAAGTTGACCAAAGAATCTCGCTAGATACTTGTCCATTATCGTTAATTTTAACAAATTATTTTGCCAGGTTTTCCAAGATATTTTTTATTTTTTTCTGATGTTATAATTGATTCATCTACATTCCATTATTTCCAATACTACGCTGATGGGGGCGTGATCTGACCAAACAATAGGGCCGATTTCAAAGCTTGTAAACTTTCTCAAGTTAACCGAATCTCTTAATAAAAAATCTATTCTAGAGTAACTTAGATGAACTTTAGATAAAAAAGTAAAATCTCTTTCATTCGGGTGTTGCACCCTCCAAATAGCAAATAACTCATATTCAGCTAGGATATCCTGGAACCAAGTAGAACGAGTTCTATAAGTATTGATTGATTGTTTAAAATCTTTAGATCTTCTATCTATTTTTGCATCCTGAATAGTGTTCCAATCTCCTCCAATAAGTAACACTACTTTTTTGATTTTTTTCAATCTTCCTATAGAAGACTTTCCTATAGAATGTTTGTGAAAATACATTAGGAGTGTATAAATTAACTAAGGTATAAATTATATCATTCAATTTACAAACTAGAATTAAAAATCTTCCTAATGTGTTTTTTTCTATATGAATCTGTTCAAATTTAAGCTTAGATGAGCAAATAATGGCAACTCCTCTTTTCTTCTTGCCCAATATACTAGGAGTCATGATATATGGGAATCTAGAAAATTTCCAAAACGTTTCATTGTCTTTCTAATGTGTTTTTTGTACAAAACATAGGTCTATCTTGTTTTCTATCAACTTTCTGTAAAGAAGACCTCTTTTTACCGGGGAGTTCATACCCTGGGTATTTATAGAAGCTACTTTAATTGACATTATTACTTTTTGTAGATAATTCCATAAATGGTTTTAATAATTATGAACAGATTTGTCCATATCCATTCTCCAGAGATGTCCTTGCACATACTACACAAACAGCAAAAAAAACAAGCAATACACCACCATAAGAGGATAATGCATATCTTACAGGTGGTTACCCTGAAAGGTCTAAACATACAAAAATAATCTCAAAATAAAAAATATAAATCTAAGGAATAATCAATCGCTGGTGGCTATCTGTGGCCAGGAGATTAGTTATATAACACAGTCAATGTTTAAGCATAGACCGAAAAGAACTGAACCTTCCACTTGCATTTGGTCATTAATTTAATTAAGCTAGAATAAGAGGAAGGGAAAGAAAATGAAATAGATAAATTGATAGTACATAATATAAGTCAAAAGGAGACATTCTTTCCCTAAATTAAACCTAGATATTTATGGGAGTAAATATAATTGAAATAATAAGTGAAACTTAATAAGTATTCATTCGTAGTATATCATATAAAGTTTACATAATCCAATGTTATATGAGGGATATATTTCCTTTTCCTTCCTCTCTCTCTTATTTCCCCTTTCGTTTCACTTCTGTAAAAATATTTTTTTACTCATTTCTCCTTCAGCTATGACTAAATATAAGCCTGTGCTATAGTGTTTATCATCAAGGTGAGTCATACATATTTATCTTATTAATAAAGTGAGTTTATATACATTTACTCCTCTTTTTTTTCTCTCCTCTTTTTTTAAATGTATTAGTTTCTTAGCAATCAAAGTTGCCTGTATAAGTGTAATATATCATTTGCTTCAGTGTCATAAAGTATTCAAATATTGATATAATTTAAATAGACATATAGGTGCATAACTAATACCATAGATTTATCTAAGAGGAACATCGTGGACTCATAAATAATAATAATCAACATGAATTATTAAATACTATGTGAATATTAAATTTAGAAATTATTTGGTAAGTTACCAACATTATAAAGTTTCACATTTTTTCTATGTTCCCTTAACTTCTCCTTATTTCTCCTTCGCTCCCCTCCATAAACTTTATTACGCTTTACTAGTTAAGTGAGGTTATTTGCATCAATCTATTATCCCAAGATTTTTTAGTTTAGGAAGTTCTTCTATAGAGTCTTTGATAGTAAAACTCTTACCATTGTGGGAAATTATCATTTTAGTAGGAAAGCCCCATCTGTAATTTATATTTTTGGATCTCAATTGTAGAGGTAAATCTAATTCTTCTTCTATTTAGTCTAGTTGCCAGGGAGATATCTGGGAAAACCAGCAGATTCTGAAACTTCTTAATATTTAAATTTGGATGGAATCTCAACTGTTTTATTAGCTCATCTTTCACCGAAGAGTTTAAGAACCTTACTATCACGTCTCTGGGGGTTGAATTCTCTGTTTCTCTAGATCTAAAGATCCTATGGCACCTCTCAAGTGGAGAGAGTGTTAGAAGTGAAGGACTGACATATTGAGTAATAAATTCCATAATATAATTGGTTAAGTTCTCTTATTAAATATTTTCCGGTATACCTTTAATTCTTATATTGTTTCTACGTGATCTAGCCTCAAATTCAGTTAATTTATTATCCATTTCTTTAATTTGATTTTTATCGGTAATATTTTGTGATTGCATTAACGTAATCTAATTTTTTCAAACTCTTGATTTTGTTCAAGCAGTTTAACGTTAAGAGTAGATATCTCTTTAATTACCTCAGAAATATTTTGATTAATATCATTTTTAATTTTCCCATAAAGGTCATCCATCATTTTGATGAGACTTTGATTTGATATAGTTTCTGTAGGTAAATTGGAGCCTTCTAAAACTATATCTTTTGAATGTATCACCTCTAAAAAGGGAGGTGATATAGATCTCCTTTGGGATTGTGATTTATTGGGGCCAGCTTTTGGAGAATAGAATGTATTCATTGATTTGTTCTTTTCTGTCTTGTCTGCTAGAGAAGGTTTTTTGGGGGGCATATTGGAATTGATACTAAATGATTCTTGATTTTGTTCAAGCAGTTTAACGTTAAGAGTAGATATCTCTTTAATTACCTCAGAAATATTTTGATAAATATCATTTAAAATTTTCCCATAATGGTCATCCATCATTTTGATAAGACTTTGATTTGATATAGTTTCTGTAGGTAAATTGGAGCCTTCTAAAACTATATCCTTTGAATGTATCACCTCTAAAAAAGGAGGTGATATAGATCTCCTTTGGGATTGTGATTTATTGGGGCCCGCTTTTGGAGAATAGAATGTATTAATTGATTTGTTCTTTTCTGTCTTGTCTGCTAGAGAAGGTTTTTTGGGGGCATATTGGAATTGATACGAAACAAACAAAGTGGGACAATCTAACAAGCTAAACATAAAAATACAAAATCTCTTAACAGTCTTGCTTTCCTCACTCCCCCCCCCCCTTAATTCTTTCTTTCTTTTCCTTTCCTCCCCTTTTTCCTTCCCCTACTTTTCTCCTTCTTTACCTCTTTGTTTCCCCTGAAGGAAATTACTTTGAGCTTCCAATAGCTTTTAAAGGCTATTACTCACATTCCTCAATGTTTTTAAACAACAAGCTTAATCAAAGAAGTACAATTAGGACAGTTAGTATCCAGCTTTGCTGCCAGCTGAGATGATATCACATCCTAGAGATACAACATTGTATCATTAGTATCGCTTTAGCTGAGAAAGATACATATATCAATGAAACAAAGTAAACTTTATCTTGCTCATATTATGTTCTAATTCAACTCGAAGACTATAGAGAGATTTGTAGCATATCTGCAGTTATTAGATTGTCTGTTATCTATGAGACAAAGTAATCCTTATCTTGCTCAAATTAATTTCTAGTTCAACTCATGGTCATGACAGAGGTTTACAGCTTGATTGTATTTTTGAATTATCTGTAGAGATCTATATTCTGATGTCTCTGGGATTCCTAGTCCGTTATGACAGAGAAACAGCCAAAATTGACTTCAATATGAAGATTTCCATACTTGGTATCTGTGCTATGGATCACTTACGAAATGATCAATCTGGAGAAGCTTAAAGAGATAATGAAGTTGCGTTCCCACGAGGATGAAAGAGTGTATTGTTTGAAAGCATAGATTTACTGAGTCCTCAGCAGCAACCTGCAAGTGTGAGCATCAAGTGAGGAATAATCTCATCTTCACTGGTGGTATAACGCTCAATGGGCTCCAGGGTGACAGTTTAGGTTTACTGGATCCACAGCAAGCAAGCAGCAAGTGTAAACGTTGGGTGTTTAAATAGTATCGGCTTTGCTCATGGTATAACTCTCAATTGGCTCTTGGATGGCAATTTGGGTTTGCTGAGTCTAGAGCATCAAGAAGCAAGTGAAAGCATTGAGTAATTGAATAATCTCGGCTTCGCTCGCAATATAAAGCTCAGTTGGCTCTCAGGTAAAAGTTTAGGTTTGCTGAATCTACAGCAGAAAGCGACAGATGTAAGCCTCAAATGATTAGATACTCTCAGATTTACTCACGGTATAGCGTTCAGTTGGTTGTCGGGTGGCAGTATGGATTTACTGAAACAACAGCAGCAAAACTAAAGATGTAAGTATCAAAGGGGTGAACAAGTTCAGCTTCCCTCTCGATGTAAACGTTCAACTGGCAATCGGAAACCAGTGAGCAGCATTCACTTAGAGGTAGTTTAGCATTCCATGTGGTACCTGTTTAATTTCACCTGGCCGCAGTTAACCACACCTGCGATGTCAGCGTAGCGTCACGTTAGGAATAGATTTTGGGACTCATCAGCGGTATTTGGTTTCATTAAAATGTTACACTGCTTTATTACAGATATTTCGGATATCTGTAATAAATAGTATATTAGACATATTGTGTGTACACTGTGGGTGTGAATTATTTTTATTCTTGTTATTGTACTTTAGGTGGTAAGGGAATACACCTTTTTCACGTGCATTGATCATTTTATTTATATATTGAAGCGCCTGCACAACCATCTTCGCTATTTTTCTATCATCCCATACCAGTTTATCAGCAGTGTATATGCAGCTCCTGGAACTTGGAGTTTACAGAGCACTTATGTGTGAAAACAAACATATTGTGGTGATATGTCCTGGATCCTGAGGGAAGCAGCTCTGGTAGCTATGAGTGAATTGGCCCTCACACAGCGTTACTAACCACCTGAATCTGACAAGACGCACCAAGAGCCACTATGTCTCAGTACAAAATCAAGAGACAAACTGAAAGAATAGAAAAATCCAAAAAATGTTTACGGGGTAAAGGATCAGACGATACCAAACAGAGTCAAGTCAAGATGGTGCCAACGAAGAGCAGGTACAGACTCATGAACTGTCCACAGCTGACTTACCTTTTACACAGGAAGCGTTTCAAGCATACTAGACTCCCTCAATGCAAAAATCCAACTTAGCCTGCAGGAATTCCTGGGAGCTCTAAAGCAGGTCCAGGACCACTGCACATCAACTATGGAAAACAAAATGGCATGGCCCTCAATAACCTGACCACTCGAGTGGAGGAGCTTATGGCTCAAGTGGATAAACAAGATATCAAACTAGCTGACATGGAGAATAGGGCATGGAGAAATAACCTCCACATCACAGAATCTGTGGGGCAATCAGAACTCCAAGCATGTGTCGACTCTTTTTAGGTTACTAGCACTGGGCCAAACAAAACAGGACTTACCTACACCTTTTGTAAAAACTACTATCTTTGTGGACAGTTCAGCGTTCACCATGTGCAAACACAACACCTTTCAGGGAGTCATGGAACAACTTTGCACCAGCAAGATAGCATACCACTCTGGGTACTCTGTCAAGTTACTAGTACAAGGAAATGTCAACTGTAGTTATATCTACACTGGAGGAAGGAGCTCAAGCATTGCAGAGTTGAAGCCCGGGAGGCCATTGAAACCAAGATCCCCACCCAGCAGTTGCTAACTGTGGAGGATACAACAAAATAAGAACTGCTCTGATATGAGCAAAATAGTGAGACACCTACTTTAACTATAAGTACCATGTTACCTGCACTTTTCCCAAATCCCTATGCATAGTTAAACAAATGGATGTTACTTAGTTTCTCCAATGGCCATGGAAGACTTTAGCCCAACCTGCCAAATCAAGGCAAACCTCGCAGGTGGGTCCTACACTAACCTTTCAGCTTGCTTCCTTGAGCTTCTGGTAAAGATATCTCTAATGAGACAGAAACAGGTATTTTAATGCATAAGGGAAGCAACGCCCCATCTGATGATGGTATACCAACTTTGTAAACTAGACATCTCTAACCATAAGTAATGGTAAGAAAAAAAATCACACAAAACAGAGATTTATTTATATTCATATGAATATGTTTTCTTTATATGAGTGATGTTAGTTAAGTTTTGAGGTACATTAGTAGGGCTAGCACCACAAGATTGTATAACACACTATTTGGGGATAAATGAAAATGATGAACTCATTATATATGCTCAGTAGAAAACTCCCAAGGTGCCTTTTTATGGTACTCAGTTTGTAATCGTAAGATCTGGGTAACATGTTAATCATTGGAGATTTTAATTACTGGAACATAAATTGGGATAAAGGGACTAGTAGTTAGGTTTTTGAACGTGTTAAATGACAACTTCATGTCACGACTGGTACAAGCACCAAGTAGAAAGAATTATTGTCTGGATCTGGTTATAACAAATAGTGTTGATCTTTGACCAACATTCAAGTAGGGGAGCATTTGGGAAACAGTGATCACACTATCCTGTTTTTTGAAATAAACTAAAAAAAAGCAAAAAAAAATTATACTTAATGTATTATACTAAAATGATACTAAAGCATATCATTTTTTAAAAGGCAATTTCAATAAGATTAGGGCAGCTCTATAACATATTGACTGGCATAAACTCCTTAGTGAAAAAAAACTCTGAGAATAAATGGAATACCTTCAAATAAATATTAGAAAGGTACATTTCTCAGTATGTACCATTGGGTAATAAATATAAAAGAAACAAATTGAAATCAATTTTGCTTAGTAGGAAAGTAAACTAAGAGATTAAAAATAAGAAAAGGGCATTTAAAGAATTTAAATCGGACGAAACAGAGGCATCCTATATAAGATATATGGAAGCAATTATGCTTGCAAAAAGGCAAATAGAGTGGCTAAACTAGAAAAAAAACATATTTATAAATTATCTTGAAATAGGCATTGCAAGCCATGTGTTAGTGTTTGCAGATCCCACAAGACTCAGTAGAGTAATAAAATGTGAGCAGGATATTGTTTTGCTGAAGAGGAATTTAGATAGCTTAGGGGACTGGGCACTCAAATAGCAGATGGAATTTAATGTAGAAAAAAGTTCTGTACTTTAGGGTAAATAATGCATAAGCAACGTACACACGTAATGGTAATGAATTAGGGAGAACAGCACAGAAGAAGGATTTGGGAAATGATATAGACAATAGTGATGTCGCGAACATAAAAGATGGAAAAGTTGTTTCAAGGGGACTAACACCTGGACTGTGGCATGTCGGAGGGGGAATCCATGGCAAAATTGGAAAATTACATAGTTGATGCAGAGTCTGGTTTTAATCCATAAAGGGCATAAATCACCTAACATTCCTAAATTGTTTGGAATAACATGCTTTAAAACATCAGGTATGATGTTGTATCGATCAGGTAGTGTAAGGGTTACACCCGCTTCACAGTGACAGACCAAACTCCCCGTTTAACGTACCACAAACAACCGCAAACAGTCCATTTGCACAACCACAAACTCCCCATTTGCACATGGTTGGATACCAAGCTAGCCATGTCCCGTTCCTTGTCCTCACTGATGTAATTGAAGGTCTCTTCCTCCACCCAGCCACGTGCAACACCAAGGGTCCCCAAAAGGTGACAACAAGCCCCCTGGGACGCCTGCTGTGTTTGGTCTTCCACCTCCTCAAAGCCACCTTCCTCCTCTGATTCCTCTTCTTCAGACTCCTCTCTCTGCATTGCCTCTCTCTGCGTTATTATAAGGTGTGTTAAGTAGTACTATTCCTATTAGTTTAATCCCTGTTACGTCCCCTATAGGGAGACGTGTATATGGCATCAATGTTAGGAACCGGGAGATGGAAAAAGATGCTTGGTTGGTCCTCCTACTTCAAATTTGGGGCACTACGCATGCAATCTAATGTGCCACCAGATAGGAGTGGTGTGTTAAGTAGTACTATTCTTATCAGTTTAATCCCTGTTACGTCCCCTATCAGGGGACGTGTATATGGCATCGATTTTAAGAACCGGGAGATGGAAAAATATGCGTGGTCGGTCCTCCTTCTTCAAATTTGGGGCACTGCGCGTGCAATCTAATGTGCCACCAGATAGGAGTGGTGTGTAAAGTAATACTATTCTTATCAGTTTAATCCCAATGTCACGACTACTAGTGTGGTCCAGCACGCAGAAACTATGTAAACATATACATAGGCAAGCAAGCAAAATAAAAGGACAGAGCGTAAACCGGACCTTAGAATGGCCGGACTAATACGCTAGAGACAGAGAATGGTCAAAGGGAAAGCCGAGGTCAAGGAAGCCCGAAAATACACAATACCGTTTACACAAGCCAAGTCAGGGAAACCAGAATTCAGAATAACCAGGGAAAAGCCAAGATCAGGATACCAAGAAATCAGATTCACAATGATAAAGCACTCTCAGGAAACCAGGAACAGGAAACCACGACAGGGCAAGGTACTGGGGTGAGCTAGGGATTTAAATATCACGTGGCGGGCCGGCAGCCGCGACACCCTGTTACGTCCTCCTCATCAGGCCTTTTTTAGTCGAATGTATCGCCCACTGTCAGTCCCTTCGGGATCCATCCCTCATTCATCTTAATAATCTAATCTAGACTTTTTTGACCTAGGCGACTTCTCTTCTCAGTGACAATACCTCCTGCTGCACTGAAGGTTCTTTCTGACAGGACACTTGAAGCGGGGCAGGCCACAAGTTCTATCGCAAATTGGGATAGCTCAGGCCACAGGTCAAGCCTGCACACCCAGTAGTCAAGGGGTTCATCGCTCCTCAGAGTGTCGATATCTGCAGTTAAGGCGAGGTAGTCTGCTACCTGTCGGTCGAGTCGTTCTCTGGGGGTGGACCCCAAAGGGCTGTGGCGATGCGAAGGATTTAAAAAGCTCTGCATGTCCTCCATAAACAACACATCTGTAAAGCGTCCTGTCCTTGCCGGCGTGGTCGTGGGAGGAGGAGGATTACTTTCACCTTTTCCCCTGTTAGATTCCCGTTGTGCTGTGACATCACCCTTATAAGCTGTGTAAAGCATACTTTTTAATTGATTTTGGAACTGCTGCATCCTTTCCGACTTGCTGTAATTCGGTAACATTTCAGGCACTTTCTGCTTATACCGGGGGTCTAGTAGAGTGGACACCCAGTACAGGTCGTTCTCCTTCAGCCTTTTTATACGAGGGTCCCTCAACAGGCACGGCAGCATGAAAGACCCCATTTGCACAAGGTTGGATGCCGAGCTACTCGTGTTCTGTTCCTCGTCCTCAGTGATCTCACTGAAGGTATGTTCTCCCCCCAGCCACGTACAACTTCGAAGGGCACGCTCCAGGAAGAAAACAAATGGTATGATGTCGCTGATGGTGCCTTCGGTGCGACTGACTAGGTTTGTCACCTCCTCAAAAGGACTCATGAGCCTACAGGCATTGCGCATGAGCGTCCAGTAACGTGCAAAAAAATTCCCAGCTCCGCAGAGGCTGTCCTAGTACCCCGGTCATACAAATACTCATTAATGGCTTTTTCTTGTTGGAGCAGGCGGTCCAACATTAGGAGTGTTGAATTCCAACGTGTCGGGCTGTCGCAAATCAAGCGCCTCACTGGCATGTTTTTACGCCACTGGATATCTGAAAAGTGCTCCATGGCCGTGTAGGAACACCTGAAATGGCCACACACCTTCCTGGCCTGCTTCAGGACGTCCTGTAAGCCTGGGTACTTATGCACAAAGCATTGTACGATCAGATTACACACACGTGCCATGCATGGCACACGTGTCAACTTGCCCAAATGCAATGCCGCCAACAAATTTCTTCCATTGTCACAAACCACTTTAACGATCTCCAGTTGGTGCGGAGTCAACCACTGATCCACCTGTGCGTTCAGGGTGGACAGGAGTGCTGGTCCGGTGTGACTCTCTGCTTCCAGGCAAGTCAACCCCAAGACGGCGTGACACTGCCGTATTCGGGATGTGGAATAGTACCTGGGGAGCTGGGGGGTGCCGTTGATGTGGAGCAAGACGCAGCAGCAGAAGAGGACTCAGCCGAGGAGGTTATGGAAGAGGATGGAGTAGGAGGAGTAGAGGAGGTGGCAGCAGGCCTGCCTGCAAGTCGTGGCGGTGTCACCAACTCCTCTGCAGAGCCACGCATTCCATGCTTGGCAGCCGTCAGCAGGTTTACCCAATGCGCAGTGTAGGTGATATACCTGCCCTGACCATGCTTTGCAGACCAGGTATCAGTGGTCAGATGGACCCTTGCCCCAACACTGTGTGCCAGACATGCCATTACTTCCTTTTGCACAATCGAGTACAGGTTGGGGATTGCCTTTTGTGCAAAGAAATTTCGGCCGGGTACCTTCCACTGCGGTGTCCCAATAGCTACAAATTTTTTGAACGCCTCAGACTCCACCAGCTTGTATGGTAAAAGCTGGCGGGCTAAGAGTTCAGTCAAGCCAGCTGTCAGACGCCGGGCAAGGGGGTGACTTTGTGACATTGGCTTCTTATGCTCAAACATGTCCTTGACAGACACCTGACTGTGGGCAGATGAGCAAGAACTGCTCAAGGCGAGAGACGGAGGGGTGGATGGTTGAGAGGGGGCAAGGAGGACAGCAGTGGTTAACGTGGCTGAAGATGCTGGACCAGGAGGAGGGTGGCAGCTTTGAGTTTCTGTGCTGCTCCCATAGGCGTTTGTGATGTGCGATCATGTGCCTTCGCAAAGCAGTTGTACCTAGGTGGGTGTTGAACTTCCCACGACTCACTTTCTTTTGGCACAGGTTGCAAATGGCATCACTGTTGTCAGAGGCAGACACACAAAAAAAATGCCACACTGCTGAGCTCTGCAATGACGGCATTCTGGTGGTGGCAACAGCATGCGTTGATTGGCGTGCTGTCTGGCTGACCCCGGGTGCTGATGCATGCTGTCTGACTGTGCCACAAGCTCCTTGCAACGACCTCCCCCTGCTTCCAACTCGTCTCCTCCTCCTCCTCTCTGTCTCCCCATCTTAACTTTCCCCCTGTTCTTCTTCTCTTCTAGCAGGCACCCACGTGACATCCAAGGACGCATCTTCATCATCAACTGCTACACTTGTATCTGACAACTCAGCAAAGGAAGCAGCAGCGGGTACAACATCATCATCATCATCACACCGTACGTCCATGTGTGTAATGCTGCCTGACTGAGACATATCCCTGTTATCTACATCCTCTGGAAATAATGGTTGCGCATCACTCATTTCTTCCAACTGATGTGTAAATAACTCCTCTGACATACCAAGTGAAGCTGCTGTGGTGCTAGTGTTGGTGGTGGTGGCAGGCGGGCGAGTGGTAACTTGAGAGGTGCCCGAAGCTAAGGTGGAGGAGGATGGTGCGTCAAGGTTCCGAGCGGAAGCTGTAGAAGATTGGGTGTCCTGTGTTAGCCAGTCAACTATGTCCTCAGAACTTTTCAAGTTCAGGGTACGTGGCCTCTGAACACTGGGCATTATTCTAGGGCCAAAGGGAATCACAGCACCATGACCACGACGGCCCCTGCGGGGTGGCCTGCCTCTGCCTGTCATTTCTTTTTCAGTTAGTGGTACTATGTGTGCAAGCTACTGTGACAACAGATATGAGTGGCACTGTGCAGTGGCAGAAGTTGGCAGAGTAGACGCTGTAGGCCTGACACACACGCTTGCAGACAACTAACTGCTATTCAATCTATTACAGTCAAAACATTTTTTTTTAAATGTACACTACTGCTACACCAGATATGAGTTGCACTGGTGTGACACTGTGCCCTGGCAGGCCCTGAAACGCACACTCGTGAAGGAAACTGACTGCTATTATATTACAGTCCAAAAAGTTTTTTTTTTTTTAAATGCAAGCTATTGGGACACCAGTGAGTGAGTGGTGGCACTGGGCAGGCCATGAAACGCACACTCGTGAAGGAAACTGACTGCTATTATATTACAGTCCGAAAAGTTTTGTTTTTTTTAAATGCAAGCTATTGTGACACCAGTGAGTGAGTGGTGGCACTGGGCAAGTGGGCACAGTATATGTTGTGAGCCTGACACACAGGCTGGCAGGCTGGCAACTGCAATTACATCACACAGAAAAAAAAAAACAGACTGATGTTCTAGCCCTAAAAAGGGCTTTTTGGGGTGCTGTCCTTACAGCAGAGATCAGATGAGTCCTTCAGGACTGTAGTGGACACTGAATACACTAGCCTAGCTATCAATTTCCCTATCAAATTAGCAGCAGCTACACTGTCCCTCCTCTCACTAAGAATGCAGCTTCACAATGAATGTAAAATGGATGCTGTCCAGGAGGTAGGAGGGTCTGGGAGGGAGGGTCTGCTGCTGATTGGCTGGAATGTGTCTGCTGACTGTGAGGTAAAGGGTCAAAGTTTACTCAATGATGATGAATAGGGGGCGGATCAAACAGTGCATATGTTCGCCATCCGTGGCGAACTTGAACAAGCGATGTTCGCCAGGAACTATTCGCCGGTGAACCGCTCGGGACATCACTAATAGACAACAAATTAGGCAGCAATGTGCAATGTCAATAAGCAGTTGCTAAGGCGAGTAAGATATTGGCATGTATAAAAAGGGCATAATTTCTCAGGATGAAAATATAATTTTGCTTCTTTATAAATTGCTGTTAATATAGCACCTCGAATATGCTGTGCAATATAAACCACGAGATTGAAAGCCATTCTGCTGCACATTATACATCCAGACCAAGTGGGTTTTTCGATGGGAAGGCAGGGAGGTATTAATAAACAATTAAAATCAGGAAGGTGTACATGCAAGGTGTACTATGAATTACAAATACCCTTATGTTGGGACATAGGGATTAGGCAAAAAATGTTTAGAAAAAAGGGACTGAAAGTGTAATAAACAGTTGCAAGAAAAAGTATGTGAACCCTTTGGAATGATATGGATTTCTGCACAAATTGGTCATAAACCAATGCCCCCACCACCATACTTCACAGTTGAGAGGAGGTTTTGATGTTGGTGTGCTGTGCCTTTTTTCACCACACATACTGTTGTGTGTTTCTTCCAAACAACTCAACTTTGGTTTCATCTGTCCACAGAATATTTTGCCAGTACTGCTGTGGAACATCCAAGTGCTCTTGTGCAAACTGTAAACGTGCAGCAATGTTTTGTTTGGACAGCATTGGCTTCCTCTGTGGTATCCTCCCATGAAATCCATTCTTGTTTAGTGTTTTACGTATTGTAGATGTTAGCATTTGCCAGTGACTTTTGTAAGTCTCTAGCTGACACTCTAGGATTCTTCTTCACCTCATTGAGCAATCTGCGCTGTGCTCTTGCAGTCATCTTTACAGGACGGCCACTACTAGGGAGAGTAGTAGCAGTGCTGAACTTTCTCCATTTATAGACATTTTGTCTTACCGTGGACTGATGAACAGCAAGGCTTTTGGAGATACTTTTATAACCCGTTCCAGCTTTATGCAAGTCAACCATTCTTAATCGTAGGTCTTCGGAGAGCTCTTTTTTATGAGGCATCATTCACATCAGGCAATGCTTCTTGTGAAAAGCAAACCCAGAACTGGTGTGTGTTTTTTATAGGGCAGGGCAGCTGTAACCAACACCTCCAATCTCATCTCATTGATTGGACTCCAGTTGGCTGACATCTCACTCCAATTAGCTCTTGGAGATGTCATTAGTCTATGAGTTCACATACTTTTTCCACCTGCCCTGTAAATGTTTACATGGTGTGTTCAATAAAAACATGGCAACATTTCATTCCTTCTGTGTTATTAATTTAAGCAGACTGTGATTGTCTATTGTTGTGACTTAGATGATCAAATCACATTTTATGACCAATTTGTGCAGTATTTCAAAGGGTTCACATACTTTTTCTTGCAACTGTATATACAATTGTAACGGACCGTTTTCCACACAAGGGGTAAAAACCATTTAGGCGATCGTCCCCCTTTCCAGAGATGCAGGTACAGCTATTGTAAAACACCAAACTCACGAACCGCCAATAAGGGAATGCTCCAAACTCCCAACGGCATCCAATATAGCACTCCAAACACACGAACTGGAACCATACGAATCGCTGCTAGCAGACGAATAGGAAAAGCATCCAAGCGGCTTACACTCCTAGCAATCAGTCTCTATCAGCGTTCAGTAAATCCCCACAAAGACAAGATAAGGTTCCATGTTGAGGGTCAAGCAGTGGTCTGGTTTAATGAGGGCTACCTGCCAAGTATTTATGCAGGTCTCCCACCTGGTGAAAACTCCCCTAGGGGACCAAATGGGAGACTGTGACAAAGGACAGACAAGTAGACAAATAGGACACACAGTCACATTATATTCCCACAATGCATCCTGGCTTCCTCCCCTCTGCCTTGGAGATAATTGAGAAGTAATTCAATTATCTCCCAAGACAAAGGCAAATCGCCATTATGCACGTGGGGATACTAACACAGGAATTACTATTAAAATGCACTATGTGAGACACATAACATTAAAAGCATACATTTAACATATCCCCAGATAGCTCAGGTCTGAGCGCACATTATTAAGCGAATGGCGCTCAGACCACACGAATACAGTTTAATCGCCATGGAGCTAAAGTCTTTACACAGTCAGCTTCATGCGAATGAGCTCCATGGGATTCCTATCTGGGGTATAACACATTCAAGCAAAACTACCGAACACCGGGCCATTCGTGCACTTTCACCGAACAAGAAGGGAGGTCGGCGGCTTCAGCGGTGTTCGTGCAAAACTGTGTCCGATTTCAGTTCCATGAATTAAGCGAACACTGTTGTGCATTCGCATGTTTAAAATGGCCGCAACCTCGTGTTCGTGATATGAATGGCGGCCACCCAGCATTTATCAATTAAGCTGCGGTTAACCGCTGCTTCAGGGAGGCTAATTGCCGGCACACTCCAGCTCCCAGGTGGTCCAGTCATTCGTGCGGTTGTTCGGTAGATTGAATCTACCGAACACCAGGCAGAAAAGAACAAATAAATATTTTCTGCAGGTAAAAAGATGTCTTTTAACAGGGGGCCATAGTCCAAAGGCAGCAGGCGAACAACCAGGTTTCTCCAATGCAATGTGGCGAGATTGCTCTCGTCACAACACTAATATATAAGTGGACTATAGGTATCCAATGGCCCAACTCACATGGGAATGAGCCTTCCAAGACCGGCTCAGATCATATGGGATAAGTGTACTAAGTGACACAATCTCCTCTTCTGTCTACTTGGATGGTAGATATGAAATGACAAAGAAATGGTGAGACCAGTATACTTCTGGTGTAATATATTTAAATATTACAAGATAAATATAACAAAAAAAATACCTGCGCTCTTCCCAAATCCCTATGCATATTTAAACAAATGAAGGTTATTTAGTTTCTACAATGGCCATGAGAGACTGTAGCACACCTGCCACGTCAAGGCAAACCTCTCGGGTTGGTCCAACACTAACTTTTAACCTTGCTTCCTTGAGCTTCTGGCAAATATATCTCTAATGAGACAGAAAGGGGTATTTCTTCTCATGAGCATATTTGCTGATATGGATGTAACTTTAGCTGAAATAAGTGTCAGGGTCTTGTCCCTCACCACCCTGTGCAGTGACTACGTTATACTTTGAGATCTGGAAGAGGCCTGTGCCATCTTATCTGCATGGCGTGCACCACTCAGGTCATCCGGGGATACACGTAGATCAACGTGAATATAGGGATTCCGCATTTGCGGATGATTTACTTTTTACCCTCTCTAATCCAAGTACCACCCTCCCAAGGTTGGTAGACAAAATGACTAAATATAGCTCCCTGGCTAACTTTAACATTAACACAGATAAATGTGAAATACTTAATCTCACGGTACAACAGGGGGAAGCAGAACGACTGCAAATAAATTTTCGGTTCCAGTGGGCACCCACATCGATAAAGTACTTGGGGATTAACTTCCCGGCCAACCCCAGCGCACTATATACACCAAATTTTCCCCATTTGCTGAATGCTATACAGGCAGAGTTGCAAGTGTGGGATATAGGGTCAATGCTATATCAATGAATGTACTCCCTTGTTTTCTGTATCTATTGAACACCATACCGATACATATCCCCAGACAGCTCTTTAAAACCATCCAAACTTTATTTACAAGGTTCATTTGGGCAGGGAAAAGACCGTGCTTAGTTTATCACCTCCTCACCCGCCCTAGACATAAGGGGGGCTTAGGACTTCCCAACATTCTCCACTACCAATATGCAGTACATATGAACAGGGTACTGAACTGGTTCATACAACCACCCTCCAATCTATGGATTCATATTGAGCAGTGCTCCTCACATACCCCTCTACAGACACCCCCATGGGCAGTTACGAGGCCCAAGGACTAACCGTTCCCACATCACCCGACCATTTCAGCAACAATCTCAATATGGTCCAAAACAGCACATTTGCCTGAACTCTCTCCCACAATCTCCCCGAGATATCCTATCTCCCACAACCACCTGCTTCCTGTAGGAAAAACTGGCCTTATACTGCCCCTGATTGTGCACTTGGAGAATACACCATATATACCACTAGATAGTATTTGGGGACCAGATGGGCTTTGACCCTTATCTGACATAACGGACAGTAGGGCTCCACCCCTAGCACAGGCTTTCCAATTTTTCCAGGCTTCATATTTCATCAAACCCTTTTTTTTCCAATTTATAATTTTTTTTTATTGAATTCTTTGTTAAAATAAGCATAGCGGTTACAGAAAAGCAAGGTACATGTTAGTAAGTGTCACGTGTGCTAAACATCATACACATTTAGTACCAGCAAGTACAATATTTTGCATGGAAAAGGTACAACAATGATTGCAGGTTATAGCAGGGTACAATTTTTAGTACACGTTGCATATTAAGCTTATGTGTTCTTACTTTACAGTATGTGGTCATTGTGCGTGTAGTAGGTATATCAGGTAATGCTGCGTTTTAGGTGTAACTCCATTTAATACTACAATTTTAGGATTTGTGCCATAAGAGGCTACATAGAAACAAAAAAGGGTATGTAAGGGGGGGTTGGGGGGATTCACTCCAGTGAGTCACTTGAAACTGTGAACTTATTTTGCGTCTTGCATAACCTTAGCTAACCTAATTAAGAGGACTTAAATGGCTGCCTTGGGCCAGATTTCCCTGTGCTTCCTCCGTCCAACCCCATCCCTGGGTGGGTAAATTAAACATAGCGGTTATAAAAAGGCAAAGGGCCTATTGGTAAGCATCGCATGTGCCAGACATTGAACACCCTGGTGCCAGCATGCTCAAATTTGAACATGGTACAGGTATATCAAGGGTGCATGATATGACGTAGTACAACTTGTAGTTATAAATCACTTGCATAAAAATACGTTATATTGCTTGATCCTTATACATATAAAAGGTACATCAAGTAGAGCTACATTATGGGTTTAGCATCAATTAATATGTCAGATGCAAAGTTTGTACCGTGAGAAGCTTTGTCGTCATCAGTACCCTTGGTTGTTTGACCGCTAAGATGGAAAGGGATTGGTAGGAAAAAGAAAGAGAGAGAAAAAGGAGGGGGGAAAGTTAGAGCGAGGGTTAGTTTCACTCCATAGACACTCATGCATACCTTTAGCTAGCATGACTAAGGTGAATGCCCCAGGTCAGATCAGATTTCACCGTCCCACTATCTATCCATCCTCAGCCCTGGGTTGGTCAGTAGCGAGTACAATCCCTCAAACCCTTAACGTCCCAGAGGGGGCTCTTAGGGAACAGATGAAATTTGAAAGGTTGTGCTCAGGCACATCAGCGATTGCTAAATCGACTTCACGGTGTCTCAGACTTATCCAGCCCCATTTTCATCAAGGGCTCCCGTATTTCACCAGGAAATAGGAGGACTATCTGAGGTACTCAATAGAAGAGAAAGAATGGGAATCCATCTTCCGGGGGATGTTCTATGCCTATTCAAGTGTCAGGCTTCAGGAAATTTACTACAAGTTAATCTCGGTATGGTATTTCACTCCACGGGACATCAACCAATTTCACCCAGTTGCATTCCCCAATTTCTGAAGATGCGGAGGGGTGACGGGCGACATGTGCCACATATGGTGGAGGTGTAAAGAATCTTGCCCTTTTGGGAACAAGTAGGCACGATACGAGAAATTACGAGCACGACTCTATCCCTTAAAATGGATACCCTACTACTCCTACACATAGATACATTGTTCAACAAATTCAATTACTCATTGCTGTATTTTACTCTTAGAGCTGCCATGTCGGTCATTGTGAGCTTGTGGAAGGCGACCAAGACTCAAGGCCTACGGGAAGGGATAGCTAAAATTGAGTATTTCCAAATATTGGGGGAACTCCGGTGGTCTTCCCTGGGGAAACTTGCCCAATATGATAAGATCTGTCTACCTTGGCTCACCTATAAGGGAGAGGGGGTGGGGGTACACAAATAAGGGGTCTGGTTAAACACTAATTAAGGAGTGTGATGCCTTTCTTTTCTACATTTTAGTTTGTGACATTACTGTGGGGCTCCATGATAAATGAGCTACACATAATGATAGCCTGCTCGATACTCACACTTCTAACACGGGACATAGCCTACATAGTAGCCACCCTCATGCATGGGAATAGTGTGTAAAACAATGTATACTGAAAATATATACTATACTGTTATTGTATCTGTTTGCTTAGTGGTGTTTTTCTTTTCTTTTCTGTATAGATTATGTTACTGGTTCGATATGCATTCACCATATGATCTCAATATTTGTGCAAAATGTGTATGTCTGTTATTCTTTAATAAAAAGAAAATACATTTTAAATAAATCATTTCATTTTCCACCCTTCAACTGAAGTATGGTTTTGTCAGGATTACAGAATGATCCAGCACGTAGAATTGTGTAACACAGAGGACTGATAGGTAACGTATACCGGACCTTAGAATGGCCGGACTAACGTACCAAAGAATAGTCAGGAATAGCCGAGGTCAAGGGAAACAGAAAGAGACACAACGATAAGGAAAAGCCAGGAGTCAGGGATGCCAGAAAACAGGGATGTCAAAAACAATGCCAAAGTCAAATAACCAGGATTAACAGAATCAATAACATGCTCAGGGACAACCACAAGGTAAACCATGACAGGGCACTGAGCAAGATGAGAACTGGGTCTAAATACCCCTCCTCTAGATCTGATAGGCTGTAACCAGCCTTTGACCGCAAAGGCAGTTACCAGGTTTCCATTTGCATAATTGCTGCTCAGCATTAACCCTTCTGTGGATTTGGTTGTTGCTCGGAACAACCTTTCCTGTGTGTACAGTACATTCCATTAACCACATTTTTATAAGCAGATGAATACGTGACAGGTTTACCCCATAGAGAAATATTTACTTACTTATATGTGCAAAACTATCTTAGTAAGAAACATATTTTAATTGTACACCATATAAAGCAAACTACCCTCTTATTCAAGAGGGGGGTATATCCTTCCAAAAAAGTGCTTAATGTGAAATAAAATAGCAGCTCTACACAATAGTGTGGGGTGAGGTAACTTACCCCACATGTATATATAGATGGATAAAGGGGTACATAAAAGACAAAAAGGTACAGATAAAGTGCAGATGGTAATATACAACAAGTAATATGACCCTGTGTGGTCAGATCACTCACATTTAATGGAGCCTATATATATTGGCTCCATAAAAATCGCTGGTATGCTCTTAGGGCAGCATCACACTCCTCTTTCAATACAATGCACCCTCCAAGAAAGAAGAGAGAGACAAATGGCCGCCACTGTGTAGTATTAATGAAATAAAATAGATAAAATAATTGATAGGTATTGAACTCACCTTGTTTAGAGCCTAAGTCCCGGTTTTAAAGTATGATGATATAGTGCCACTATAAAGGGGATGGCACTTTCCCCAATGAAGATTCCTGAGGCTGCAGAGGACTCTCAATGATTAAATGTATTGACAAAAAAAGTATTAAAAATAGTGTGAAAGAAAATCAAAGTTGTATAGATAACTGTTGATTTATACGGATTGGTACACCAATTTTCAAATCTGATTAAATGTGCAGCAGAGAAAATACATATATCTAAAATCTCAAATCCTTACTGAAAACATACATTTTGAAAAACCTAATTTCCTATGGAGAATTATAGTGAAAAAATATTTACACCAAAAATTGGTATAAAAGTATATAATCAATAAGGAAAGATATCCATTCCCTTCCACTGATTGAATTACACTTTAATCTTCTATACCATTGGTATATGTTTCCCACAAAATTGAATAAGCTCTCAACTTTAAACCCCATTGGTGATGCCCAATCTCTAAAGGGCATATATACCACTTATGGTTGGAGTTTCCAGTATCAAATAGTTTGACCATAAATAGTTTACCTCACATGTTCCTATTGAATCTTGATTTTCCAAATTATACCAGAAACAATAAGAGAATTATAACCCATATATTCTTTGCAACAAAGATCTGTATAGCAAGAAATTGGAAAACGCCAAGGGAAATAAGTTGGTCATAAATTTCTAATCAAATGAAAAATACCAATGCAATATGGAGTGAGGGTATTATGTATCAAAAGATCAAACTGACATCTACAATGAAATATGGGCACCTTGAAGAATAAAAGAATAAACATATTACCCCTATACAAGAATATAAAACTATGATAACTTACTAAGAAGTAAATTAGTCCTGAATTAGTGTTTAGATAAATATATGAATGTTGAAAGAAAGGGATAATACAACCTCTGAAAACAGTATCATAAATGCATAGTTATTTATTAAATTGTTTATATATCAATACTAATCCATTATAATGCACAATTGTATGTAACAAATACACTTGATTAAAATCACAAAAAATATTATAATAAAAAAGGGAAAGAAAAGTCACAGACGAATCTGTAGTTGCAACAGAGGAGTTAACTAAGCACATGAAGAAGACCACAAGCTCCACAATAACTTCTGCTGCTGCTTCCATTACAGCTAGATCAACAGTTATACCTTCTGTGTTTTATGGTTGAAGCAGGAGATTGGAGAAACCAGTAGACTTGTTGCTATTCCCATTGTTACACCACACTGCTTATAACCACCACCAAGAAGCAGCAAAGACTCTTGGCAGAGTCTAGTTCATCAGTCCGATCAGCGACAGCGTTTTCTGAAGAGATAGAGAAGACAACCAAAGTAGAGTCCACAATGTCTGGTCTTGGTGGTGGTAATAAATCTGCTAATAATGTTGCTAATTTTCTTACCATTGCTAATGAGGAAGGTATTCAATATATTTCAGACTGCAAAATAGGGACAATGTTCAAAAATGTTTAACAATGGCCAGATTGTGTAATTGTAGACTTGCTGTGCCTGAATTTGGCCTGTATTTCACAGTTGGGGGCTCACATTAATTGAACAATTAGGTGGGTGGGCATGCTTTTGTATACCCAACCCAAATAATGGCATGTCCACTCCCTTCCCCCTAGTTGGCTAGGGGATTTGGAACCAATGAAATTGGGCTTATAATTTAGTCAGCTATGCATAGAATTGAAAGTGTGCAGTTGAAAATATATTATTAATTAAAGTATGAGTTATTAGAATCAGCTGAATAAACTAAAACAAGTAATCAAATAATTATTTACATGCATAACTTTTCATTTGTCTGCCTGTCTACTGATTGATCTATCTATCTGTCATCTAATTTATTTTATGCTACACTTTGTTTTAATTAAAAACAGAGAGCTTAAAGGCCAGCAGTAAAATAAAAGTGATGGCTTAATAAATGCCACTCAGAACTTAAACTGTGATGTGATTATGACATACTACAATTAAGTTGATTGCAATGTTTCTCTATATGTTAAAAAAATAAAACAATGCAAAATAATAAGATCATTTCTCAAATATAAAGTCACATTATGATGTGTTGATGTAGTGATGTTGTATTTAAGATTATCCCTTCAGGAAATAACACTTAGTAAATTATTCACCAATCCACTGAGTTACTTTTGCTCCAGTAAAGCTTTCAATGTAATTCTGAAAATTATAATGAATAATCAGTCTATTAAAATATACACATATGAGATGAAGTGTTATTGTTAAGACCTTCAAAATTATCCTTAAATATAATTGCATCAATTAACTTATTAACCCTTTGGCACTATGACTTAGTAATGCAGCTATACCTGTTTTTAACATAAAAATGTATATCTGCCTTCAACCTCCAGAAACAGCAGAAAATGATTTTCAAGAGATTAGCATAATGGGGCCTTTTCAATTAAATGATGAATTGGATCTGTTTAAGCCAAAAAAAAAAAAAAATACAAATTTAGTATCGTTATTACACTACTAAGGAATATTTATGTCCTCACTGTTAAGTGTTATTCTTATCTCAGAACATAGCTATGTTATGGCATTTGTTTGCATGCATTAAAACAGTTTTGGAATGTCTGTCTTAACAATTTAACCTAATATTTAGTCAATATTTTAAATGTTCAAGTTCCAAACATAGCAACATTTTCATGCACAAGATTCCTGGAAAAATGCAAAGAAATGTTTTAAAATATAACAAAGCAATCTAAAATTACAAACAAAAGATAGTTATTTAACATTAACAAAATTAATTTAATGGAGATATCACTGTACATCAAAGAAAACAAATAATACAAATCATTGAGATGATACATAAAATATAATTACAAATAATTTACCAAACCTATTACTTGGATGGACTAATAAAAAGAACAGCGTTTACAGGGCAAGTTAATAATAACAAGATGTTATAACAAGAGTATATATTTAAATACATGAATGTGCTGTCCTACTAAAATGAATACATAAAATCAGATATTCAAAGCAAAAAATGCTCTATACTCTAGACGAGGTCTACAGTTCTTTTTAGTGGTGCCACTTAGTGGTACCACTTATTATGACTTATAGACAGAGTACACTTTATAATGTTACTGTATTATTTCAGTAGCATAACTATGCATGCTTCTATTTTATAATTTTATAGAACCCATTTATTTATGTACAAAGATGTTTTATTTTCTGAATTTTTTATTTTGTAAATGGCATTCAGCACACAGGCAACACAAGGAGTAAGGTATATTAGCACAATACAATCAATCAGTATAACTCTCATACATTAAATAGCATTTGCACAGTAGTGTACAGACAGGGATCAGCAATATTTAGGGAATTACATGACATGTCATGGCGTCCAATGTGGACAGCCACAAATCTTATATAATAAGTAAGAAAAGAACAAATAGAGCAATGAATTGAACACCAGTGAGAAATACAAGATTCCAAAGGAAGCAACGCTCTGGCGTCAGACTACAGTTGTATCCCTGCCATGGGTTTTTGGCAATTTGTGGCAAATGTGTTTTCTTAGTTTTTTTTTTACTTTGCAGATACCATCCAAGAGTAGCCATTATTATGTACGAGTAACTTAGTGTGGTGTCATTTCAAGGGTATTCAGACATAACATTTGAATTGCAGTAAAATGTGTAAAAAAGTAATTTCATATCAACAAGCCTAGCTAATATGAAAGCCCAGGGCTCAAGGTAAAATGGTCTGTCAAATAATTAAATTAATATGTCACGGACTTCCTGCAAAAATGGTTTCAGTTTTTCACATGTCCACCACACGTGGAGTTTTTGGGGTTCAATGTAATCTGAATCCCAAGTACTGAAAAGAGTGAGTCTGTACCTTGAACAATACCGTTGTCACGTCCTGTTCCATTCTGCAGATATTTCTGGCCTTGGCTTCTGTTATCCAGTACTCTTTTTACAATTCTTGTTTAGTTTTTCTGGTTTTCTATTCTATGTCTGTTTCTCTTTATACTGGGTTTTCTGGGTTCATTTTTTTATTCCGTTCCTGGAATTCCCAGTCTCCTGGATTCCTTTAAATGTTTGTTTTTTGTTGCCACTCCCATTTCTTTGCCATTGATCTTATTTGTTTCAGTCTGTTCTTGCAAGCAGTGGTCTCATTTCCTCCGCCTCTTTTCTTTTGAATGTAATTACTGTGTGTGTTTTATTGTTGTATTTTTAGTCATGCATATCTAGGCAGTTAGGACTCCCCATAATTGGAGTACTTTGGTGCAGTGGTAGGCTGCATACATCTTGGCCATCTATGTATGTCTAAATATCCAATGTTTATTGCAGTACTTAGCTATCTCTCCTCCTGTTTTGCCTTTTATCTCGTCTTGTTTTATTTTTTCTTCCCAGTTCATGTACAGTCCTGTCCTGTCCTGCCCTGCCCTATCCATGTCCTTTTCATGTTTCCCTCATGTATTGTGTACATGTTCTGGGTTCTGCTTTCTGTCTTGCTCCGGTTCTGGGTTCTTCTAGTCTTGTCTTATCTGGTTTAGTGCCTATTCTAGTCTTGCCTTGTTTTCTGTACTGGATACTTCTCTGCTTAATATCCTGGCATCCGCTAAGCTGCATCAGGGCTCAGGTATGGGGCCACACAAACCCTGGTGCTCAAGACCAGGAGGTGTTTGGTTACCCTGCACCAGACCCTGATTGTCCATTTCCACGCTGAGACTCCTATATTCATCATCAGGCATACAGGGGTCCTGGTCTTCGGACCACCACCTCTGACATCCGTGACCCAAGCAGCACCATGTCCTCGTTCCCCAAGTGAAATGGCATCACACACAATTGATCCATGTTGACACTATAAAGGGGGCAGGAAGGTACTTGGGACAGTAAACATGAGTAAAATGTCATCCACATATGCGTATACAGTGTACTATGAGTATGCTATGGGTATAACCCTGATGTCAGGGTGTACCCTGATAAGCTGAAGTAGCGGCCTTAAAGAAAAGGCAAATAACAAGGGGGAGAGGGGGCACACCTGTCTAGGGCCAATTCAAACGGTGCTGATGTTGCTCCATGGATTAGTATTTGCTCTCTGGGGGAAGAATAGAGAGCCCTAATTGCTCCCACAAATAATTCAGGGAAGGCCCAATGGGTCAGAAATCTGAATAGGTACAGCTATAAAACTGTATTGATTGCCTTCTCTGCATCCAGATCCACCCACCACACCAGATCCACTGCCCTACGAGCATTGTCAAAGAGCTGACTTTCTCGAATGAAGCCCACCTGATTGCGGTGGATCTGCTCCTGCTACATTGAGGCGGTAAGTGTAAATGCTGGCAAACAATTTGTCATCAGTGTTTATAAGGGATATGGGACAATAATTAACCACCTCTGATGGGCAGTTGCCTTCTTTGAGTAACATAGCAATATTGGCTAGCTTAGTTTTATCTGAGTGTGTCACTCTCCCCTTATCCTCATTGAAAAGAGTAACCAGGCGGGACGCCAGTACATCACTAAAAATTTTGTAGCATGCCCCACTGAAGCCATCTGGGACATGAGCTTTTGCTCCTCTTAGGCCACTTTAGCCATCTAAATCTCCTCCAAGTAGATGTCGGAGCCCAAAACCTTTTTGGCATCTTTCCATAAGGTCAGAAGCAGAAGTCTGTCAAAAAATTATTGCAGTTTTAAATATCAAGTATCAAGTTGTCAGCATGTTTATCGGGAGAGTAAGTGTACAGTTTTGTGTGGAAATCCTAAAAGGATCACAAGGTTTCGCATGGGGTATTTACCAAAAGTACCCCTGAAGAACAAATAGCAGCTATCTGTTTGTGTCTAGGTCTAGGCTTAAGGCATCTAGCCAGTTAAGAATCCATTTTGTTACTGCTTTTGCAAAAGAGGTGCCTGGACCATGTTATTTGTCTTGCTACATCATCCATCAGTTACGAAATTATATAATGTGTGTGTGTGTGTGTGTGTGTGTGAGGGGTGAAGTGTGTGTGTGTGTGAGAGGTGCATAGGGTCTATATTATGTGTGGGGGTAATAAGTGAGCAAATGTTTTCTTTTATTATTTGTATTTAATTTAAAAAACAAGCTTTATGTTCTCCCCTCTACTACTTTTCTTTGGCCAGGAAGGTGGGACGTAACACTGTAGGCCCTGTGGTGGTGTGTGAACTTCAGCCTGCAGCTCCTCCAGCTGACCTCTCTGACCTCTCTAGTCCTCTTGCAAGCTGAGCACTGTGTCGAAGCATTGCTATGGTAATGCATGGTAACGCTTCAACCAGCCTGCACGAGAGTGGAACAAACAGCCTCCCAGGTATTCTTGCTCTTTCCTCTACTGGAAGGAACTGCCAGGAGGCTGGTAAACGAGATCTCCTCACTGGCCCGAGAAGGCAGACAGTGAGACCGCCTCTGAATGGGCCAGAAGGGGGGGTGAAAGGATCATCAATGTCAGCCTTAGCCCATGGGCATTGTGGTGGGGCCAGCATGCCCATTTGTAAAGATGACACTGACTGTGCCTGTGTTGACTATCTAGCAAGATAGATACTGCCAGGGTACATGAAATTAGGTTTCAGGTACTGCTGTATCAATACACCTAGCTAGCACCTAAAAGAACGCCATTGTGTTATCCTAGTTTGAGACTAGGATACCAATTTACAGTTATGTTTTAGATGTTTTTTGTTAATCGTTTTAAAAAAGGGTCCCTTAAAGCAAATCATCGTTGGCCAACAAACTCATAGGTCTGAAGGGCGCAGATAGCAGTGAACCGACAAACCGTTCTTTGTGAGAAGGTAATGATTCAAATTATGACAGAGGTGGATTCAAATCAAAAGTTCTTATACTTTTACATATCATTCATGTCAATGATTGTCAAGCTTTCAGAGGTTTCTAATGAAAATCTATAGATTGTCTCTGAGGACACATTCAATTAACTTTTAAGGTACTATATTCTGTCTCCCAATGGATTACATAAAGCATATTACTTAATTTTACAAAATGACAGGAGGCTTCATATTTTGCATATCTTCCTTTACTTAACTCTATAGCAGCAAAGAAACATAGAAAAACAAGAACCAATCAGAAACAAGTAATGTGAACCGAAGCACTTCCTCTTTCTTTGTTGCTCCATGACAATGACAGGTCAGAGTTTATGTTCTCTTCACTGTCTTTCTATATTGTATTATTGTGTCAGTTTGCTTTATTGTAACTGATGTTTTTTTTTAATTAATTTTATTCTTTGGCGGTTGTGTTAGTGTGGGATCTGTTTGTATCCCTGTTTTTCTAAATTCTCTGGCAGGCTCTGCCTCACACTACTGGGCCTTATTTGTCTATCCATTTCCTGTCTGCATACTGAGATTTCTATTTCCTTTTCTTGCAGGCCCTGCAAACTACTAAGCCGTTTTTTGTCCCCTTCCTTGCAGGCTTTCAGATCCCTTGAGGACATATTGGTGCACTCACATTGTAGCAAGTGCCGTGATTAGGGGGCTGACCACTCCTTCATAGTGTCTGCCTGCATCACCGTTCCTACTGGTGCTCATTCCCACATTCTGTCGGAACTCACAAACAAGATTTAGATCTTTGTCTTCCTGCAACATATTGCTGAATATCTATGGTTTATCTATCTATCTATCTATCTATCTATCTATCAATGGTTTATTTACCATTGAAGGGAAGGCTGTGATCGTAAGCAGGACCCACTGGGGGCCTCTTCACAAAACTTCAGACTTCTTCAGTTGGCTAACAGATCCAGAGAGCAAAGGTAGACCCTACCTTTTTCCCCCTTCACGATAATCATGAGGGTCTTTCTTCATGTTCGTTCTCAAAAGGAGATGATAACCCTGGTTGCTCCTCTTTAGCAGATCCAGCCTTGGTCCCCATCCCTTCTAGAATTGTCTATTCCTTTACCACTGTACTAGATGTTTCACATGGACTTAAAGGAGAACCCTCACCTTTTTCTCCTAGAAGATTGTCTTTCACTGGTGGCTTGGACTCTTTCAGGGGTTCCTGGCAGGTTAGTGCACTATCATAGGCTGCCAGCAACCTCCTCTGGGACTCCTGGAACCTGGTATGAGACAATGTTACCTATCTGCTTGGAATTCATAGATATATAAGTGTGTAGGACAGGCTCTTGATCAATTTACGTCCCGTGTTTCCTCAGTACTTAACTTTCACTCCTCATTCGGTATGCATTCCTTTCAGGGGGCGGAATCTTATTCTGCTTTTACAGCGGTAACTTCAGTTGCAGATATTTTACATGTGGTAGATTGGTCTGGGGAGAAAACTTTTCAGACTTTTTATTTCTGTCCCTCTTCTATGCAACGTTTCCTCTTCTCTCGCAGCGTTAAAAATGCTAAATATGAAGCTTATGCTAGATTTAGTGTAATAATGATCTTAATTTTAGTAATGACAGGAGCTGAGTATTTTCCCTCCCCTTTTTTGTTTCTCACGGTTTTGTTGTTACAAGGGATGTAATTTGGTTGTTGGATGTATTTATTGTGACTCCCTAATTTGGTCTTAGTATTTTATTACAGTTTTATTCAGGTGGTATTGCTTGGATTCTGCTATGATGTATATACTTGAAATTCATTGATTGTCTGCATTGTTTCATAAGTTTATTTCTGTATGACTAAGCCTTTTCAATTTTTTTTTAGTTTGAATCTCTTCTGGGGATGTGTTTGCTGTTCCATTTTTTCATTGAAATCCTCGTTATGTGCGATACTCAGTTATGTTTTCTGTTTTCTCTGTTATCTTAGTTTTGCCTGTGATGTCACATAAAGAAAGAGGAGGTGCTTGCGTTCACTGTGCCTCATATATACATTACTTGTTTCTGATTTAGTTCTTGTTATTCTCTTTGCTGCTATGGAGTAAAGTAAAGAAAGATATGCAAAATACTCACCTCCTGTCATTACTAAAATTAAGATTATTAGTACACTAAAGCTAGCTTAATCTTTAATTTCTATGACTTTATAAGCACACTTATATTTAGGATATATTTTCTTAATTTCACTGCAAACCTTATTAAAGTATTTTCTCATATAATAAACTACAGGGCTAAGATGATGGATTGTAGTTAAGCAAAACATGTTTACAATGAATCATCAATTTCACATTTACCATTGTACCCAATGCAATTCTATAAGAATACTAAAACATATTTGCAAAAATTTTCTTTATCTATTGCCTAATTCTAACTTTGTTAGGAACACTATAGGGTTAGTAACACAAACATGTATTCCTGACCCTATTGTCATGATTCAGTTTATCTCACAGTACCTCACAGTGTCACTACCTGTCTGTGGTACTATTCCAGTCTCTCTCTGTTCCCAGGTGGCCTTACTTTGTAATTAATTTCTTCCTATTTAGTTGAGCATCACCCTTTCTTGTTTGCCAGTTCATTAAAGCGGCACTGTCATGCCGAACTTACTTTCTCTTCTCTCCCTCTCTCAGGATCTGTTCTTCATTTCTTTCTAACTTATCTAGTGTTCTTTAAAACATAAGACAAAGTAGAGATTATTTAGTCTTCTGTATTTTTCCTACACTTGACCCACAATACTCACCTTTTCCTCCATTAACTCGCGATGCCTCCTTTCACGATTCTTAATGTCCTGTCATTTAGACAGGACACCGGCGAAACTACTGAATTTCGTCAGAATGAAAACAGTTTGTTCATTTATTGGGACGATATTCGGACATTAGGACGACATTCTGTACTTTCTGTTCAGATCGGAATTTCATTCGAATTAATGAAATGACAATGTGATTTGTGCTGCGAGTAGGTAGCTCCCTAATTCCCACAGTATTAGGGAGCTATCCACTAAAAGGCAGAAAGACCTCAATTGGTCTTTCAGCCAAATTTACCAATACTAAGTAAAGATTACTTAGTATTAGTAAATAAGGGAGCTTTAAATCTCCCTTATGCCCCTATATGCTATGCCTTGAAGAGGGGCATGTCTACTAAAAAGTGAGCAGCAGTAAAGAAAAAAAAAAGACCATCCCCCTACTCCTATTAAAATAATTAATGGGGGGAAGTACACAGTGTCCTCCAACTCGAGCCCCCACCTGTGACGCGAGTGGGGGCCATTAAACTAAACGGGGGACCTAATGTCCCCCTCGGCTCTCACCCATGAGAGGAGGGTGAGGGGAAAAGTAACAAAGGGATGGGTTGACCTATTGTCTCCCCACTTTGATCCCCAACCATGAGCAGCAGGTGCGGGCCCTCAGTGACAAAGGGGGCAACCTATTGACCCCATCAGCCCTCACCTATTGGTGATGGGTGGGAGCCAAATGTAAAAAATCCCTCCCCCCACAGCTGACTAAGGGTCCCAAAGCCCCTAGTTACCCCGCGCCCCAATAAAATGAAACTCTACCTAAACCCCTCACCCTAAAAATAGTTGGGGGGGGCAAAAAACTAAATATCTGTAAATGAAAAAAAGTCTGAGCACTTAATAAAAAACAGGCTGAAAAAAAGAAAAAGCTATGCAATTTTTTTTTTTTTATCTTCACCCAGGGAGGTCACCGCGCAGACTGAGCTCCGCAGGGCGGGGAAAGTCCTAAAAAGCCTCCCACGTCCTGCAATATGACTCAGAGTGCTCTTGTTGGTTGGTTTACACCAACCAATAAGAATGTTCTGATAAGTAAATTTTGAGGTCTTAGTTGGTTCGTTTGAAATTTCTATTCATTCATCCATATTTTTGATGAATGAATGAATAGACGAAATTCCCGTCCGAATGCCCAAGTATGTAACTGAGCATACGTGGGAATTTCATAGCTAGTGTGGGCAGGTGACATGTCCCACAGGGCCTTCATTTGCCCACACAAAGATGGCGGCTCACAGGACCTAGGGCTGGGCATAAAATAAAGTTATTTAAAAAGCTAAAATGGGGGGCCTAGGAACATTTGGGGTGACTAGGGGCACAATACAATGATTTGCAGTCGGAAGTGGGGTTAATAAAAATGAATTTGGCCATGACAGTGTCGCTTTATGTTATGTTGCTGGTCTGGTCCTCCTGCCTTGCCTTCCCATTATCCAGAATACCTTCTGCAACAGACAGTTATCTGTGTTTGTCTTCCTTAAAGCGGCACGGTCATGCCGAAACCCGTTTTTTTTTTAACCCCCCTCCCGCCTCCACTACATCCAATTGACCCACTAGTCACCCCCAAATGCCCCTAAGCCCCCCACATTACCTATTTTTTAATCCTTATTTTCTGCCCCGATCTTGATTCAGGGCGCCGCCATCTTTGTGTGGGTAGGTGAAGTCCCTGTGGGACACGTCATCAGCCCACACTAGACAGACTGTGAGATTCCCGCACATGCCCAGTGAAACACCTGGACATGCGAACGGGAATTTCATCTATTCATTCATTCATCAGACAGACGAATGAGTGAATAGAAAGATCAGCCGAACAAACAAACACAATGTATCAGTGTATGTTTGTTCGTGCAGTTTATTACAAGGAGGGAGCTACCGGCGTGCAGCTCCCTCCTTGTAATATGTAACTATAGAAGCGGCAGGGAGCAGTGCTCCCCACCACTTCATAAGCCCCCCAGTACCCCCTCTCACTCTATGGGGGTCAATATGACCCCCATAATAGCACAAGAGAGATTAAATCTCCCAAATGCCCCTACTCACTATACCGCGAGTAGGGGCATGTCTACTAAACAGTGAGCAGCCTGTGGCTGCTCACTGTTGAAAAAAAGACATAAATTACAATAAGGGGGGGCGGACCTACTGTCCTCCCCCCTTGGCCCCCACCCCTGAGCGGTGGGTGGGGGCCCTTATAAAACAATAAGGGGGGGGGACCTACTGTCCCCCCCTGGCCCCCACCCCTGCGCGGTGGGTGGGGGCCCTAATAAAACCATAAGGAGGGGGACCTACTGTCCTCCCCCAGGCCCCCACCCCTGAGCGGTGGGTGGGGGCCCTAAATAAAGATATGGGGGGAACTTCTGTCCCCTCCCCCCCCGCCCCCACCCCCGCGCGGTGGGTGGGGGCCCCAG
>OW240913.1:219371674-219410555 GCA_933207985.1 Pelobates cultripes
GTAGGTTCCCCCCCATCTTTATTTAGGGCCCCCACGGGCATGGGGGGGGGGGTTTATTAGTTTGTTGTTTTTTTTTACAGTGAGCAGCTATAAGCTGCTCACTGCTTACTACACATGCCCCTACTCGCGATATAGCGAGTAGGGGCATATTATTTACTAATACTAAGTAATCTTTACTTAGTATTAGTAAAGTTGGCTGTTAGACCAATTTAGGTCTTTCAGCCTTTTAGTAGATAGCTCCCTGATACCGTGGGAATTAGGGAGTTATCTACTAAGCGGCTGCAAAATGCAGCCACAGCAATGAATAGGATCAGAGTTTCATTCATTAGAATGAAATTCTGATCCGAATAAAGTGCCGAATTGCATTCTAAAAGAAACGAACATACTGTTGTCATTCAGTTAGAACGCAATTCGGCAGTTTAGTGTAAAGTGACAGGAAGCATTGTGGGAACACTGAGGAAAGCTAGGGATCATGGGAAAATTGCTCTGACCAGCGGAAATGAAGCACACTTTGCTCCTCCGCTGGTCAGAGCTGGTCAAGCGGAGGAATCCTCCATAAGGCAAAGACTCCCTACTTTGTCTTATGATTTTAAAGAAAACTAAAGAAGACAGGAAGAAAAGAAGAACAGATCCTGAGAGAGGGGGAGAAGAGGAAGAGATTGAGGAAATGTAAGTTCGGCATGACAGTGCCGCTTTAAATATTAATGCACTTATTGTTTGCCTTTATTTGTGTGCATATTAGTTTCTTTGCATTCTGGGTTCCACCCTGTAGAGGTTGCTGCACTGGTCAGCATCCCTTCCAGACCAAACCCCTGCCAGAATTAACTGTCCATTATTTAGGGAACCAGCATGGAGATTTCCTATACACACAATGACCTGTTTCTTTGATAAAAATGATTCTGACTTACAATATGAATGTACCAATCTCCTGACTGAGATACTAAATCTGCCATTCCTGCCCAGCAACCTGTATATTTTGATTGCAAATCTGATGATGAGACTGCCTATAGTACTGGAGACCGCAAAATGGATCACATCTATGATCTTTACGGTGCTCAGTATTTAGCCTCACCGGATGATGACCTCTCTCTTATTCAGAGGAATATACAGCACTCCAGACTGCAGTATGGTCTAAAGCAGTGGTCCCCAATCCAGTCCTCATGCGCCACCAACAGTCCAGGATTTATGTATTTCCCTTTTTTATTTAAATGGAGATACTGACAAAACCTGAACTGTTGGAGGTCCATGATGACTGGGTTGGGAACCACTGGTCTAAAGGACCACCGAATCGTGTTTCTGACAAGTCCCCAGTAAAGTCTTTAAAAAATAAAATAAAACAGCAACCCTTCTCAACCAAACCTCTGACACCTATAGTGTGAAAACCACCATCTAGCAACCCTAACCCTCTCCCCATTCTTGATCCCTTAAATATAGCAAAATCTTAGCTTTATGCTGATGCTGACTCTGCCCTTGATCTTCTGGCTTGGCTGAAATCATCAGTGTTCTGAATCAATCACAATGCTTTCACATAGGAAAACATTGGGTTGGCTGAGCTTGTTTAGGAAGCGGATCAGGGCAGAGCACAAGTCAAACACAGCCCTGGACAATCAGCATCTCTAAGACAGGTTCAGTGTTTCCATGTAGAGGGTAAAGATATAGATTGGCAGTGCAGCATTGCCCCAGTAAGCACCTCTAGTAGGCATCTGAGGAGTCGACAGTGGTGGTATCCTTTGGCTGTAATGTAAACACTGCTATTTCTCTGAAAAGACAGTGTTTACTGCAAAAAGTCTGAAGGGAATAATGCTACTCACCAGAACAAATACAATAAGCTGTAGTTGTTCTGGTGCCTACAGTGTCCCTTTCATTTTGTATTATTTTCTTACTTATATATTTCTATTCCTTATTTTGTGGCAAACTTATTTAACACTGCAAACAGGATATGGCATATGTAATGTATTATGCATTTTAAAGCTCTAAATATGGATATATGTATACACAAATATGGGGTACATGATTGCACTCACAAGAGGTAAATAAATCAGCACCTAAGGCTCTCAAAGTGCTATAGTAATCCCCCTTTTTTTTGCTTGTTGGAATAGATGACCAATCAAGGAACAGGAACGGGAATCTCAGTTGATAGGATCAGGAAAAATATGATTTTTATTTGGGCATTTATGCCTCCAATAAAAATAAAGATAAAGACAATAATAAAATATGAATATACAAATCCAGCACATTTCTTCTACAAGCAGGTGGACTTCCACAGGGATAAAATAAAAAAATAATACAATACAAAATAGTATCTTATCCTACATCCCCGAATACCTCCCTTATATAGTTCCAGTTCTTAATTCTAATTGAAGAATTTTCTGAAAGGTCCTCTGCCCGATCTTCAGTAGATTCCCATCTTTCAGACATAAGTCTCCTCATAAGTTGTTTATTAATTCCCTGAGCTGCTCTGTGTAATGAGCTGGATATTCCAGCCGTTCATGTAGTGAACGCTGCTTGCGTTCCAAATGTGCTTGATGTGCATGTCATGCGTCATTTCCAGTTCCGGCTTATATCTGAAGTTCGTGAACGCCACTTGCGTTCCATTACCATGGAAATTGAATACCACAGCAGGTTTATACTGCTAATATACGTGGGTAATATGCAATGAATCTTAAATGATAGAATGGAATGATTATAATACATTGAACATATAGTATAATCAAATTGGTAATACATTCATTTAAGAATTCCTCTAACATAGTAGCAATACTCCAATTCTCTAATGTCCCTCACAGTTGAAGACTGTATACATGTAAAGCAAAAATAAAAAAAATATTGATTGTGGTGAAACCAACCTCACCACTATGTTCTGGAGAAGCCTGGTTGACTGCCTGCTGCCCCACGATTATGGCCCCCATGTAAAAACCTTTATTTCTCCCTGCAGAAAGGCTTGTTCGTGCCTTTCTGCCAGGGCGTTCCGTAAATTGAATCTACCGAACCAACAGACAAATGACCGGACCATCTGGGTAAAGAGTGTGCCAGCAATTTACCTCCCTGAAACTGCGGTTAACTGCAGCTTAATCGACGAACGCTGCGTGGCCGTTGTTCGTGTAGCCGGACACGTGGCAGCAGCCATCTTAAACAGATGAATGCTCAGCGGTGTTCGTTGACGATTCCCTGGAACTGGAAATGGCTATGACTTTCACACGAACACTGCTGAAGCTGCTGACCTCCCTTCTACTGTCTCATTCGTTTGTTCGAACGTCGGGCCGTTCGGTACTATGATTGTGTGAACAGTGCTACCCCAGATAGCTATGCCATGGAGCCTATTCGTATGTGAAAGACTTCTGCTCCATGGCAATTGAACTGTATGTATGTGATCTGAATGCCATTTGGTAATAATGTGTACTCAGATCTAAGCTATCTGTGGATATGTTGAATGTATCTATTCTGTTTGGTAGTTGTAATATTGTATATTTTTATGTGTTTTCCTCACCATGTGTAAAATAGAGATTTGCCTCTATCCTCGTAGATAATTGAGTTACTTCCCAATGATCTCCAGGATAGAGAGGAGGGATTATAATGTGCATGTGGGAGTGTTTACTGTTAAACTGTTTCTATTGGTCAATGTACAATTTGTGTCCCAGTTTCCCACTAGGTCCCTTATGGGAGTGTCCACCGGGTGGGAGACCTGCATAAATACCGGGCAGGTAGCCCAAATTAAACCAGATCACCTGCTGACCCTCAATACAGAGCCTTGTCTCGTACTTGGGGGATTATTCGTATGGTTTCACTATTGCCTATTCGGGAATGTAAACCTTTCGTATGGTTTTTCCCGTTCGGTGGATTGGTGTGTTTAGTAGCTGCCTTAGCATCTGGAAAGGGAATATCGTCTAAACGGTTTTAACCCCTTTTATGCCCAGGGTGCCGTTACATTGGTAAATTAAAATAACAGTGGAAATAAATATAAAATAAAGTATGAATAAATAAATGAAGAATAAAATCTGAAATGAATTAAAAAATCACAAATCAAAATATAAAAAATCTAACTAAATATACATATGAATAATAATTAAAAAAATATGAGAAAATAAAGATAAAAAATATAATAAAATTAAATATGAAAAACAAATAATAAAAAAAGAAAAGAAATATAAATAAAAAATGGAATAAGTAAATATGGAAAAAAATTAAATAAAAATGGAAATAAATAAAAAATAAAAAATTAAATATGACTAAACTGAAAAATAAAATAAAATAAAAATACAAAATAAAATGATGAAAAAACGAATAATGAAAATGAAATACTGATAATAAAACACACATATTGAACCAACTGTGAGGAAACAAAAGTCTGTGTGACAGAAAAAAGGAAAAAGGGACATATCTCAAAATATGACACCCAATTTCCATAGCTCACAATGACAATGAAAGAAGAACAGAAAGAAAAGGTAACACCAGATATTTGTTTGGAGAACATTATGATATGAAACAGACTAAATCGATAGTCATTCCTTTCCGTTTCAGAGTATCTAATTTAAAGATCCATTATATTGTTTGCCACACGGACATTCCAGTAAATAAAATACGAAATCCATTTGGCAGCTAATATTTGACCTGGCTGTATAACTTCACTCTGTGATGGTACTTTTGAAATGCGAGTTCATCCCAAATTCATCCTAGAACATGCCTTGCACATTTGGCATTCTCTAAAGCTCTAGACTGAACTATTTCCATTCTTTCTAACTTTATTTGTGGGTATACATTTTGGATAACTGGGTGAATTAGGTTTTTAGATTTAGATTTTTCTTATAAATGATGGGTGTTTTGTGTGGTAGTAGTCCTCCTAATACTGGATCTTGGAGTATTATACGCCAGAACTTTTTCAGACATATTTTTATTTTCCAATGGGCGGTGTTGTATTTGGTTATAAAAGCATGTCTGAATCTCTCAACTAAAGTGTTTCTTGGACGTTCTATTAATAGATTGTTACTATTCTTTCTGGTGATGGTTCAGATTTCTCTTTCAATGGTGTTTTTATTGTATCCTTTTTTGATGAGTTTTTTACATGTTCAGACTGAATCTTACAGTATTGCATATTTGAGCAGTTGCGTCTAACCCTGGTTAGCTGACTCCTCGCTATGCCCTTTAGCCAAGGTTGATGATGGCAGCTCTTTTTATAGACACCTGTTACCATGTTTTGTTGTTTTTTTTAAAATTTGACCTCACATTACTTCCCTCCTAAAAATGTTTATAGAAGAATGTTAATATAGCACAACATTTGTACTCAATATTATGGTAAGCTTCAGACAGCTTAGAGCTAACAGATGGTTATCTCTAGAACATCTTATCAAGGGTGTGAGAAGCTAAAGTGGTCGGGTGGGTCTCCTCTACTAAGTTCCTAAGGTGACTCTGTAAAACACATTTATTTGTTTTCCAAACCATTATTTTAAATTTAATGTGTGTACAGCTAATTTTATTTATTGCTGCACAGCTTATTTAAAATTGAGGCTTATTCCTAAAATTGCAATTAGTCCTATGTTATTTTATCCTTAACAGGTTTGTAGAAAGAACATAATATGAGGGGGCAGTGTATTGTTCAGTAAAAAACTAAAACATGTTCCTCTTGCTTAGCTACTGCAACCTTTACACTCACACAAATGTTGAGTGATAGCCTGCTTCTTTGATCCTAGTGTGACACTAAGGGTTACGGCTAGTGCAGTGTCCCACTGCTATCCACAGCCACTTAACACTAAGTTTGAATCCCCCATTTTCATTTTTTTAAAGGTTTTTTTTTGTTTTTTTGTTAATTGTTTGTAGACTGAAAATTATTTGGGGAGAGTGTGTTCTTCAGTAACAAAAAAAAAAACATCCTCTTGCCTAACTACTGCCACAGAGGCACTCATACATACCTTGAGTGGTAGATAGTCTACCTTATTCACCCTAGTATGATATTTGTGATTATTAGTGTCCTACTACTAACCACTGAATGCCAACTTGTAATCACAAAATAATTTTTAAAAGTTATTTTTGTTGAGTGTGCTCAGTCCAGTATAAGTATTGCAAGCACTGACTACTTAGTATTAACCAAATATCATGTGCTGTGTGCAATATAGAGTTTCTTAACCCCTTAGTGACCAGACAGTTTTTACATTTTCTTAATACCGTTAAGGACCAGGGCTCTTTTTACATTTGTGTTTAGCTGTTATTTTCCTCTTCCTCATTTACTGTACCATCACATATTACATACCGTTTTTCTCGCCATTAAATGGTCTTTCTAAAGACATCATTATTTTAATCATATCCTATAATTTACTATAAAACAAAATGTAAAATATGATGAAAAAATGTAAAAAAAACTAACTTTTTTGACCCCCAAAATCTGTTACGCATCTACAACCACCAAAAAACATCCATGATAAATAGTTTCTAATTTTTGTCCTGAATTTAGAAATACCCAATGTTAACATGTTCTTAGCTTTTTTTGGAAAGTTATAGGGCTATACGTATATTGTAACACTGATATCTGTCAGGAATCCCTGAATAACCCTTCACATGTATATATTTAAAAAAAAGACAACCTAAGGTATTACATTTGGGATATTTTGACTCTTTTCATGCAACCATTTTACTACCAATCTATGCCAAATTTAAAAAATAAAATAAAAATAATTAGTGATTTTTTGACACACATAGCAATTTAAGAATACATGTTCTGAGAACTTTAAGATTTACTGCTAAAGAACACCCCAATATGTGTTCAGCGACATCTCCCGAGTACAGTGATACCCACCATGTATAGTTGTGTTGGGTTCTCTGGGGGCTAAAATACTTTATCTGGAGGATGTACATTCCAATTTTCTAACTTTTCAAATTTTCACAGCTGGTGATCATACACCCATGTCCAATTTGGGACATTTTTGAAGCCGGCCAATGTAATTAACCCATATCAAAACATATTTTTGAAAAGTAGACACCTTAGGGTATTTCGAATGGTGGTATTTTAACACTTTCCATGCACTTATTCTACCACCAGTCTTTGTCAGCCTTCTGGGTAGTCATTTTTTTGTGTTATTTTTCACACACATTGTACTTTAGGCATGGATGCACAGCTCCTGTTAGGTGTTACTGACAAAGAACACCCCAATATGTGTTCAGCAACATCTTTGTATTCGGGTCCAGTCCAGGGCTCATATTTGCCGCGGACATACTAGGTACGTTGTGGGCCTTAACAACCTTTTTTTTTTGTCGGACGTACATAGTACGTCCACGGTCATTAACGGGATATACATAGATATATATAATTTCATTTTAAGTATATATATATATATATATTAATATCAAAATACAGTTACAATGAAATTACATATATATGTAATTTTTGTAAAATTATTTATTTTTTTATTTTTTTAATGATTTTGTATAATATATATAGTTATTATATATTTATTATATATATTATATAATATATAGTTATATATAGTTATTATATATATTTTTATATATATATATATATATATATATATGTAAATATATATATATATATATATATACACACTTGTAATTTTACTATAAGTGTTTTTTTAGATTAATATATGTATATAGTAATAGAAACTACACTTAGTATGACTTTATATATGAGAGATATATATAGATATAATATATGTTTTTTATTTACTTTGACTTTTTTAACTTTATTTTTACTTTTTCACCAGTAGGCAGTCCCCATGCTGGCAGCACTGTGGACACCTATGGTGGCCATGAGACGGCTCTTTTAGAGCGGTCACAAGGCCCCTGGGGGTTCTAAATTTGAGTGGGGGGACTCTCTGGGCTCAGTGTCGAGAGTTCCCCCAAAGAAGAAGACCGATCGCCACCGGGGGCAAGCGGCGATTGATAAGGGAGTGGGAGGAAGAGGGTGGGAAGGTAGAGGGTTAATTTAAAAAAATATATATTTGTATGTTTTTTATTTATTTTTACTATTTACTGAGTGCCTCAACCCCTCAAGGCACTCAGTAGAGACAGAGCATCGGAAGTCTGCCTGAAGGCTTCCGATGCTCTGTCTCACTGCTGGGCTCTGGGGGGAGTGATCACACGGTAATCTCCGGTGGTCCCCGGGAGTGAGGGAGGCATTACAGTGACACCTCACGATTGAGGCATCACTGTAACACCATTAGAGCTGCTGGGAACGATCATGATAGCTTCCAGAGCTCTATTTACCCCAGGACGTATCAGGTATGTCCGCGGTCCTTAAGGACCGTTTTATTGTCGGACATACCTGACAAACATTTAAACATTTTGTCGGACGTACCTGATACGTCAGCGGTCGGGAAGGGCTTAAAGGAAAAAAACAATAATGTTAAAGAATTAAATCGACCAAACCAATTTGCACACAAACACATATTTGGTTGAATAGAGTTTTGTTAGTTTACATACACAATACACAATTAGTCATATTCCTAATTTATTGCAAGAAAAACTAACCCACCATCCTCATTATCCTTATCCCAAGATTAAATTTCAGGGAGGTTTTGGTTGGTGTTTCAAAATTCACCACCAGCAGTAAAGCTGTATACTCTAAACTCTCTTTCCTTGGCCATAAAGACTGCCGACTCCTCTACCACCATTGTCTTCGCCAAGACTTCCAGCAACACCACTATTAGTAGTATTCAGTCTCAGGATGGCAAAGTTAGCAGCATGTCTGTTACTTCTGATTTAACACACAGAGTGGAATTATTATTATCTCATCCTTTTCATACTATAACAACTTGTTATGCTGCTCCTTTGGCACTGCAGCTAATTTACCTCAGCTCCTTCAATTGTTTTACCTTCTTGGAGCACCGCCCAAGAAGCAACGAAGGGAGACTCACTATTTGTTGAAGACTAGGGCAGAGCAATAAAGGACTGTCTCCAAAGTCAGGTGTTGGTGGTCATGATAAATCCTGTGATGATAATTCTGGTTTTCCACCACTGTAGACAAAATTCATTTATAACCAAAAAAAACAAACAAACAAACACAGAGACACCTATAATATGAATGGGAAACAACATTGTGAGGGGGTATATACAATCACAAATATACACAATATTACTCCTGTACACTTGAGCATCTATAGGGTATATAAGACTCCTCGTGGTCCTCAATATAACACATTTTTACTGTTGGTCCAGTAGTTACTTGATTATGAGTATGATGAGCCAGGGGAATTAGAAGATGAGAGTGTGGAGACAAGCAGCAGCACATATTTTTTTTTTTTTTCTGGCAGGTAGTAAGCACTCACCTCCTCGATCTTGTCTGCCATCATCATGTCTATCTATATCTGCTTTGAAATTGCCTCATCCAATGAAGCAGAACGCAAATGAATGTTTATTTCACTAGTTCGAGTATGAATAAACTGTCACATCCTGTTCCTAGCTGCGGATCATTCTGGCTATGGCTTCTAGTATCCAGTACTCTTTTTATAATTCTTGTTTAGTTCTTGGTTTTTTGGTTTTCTATTCTATGTCTGGTTTTCTTTATGCTGGGATTTCTGGGTTTATCCCTTTTATTCCGTCCCTGGATTTCCCAGTCTCTTGGATTCATTTAAATGTTTGTTTTATGTTGCCACACCCGTTTGTTTTCCATCATTCCTTTTGTTTCAGTGTTCCTGCAGGCAGTTGCTCAAGCCTTCTGCCCTCTCTTGCAGGTAAGTGCTATATATATCTTCTTTGGTTGTTTTAGCATTCATTAGGCAATGTAGGACTTGCCAGATATGGGGTACATGGGCGTTGTTGGCAGGCTTATGCAATGTATGATCATATAATGTGACTAAATCTCCATGATTTTCATATATAGTGCTTAGGTATTTCTCCTCTTGTTTTGCCTATCTTTTCTTGTCTTGTTTTAGTTTGTATACCCAGTCTATGTACAGTCCTGTCCAGTCATGCCCATGTTATGTTCATGTTTCCCTCATGTCTTGTGTACATGTTCTGGGTTTAGCTTCCTATCCTTCTCTGATTCTGGGTTCTATTAGTTCTGTCTTGTTTCCATGTTTGGTGTCTATCTCTAGTCTTGCCTTGTTTCTGTACTGGATACATTCTTGCTGCAGTGCCTCCCTATTCAGCTCCTGGGAGGTCTGCTTAATTCCTGCTCCTAGTTCCTTAAGCTTAAACTGATTCAGGGTTCTGGTTGTGGCTGCACAAACGCTGGTGCTCAACACCAGGGGGCATGCGGTTACCCTGCACCAGACCCTGCTAATCCACCTCCACACTGTGACTCCTACATCAGGCATACTGGGTCCTGGTCCTCGCACTGCCGCCCGGACAGTGTCTGGGTCCCTGGCACCGGACTGCCACCCTGACATAAACATCTGCAAAAGTACTTCAAGTCTGTGTTTCTCAGGGTATAAGCAGGTTAGGTCAGGCAGCAAATCAAATGGTTTTAAATCTGATTCTGTCAGTTGTCACCTCCTACCACCAGCACTTCCTTATCCACTACCCTTAAGAGGATAATATTTAGTGAGGAAAGTTCTTCTTTCTAGCAGCTACTTACACCCATTTTGATTCACTTATTTAGAATTCTAAAATGGGGGCATATCAACTAGAGCCATAAAAGATCTATAGACAAAACAGATAGATACATAGATTAATAGATAGATAAAGCCAATAGATAAAACATTATTTTGCAAAATGTGTAAAAGTAATTCTAGCAACCTTTTAAGAAGCAATATATAATGAAAGTATAAGAAGCATAATAGAACAGTAAAGCAGCATAGGCTAAAAAAAAACCCAGAATGTAACAATGTTGAGAATACTGCCACTGCAACAATGTACTGCTAAGATGTGGCCAAAATAGTAAAAAACTAAAAGTTAGCATTTAGTAATTATAAAAAAAACCAGAGTAAGGAAGATAGACAGATCTAAAATATTTTTAGATACATAAATAAGTAAAGGGAAAGTAAAACAAGGATTAGTTAGATTAAAAACAAAAGAAGGAAGGTATGTAGAAGATGATAACGGTCTAGCTGACTGCCTCAATTAATATTTTTGTTTAGTATTTACAGATGAAAATGAAGGAAAGGGGCCTCACTTAGGAAAAAGGGTAAATTAGTAATTTGTTCCAGGTGAGTTTACAGAGGAAGAGGTTCTATTTCAACTGTCAAAGGTAAAGACAAATAAGTCAATGGGTCCTGATGGAATACACCAAAAGTTATTAAAAGAGCTTAGTGGTGTTATAGCAAAACCATTAACAGATTAATTTAACCAATCATTAGTAACAGGAGTAGTCCTAGAAGATTGGAAGTTAGTGAATGTTGTGCCCATTCACAAGGGAGGAGTTGGGCAACTATAGGCCAGTAAGCTTTACTTCAGTAGTGGGGAAAGTAATGGAAACCATGTTAAAGGATAGGATTGTTGAACATCTAAAATCACATGGATTTCAAGATCAGAGACAACATGGGTTTTACTTCAGGGAGATCATGCCAAACTAATCTTATTGATTTTTTTGATTGGGTAATTAAAATAATGGATCAGGATGGTGCAGTAGACATTGCTTACCTAGATTTCAGTAAGGCTTTTCACACTGTTAGACACACAGAAGTCTTATCAATAAATAGCAATAATAATAATAAACTGCAATCTTTAAGTTTGGATTCCAATATTGTTGAATGGGTATGGCAGTGGCTGAGTGACATGCATCAGAGGGTTGTAGTCGAAGCATGGGCTTGTCACCATTGGGGTACCTAAGGGATCTGTACTTGGACACATTCTCTTTAATATTTTTATTAGTGATATTGCAGAAGGTCTTGATGGTAAGGTATGTCTTTTTGCTGATGATACTAAGATATGTAACAAGGGTTGATGTTCCGGGAGGGATAAGCCAAATGGCAAATGATTTAGGTAAACTAGAAAAATGGTCAGAGTTGTGGCAACTGACATTTAATGTGGATAAGTGCAAGAGAATGCATCTGGACATAAAAACCCAAGGGCAGAGTACAGAATATTTGATAGAATCCTAACCTCAACATCTGAGGAAAGGGATTTAGGGGTAATTATTTCTGATGTCTTAAAGGTAGGCAGACAATGTAATAGAGCAGCAGGAGATTCTAGCAGAATGCTTGGTTGTATAGGGAGAGGTATTAGCAGTAGAAATGGGGCTCATGCCATTGTACAGAACACTTGTTAGTTTATTATTATTCTGCCATTGTCCTAGTAGTTTATTCTTGATACTATAATGTTCCTCTAAAGTCAGATATCTCAACCGTTTCATTTTATTGTATAATGAACTTCAACCTTTACTTTCAGACTATGCAATTCAGTATAGTGTAGAACATAGTTATTCTTATTGCTGTCAATTTATTTTAGATTGTATAAATAAGGAATTTGGTTCTTTAGATAGGCCTTTGTTTATAATAAGACATGGAGTAAGGTTGGCAATAACAAGATTAAGAGATCAAAAATCTAATCATTCTGTTCAAACAGATAATGTAGCTATCTTTATCACATATTTCAATGTTTACTCTGTTATCAATAATATATTACAAAGGGTGTGTTCCATTTTACAACAGGAACCATGACTCTGTTATGGACATTATTGAATATTAAAACATTTTTAGAATGAAAATTTGTATTTCTTAAACTGTGTACTTTGTCTTTAAGAAATTTTATAAACTGACAAGTTATTGTTTCTCATGTTCCTTCACTTATCAAACTAACTTCTTACCTTGACACATAAAGAAGATGTTTAGACTTTAAGATGCCATTTGTCCTAGGTTAATGTGACACAAAGTCAGGGCCTTTTATACATCATGTATCATGCAATCAAGATTTAGTTCTAACATAGGTTAGGGTGTCTAATTGTTGTGCCTAATCATTAAATTCATGAAGCATCAGTACCCAAAAAATAATATCAATCACCTAATAAGTTTTATAGCAATATTGATGGGCACACTGCCCTGTTCGGGAAGAGTAGGTTGAGCAATAGGTAAGTGAAATCACACAGAGACCAAGTTGTTTGTAAGAATTCACATCACACTTTATTTCAAAATTAGTCTTAACTTAAGATGCATCTAATGATTAATAATTGTGCATGCATTAAGCCTAAATGATCAAACAGCTTAAGTATATCGATTTCAGCTTAAAAAACATCACCATAAGAGAAGTTCGTTGTCACTCCACTGCACACGACTTTGGGACCGACTGGGGGAACAGTCAGACTGGAGGGACCCTCTCCGCTGGGAAAACAGCAAAGACCTGCACCACGTGTCTACAATACAGGTTGGTAGCTCCCACCTGAACGCCAAGTTTCCTCATCTTTTATAACTTTTCAAAGGGTGGGCAGTCTATACTGGTCCACCTTATATTATCTTATCAAGTGCAGCCCAGCAAAGACTTGTCACGAGCATTGGATGGGACTGGAAGCTGGACAGGCTGTTCAGGACTACCCAAGATGTCATGTCTGTGCAGTTAGCTTATCTTTTATCTATCTTATGTTCACCCCTAATGGGATTGGTTGTTAGTTTCATGCTATACCTTATCTCTTTGGGCATATTCCAGGTCCTGCACCTAGTCCGACCCTGTCTATTCATGCTGTGTCATCTTATGGCTTATGCCTGAATACATCTTTGACACATCCAGGTCTGTGTTTTGTGCCTTGACTGGACATGTTGTGAGATTAACACCAATCTATCTTAATAAATATCAGGTTTGTTCAATATCAATTAGTGTTACTAACTAACAATTAATATCAAGTTTGCACACCAATCAAAAATTAGTAATATCAGGTTTGCTCAGGAGTGATCAATCAATTATCATCAATATCACTTCACATTAGGTCATGACAAAAAACTAACAACCAAAAAAGGGGAAGGTGTACTAAACACCACTAAAATCAGTGGAGTATGTAAGGTGAATTGTAAAACACCTACCGTTGATCAGGGACAAGGAAATATCGCTGGGAAAAAATTGAATAAAAGCAAAGGCTAAAAGTGTAAAATCGTAGGAAAAGTGTACAATTGTCCAACTCACATGGAGCTGAGCCTTCCAAGATAAGCTCAGATCATATGGGCAGGAGTGTACTTGGTGACACAATCCCATCTTCTGTCCGCTCAAATAGCATATGTGAAATAAATAAATAGTTATCTGGTGTAGAATGTTTGCATCCAAGTTTGACAAATAATGCAATAACAAATATTGCTTACCTTGTATAGAGCCCTCTTAACCTGGCTCTAGGGGGTAACACTCTGTGCCTATAAGGGAACACAACCCTTTTTTGCAAATCAAGCAAGCAGGAGTAGTTGATTGAACTAAAAACAATTTATTACATAAAAACAAATAATTCCATAAATAACAAATAAAAGCTATGTGCAAATAGCAAAGTAAATATGCCAGTTCACATAGGCGTATTATATTTAAGCACTTTGACATTCACAGAGCACTGTGTGATTCTTCATGACAAAAGACTGATTAAGATATATCCATGTGAAATTAACAACTCAAGACTATGTCATTTAATGGCCATGGCCACATCTCTTTGCCAAGTTTAAGTAGATTAGGGTTGTTAATCTGTTTTTCTTTAATTTCTACATGGGAACTTATTTTTTTTATAAGATTTATCATTTTCTAACATTACCTAATTATATTATAATTTTTAATGTATATTTTTTAAATTATAATTTCTCTAATATTACCTAATTGAAAATCTAGGGTATAAATATGTGTACTTAATAATATTAGACACAGAGGGGAGAATGTGGATGCAGAGATGTTGCTTTATTTTACAAGACTGAGAGGTTGACTTGTTCAAGAGGGTATGGTATTCTATTTTACTGATATTGCAAGCATATACTTTAATCTTATAAACTTTGCTGTATATTATTATGATGGATTATTACGTTTTTATATGTCTATATTTATTTGTACTCCATATTATTGAATATATATTCACACTTTATTTCACCCAAGACAATCCCTATTTTGTATTGTTTTCTCAATTATCTATATATTTTAAATAGAGAAACTCTTACCAACTATAAAATATTATTGCTAAAGGTAGCTGTAAGGTCAGCCCTGCTAAATATGATGCTTTAAGACTTTATAGTGGTGAACAGGGGTACCATAGCAGGTTACAGCTCTATCTGACAGATGTGACACACTCAAGAGTCATTTTCAGCAAAGTCCCAAATTTAAAAAAAATCTAAAAGCTATTAGTACACAGGTAAGGGTTGTCAATCCTCTTAGTAATGTTGGCAATTTTAGACGTGGACAGCTTAGATGCTTAACTTTTGGTTTTCTAATCAGTGGGTTACTTCATTTTATTCTGGCTTCAATCTGACTTTCAATGTCTTATCTTTAATAACTTGCAAGACCTCTTACATGGTGTATTTGTTCACATATGTGTGGGCTCCAATATTTGAGGCAGAGACCACTCAAGTCCAGGTTTAGGAAGCATAGATTAGTAATTGTCAAAAGACAGAGAAATAGCCCCTCTGGAATTCAGTTTCACAATACTAGCCCCTGTGGTTTGTCTTTGATGAAAATGGAGACAATGAAAAGTTAGATCATCTAGTATGTTGGCCCTTAGATTTTTAGTACTCACATTGGTCGCTCACTATTACAATTTCATTAAGGTCCCTATTTTTTATATATGTAAATCTTCAAATTTTGACATTAAACCTGATTTTCAATGAGGGTTTAATAATTTTGATTACAACTATAAATATACACACAGTTGTAATCAAACTTATTCAATCCCCATTGAAAATAAGGTTTATTGTCAAAATTTACAAACTTTCAGCTGTTTGCAAAGAACAAATCAAACAAAAGCAATTGAGATTGCTCAACACAATGAATGCTTCAAGTGGTTTACCCAAATTCAACTGAAAATGTAACTTATAATGACTTCTCCAGTCTCAAAATTATTCAACCCCTTCATGGTGGCAAGCATCTTTACTACATAGTAGAGCACCCTTTTGCTGTTATGACATGCTGCAAATGAGATGCATAGCCAGACACCAATGTCTGGCAGCATTCCTTAAAATAATTTGCAAGGGGTTAGGTACCATCTATAAATTAATTTGTAGTGGGATTCCATATGATTTGTGCATTGAGTGATACCTTTTAATTATAATAAGAAATTATTCCACTCCTCTACTGTGTAAATCCCACCCAGTTCACCTTCCCACTTCAACATGTAGTTCAATTTATCATACATGTCACCTGCAAAAAATATTATAACACGGAGATTCTTTGTTTCTGACCAGGGTCCATTAAATACATTTTTCTAGTATAGTCAAATCTAATTTGAACAAGTTCGGATCCTAATCGGAAAGAGTGAAATGTTCACTAATTGTTGTCACAAGTCTCATGTATTTGGGCATCAATTAAACTTAATTAACATTTTTATTTTAGTTGATCAAAAGGCAGAAGGCTATTGGAGTGAAATAAGTCATCAAAATGGACAATCGAATGAGAGGCCCAGTAATCTACATCAAATTCAGATAGAGCATAACGTATTGCTGAGAATGGTGTAGCCATAGACCATATGGAAAGTGGTCAATTTTTTTTTTTTGAACAAAAGGTTCCACATTTTAAGGATTAATTTAGTGGCGGGTAACAAGTCTGCCGCCTTAGGACATGGAGATGAAGGCAACCACAATAAATCTTTAATGGAATGAGGTAAAATTTTACTCGCCTCCATCTCAAGGCATTGGGGCCTGGCATTATCTAAATTAAATTTAAAAGCCATAGCTGCATTAGTAGCATAATAGTAATAAATAAAATCTGGCAAACCCATATCCCCACAATCCTTGTTTTTTGTAAAATGGATAATTTAATCCTAGCAGGTTTTTTTGTTCCAAATAAATGAAACAAGGGCAGAGTGGATTTTCCTAAAAAAGGATATAGGCATAGGGAGGGGAATAGTCATAAGCATGTATACAATTTTTGAAAGGAGAGTCATTTTTAACGAATTAATTTTACCTAACCAATAAATTTGAGACCACACCATCTCTCAATGTCTTTCCTAAGTTCGGATCAGACCTTTTCTAAATTACATCTATGCATCTTGGACAGATTCTTGCACATTTTTTTGCCCAGATAAGAAATATATGTGTGAAGGAATACCCCATCACTTTCGTCTCCTTTCGTATAACGGATTTGTATTTAAAGGGACACTATAGTCACCTGAACAACTTTAGCTTAATGAACATGCCCCTGCAGCCTCACTGCTCAATCCTCTGCCATTTAGGAGTTAAATCCCTTTGTTTATGAACCCTAGTCACACCTCCCTGCATGTGACTTGCACAGCCTTCCATAAACACTTCCTGTAAAGAGAGCCCTATTTAGGCTTTCTTTATTGCAAGTTCTGTTTAATTAAGATTTTCTTATCCCCTGCTATGTTAATAGCTTGCTAGACCCTGCAAGAGCCTCCTGTATGTGATTAAAGTTCAATTTAGAGATTGAGATACAATTATTTAAGGTAAATTACATCTGTTTGAAAGTTAAACCAGTTTTTTTTTTTTCATGCAGGCTCTGTCAGTCATAGCCAGGGGAGGTGTGGCTAGGGCTGCATAAACAGAAACAAAGTGATTTAACTCCTAAATGACAGTGAATTGAGCAGTGAAATTGTAAGGGAATGATCTATACACTAAAACTGCTTTATTTAGCTAAAGTAATTTAGGTGACTATAGTGTTCCTTTAATTTTGCTTTGTTTATTTTGTTAGGTTCCTGAACCAAGACCACCCCAGAGACCCAGTAGAACATGGAACATTGAGTATCTTGTACGAAAACTGCGAAGTAAATAATTAATAGAGTGCTCCACTGGGTCGTTGCCATTTTGTGCATGCGAACGCACGTGGTTGGGATAATGGATGGTGGCCATTTTGTCTCCTGAACGCTGGCAGTGGGACTTGGTCATCGAGTGCCTGGAACTTATTTCGGTCAGGCACTCCCATGAACACCGGTCACCATGGACCCGTTCCAGTACACCTACACGAACGGCGTTCGGGAGTTACAGACTAACAAACACATATACGAATCAGCTTTCAGTTACCTTTTCATACAAAAACCCACAAATGGAGACCGGCTCTTACCATAACTTCCCTGGAACCATTTTGGGCTTCAACCTCGTAGCAGATCGGTAAGAACTTCCCCGTGATGGCGATCCAAAATGGGTCCCTATTTTAGCTGGAAATTTGTATGTCAAGGTTGCGGACTCCTTTAGGGCTATTCCAGACCATGAAGTGCATAGTTATAAGAGGGTGAAAGAAGCCCTCTTGGGTAAAGAAGCCCTCTACACGGTAAACCCCGAAGCATACTGTGAGGCGACCAATCTCGCCACATTGCATTGGAGAAGCCTATATAGAGAAAGGGTGTGTTGGGTGCTCACTCCAAAACAAAAAATAAGTGAGCAGCAGTAACCAATACAAGGATTCCCATCCTTGTAGAAAGACAATGTATACAGAAAAAAGGGAGGAAACCGCGCCTTACATTAAATGTGCATACATACATTCAATATCTGTTACTTGATGTAGATATAATATATCCTCAAGGAGAAAACACAAAGAGAGAACACAATGGTGTAGTATATTTAAAAAGTTAAGAACAGGGGGATGCAAAGAGTGAAGGTAATTTGCACTCACATTTGGTAGAGCTAATCAGGAGCTCTACCGTAATTCGCATGGACGGTACAATCCCCGTCTAAGGATATAGGACCCGGTATCTTCAACACTCCAGTGGTATGGCAGTATGAAGGATATAAAAAAAGAAACTCCAATAATGTAGTAACTTTAGATCAAGGACTAGAGAAAAAATGAATGAGAGATGTTGTACTCACATTTACATATATACCTCTTTACTTTGAAAGTTTTGGAGGGAAGTAGTATCAGACCCTACCCTCCAGGCATATAGGTCACTGGTCCGGATTGGCCATCAAGACGGCAGGCCCGGACTGGCCATCAAGCACACCGGGCAAATGCCCGGTGGGCCGCGGTGGCCATGGGCCGAGGCCGGCAGGGGAGGTTACATGCAGGTCTATGCAGGGCCGGCACTATCCAAGTGCTGGCCCCGCTGTTTTCCATGGATCCTTTACCCCTAAACACATTACATTCCAGACACACACTAGATCCTTTACCCAACTCTGGATCATTTACACACACACACACACTAGATTCCTATATATACTCTGAATCCGTATACAGCAATGTTAAACAGAAATCTGCAAACCAGTCAAGCCATAAGCTTTTCCCACAAAAATCACAAATCTGCAGTGATGTTACTACTGCAAAGGATTCTGGGTGGGCATATGCAAATTAGCTTAACAAAGACTCACATTTTTGCCTCATTCCATTTTAAATATGGATACCTTTTGGTCTGTGTTTGCTGTATACAACAGCTTGGAATGTAATGTGTCTGGAATGTAATGTGTTTAGGGGTGCTGTACATATATACAGCACCCCTAAACACATTACATTCCAGACACACACTTGATCCTTTACCCAACTCTGGATCATTTACACACACACACACTAGATTCCTATATATACTCTGAATCCGTTATATACAGCACCCCTAAACACATTACATTCCAGACACACACTAGATCCTTTACCCAACTCGGGATCATTTACACACACACACACACACTAGATTCCTATATATACTCTGAATCCGTTATATGCGCACACTCACTAGATCTCCTATACACATTCTGGGTCCTTCAAACACACACTAGAATCCTATATATATATATATATACACACACACACACTGCACCACCTCCACACACACTACACTTCTAACATACATACTCTGGATCCCCTATACACACTCTAGATTCCTTGTAAGCAAACACATACTAAACCCCTAAACACACACTCTACAAACACGACATCACCTACACACACACATACACACACACACACACTCTAGCCTGTATGCAAACACTTGCTACATCCCCTACACACATTCTCTACAGCCCCTACCCACATATGCATTCCATTACACCACAAACACAACACAACTAAAACCGACCTTATTACACAATACCACACCACCATCAGCTTACTCTACACACACACAATCCCACAAGCAGGCTCCAAACACATGCACAATATTCTTTCCTGGCACTTTTGTCTCCTGGATCTATTTATAGAGACACCAGAGACAAGTTGCAAGGAAACACAGTGCAAGCATGTTCTTAAATTTGCTTGCGCTGTGCAGAACAAATACAGGGCTTTTTTCTCACGCTAGAGCTCTTCAGCAGAGCTCTGTGCATGGTCTGCCCTGGAAGAGCATTGAACCAGCATGCTCACTTTGAGAGGGGGCGTGTTTGTCATTAGTGATGACAAAACACACCCTCTCTGCCCCGCCCCCTTCTTAATGGGCCGCTGTGATAAAAAAATGCACGGACCAATTTTTTTTCCCAGTCCAGCCCTGGTAGATAGGGGAACGGTTTACCTGGGACCAGGGATTGTTATACCACGTAGCGGAGCAAGGAAGGTCCGGGACAGCTTCTACTACCACCAAACAGCTGGTGGCACCCTGGAAATATCGGCATAATCTGCTGAAGATAGCTCACGATATTCCCCTGGCAGGTTATTTGAGAATAAGTCGTACTAAGCATCGACTCACTCAAAGCTTTTTCTGGCCAGGCATCTCGAATGACCTGAGGCAGTATTGCCAGACCTGTGATGTCTGCCAGAAAGTAGGGAAGCGGGGTGACTGGCACAAGGCTAAGCTCCAGCCTCTACTGTCACTAAAGAACCCTTCAGCAGAGTAGCTGTCGACATCATTGGCCTAGCTCCTCTGGGAAGAAATATATTCTGACCATTGTGGACTACACCACTTGATACCCAGAGGCAGTCGTCCTGAGAAACATTCAGGCAGAGACTGTGGCCAAAACCCTGATGCAAGTGTTCTCCTGGATGGGTTTTCCCCGGAAGATCAGCTTGGATCTGGGCACCCAATCTAACTAACCAACTGTGGAGGTTATGTGGCATTAAACCAATCCCAAGCCCCCCTATCACCCCCAGATGAATGGCCTGTGCAAGCACTGCAATGGCAGTTGAAGCAGATGCTCCATACCTCTGCAGTGACTAGCAAGGATTGGGAAAGATTCCAGCCGCATCTCCTGTTCGCACATCGGGAGGTGCCCCAGGAATCCATAGGATTCTTTCAGTTTGATTTGTTACAGGGCCCCTAGACATGGTCTGGGAGCATTGGGAGAGAGCTGGGGAACAGGAATCGTCCAATATGTGCTGGAGTTTAGGGACCAACTGGAGGAACTCACTCACCTGGTGCGTAAAACTTCAGGCAGCCCAGAGGTGACAGCGCACTTGGTATGATCAGGGAGCCAGGAGCCGTAGCTTTCAAGTCGGTCAGAAAGTTTTGGTTATGAAACCCGTCCGATGTGATAGGTTACAGGCTGTATGGTAGGGCCCATACCGGGTAGTGGAACGGAAATGTGACACTACCTATGTGATCGTTCCTTGCTCGAGTCTTGGGGCTGGACGCCTCTTGTGACGGAACGCTGACACTCCGACTGAGTACCTCCGCCAATCGATGCGCCTAGTGCTCGCTGAGGACTCCAAGCACTCCAACCGACACCATCAGCACTGCAGACCCCACTTCCAGAGATGCAGCTGTGCCGGGGTCTTGCCGTCTCCACCCACCCTGGACCCAAGGCCAGGGTCCAGCTTCCAGTGGGGAACCTCTCTTTCCCCAGAGAGCAGAAACAGGAACAAGCTCTTAGCAGAGCTTAGTGATCATACCCTGGGGAGTATAGTGATTATAGCAGTCCCCAGAGTGTAGTTCTCCAATTCCCCAAACATGAGCCAAGGCTTCAAGAAAGGTACAAGATGGTCTGATTTTAATGACCACACACTGGCTTTTATGCAAGTCCCCATCCAAGGGGACATCCCACATGGTGGGACACAGTACAACCAATCGTTTACAGGAAAACCGTAAAACACACCCAGCACCAAGATACAATCCCTCCCCTCTGCCTGTGATATAATTACTGACCACAATGGGTTAATGTAATTTATCACAGGCAGGAAAAATACACTTTTTACACATATACTGTAACTTTAAAAATATCCATAAAATATCCATACATATTCAGAATCAGCATACATTAAATATAAACATAACCAAAAATCATGCAAATCCTTCCATTAGTTCAAAAGTGAGTCGGAAGTCCTTTGTGACCAATGAAGCATGGCTTTTCTGCCCAAAACCAGTTCCACAGAGTCTTCTATCCTGGAGATAATTGGGAAGTAATCCACTTATCTCCAAGGACAGAGGCAAAACTCCATTGAACACATGGCAGCAAAAAGACATAAAATTACACAATGTTACAATTACTACATAAAACATATACATGCAACATATCCCCAAATAGCTTAGATCTGAGTGCACATTATTACGAAATGGCGCTCAGATCATATACATACAGTTCAATCGCCATGGAGCCAAAGTCTTTTGTTACACGAATAGGCTCCATGGCATAGCTATCTGGGGTAGCACTACTACCATACTGAAAGTCCAGAACGCCCCAGCAGAAATACACAAATAAACCTTTCTGCAGGGGAAAATACAGCTATCAGCACAATGGCCCTAGTCGGAAGGCAGGAGGCTAGCCAGTAGTCCCCTCCAGGCACAAGTGTCGAAGGGCACTTTGTCACACCTGTTACATGTTAACATGCTAAAGCCCTACCATGAGTGGACAGTGGATGTGGCCACTAAATGTGCTCCAGCCTTGGTAGATTTCTATAATATTCACCTTCCTGGTTCTGTGTAGACTACAGGAGGCTGAACGACAAGACGGTCTTGGATGCATACCCCATGCCCCATATATACGAGCTGCTAGATAGGATGGCTCATGACTGGTACCTCACCATTATAGATCTGTGTAAGGGGTACTGGCAGATTACCCTAGCGACAGATGCTTTTCCAAAGTTGGCATTCGTCACCCCATTGGGCTTGTAGCAATTTAGGGTGATGCCCTTTGGGATTAAAAATGCCCTGGCTACTTTCCAAAGGATGGTGGACTGGCTGTTGGAGGGCCTCCAGGATTATGTCTGAGCTCATGTAGGAGCTGTACTAGACCGGATTAGGGAGGCAGTACTAACCTTAAAAACCAGTAAGTGCCACCTAAGGATTGTGGAAGTCCAGTACCTGGGACACTTGGTGGGGTGTAAGACACAGAGACCCGAACCAGCCAAGGTTAAGGCAGTAGCTAGTTGGCTAGTTGGCCTAGGCCCCACACTAAGGTGATGGCTATTTTAGGGACTGCAGGCCCATTATGGGATGTTTGTCCCCAACTACAATGCCCTAGCTAAGCCCCTCACCAACTTGACTCAAAAGACCTTGCCCATACAGGTAGACTGGACCCTAGAGTGTGAGCAGGCATTCCAAGCCCTTAAGACCACCTTGGTAAATGCCCCTGTCCTGTCTGCTCCTAATAAAAAACAAAACAAAAAACAAACAAACATTTTCTGATCCACATAAATGCCTCCATGTTTGGATTGGGAGCAGTACTGAGCCAGGTGAGGGTTGATGGTGGAGAACAACATGTAGCTTATCTCAGCAGAAAATTACTTCCCCGGGAGGTAAACTACGCCGCCATCAAAAGGAATGCTTGGCAGTGGTGTGGGCATTCAGGAAGCTACAGCCCTACATCTATGGACAGAAATTCAAACTACTCACAGATCACAAACCATTGGGGTGGCTTAACAGGGTCTCTGGGGACAATGCCAGGCTGTTGCGGTGAAGCCTGGCCCTACAACTGTATGATTTCACCTTTCACTACCGATCCGGTAAGCAAAATGGGAACACCGATGGGTTGTCAAGACTCACAGAGCTGGAGAGGTGATCTGTGAGCACTCCCCCAGACATCCTCAAGCCGATCCCTGGGGATTAGACTGTGTATGCAGACTTGTGGTTAAGGGGGAGCTGATAGAACTACTGCCTTTTCATGGAGACGCTTCCATATTGTGTCTCTTCCCCAGTAATTTTCGTATACTGTGTCACCTTTCCGTTCGGGAGTACTCCCACGAAAGGAACTAATTTGTCTCCCGAACGGGGACTACCCCCATTTATATCCCATTTAAAACATGAGTTAGATCATTCAAATAGAACCTCGATCATCGGAGCAAGACCACAAAGGAAACAATTAATGAGGGCTCCCCTGGGTGGCCGCTACATAACAGACGAATGCCAGCCGGGGGTGGGGGCATTCCTGGATTGTTTCCCAACTCATTTGTCTCCTGAACGAGGACATCCCAAGTGCCACATTAGAACGTTCCCCCAATGAATCAGAACGTTCGCACTTGCAACATAAATATGAAACTGCAATGTTCCCGCTGGCAACATTGTGTAAAAACAGCAAGAGAAGTAATTAAAATGAGTGCTCCCCTGGGTGGCCACCCTTTCATATAAATGAACGCCAACCAGGGGGAGGATTCATACCCCGAAAGGAGACGCTTCCCTTGCAGGTTTCAGCATCGGAGCCTTGCGAGCGGAGAGTGGTCGGGGAAGGTGTAACCGTGGCTGGTTCCCTTATTTGACAATATAGCTAGAGTTGAGCGGACACCTGGTTGTTCGGGTCCGGCGGGTTCGGCCGAACTTTGAAAAAAAGTCCGGATTAGTGATCAAACTTGACGTCAATGGGGACCCAAACTTTTGGCCACAAAAATGCCTCTAAAAAAGTGTAGGTGGAAGCAGCGGTGGAGGAGGAGGTAGCCAACACTGTTTTATATATATATATATTTATTTATTTTATTTTTTAATTGGGCTAGCCCCCAAATTATTGGGACATATAGAAACAGACAACTCTGTTCCACAGAGTGACTGACCTGTGCGTACTGCAGCTGAAACTCCACTATCGCCTGCTGCTGCTCACACAGTCTCATGAGGCGGTGAGCGGGAAGGCCGAAGTTACGCTGCAGCGCAGACAGGCAAGCAGCAGCAGGGTGAGAACGCAAAAAGTGCGCACAGACGGCCCGCACTTTCTGCAGCAGCTCTGATATATCTGGGTAGTTTTTCAGGAATTTCTGCACCACCAAATTCAGCACATGTGCCAGGCAAGGGATGTGCATCAAACCGGCTAGGCCCAGAGCTGCTACGAAATTTCGCCCATTATCGCACACCACCAGGCCGGGCTTGAGGCTCAGTGACAACAAACACTCATCGGTCTGTTGTTCCATGCCCGTCCACAGCTCCTGGTGTGGGTTTTTTCCCCCAAGCATATGAGTTTTAAAACAGCCTGCTGTCGTTTCCCCCTGGTTGTGCTTAAGTTGTTGGTGAAGGTGTTACGCTGACCGGATGAGGAGGTGGTAGAGGAGGAAGAAGCTGAGTAGGTGGAGGAGGCGACTGGAGGCAAAGCTGTGTACCCAAATAAAGAGTGTCAAACGTTGTATCCTGGAACGGTGACCCATACGGTTACTGGGGAAATGGGTCTGACCTATTCTAATCAAAGGGGATAACCATCGGTTACCCAGGTCCTGCTTCAATTGGTGGTAAGCGGCGGGATCCCATGTCCCTGCCAACAGACCTATGGACTACAGTGCTCTAAAGCAACCTACAGTGCAGGACTTGTGTGGAGTCAGAGGAATAATGCCTGGTGGGCGTAACAAGGCCGAATTGACTGCTGTGCTCATGGAGGACGACCAGGCAACGAACCCCAGCCAAGGGTCGGAGAGGAGGAGGACATGTGGAAGGAGTTGGAACGGCGCCTGCCATATTACCGAGAGCCACCCTCAGAGGAGATTGTCAGCAGTACCTTTTTGGAGTTGCAAGCCTATGTAAGGGCGACCTCCATGAGCTCAGATGAAGGAAGAAGGGAGCAGAGGGCGCCGGGAAGCACAACCACATTGGCCCACAAACTACCAAACAATGCCTTCAAAGACTTCAAGGAAACAGAAGAAGGCATCAATGACTTTTTACAAGACTTTGAGCGCCAGCGCCTACTCCAATACGTGGACCCCAGCAACTAGGTCACCATCCTGGCCAGCAAACTAGTGGGGAAGGCAGCGGATATTTACCGGGCTGTACCAGAAGAGCAGATCAGAGACTATACCTTTATTACCCAAATCCTCCTGGCCCGGTATGCGGTCACCCCCGAGCAATACCACCAAAAGTTTAGGGAGACCCGGAAAGGGGAGAAGGACTCCCATGCGGAGTGGGCATGCCACATCACAATGGCCACCCAGAACTGGCTCAACTCCCATCAAGCCAAGTTCCCGGAGAGCACCCAGCTCGTCATGCGAGAGCACTTTTTCAATGGGCTCCCCAATGACAAGTCGACGACGCATTCGTATGTCATCTATATCAACTTTCGATGCCATTTACTGTGCCTGCCATGGTGACCACGTGTAACGGGGAATCAGGGTTTGATTCCGGAGAGGGAGCCTGAGAAATGGCTACCACATGCAAGGAAGGCAGCAGGAGCGCAAATGACCCACTCCCAATGTGGGAAGGTAGTGACGACAAATAACAATATAGGACTCTTTAGAGGCCCTGTAATTGCAATGCGTCCACTTGAAATCCTTTAACTCTGATCAATTGGAGGTCAAGTATGACCCGTGCGTGCTGCAGCTGAAACTCCACTACAGTCTGTCCAGCATGTGCAAGGTGGAGTTCCACCTTGTGGGCACGTCACATATGAGGCAGTGAGCGGGAAGGCCAAAGTTATGCTGCAGCGCAGACAGGCGAGCAGCGGCAGGGTGAGAATGCCGAAAGCGCGCACAGCCGCTACAGTGAATGTCACATCCTGTTCCAAGTTGCGGATCAGTCTGGTGATGGCTTCTGGTATCCAGTACTTTTTTTACTGAAGCTGCAGGGTCCTGGTATGGGGCCGCACAAATGCTGGTGCTCAACACCAGGTGGTGTGCAGTTACCCTGCACCAGACCCTGCTAATCCTTTCCACACTGTGACCCCTAACTTCAACATCAGGCATACTGGGTCACGGTCATCCGACCGCCGCCCAGACAGTGTCTGGGTCCCAGTGACCAGACTGCAAAACGGCAAATGGCTCGTTAAATCTGTTATGGTTCCTTTTATCGCTCCATCTGTTACTTGGATAACTGTGGGAATTCTAAAGATAATACATGCCGACGAGTGCAAGGGGACGGCCGCTCCGCTTTTGCACCCTGCTCCCTCTTATGCTGTGCTGGTGCCTCTGTGCGACCAGCGCCTCTTCCTCCAAACTGCACAGGTCACTCGCATGACCTTGATTCCATGTGGGGTGTAGGACCTCCTCATCCTCCACATCATCTTCCACCCACTCCTCAACCCTGCCCTCCTTGCCGGTCTGCCCACTGCATAAAGCCACAGCAGTTGGCACCTGTGTTTTTCCAGCATGTAAAGTCTGCAAAGGACATATGGAAATTGTTTTAGAATTGTATCCAGGCAACAGTTTTCCCTATAAACTGACCTCTCAGTTTGACTTGTGTGGGTATTGCCCCCAAATTACAATATTGTTATATTGGTATTTGACGGGTCTATTTGACTGTCAGATATAAAGTGCAGGCCGCAAATGTGCTATTTAGCACCCCAGAAAATTTGAATTGGTCAAACCGTGCTGTAACCACAGTATTTGACGGTTCTATTTGACTGTCAGATATGAAGTGCACACCCCAAATTTACTTTTTATTACCCAAAACAATTAGAATTTTTCAAAGTGCGCTGAAAGCACAGTATTGACGGTTCTATTTGACTCTCAGAAATGTACTATTTAGCAGCCACAAATTTTTAATGTTTAAAAATGCTATGTCACAGCACTATTTGACGCTTCTTTTTGACTCTCAGATATGAAGTGCAGGCATCAAATTGACTTTTTAGCACCTAAAGAATTGGAATTTTTACAACTGCAATGTAAGCACAATATTTGACGGTTCTATTTGACTCTCAGATATGAAGTGCACCGCAGGCCGCAAATGTACTATTTAGCAGCCCAAAAATTTGAATGTTTAAAAGTGCTATGTCACAGCAGAATTAGACGTTTCTATTTGACTCTCAGATATGAAGTGCACCGCAGTCTGCAAATGTACTATTTAGCAGCCTAACAATTTGAATGTTTAAAAATGCTATGTCACAGCACTATTTGACTTTCAGATATGAAGAGCACGCCCCAAATTTACTATTTAGCAGATTATCACCCAGAAAATAAGAATGTTTACAGTTGCGCTGTAACCGCAGTATTTGACCCTTCTATGTGACTCTCAGATATGAAGTGCAGGGCCCAAATTTACTATTTAGCAGATTAGCACCCAGAAAATGAGAATGTTTACAATTGCACTGTAACTGCACTATTTGACGGTTCTATTTGACTCTCAGATATGAAGAGCACGCCCCAAATTTACTTTTAAGCAGATTAGCACCCAGAAAATAAGAATGTTTCAAACTGCGCTGTAAGTGCAGTATTTGAAGCTTCTATTTGACTCTCAGATATGAAGAGTATGCCCCAAATTTACTATTTAGCAGATTAGCACCCAAAAAATAAGAATGTTTCAAACTGCGCTGTAAGTGCAGTATTTGACGCTTCTATTTGACTCTCAGATATGAAGAGCACGCCCCAAATTTACAGTTTAGCAGATTAGCACCAAAACAATTCAAATTTTTACAACTGCGCTGTAACCGCACTATTTGACGCTTCTATTTGACTCTAAGATATGAAGAGCACGCCCCAAATTTACTATTTAGCAGATTAGCACCCAGAAAATAAGAATGCTTACAATTGAGCTGTAAGCACAGTATTTGACGGTTCTATTTGACTCTCAGATATGAAGGGCACGCCCCAAATTTACTATTTAGCAGATTAGCACCAAAACAATTAGAATTTTTACAACTGCGCTGTAACCGCAGTATTTGACCCTTCTATGTGACTCTCAGATATGAAGTGCAGGGCCCAAATTTACTATTTAGCAGATTAGCACCCAGAAAATGAGAATGTTTACAATTGCACTGTAACTGCACTATTTGACGGTTCTATTTGACTCTCAGATATGAAGAGCACGCCCCAAATTTACTTTTAAGCAGATTAGCACCCAGAAAATAAGAATGTTTACAATTGCACTGTAAGCACAGTATTTGACGGTTCTATTTGACTGTCAGATATGAAGGGCACGCCCCAAATTTACTATTTAGCAGATTAGCACCAAAACAATTAGAATTTTTACAACTGCGCTGTAACCGCAGTATTTTACGCTTCTGACTATCAGATATGAAGTGCACCCCACTAATGTACTTTTTAGCACCAAAAAAATTGACTTTTTAAAACTCTGATGTAACCGCTGTATTTGACGCTTCTATTTGACTCTCAGATATCAAGTGCACCCCACTAATGTACTAGTTTGCAGAATTCTTTCCTAATCTGTCACTGAAAGCGGCAGCATCCACTCCCTACACTAATAAGAGCTCATGTGCGTGCGGCGCTACGCGACTCCAGCTTATATATAGAGGCTGGGTCACATGCTGCGCTGGCCAATCACAGCCATGCCATTAGTAGGCATGGCTGTGATGGCTTCTAAGGGCACACGAGTCAAACGCTTGTTGATTGGCTGCCCTGCAGCCTTTAAAAACGCGCCAGTGAGAAGCGCAGCCTTTCAAAACGCACAGTGAGAAGCGCAGAAGCGCCTCTAGCGTCTGTCAATGAGACAGCCACTAGAGGCTGGATTAACCCATTTATAAACATAGCAGTTTCTCTGAAACTGCTATGTTTATAGAAAAAAGGGTTAACCCAAGCTGGACCAGGCACCCAGACCACTTCATTAAGCTGAAGTGGTCTGGGTGCTGTGAGCGTGAAGGTGGAATAGTGGTTGATGGGAGATACATCAGACCTGATTTGCTAAACAGCAACCAGAGGATTTTCAGTTAAATGCCCCAGGGAGAGAGGTTAAAGTTTGCAATATGCATAGCTGATGCTCTGCAAAACCTGGTATGGGTCCCTGGGGCGGAGTATTTGGAGAGCAGGGTGGGCCAATGCTCCAACAGCATTAGTTGCTGTGTAACAGACCACTATTTGGATCTGACTTACGAGTTAGTTAATTGGCACTCACCTGTAGCCAGTCAATTAGTAGACAGGCCTTTAAAAGAAGAGGGCAGCCTGCTGCAGAGTGATGGAGAAAAAGACAGCTAGGAGAGATTCTGTTTATTGCAAAGACATTTCTTTTGTTTGGAAAATTGGTAAGTGGGAAAGCCACCCAATTGCAGATAGCAATTACTGTCTAGTAAGAGCTCAAGTAAGAGCAAGGGATTTTGTTTGTTTTTGTTATTATTTAAAGCACCTGTTTTCTTACTGAATAAAAAGGAAAACCGAGCTGAATGTGTCCTGGACTTTGTATACCCTAGAAGGCTGTGGTTACTGCAAGATCTGTGACAATCCTACCTGTAAAAGAGGTGGTTTGTTACAGTGCCTATAGTGGTCCTTTAAAGCATAGAACTTAGCAGGGCTAACCATACAGATATCTTACCCATAATGTTATATAGTTAGTAAGAGATCCTCTATTTAACATATATAAATAATTGAGAATACAATATAAAATAAGGATTGTCTTGGAAGCAATAAGGTTTTGTCTTTTAGATATTTTATTAAATAAAAATCTAAATATAGACATAACATCCATAACAATAATTTATAGCAGAGTTTATAAGATCAAACTAAATGCTTGCAAATATCATTAATAGATTAACATACCCTCCTGAATGTGTCATCATGTTAGCCTCTCTCTCATTTTAAGATGGAGCAGCATCTGTCTCCAAATCTCTCCTCTCTCTGTGCCTTAACATTTAAAAGTACACCTATTTATACCTTAGGTGTCTTCATTTTCGTGTTACCTTAGTTCATATATGAAAAAGTAACACTTTTATTTTATTTATTTTAAGACCTCCCTTAACTTGGCAAAAATGCAACTAAAATGTAAGGGTGCACATGTCATGGAAAATTCCCTGATGGCATCTTAAAGTCTGAACATCTTATCTATTTAGGGTTATATTATCTACTGAAAGAGTTGTAGCATAGCCTTGAAGCTTGTTTATGCATTATTGTTATTGTGTTTCGCCCGGGACAAAATGGCATAAACATATTATGCAATAAAAGTAGATGAAAGGTTATTGCTTAAAGAAACATGTATGAACATTGTTATGTTCCATTTCTAACACCTTGTCCATTTGCAATATCTCTTAAAGACAAAGTAAACAGTTTGAGAAATACAATATTTGCATTTGCCCATAACACCCTCGCCATTAAACTGTGGGCATTGTTGATTTCTTCCTTAAATGAGTAAACCAAAGTTCTCCAACAGTCTTCAGGTTTTTATGCTCCCAGCATCTTTGATCATTGTAACGGTAAAAAAAGTAGTGTGATCTTAGCCTTAGTCTGGGAAAGAATAGAAAAGAACATCAGCTTCCAGAGTAAGATATCCTTGGATGAAACCTGATAGAAATTGTAATTTCAAAGTTCAAAGTAATAATTGTATTTGTAATCCAAAGTCTTTAAAGACAACAAAAATAAGGTATAAATGTTATACCAAACAAGTGGAGTGCTCTAAACAATAGAGGGTTTTACTCACCCCTTTTTGTGCAGTGACAATCTTGAGAAACTTGAATAAACATATAAAAGGGACAAGAAAAACAAGAAATATAGTGCAGACGGTTTTTCCAAAGACAATTGATGGTGATAAAATGACTTAAACCACTCACATGGACAGGAGCCTATACAATATTGGCTCTGTAAGAAGATCTTTTATGCTCTTTGGGCAGCAAACACCCCTTTGTCCCAGGCAGTATCCCTCCAGGAATATATAACAAGAGAGAAAACAGAAAAGCAACTGTGTAGAAAAGCACATACTATATTAATATTAGAGAGTGTAAATAGTTGTGCTGGCCTTTTATATTCCATTCTCTTGGCAGGGCATCTGCTCTTAGTAGGCCAGTCTTGTTATTATTTATTAATTGTATCAAGGTTTCTTTTGTTTCTTCCGAATTCAAATTCACATGCCACCAAATGTCATTGTAAAGTTCAATTTTTACAGAATATGGTTCCAGTATGGTTTTTTTGCTCTAAGTTCACTTTAAGCACAGGGCAATACATGATTCCAAGTTAGCCAATTTTAATATAGGACAACACTTATGGGGCCTACAAGCTTGAGCCTTAGAATTAAGGTGCATTCCTTTACAGTCAATCAGGTATTCTCATTACTATGTTCCATCTGGAGAAATAGCTGGGTGTTGACAGTTATCAGCCTTAAAAAATTTTTTACCGGTCATCTTCTGTCTGGAAACATAACAATGTCCAGAATTAGCATAGCACTTCTTTTCAGAATAAGAAGGCTGTTTGCGGTAGTCATTCAATGATAAACTATATGCAAAAGTCTTTTCTTGTATCTTCACAGGTGCATCCAAAGTCTTTCACAAGCATCTGTCCCATCTTTTTCTGATTCCAGCATGCTTTGCCGTCATTGTTGAGTCCATTATTAGGATTTGAAATAGTCCAATCCCATCTTTCTCATGTATAATTGGTAACAGTGTAGGTCACATTAGCAATCATTTCACTGTGAGATGTGTCTCTCATTTTGAGATGGTTCGTGGAGGTTGTTCTCATGATCATAGAACTTGTATTATGTGCAGTCCAATTCAGTTCAGTTGCTTCTTGCTTGTTAACATAATCCCAATGCAGTTTTAAAACGACAGCTAGGGTTGATGTTATGATAATGCTGCAGATTTTAACCAATTTTCTAGCATCCTTTTGCTTGCATCTTTGCCTTTCTTTCATATTGTATAAGATAATTCAGGTACAGCCTGTTTTCGCCAGAGTCTTTCTGATAATGATGTTGATTCATTTTTCATTTATTCCATGTTAACTGTTAATGTATCATGTACAACAAATTGGCCAACAGTAGGAAATAGGTGGTGGTGCATGGTTAGGTGGGCTGGGGGAAAAAATCCATAAATTTCTCTAATAGAACCAATGGTTGGTTCTAAGTTCTCCATGGTGCAGAAATATGATTGTCAGTGAAGAATGTGTAACATATTATATGGTGTCTCACCATTTGTATCATCAGGTATGTTGTTAATGCTCATATGTACCATAGGAATAAGTAGATAACACTGTATTGGGGCAAGCAACTAGTAACTTGGTTAATAGTCATTTCACCTCAGCATTTTTCCCGGCCCACAACCCCACTACTTTGGGGGTGGTTGGGTGCACTGAATTCTCAAAGTAACCCAAATGTGGTTGCACAGTTTTGGGTTTCCTTTGCAGTAATTGCAGGACTACCATCCAAATGGATGGTCCTGGGATTATCAAATGCATACTAAGGAAGTGAGACTAGCAATCGTGATATCAGAGGTTGCACTTCGCACAGGATATATCCATGTAAACCTGGTACATGCATCAACACATACAAAAACATATTTATAACCATGAGATGTTGGCAAACTTCCAATATAAAGTACTTTTAAAAAGTACTTTAGGTATATTATATCACTAAACAGTACATCAGTAATGTGGCAGAGTTATCAATAAGCAAATGCTTACAATTACTAAACACTTCAACTACAGTATTCCCCATATTGGGCCATCAATATTTCTTTTCAGGAGTTAGAAGTACATTACCTTTATTTGAGTTTGTACTAGCTATGAAAATGCTCTCTTGTTACTTATTACCTTCAATGGTTATTATATAATTAACCCCTCTAAATGATAGTATTTATTTGGATAACCAGGTGGATTAGGTCTGGTTATCCTAGCAAGCATAAACTCTGCATCACGACTGAGAGGGTATGTTTTTGTGATCCAGTGACCATAGAATACAATTGACAAGTTCATGAAAGACACATGAAAATTCAAAATAAAGAATTTACAAAAAAAAAGTGTGGTAGACACATTGCATCAAAGTACCTGTTAATAACCAACTATATGAGGAGAGGGACCAAGCTTTACTATAAGCATGTCCATACACGTATTACAATGCCAGGCTTTCAATTTCTTTCCACAATCATAAGAAAAATAGTTTGAACACCAGACAGACTTGAGAGATCAGTGGACCAAGATAGATAAATATAGTGAGACTAGCAATCGTGGTATCAGAGTTTGCAATAAAATGACCAAATTATGTAATATTATTACATAAATATATACATAGAATGTGTGTGTATATATGTGTGTGTGTGTGTGTATGTATATATATATATATATATATATATATATATATATGTGTGTATATATGTATATATTAAACAAGGGGGGGTTGGCTGCACTCACCTGAACATGCATAAATGGGGGTGCTGCTGGGGGCCAAATAATACAGTACACAAGATCCAGCGCACTCACCTATCCACTGAACGGCAACTTCAATGTTGAAAGATTTTATTAGTTGTTTTTTTTTGTTTTTTTTAAACACCTAATCTAGGCAAAAATAATGGGGGTTTAGTTACATTATATGATCATACATTGCATAAGCCTGCCACAACGTTAGTGTACCCCATCTTTGGCAGGTCCTACACTAACAGCCTAATGTTCCTGTCCAATTGAGAAGGGGAGGGGCTATACCCATACATAGTGCTGCCATGGATATATCCAGGGAAATATATTTGGGAGTCTAGCCAACTCCTTGGTTTTGCACCCCTCCCTGTCACAGGTACCTCATCCCAGGGCCCTATTTAGCCTTGTACTGCAGAGAGCCCCAGATGGAATTTTTTTCCTCAAGTAAGTGGGTTAATCTCATAAGAGCAGACATTAGGCTGTTAGTGTAGGACCTGCCAAAGATGGGGTACATTGACGTTGTGGCAGGCTTAAGCAATGTATGATCATATAATGTAACTAAACCCCCATTATTTTTGCCTAGATTAGGTGTTTTAAAAAAAAACTAATAAAATCTTTCAACATTGAAGTTGCCGTTCAGTGGATAGGTGAGTGCGCTGGATCTTGTGTAATATATATATATATATATATATATATATATATATTCACCCTTACTGCTATACTAGGGATCCGATGCCTATATATATATATATATATATATATATATTTTTGTTCTACATGTATTTTGATATCAATATATGTATTAATTTTAAAATACAGTTAGAATGAATTTGCACATATATATCTTTTTTATTCTATTTTTTAACGTATTTACATATTTATTTGTTTTATATTATATAATGATAATGTATATATTTAATCTGTATCATTCTACGTGTATTTTGAGATATATATATATATATATATATATATATTTTATCAAAATACACTTAGTGTATGTCTATTTATGTGTGTTTGTATATATATTGGAAGGCATGGCCTGAAGTTGTGGGAGGGGATATAGACCTATAAAAGGGACTCCCCCCTTTCCCTGCTTACCTTTGTTGGTGACGAATAGACTGTTCAAGGTCAGCATTTGCATGAGATCCACTTCCAGGTCATACAAGACGCCATTTTGGTTTCACCTTTGCTCCATGAGGTCTCCTACTCCAAGCTGTGTCCAGGAATCCTGCAGCAGGGATTTCCGTTAATCCAGTGGCTTTCTCTCTGGTTAGCATCGCATTTGGTGTCTCAGGGACTCTCAAACCGTAAGTTGACCCACCTGTCGCACCAGGATTAGTTCCCACGGTGTTCAGCACAGCACGGGTCCTCACTTTACAATTTCCTTTCGTTTTGCACAGTTATTTTGTTACCTTATAATCACCCAGCTGTTTATGTAAAATCTGTTTTGGTTAAAATCTGTTGGGTTAAAACTACAAACAAAACAAAAATTTTCGCCTACACACTGACCCCTATTGGTCATTCGGTGTACTACAGGCTTCTTAGATGGTTTTTGCATTTCACGTACAAACAATAAACCACTGCATTTTCACCTACACACTGCCCCTACCGGTCATTCAGTATACTACAGGCTTCTCAGATATTATTGCATTTCATGTACAAACCAACAAACCACTGCATTTTCACATAGACACTGACTCTACCAGTCACTTGGTGTACTACAGGCATTTCAGACATTATTGCACTTCATGTACAAACCAACGAACCGCTGCATTTGTGCCTACACACTGACCCCTATCGGTCATTCGGTGTATTACAGGCTTTTTAGACGTTTTTTGAATTTCATGTACAAACCAATAAACCACTGCATTTTAACCTACACACTGACCCCTACTGGTCATTTCAGTGTACTACAGGCTTCTCAGACATTATTGCATTTCATGTACAAACCAACGAACCACGGCATTTTCGCCTACATGCTGACGCTTACCGGTCAATCGGTATACTACAGGCTTCTCGGACTTTATTTCACTTCATAAGCAAACAAACTAACTACAGCATTTTTGCTTTTATACTGACTCCTATCTGTCAAACGGTATACTACAGGCTTTTCAGACATATGGTTATTCCCCTCATAACATTCCCACTATAATAATAACTTACACAATAACACTTCCTTACAACTCATGCTTGCTATGATATAATAATTCCTGCATACCTGCCTACATAGGCATTTACTTACATTTACTGACAATACGCATACTTTTACCCAAGAATGCACATACTATTTAAAGCACTATGCAGGATTCCAGAGTCTAATACAGAATATTTGCATGTTTACACGCTTAAAATATAAGTCCTTCCAATTATGTATTTTCACATATTGGGTTATTCAGCTGCCAGTCATGGTTCACTGCACTCATGTTTCGGGGTACAGTTGTATTCCATATCACACATGATATAACACTCCCGACAAGTTAATTTCCTTAAAACAGGGGCATTACAAGCATACAATAAACATTGGGACGGAGCACTTTGCTCTATTAAACTTGCATAACACACATGGGTATACGCTTTTAAATGTCTATATTCAATTTTCATACATTGTTTTACCCGTCCGAGATACAGGTATTAATAACCCTTACGACCAGTAAGGGTATCTAATCATACTACCAGGTACATAACCTCCTCATGTGGGATATACATACATTTTCTGTTTCACCCTGGGTATATCCTTAGCGTACTGGCAATTAGGGACTATAGGTTTCCAATAGGTATTTTCCTTTCTTGGTATCTACGTCTGTCGTATAGTGGTCCCGGGAGGCCAACACCCCGCCTCAACGCTCGGAGGCAAACACCCATCGGGCCACTCGTGAGCTAGCTGCCTCGCATGGTAAATAAAGAGGGCCTCATCTGTCACTCCCTTCCCCTTTTTTATGGTTACAGTCACCGAGAGGCCAACATCCTGCCACTACGTTTGGTGGCCACAAAAATCCCCTCGCGCCATTGCATAGATAGAGCCTCTCAAGCCACTTGGCAACTAGCAGGGCCTCACCTGTCACCAACCAAAGAATTAATTGTTTTGCCATGCGGCTTTAGCTAGCAAGCCAGTACTAGCACACTGTGAGTTCATATAATAATGGCTATCTTTATGTTTTTTAGTATGTATCAAGCAGGTGGTAAGGATTTCTCTCTACCTAACACTCCAGCTAGAGTCAACACACTTTCACTTGGAGATGTTGCTAGTCCCACAGGACAATTTTGTCGCAAAACAGCGGACGATCACGTTTCAGGCTCCAGGCTCTAGCACCTCTGGTAGTACGTAGAGAACTACCAGAGACAAATTGGGTCGTCTCATTCTCTTTGGCAAATCACAGATTTGCAACAATTTCCATGTTGGCACATGTAGTTTCAGTGCATGCAGACTGTTGCAGATATGTTCCCAATATGTCAGGGCACATGCAAAAACAATGTGTCCCAATAAATGTACCCTGAACCTTACTTCACGTCTGTAAACATTATGCATTTCCAGTACTTTCTAACTCATCACCCTTCCAGACATTTAGTTTATTTCCTAATCTCCGATTTTAAAGGCCTTCTGTTCAGGTATTGCCATATACTTTTGGGATAATCTAGAATGCCCTAACTTGCAGTCATCACAGCAGCATCTAACAGCTGGCATTACACTCATGGCCCAAGAAATGGCAGAAAGATTTCTACCTGGGCCTCTCCGATCTACACCATTTACAGTGTGGCACAATCTGATTGGGATTGTCACAGGGAATCTTCCCTCACACTTTAACGGATCATAGACTTATCTGCACCTCATGCCTCGGCTACCCCATAGTCTCAACTCCCTCATACCCTCCGAGGAGTTTTCATTACAGTATGCTACCATTGTTCATACCATTACAACTATCACTTAAGTGGGGGGGGGGGAGCCTGGTTAAGTAAAACTGATATCACAAACGCATTTCAGACTGCCTCCATCCACCCTGCACTGGCACTTACAGGGCATTTATGGGCAGCAGTTATATATTTCTTCTCCCGCTTAACTTTCGGGTCAAGAACAGCCCACAATCTTCAATATATTCGTTGAACTCTTTACTGGTTGTGGTTAAACATATCCAGATGCCCCACAGTCATACACTCCCGAGATGATTTCTTGTTGGTCGAAGGGAATGCCTTTCCCTCTAGAAGCTTCAAGGAAGCCATTAGTATGTCTGAACACTTGGGTGTCCCAGTATTCCCTAAGATCACAGAAGACCCAGACACTTCCATTACATTCCTGGGCATACAACTTGACTCGACATCCATGCCAACAAGTTACCATGTGAGTAATAGGAACAGTCGCAACAACACCAATTACCACCTCCTGCTTGGTACTTGCAACCACATGGAACTACAATCCCTACCAGGTTCCTTAAATTTTGCCATGCGCATCATACCGCAGGCCGCACTTTCATCTCAGACCACTTTGCTTTTTCCTCCCTCCCGAATGATGATCAGGGGCTGTCCCTAGACAACCAAGCCATGGCAGACCTACACATATGGTGGACTTTCTTAACCACACGTAATGGTAAATTATTGTAGCAGCTGCCGTGACAGCCGCCATGGCAGGGGGTCATTTATGGTCAAGGTCATGGATTAC
>OW240913.1:219411451-219426023 GCA_933207985.1 Pelobates cultripes
CATCATAAATAATAAGGAAATAAATAACATTTGAATTAGAATTTTATAACATTTTAAATGTGAGCAAGATATTACTTTGCTGCAGGGGGATTTATATAGACTGGGGGACTGTGCACTCAAATGGCAGATGAAATTTAATGTTGAAAAATGCAAAGCTATGCACTTCGGCGTGAAGAAAGCACAAGCAAGGTATACCCTTAATGGAAGCGAATTAGAGATAACACACAAAAAGGACTTGGGAATTGTTATAGACACCAAACTATGAAACAATGTGCAATGTCAATCAGCAGTGACTAAGGCCAGTAAAGTATTGTCATGCATGAAAAAGGGCATTCATTCTCAGGATGAGAGTATTATTTTGCCTCTTTATAAATCACTGGTTAGACCACATCTTGAATATGCTGTGCAATTTTGGGCACATGTTCTGAAGAACGATATTATGGCAGTAGAAAAAGTGCAGAATTCTGGCTACAAAATTAATAAAAGCAATGGAACATATCACCTATGAAGAAAGGTTAACAAATGTAAACCTCTTTAGTTTAGAAAATCGTTGACTCAGAGGGGATATGATAACATATACAAATATATCCAGAGCCAATACAAACCATTTATTCTTTATAGAATATCTAATGAAAGATAAATGGGGTACTCACAAACCCAGAGCCTTTCAAATAGGCTCAAATATGATAGCATATGTGGTTAAGGACCACATTCCTTCTTTTAGATAGCAGGAAAATGCCGTTAGTATGTTAAAAAATTATTACTTTATTAACTCTTATCAATTCATATAAAAATATAGACATAATATATATATATATATATATATATATATATATATATATATATATATATATATATATATATATATATATATATATATATATATATGTATGTATGTAAAAAAACAGATAAAATTCTTATCTTGTAATACCTTTTTTATTGGACTAACAGAATTTTTTAATGACAAGCTTTCGGGAGAACCTCCCTTTCTCAAGTCTGAAGCATTTCTCAAACTTGAGAAAGGGAGGTTCTCCCGAAAGCTTGTCATTAAAAAATTCTGTTAGTCCAATAAAAAAGGTATTACAAGATAAGAATTTTATCTGTTTTTTACATCTACATCACTGGACTAATACGGCTACAATATATATATATATATATATATATATATACATATATATAAAAAAAACACCAATTCAGCAATACAAGTCCAGTGTTTCAGAGTCTATTCCCAGGATGTGTTTCGCCGTACAGGCTTCATCATTTGGGTTAAAAAAATAAATAAAAAAAACAGACAAAGATGTTGTTTTATTTATATATATATATATATATATATATATATATATATATATATATATATATATATATATATATATATATTTATTTATTTATTTTATCTCTATATTTTTATATGAATTGGTAAGAGTTAACAAAGTAATAATTTTTTAACACACTAACAGCATTTTCCTGCTATCTAAAAGAAGGAATGTGGTCCTTAACCCCATATGCTTTTGTATTTTAGCCTATTTGGAAGGCTCTGGGTTTGTGAGTACCCCATTTATCTTTCATTATATATTCTATAAATATTGCACCATATGCACTTTTTTTGTAATACCGTATAGGACAAGAGATACCAGAAAACTATCTAAAGAAGGGAGAGGGTCGCCTCTATGGACCCTAGAAGCACATGAATTGAGCTAAACGTTTTAGCTCTTAAAAATTGTGAGTGGTGAATTGACTTTACCTTTTATTTGTTAAAAATTTGACAGTTTGCACTATGATATGGTTTTGTGTTTTAAAGGAACAACGCATCATTAGGATCTCAAAGTAGGATAACTATTCAAGGTGTATATATATATATATATATATATATACATACATACATACATACACACACATACATACATACATACATACATACACACACATACACCTATACTGCACCAGATAGTTCTCATATACATTTTCACTAAAACTTGATATAGCGCTTCACCATCACACTGGTTGTAATTTCTATAATAAAAGATAAGAGTATGGTGATATAACAGCTGGTTTAAAATTGATTTCACAAATTGCAATATTGAATAACTACTAAAATATTAGCACTGGTACTTCAAATTTTCTATAGGAAATAAGGAGTTGACAGGAACATGAAGCTCTGAGAGGAGAGGTTACCCACATGTAATGAGACAGCGTGGATTCAACACACAGCTTAGGAGAGTCCCAGAAATATGGATAGAAATCCGCACAGGAGTCCAATTTCAAATGCATGTAAATAGAGAATGTACCCCCATCAGGAGAAAATGTAAAAGCATCAACGTCAAAAGCACTCTAAACTAGCAGAAACTGAAGAATGCGTCTTACACCCCAAAGACAGGAATATTTAGTGGCTGGAGGATAAGACCCCAGAGAAGCCTGCAAACCAAAGAATCATGGCAGATATGGATACCTTGCACAGGAACATGTGCTGACGAAATAGCCGGCTGAACAACATTAATGTAGCACCATGAAACAAGCGCAGCCTAAGTAAAATGAGGCCTTGACAGAGCTAGGAGGGAATGGCAGGGGATGGCAGGGATTGGCAGGTTAGGATGAGGGGCAGGCCTAGTATAAATAGGGCGGCCATCTTAATTTTGTCACAACTAATTTACTCACCAGTCTGAGTTGGTCTGATTCAGCCTGGTGAGTTGTGTTTTTTCTTGCAGGATGGACCAGTCAGTGGAGGCCCCGATTGCCAGCATCCAGCTGGCAATGCGCAGACGGGCTGCATGGGTGCAGGAGCGACTAGGCGGTGCGTTGTCAGCGGCAGATCTGAAGGACGGAGGGACCATGCTGCCTGCCAGGAGAAGAAAGTCCCCAGCGTGTGTGAGCCCCGGTCCCGGGGATGCGGAAGTCAGAAAAAGTGCGGCTGGTCGGTGGCCAGGAAGCAGGTGCTGGGTGAGCCGGGGATGAGACAGCCCAGGCTGGGAGGCCAGAAGTTGGGCAGCAGTGTGGCACCTGCCTGGAAGTTGCTGCACTCGGAGCACAGACTGCCGCGGCCGGTGGTGTGAGTCTGGGGCCTGTGCCGGAACGGTGTTGGTGGATCAGCTGCTGGGCACAGACAGATTCCTGGACAACCATCAGTTGAGTACCTCTCTTTCCCATGGTTGCAGTATGCCCCTCTGTCGAGGGGGGGGGGTGCTGTTAGGCATGGCCCCCAGGGGGTCTCTCTGGGCTGCTGGTGGGGGCCCGGGGAGTGGACAGACAGTAGGCCCCCCTAGTGTTCTATTGGGGATGCAGGTGATTTCCAGCCTACTCTCCAGGCTGCACTGGATGTTCAGCCCATCAGTACAGCCAGTCCATCAGGGAGTAGGGGTGTGGCCCGGGGGGGATGTGAGTGGCGTGGGTGGGGCTCACAAGGATTGAGGGGGGACCCTAGTAGCGCGCAGTCACTAGCTACAGGAGGACAAAGGCAGGGGGTTTACTAGGGTGTTTTGGATCAAATTCAAATGTTTGATTATTTTGTCTATCTACGCCTTCCAAATTTGAATTGCGTGCACGCTCCTATAAGTAATTCACACCGGAGACAGATAAGTATCTGGTTAATGAAAAACCAGAGGAATGGTTTATTCCAAGGGGTGGGACCCCCTTTTAAAGCAGAAATACGTCATGTACAGAGTCACAGTTAACATAAAGTATACATTCAACAATTGGTTAACAGTCTAAGGGGTCTTGTCTAAACCCACCCTAGTGGGCATGACCCCAGCATCATCACATGACATTTCATTGTATCTCAGCCCCATTCCAGCTCCATTTTACTACATGTGGCATGTTTCTAGAGAGAGCCGTTACTTGAACAAAGGAAGCGGGGGAAGAGTTAGAAAGCGAGCAGCTTCTTTAACACATTGAATCTCCATTTTGTTACATGAGGCTTTGCTCAATAGGAAGAGGGGGAGAGTGAGAGGGGTTTACAGAGGAAATGGTTATTGTGCACACAGTGAGGGGGAAGGGAAGCTTTACTCTAGCAGCCAGACACACAGAGTAAAATAGACATTTTATCTATTCAAGTATTTTGTCCATAACAGGGGATTCTGGAAGCAGACGGGCTAAGCAGGCCGCACCACAAGAAAGGGAGCATACAGTTGACAGCCAAGGCATGCGGAACGCAGGGGTCGTGCTTCTGGGAATGTTATGGGTGTCCAGTAGGCCACCAGAGAGATGCAAGGGATGGAGTTCCAGGGAGGTGCAATGCAGGTCCGGGAGGATGCGTTCACCTAGTGCCATGCAGAGCGTGGGGAAGAGTCCTCATTATGGGAGGCAGCGGCTGGTTTTAGAGTTGGGAGGTAATGTTCCCCAGGGGTGTTCTTCTCATTCAGGCACATGGTCAGGCTCCAGTGGTTCCCCGAAAGGTTGCTCTGGTGGTCCAGGTGTAGGTCATGCAACAGGCCATCTAGAATTTGCAGCAGGAGTAGCAGTCCCAAGAACAGGGTTGACGTAGCTTCGGGTTCCCGGGGCAGACAGGCCCAAGAGTGGGATGATAGGTGGCCTCCCAACGATCCCTGGGTACTGGCGGGGGGACTGTGGCGGAACATGATAAGACGCCCAGGAGTTACTATTGTTCCAGGTCCCACAGCAGTTCGGCTTCTGTGAGTTTGGTGCACCGGGTGGTTACACCGGTTGGCGATTGGAGATCAACAGTTGCCGATTCCAGTGGCCTCATGGAGCATCCAGCATGCCTTTGGTGGTGGAGGGCTTGGCATTAATTTATTGTCTGCCACATGCAGGATAAAAATACATATATACAGAAAAGGTGGTACAAAAGTAGTAAAAAAAGAGCAGAGGGTAATTAGCCCCTTACTAGATAAGGTGGAGAGTTTAACAGGCTTCCGCCATAACTCACTATAACAGCTTTCAGTGACAGAGTGGCAGGCAAGGCTGCTAGACGCTTTCCCGGCTCGGCTGGATAATGGAGTATTCGCCGTACAGCAGCTTCCTCAGGACTTGTTCATAACCACCATGTTGGTTGTTGGCATATATAGGTCAAAGTCTCGTTTGATAGGTTATTTGAAAGTGCCCCAATTATGATGTAATTATGACATAATTTAAATGCAACTGAAAAGTTATATCAATTAACCAACATATATTAGTTTATTCATAAGATCAATTAAAGAGAGACAAAATGTATTAATGGATATACATATTGTACTTATGTTATACCCTTTTATAACAAATATAAAAGAGAGAATTCTTATTATTCACTTTTAAAGTGACAATACCATTTATCTCTCTTAAAGTGACAGTATCATATATAAATCTCGAAGTAATGCCTAAACAATATATACAAACTTAACATAAAAATATACATATAAAAATAAAAACTAAAATCCTATCCAAAAATATTTCATAGCTTATTAAGATGCCAAAGTTCAGACATAGTTACATAGTTACATAGCTGAAAAGAGACTTGCGTCCATCAAGTTCAGCCTTCCTCACATTTGTTTTTTGCTGTTGATCCAAAAGAAGGCAAAAAAACCCAGTTTGAAGCACAATTTTGCAACAAGCTAGGAAAAAAAATTCCTTCTTGACCCCAGAATGGCAGTCAGATTTATCCTTGGATCAAGCAGTTATTACCCTACATTGAAGATTATATCCTTGAATATTCTGTTCTTGCAAGTATGCATCTAGTAGCCGTTTGAACATCTGTATGGACTCTGATAAAGCCACTTCTTCAGGCAGAGAATTCCACATCCTGATTGTTCTTACAGTAAAAAAAACCTTTCCTTTGCCTTAGACGAAATCTTCTTTCTTCCAGTCTAAACGCATGGCCTCGTGTCCTATGTAAAGTCCGGTTTGTGAATAGATTTCCACACAATGGTTTGTATTGGCCCCGAATATATTTGTATAATGTTATCATATCCCCTCTCAGGCGACGTTTTTCTAAACTAAATAGGTTTAAATTTGTTAACCTTTCTTCATAGCTGATATGTTCCATTCCTTTTATTAATTTTGTAGCCCGCCTCTGCACTTTTTCTAGTGCCATAATATCCTTCTTTAGAACAGGTGCCCAAAATTGCACAGCATATTCAATATGGGGTCTTACCAGTGATTTATAAAGAGGCAAAATTATATTCTTGTCCCGAGAATGAATGCCCTTTTTCATGCATGACAATACCTTACTGGCCTTGGCCACTGCTGATTGACATTGCACATTGTTGCATAGTTTGTTGTCTATAACAATTCCCAAGTCAATGTTTTAGCTTTAAAGAAAAAGAGAACAAATAGTAAATATATGGTTAATATATAATTTCTTAATAGATACATAAATTGATATCTTGAAAAAAAGCTTTAAAAGAGAAAAAGATTGTGTGGAAAAGTGTGCAATAAAATCCATACCTGAATGAATAAGGTAGTGCAAAAGGTGTAGAGAAAAAATACACGGAAAGGTACAGGGATATATAGAGGGGTGGAGTTCATTAATATGAAAGTCATTTTACAAAAAAATCTTATAATTCATATCTATTAAAATATAGGGATATTAACGAATACAAATAATTAAAAATAAATATATTTTTAAAAAGTTATAAGAAATAGTTATGCATAAAAATAGTGAATATTAATTCTATAATTATTATTATTTTTTTTTTTTTAAGATGACAAATTTCTAAATCATTATTAAGGCCATGTGGAATCATGGTATTTAATTCAAAAATCCACTGCATTTTGGCCTTTCCTATTTTTTCAGTAAAATCTCCACCTCTCCATGCTTTATGAATTTGTTGGATCCCTATAAAACTTAATTGTGTGGAGTCAGTTTCTACATTCATACAGACATTCTCTCTCTCTCTCTCTCTCTCTCTACTGTCTCTTAGTGGTATTTTGCTCCACTCATTATTACACATTCATTTTTGGTGGATTTGGGGATTACATCAGAGTGTGAAGCAATTGATTACATTTGTTATTTATTTAGCACCCAGATTGTTTCCTTTTTACATATACATACAAACTGAAGTACATACACACAAACTGAAGTACATATACATACATACATACAGACTGACGTACATACACACAGATAGATACATAAACACACATATATACATACATACTGTTACGCTACTTGGGTGATTTGGATTGGAACTCAACTGCAGCTTGTAAAACTTCCTAATTACAATAGTGAAGAAACGGAGAATCTTTAAAGTATCAATACTGTAGCTTTAAGAAAAGAGAGAATTGCTGGGAACTTGATTCAAACGAAGTTTTAATAAGTGTTAAACTTAAATGAATTGCATTTAGGCAATAATCCAATAAGAAGAAGTGCAAGTAATAAACAACACAAAGTTCATTAACCCCTTAAGGACTGGACTGTTTTTGCGATGTTGTACATTTGCGACCAGGAATATTTTTACACTTTTGTGGTGTTTGTGTTTGGCTGTAATTTTCCGCTTTCTCATTTACTGTTCCCATACAAATTATATATTGTTTTTTTCAGGACAAAAAGGGGCTTTCTTTACATACCATTATTTATATAATCTCATGTATTTTAATTTTAAAAAAATACAAAAATCTGATGAAAAATTGAAAAAATACATGTTTTTTGACTTTTACTTGAAAAATCTTTTACTCATCTACAAAAGCGAATGAAAAAAACTGCTAAATAGATTCAAAATTTTGTCCTGAGTTTAAAAATACCTAGTGTTTACGTGCTTTTTTGCTTTTTTTGCATGTTATAGGGCTATAGGTACAAGTAGGATATTGCGGTTTAAAAACATACATTTTTAAAATTTATCAATAGTGACATTGTAACACTATTATCTGTCATAAATCTCTGAATAACACCCCACATGTACATATTTTTTTTAAAGTAGACAACCCAGGGTATTCAATATGGGGTATGTCCAGTCTTTTTTAGTAGCCACTTAGTCGAAAACACTGGCCAAAGTAAGCATTCATATTTGTTTGTGTGTGAAAAAAGTAAAAAAACTAAATTGAACGCTAATTTTGGCCAGTGTTTGTGACCAAGTGGTTACTAAAAAAGACTGGATATACCCCATTTGCAATACCTTGGGTTGTCTTCTTTTGCAAATGGTATGCCATCATGGGGGTAATTCTCATTCCTGGGCTACCATACGCTCTCAAAAGGCAACGTAACCAACCTGGCCATTTTCAATGTAAAAATATTTGACCCATATATTTGACCTTGTAACTTTCAAAAATGCTATAAAACCTGTACATGGGGGGTACTGTTTTACTCGGGAGACATCGCTGAACACAGATATTAGTGTTTAAAAACTGGAAAACGTATCACAACAATTATATCATCAGTAAAAGTGCTGTTTGTGTGTGAAAAATGCAAAAAAAGTAACTTTCACTGACAATATCATCGCTGTGATATGTTTTACTGTTGTGAATCACTAATATTTGTGTTCAGCGAAGTCTCCCGAGTAAAACAGTACCCCCCATGTACAGGTTTTAGGGTGTCGTAGAACGTTACAGGGTAAAATACAGTGCTAGCAAATTAAATTCTCTGGAATTTCGGCCTGGGTTGGCAGGCAGGTCCCTCAAATTGCAATCAATAAAATTACTGAATTATGTAAAAATATTACATAAATACGCACGTAGAATTTAAATATATATGCATATTTATATATTTGAAGTCTACGTGTATATTTATATAATTATTTATGTAATTTTGTATATGGACGTATGTATATTTCTTATTATTTTTATTTATTTTTATATACATAGATATATATACAAATTCATTCTAAGTGTATTTTGATATAAATATATATATATTAATTTTAAAATACAGTTAGAATAAAATTTCATATAGATATATAATTTTTTTTTAAATTTTTTATTATTATTTAAAAAAAAATTTATTTAATTTAAATTACTTATTATTTATATTTTATAATAATATATATATACAATATATATAGTTATTATATATATTATATATATACGTGTGTAATTTAATTATAAGTGTATTTTTATATTAATATAAGTACATATTAATATAAAAATACACTTAGTATGGCATTATATATATGATATATAGACATATTATATAGATATAATATATGTCTATATATCATATTTATACATATATAATTATTATTATTTTTTTTATTACCATTAACTTTAATTTATTTTTTGATTTTACACATGCAGGGAGACTGCCTGTCAGCACAGACAGTCCCCCTGCAGGCAGACACTATGGACACCTATTGTGACCATGTGATCGCTGTGTTAAGCGATCACATGGCCACAGGGGTCCTAATCTGCCGTGGGGAGACTGTCTGGGCTGCAGGCAGTCTCCCCACAACCGGAGCAACACTGATCGCCGCCGGGGGAACGACGGCGATCAGGTAAGTACCCCCAGACCGTTTGGACGGTTCAGGACCGTCATCGGTCGGCAAGGCAAAAATGCCGATGACGGTCCTGAACCGTCCTCGGTCCTTAAGGGGTTAATAAGTATTTCCTCAGAGATGCATTAACCCCTTAAGGACGGAGCCAAATGTACACGTGAACGAAACAAAATGTAAACAAAACCTGGCATTTGCGCTACATGTCTGTCCAACCGTAATTCACCTCTTTCACATTAAATGCACCCACCCTTATTATATATCATTTTATTCAGGGGAAACAGGGCTTTCATTTAATATCACATATTTAGCTATGAAACACAATTTAATATGAAAAAAATGGGAGAAAATAAGATTTTGTTTGATTTTTTTTAGTTCTACATGACATTTTAACTGCCAATGTCATAATACTGTTAGCTTTTACTGCAATAAAATACACATTTGTATTCAGCAATGTCTCATGTGTAAAACAGTACCCCCTATGTACAGGTTTTATGGCGTTTTGGGAAGTTACAGGGTCAAATATAGCATGTTACATTTTAAATTGAAATTCGCCAGATTGGTTACGTTGCCTTTGGGACTTTATAGTAGCCCAGGAATGAAATTTACACCTATAATGGCATACCATTTGCAATAGTAGACAACATAAGGTATTGCAAATGGGGTATGTCCAGTCTTTTTTAGTAGCCATTTGGTCACAAACACTGGCCAAAGTTAGCGTTAGTATTTGTTTGTGTGAAAAATGCAAAAAACACCAAATTTGGCCAGTGTTTGTGACTAAGTGGCTACTAAAAAAGACTGGACATACCCCGTTTGCAATACCCTGGGTTGTCTTCTTTTGCCAATGGTATGCCATCATAGGGGTAATTTTCATTCTTGGGCTACCATAGGATCTCAAAGGCAACCTAACCAATCTGGTGAATTTTAATGTGAAAAAAATGAAACACGTGCCTTATATTTGACACTGTAACTTTTGAAAACACCATAAAACCTAAAAATGAGGGGTACTGTTGTACTCAGGAGACTTTGCTGAACACAAATATTTGTGTTTCAAAACAGTAAAACGTATCGCAGCAATAATATCGTCCGTGTAAGTGCTGTTTGTGCGTGAAAAATGCAAAAAACGTCACTTTTACTGGCGATATCATCGTTGTAATACATTTTACTGTTTTGAAACACTAATATTTGTGTTCAACGAAGTCTCCCGAGTAGAACAGTACCCCCCATGTATAGGTTTTATGGTGTCTTGGAAAGTTATAGGGTTAAATATAGTGCTAATTGTAATTAAGATACATAATTATGTAAAAATATTACATAAATATATATGTAGAATTAATATATGTATATACGTATGTGAATCTATATGTGTATATATATATATATATATAAAAAATTTAAATATTTTAATTTATATATAGTGATATATACGTATATATTTATGTACGTAGATATATATTATTTCGTTCTACGTGTATTTTGATATAAATATATATATTAATATCACAATACAGTTAGAGCAAAATAACACATCTATATATTTTTTTAATAATTTTTTTAAATTTTATTTTTTAACCTATTTACAGATTTATTTTTTTATATTAGATATAAATATAACAATAATTATATATATTTAATCAGTATCAGTCTACCTGTAATTTGATATTAATATATATATATATTAATAGTAAAATACACCTAGACAGTGTATGTTTGTGTATGTATATATACACACATTATTATTATTATTATTTTATTATTTATATAGCGCCAACAAATTCCGTAGCGCTGTACAATGGGTGGACTAACAGACACATAATTGAGATCAGACCACTGACGTACAGGAACAGAGGGGGTTGAGGGCCCTGCTCGATGAGCTTACATGCTAGAGGGAGTGGGGTATAGTGACACAAAGGGTTAAAGTAGGGGAATTAAATAGTTTGTTACAGAAGGGTTTATTGAGTGCTTGGTAGGTCATTTTTGACAGGTGAAGGAACGGAGTCATGGGGTGGGGGATGAGAAACCTGCTGACAGTTTAATTGATACGCTTTAATAAAGAAGTGAGTTTTCAAAGATTTTTTGAAGGAATGGAGGCTGGGTGAAAGTCTGATTGAGGAGGGAAGGGAGTTCCACAGAATAGGTGCAGCCCTGGAGAAGTCTTGAAGGCGAGCATCAGAGGTGGGGATCCGGGCAGAGGATAGGAGTAGGTCTTGGGCTGAGCGCAGGGGTCTCGTCGGGACATACTTGTGTATGAGGGAAGATAGGTATGTTGGAGCAGCATTATGTAGGGATTTGTAAGCAAGCGCCAGAATTTTGAATTGGGCCCTATATCTAACTGGAAGCCAATGCATGGACTGACAGAGCGTGGAGGTGTGGGAGGTGCGAGGAAAATAAGCCTCGCAGCCATATTCATTATAGATTGCAGCGGTGCAAGCTGGGAACATGTAAGACCGGTGAGAAGGGGACTGCAATAGTCAAGGCGAGAGAGAACAACAGCATGAACCAGTACCTTAGCCGCGTCCGGCGTTAGATATGGGCGGATGCGCGCTATGTTCTTGAGTTGGAAGCGACAGGATTTGGCTATCGATTGAACATGGGGAGTAAAAGAGAGATCAGAATCAAAAAGAACTCCTAGGCAGCGAGCCTGGGAGGTAGAGGTGATAGTAGCGCCGTTGACTTGGATGGAGACAGACACAGGAGTAGCAGCACTTGAGGGAGGAAAAACTAGAAGTTCTGTTTTGGACAGGTTGAGTTTAAGGAAGTGAGCAGCCATCCAGTTGGAAATAGCAGAGAGGCAGTCAGAAACACGAGTCAAGGTGGGTGGAGAGAGATCAGGGGAGGACAGGTAGATTTGCGTGTCATCTGCATATAAATGGTATTGGACGCCAAAAGAGCTGATGAGTTTACCAAGGGAGGCAGTATAGATAGAGAACAGTAGGGGGCCGAGGACAGAACCTTGGGGGACGCCGACAGGGAGGGGTTGGGGAGAAGAGGCAGAGCCAGAGAAAGAAACACTGAAGGAGCGCTGGGAGAGGTAGGAGGAGCACCAGGAGAGAGCAGAATCCCGTAGACCAAAGTTACGGAGAATGTGAAGAAGCTGTTGATGATCAACAGTGTCAAAGGCGGCAGAGAGATCAAGGAGGATTAGGATAGAGTATTGGCCGCGAGATTTAGCAGCAATTAAATCGTTGGATACTTTGGTCACAGCAGTTTCGACAGAGTGACCAGCGCGGAATCCAGACTGAAGGGGGTCAAGCAGAGAGTTGGATTCAAGAAAGTCTGTCAATCTGGCATAGACAACTCTCTCGAGGATCTTGGAGGCAAATGGCAGTAGTGAGATAGGGCGGTAGTTGGATGGGGAGTTGGGATCGAGGTTGGGCTTTTTCAGAATTGGGGTTACGGTTGCATGTTTGAAGGCAGAGGGAAATGTGCCAGAGGAAAGGGAGAGATTGAAAATGTTAGCGAGAGGAAGAGCAAGAGAGGGAGACAAAGTGCGGATGAGATGCGAGGGAATAGGATCGAGGGAGCAGGTGGTGGGGCGGGAGGACAGGAGCAGAGCAGAAACCTCTTGTGCTGTAGCAGGTGCAAATGAGCTTAGGATGACAGGGGGAGTGGGGTTGGGTGATGTATTGATACTGGTCGGAGAAAGATTAGAGATCTCTTTCCTGATTGTAGAGATCTTCTCAGTGAAATGAGATGCAAAGTTTGTGGCGGACAAGGTGGTGGAAGGAGGGGAGTCACAGGGCGAAGAAGTGCATCAAAAGTGTGAAACAGGTGTTTGGGTTGGTGGGACAGTGTGCTTATGAGGGTGTTGAAGTAGCTTACTTTTGCAGAGGAAAGAGCCATGCTGTAGGAGCGCAGCATAAATTTATAGTGGACAAAGTCAGATGCAAAGTGAGACTTTCTCCAGCAGCATTCAGCAGTTCTGGGACATTTTTTGAGGTAACGGGTCAGCTTGGTGTGCCAGGGTTGTAGTTGGGGGCGCTTGCTGCTTTTAACTGTAGGAGGTGCCATGATGTCAAGTTGAGAGGAGAGAGTTGAGTTGTAGAGTGAGGTTGCAGAGTTAGGGCAGTTGTGATTTGAGATGGGTAAAAGGAGTGTTTGGAGTTTAGTGGAGAAGTGCTGGAGATCGAGAGAGTTGAGGTTTCTGCGAGGTTGGAGAGTGGACGGTGGTGAGATTTTGGTATGGGGTATGCAGATGTTAAATGTTAGCAGATGGTGGTCAGACAAAGGAAATGGAGCAGTGGCGAGATCAGAGGTAGTACAGAGATTGGTGAAGATGAGGTCAAGAGTGTTTCCTGCAGTGTGAGTTGCTGAGGAAGAAATCTGTGTGAGTCCAAAGGAGGAGGTTACAGAGAGCAGACGAGAGGCATCAGGGCAATTGAGCTTGTTGATAGGGATATTGAAGTCCCCAAGTATGAGAGAGGGAGTGCTAGAGGAAAGAAAGTGGGGTAACCAGGAGGAAAAGTGTTCAATGAATAGTTTAGAGGGATCGGGGGGGCGATAGATGATGGCAATTCTTAAAGGAGTGGGCTTAAAAAGGCGTACAGTGTGAACTTCAAAGGAAGTAAAGGATAGGGCAGGGGCAGGGAGGATAGGTTGAAAGGTACATTGAGGGGAGAGAAGGAGGCCGACACCACCTCCTTTACAGTCAAGTCTAGGAGTATGGGAGAACTGTAGACCACCGAAACATAAAGAAGCAGGAGTAGCGGTATCGGATGGAGATAGCCAGGTCTCAGTGAGTGCCAGTATTGTGAGAGAGTTAGAGATGAGGAGGTCATGTATTGCTGTAGATTTGATATTACTACAAATGGAGGGAGCATTCCAGAGTGCACACTGAATTTTGGTAGAGGAGGATAGACTGCAGAGTATTTGGAGGAGGTTTGCATGGTTTCTGGTTATTTTAGTGTGAGCAGATGAGGTGAGGGGCCCTGGGTTGGGAGAGACGTCACCAGCTGCCAGAAGTAGGAGGAGAGATAGAGACAGGAGGTGTGAGTGGGTTTTATATGGGTGGCGACTATATAATACACAAGATATATTATATATAATACCCCCTCTTGTTTTATATATAATATATGTATAATTATTATTTTTTTTTTACACTTATTAATTTTATTTTATTTTATTTCCAGCCAGCAGGGGGACCACCTGTCATTACAGACAGCCCCCCTGCAGGCAGCTATCCCGGCCATGTGATTGTGAGGTCCTCGCAAGGACCTCACTCTCACATG
>OW240913.1:219438604-219562211 GCA_933207985.1 Pelobates cultripes
TAAGAGAAAAACAGGAAAGAATAGGATAGTAAGTATTAAAAAAGAACAAAAAAACATACAGAAACCCAGAGATGATAGCAAAAAAATTTCAAACCTACTATGAAGAATTATACAATATCCCAAAACAATCTGAAGAAAATCAAATAAAAAAACTATCTAAAATATATAAACTTCCCTAAACTAACATTGGAACAAAATAATTATTTAAACACACCCCTCACCAAAGCAGAATTTAATCAAGCCATTAAAAAACTGGTAAACTACAAAACTCCTGGTCCAGACGGTCTGACAAATAGTTTATATAAAATTTATAAAGATATTAAAGATATTTTATCTGAAAATTTGGTAAATGCCTTTAACGAAATTGTAGCTGAAGGCAAAGGACCAGAAGAAATGCTATATGTGAATATTTTACCAATCCTAAAAAAGGATAAAGATCCCCAAGAGCTTAAGAATTATCGTCCGATTTCACTATTTAATGTAGATTCAACGTTGTTTTTGTCAATTTTGGCAGATAGGATAAAGAAAGTACTCCCATGAAGACCAGATTGGTTTTGTTCCCACCAGACAGGCAAGTGCCAATACAAGGTGCTTGATAAATATTCTGGATTGGGGAGAGAGAATGAAAAGTCCCCTCCTGACCCTGTCATTGGATGCAGAAAAGGCCTTTTGACAGGGTTGGGTGGGGATATATGCTTTGGGTGTTGGAGCCTATGGGCTTTGATGGCTGGATGAGGGTAGCAATTGGAACCATATCTCAAGAACTGATAGCTAGAGTAGTTGGAACAGATTTGTGCTCCGATCGGTTCCGATAGGGCAATGGCACGCGTCAGTGATGTCCGCTGTCACCGATACTTTATATACTTTCAATGGAACCGTTAGCCATAAGAATAAGAGAAAACCCAGGCTGCCATTAGAGAACTGAAATTGTGCATGTATGCAGATGATACTATAATGACCCTGACTGACCCAGCCGTTTCCGTTTCCCATTTGATGAATGAGATAATGCAATACAGCAAAATATCTAACTATAAGGTCAACATAGAAAAATCTGTGGTTATGTTTAAAAATTGTGAAGAGGATAGGAAAAAAACAAATCTTAGATTTATATGGCTTTAAAGAATCCAAGGGAAGTTTTGCTTATTTGGGCATACTCCTGTCGGATAATATAGATAGAATAATAGAAATTAATTTTTTTAAACTGATAAAAATCTACAGGGCTGACTCTAAAAAAGTTGAACACTTTGCTATTGAGCTGGATGGGAAGAATTAATATTCTAAATGCCTATATAATGCCTAGATGGACGTATTTTAAAAAAAATTATACCATTAAAAATTCCCACCAGCTGGTTAGAGATTATACAGAGAATGTTTAGAAATTTTGTTTGGAGAGGGAAAAGACCTCATATTAATCAAGATCAATTGACTAATCCCCTGGGACAAGGAGGTATGAATTTCCCCAATATAATAAAACTTTATGAAGCCAGCATAATATACCACACTCAGATATTAACTAAAAAAGATGTAAAAGAAGCAGGATGGTTCATTTTAGAAACTCAAATGATAAATAAAAAAGATCTAAATAAGTTAATTTTGGCAAAATAAAACACCTTTGGCAATGAAAGAAAATAAAAATAAAATTTTAACACATATTTGCTCTTCTTGGTATAAAATAAGGAAAAATATAAAAAGTATAGGTAAGCTATATGGATTTATGGAATTGGAAATATTGGAATCCTTAAAGGGACACTATAGTCACCTGAACAACTTTAGCTTAATAAAGCAGTTTTGGTGTATAGAACATGCCCCTGTAGCCTCACTGCGCAATTCTCTGCCATTTAGGAGTTAAATCCCTTTGTTTATGAACCCTAGTCACACCTTCCTGCATGTGACTTGCACAGCCTTCCCTAAACACTTCCTGTAAAGAGAGCCCTATTTAGGCTTTCTTTATTGCAAGCAATGTTTAATTAAGATTTTCTTATCCCCTGCTATGTTAATAGCTTGCTAGACCCTGCAAGAGCCTCCTGTATGTGATTAAAGTTCAATTTAGAGATTGAGATACAATTTTATCACATGACAGGAAGCTTCCTATTTTGCATGACTTTCTTTACTCATGCCTCCAGCAGCACAAGTCAATCATTAAACTTTTAACCAATCATAACAGACCACATATCCATATATAAAGCCATGATCATCAAATGGCTTCTAGCCAAGGCACAGGTCAGAGTATTCTGCTCTCACTGTTTTTCTCTTAACAGTGCAACCTTATCCTGTCTTGTTTCTTTAACTTATCCTGTCTTGTTTCTCTAACTTAGCCTGTCTTGTTCCTTTAACTATATCCTGTCTGGTGTCTTTAGTCTGTCACCTAATATCCATCCCTGCTCTCCCTCAGTTTTCCTCCCCTCACCCTGGATTATGTGATAGTTGCTTTTTATCCTGGGTTCCCCTTCAGGGTACTGCATATCCCAGCCTGCCTGCTAGGGAGCCACTGCAGGAGACATAACATTGGTACTGTATCAAGGCACTCAGACTGAAGGGATTACTACCAGTCATCAGCCTTCAAAGAAGTTTCCACTGATTGGCAGGACAACTCCCATCCTGCTCAGGCTGCAATACCCAATTGGTTAGCTCTCACAGAGTGCATCGGTGATTGACCCACACGGGTGGACACGTTGAAGACCCATTCTCACCTCAGTGAAAAATAAATAAAAAAATATATACATAAAAAGTCTGGCATTAGTCCTAGTGACAAATTTTACATAGGGGTGATCCCCACGCCCAATCAGGGGCTTATAACGAAGTACGCTTTATTGTATGCGGCACCTCCATGGTACAACTGGGGTGATCCACGCAATTCACTGCATATTGGTAAAAGACCTCACAGTGGCGAAACTTCCACAAAATTTCATACACAAGGGTGACCCCCTTAAAAATAAGCTGTTACGGTACCTCCAGTAGTAAAATGTACAAACCGCCGTTTAGCGAGTATTCCCCGTTCGCAATAATGTGGTCGGGTAGCGGGTATAATAAAACCATGCGAACCGCCAGCCAGGGAACACTCCAAACTCCCGAACGGTACCTGTACGGCTAATTCCCTTCTCGAGCTGTAAATCCACGAACGGCAAATAGTAACCGAACGTCAATAACTCCCAAGCGGCAAATAATCCAAATAAGTAGTCGCTAGTCGCTGGTAACCAAATCCCCCCAATAACGAGACCAAGCTCCGCTTTGAGGGTAAAACACGAACTGATTTACTGTGGGCTACCTGCCCGGTATTTATGCAGGTCTCCCACTTAGTGGACACTCCCCTAGGGGACCAAATGGGAGACTGAAATTACAGAAGGACATGGGGACATTTTGGACATACATCCCCACAATATTCCCAGCATGCAGTACAGTTCCCTCCCCTCTGCTCGGGGGATAATTGGGAAGTAACTCAATTATCTCCCCGAGCAGAGGCAATCGCCATTTTAAACACAAGTCACAAAAACACATGAAAATCCATAACTTCATAACTGCCGAACATATTACATTCGTATTGCACGTATCCCCAGATAGCCTGGATCTGAGTGCACATTATTGGAGAATAGCGCTCAGATCCCATTCGCATAGTTCAATCGCCATGGAGTCAAAGTCTCTTTCAGTTCTTCGGTATGCGATTGACTCCATGGGACGGCTATCTGGGTTAAGTCCATTCGTGTGGTTGAATCTCCCGAACGGCTGGCATTCGTATACTTTTGTCGATTGAGAAGGGGAGGTCGACGGCTTCAGCGGTGTTCGGCTGAAAAAGTGTCCGTTTTCAGATCCATGAAACAATCGTCGAACACCGCTGGTCTTTCGCATGGACAAAATGGCCGCCGCCTCGTGGTCGACATACGAACGACGACCACCCGGCATTCGGTTTTAATTGAGAAGTGTCTGTGGTTAACCGCAACGTTCTAATTGGGATCAATAGGTTAACCAGCAGCACACTTCTCTTCTGGGTGGCCGTCCGTTCGGTAGTTCCGTTCGACAAAACCGACATTCCCTTGAATAAAGCATACGAATGGGGAAATTCATGTAACCGGCAAAACAGGCGAACAAAGCATTTGTAATCCAGACAGATGGGTCTGTCACACGGCTCCCCCCTTGTGGAACACTCCGGCAGACCCGGCTTGACCCTTTGGCGGGTCAACTTGGGGATGACCGGACTGGGAAGAAGTAGGGACGTCTGTTTGCCGGGACAACCCATCCGCGTTCCCATTCTGCTTACCGGGTCGGTAGCTGATTGTGAAGTTGTAAGGCTGTAGTGCCATTGTCTCCTGAGACCCGGTTAAGCCAGACAAGGGGGTTATGGTCCGTAATAAGGGAAAATTCTTGTCCGTATAAATAAGGGCTCAATTTCTTCAGCGCCCAGACCAGGGCTAAACACTCTTTCTCCACTGCCGCATAACTTACTTCCCGGGGTAGTAACTTTCTGCTTAAGTATGCGACAGGGTGCTCTCCTCCATCTTCCCCGACCTGGCTTAGCACAGCCCCCAGTCCATACATGGAAGCATCTGTATGAACAAGAAAACGTTTGTTAGGGACTGGGGCAGCCAGGACAGGAGCATTAACAAGAGCCTGCTTAAGTGCTTGAAACGCGGCTTCACAAGCTGGAGACCACAGGACCTGCTTAGGCAAATTCTTCTTAGTCAGGTCAGTCAAGGGCTTAGCAACCGTACTGTAGTCAGGGACAAAACATCGGTAATACCCTGCCGTCCCCAGGAAGGCCAGCACTTGGGTCTTAGTGATAGGTGTGGGCCAGTTAGCCACAGCCTCTACCTTGGCTGGCTCTGGTCTCTGGCTCCCACAGCCTACTCTGTGACCCAAGTACTGCACTTCTGCCATACCTAGATGGCACTTGTCTGGCTTCAAGGTCAGGCCTGCGGCCCGAATCTTGTCCAGCACCACCCCTACGTGTACTAAATGGTCTTCCCAGGTCTCACTGTAGACCGCAATGTCATCCAGGTATGCACATGCAAAGTCCTGGAAGCCATCGAGGAGCCTATCCACCATACGCTGGAAGGTAGCCGGAGCATTCTTCATCCCAAATGGCATGACCTTAAACTGGTACAGGCCAAATGGGGTGACGAACGCCGACTTAGGGATAGCATCCTCGGCCAGGGGAATCTGCCAGTAACCTTTACACAGATCAATGGTGGTCAGGTAGCGCCCCCTGGCAATGCGGTCTAATAACTCGTCTACCCGGGGCATAGGGTAGGCGTCAGTGGTGGTCCGTTCGTTGAGCCGCCTGTAGTCCACGCAGAACCTGGTGGTCCCATCTTTCTTAGGCACCAGAACTACAGGCGAGGCCCAAGGGCTGTCTGAATGTTCGATAACCCCCAGCCTGGTCATCTCCTGTATTTCCTTCCGCATTCCTTCTCGGACTGCTTCAGGAATACGGTATGGGGGTTGTCGTAGGGGGTTCTGTCCGGGTGTCTCGACCTTGTGTACAGCTAGGGTAGTGTACCCGGGTTCTTGGGAGAACGTCGCCTGCACCTTCTCTGCCGGGTTTAGCCGGTCCCCTAGCTGTACAAGACTAGTAAGGTCTGTCTGGGGGTCCCTCTCTAGCAAGTCGGGTAACGGTAAGTTCTCGGGATCGTCAGAAGCTGGGGCACATACTGCTGCAACATCCTCTGGTCGTTCTTGATACTCCTTCAGCATGTTCACATGGAAGGATCGCTGAATCTAAGGTAGGTAGTATCACATACCTGAGCTAACACTTTATACGGGCCCTGCCAAGATGCTTGCATCTTGTTCGTCTTCACAGGCTTGAGTACCAGAACCTTCTGTCCAACCTGGAAGACCCGCTGTCGGGCACCCCGATCGTACCACCGTTTCTGTCTCCCCTGGGCCGCCTGGAGATTCTCCCTGACCATCAGGGATAGTTTCTCCATGCGGTCCCGGAGTTCCAGGACATATGGTACTATGGGGGTCCCTTCTTGCTCTGTCTCCCCCTCCCAGTGTCCTCTAATGAGATCTAGGGGTCCACGGACCCTTCTCCCATAGAGTAACTCAAAGGGGGAGAACCCAGTAGATTCCTGGGGCACCTCTCTGTATGCAAATAGCAGATGAGGCAGGAATCGCTCCCAATCTCTGCAAGTGTCAGTAAAGGTCCTCAACATCTGTTTGAGGGTGCCATTAAATCGCTCGCAGAGACCGTTAGTCTGTGGGTGATACGGTGAGCTAAGCAGAGGTTTAATACCGCACACCTTCCACAGCTGCTGGGTAAGCACAGCGGTGAACTGGGTTCCCTGATCGGAGAGAATCTCCTGAGGGAACCCGACCCTAGTGAAGATTTTAACCAGGGCATCAGCAACCGTCTCTGCCTCTATATTAGACAGCGCTACTGCCTCTGGATAACGTGTGGCATAGTCCACCACGGTGAGAATATACTTCTTACCTGATGGGCTAGCCCTGGCCAGTGGACCCACAATGTCAACGGCTATGCGGGAAAAGGGTTCTCCAATGATAGGCATCGACTGAAGCCTAGCTTTTGGGTGATCCCCCCGCTTACCTACCCGTTGACAAGTGTCACACGTGCTACAGTAAACCCGCACATCTCGGTTAAAATTGGGCCAGAAGAAATTTTGTGTGATCCTATGAGCTGTGCGGCGGGAACCTAGATGGCCGGCTAATGGCACATCATGCCCAATCCGCAGAATCTCCTGCCGGTATTTTGCAGGCACCACTAGCTGTCGATTCTGCGGAGGGGTATTCGGCTTCTGGGGCGGTTTCGGGATCCTGTATAGTCTATCCCCCACCCACTCGTAGTGCTCCCCATCTACTCCTTCTCCCCCAGAATCGGCCCTGGCCCTGTACTTGGCTAGCGTCGGGTCTTCCCTGGTTTCCTTCCCGTACATCTCTGGGGTATCCCAGCCTAAAGGGGCCTGGTCTAAGGTACAAGTCGGGGGAGAGAGTCTTACCTGGGTCTCAGCAGCAGGTGGGCCGGTCTCGGCGGCACGGGTCTGGGCACGGGTCGTGACAGCATCCACTTCAGCAGGACCCATGGGAGCAAAGGCTGAAACAAGGGGCGCCAAGTCATTGCCAAGGAGAACATCCGCTGGTAAGTCCTTCATGACCCCCACATTCACATGTCTAGCGCCCACTCCCCAATCCAAATGTACCCGGGCAACGGGCAGACGGAACACGGCACCTCCAGCTACTCGTACGGCGACCGTGTCCCCTGTATGTTGGGCTTCGGATACCAGGTGCTTCTGGAGCAAGGTCATGGTTGCCCCGGTATCTCGTAGACCACTGACCTCCTTCCCGTTTACTTTCACACACTGCCGGTGATGCTGTCGGTTATCCCGGTGGGCAGCCTGAACGGGGTCTGCCTCATGCAGGATGCCCCAGCACTCTTCTTCCTCTACACAGTGAGCGGCCGGGAGGGGAGGTCGGGGACTGCCGCTTGCTGGTCTCCTCCAGGACTGGTTCTGGTTGGCGCCGTTCATCGGGCACTCGGGACGTTTGTGCCCCAGCTGTTTGCACAGGTAGCACCGAATGGGTTGCGTGTACTCCCGTGCATTAAACCTAGGTGGCTGTTGGTACGGGGCAGATGGAGGAGGTGCTGATGGGCGAGTCATGGGAGGCTGGTATAGGTTGGTTGGTGCTGGTGCTGCTGGCCTGTACTCCACTCTGGCGGGAGCCTTACTGATGAGACTGTCCAGTTTGCGGGCGTCGGTATACTCATCCGCCAGGTGAGCTGCTTCGTGCAGAATGGAGGGTTTACGGTCCCTTAACCACTCTCTGACCCCTGCTGGTAATTTGTCAAAACAATGTTCTAAGAGGAACATCTGCAGCACCTCTTCCCCGGACACAGCCTGGCACCCCGCCATCCAGTGAGCGGCTGTGTGGTGCACCTTGCATGCCCATTCCACATATGAGTCCCCAGAGGTTTTAACAGTGTCTCGGAACCTCCTCCGGTACGCCTCAGGTGTAACAGCATACCGGGAGAGTAAAGCTTCCCTGACGGCCCCATAATCCCCAATCTCCTCATCCGGAATGGCCCGAAAAGCCTCGCTGGCCCGGCCGGATAACTTGCCGGACAGTATAGTAACCCAGTCTTCTAGGGGTACCTTGTGCAGGGCACATTGCCGCTCAAAATCAGCAAGGTACCCATCAATTTCTCCTTCTGTTTCACTGAAGGCTTTAAATGCTGTAAATGGTACCTTTTTCCTATCTCCCGAGTTTGCTGTGACTGGGGCTGCTGCAGCACTGCTTTGGCGTAGCAGGTTGGCCTCCACAGCGGCTATGACCTGGGTGACAGTCTCAGTAGTTGGGTTGGGACCATAATGGGCCAGCCTGATTCTTACCGCCCGGTCGAAGCTTGCCTCCTCGGGGGTTCTGTCAGCTGTGCTGGGTCCATTGGTTCCCTCTGCCGCTGGTACTCCATCCATTTCCAGCAATAGCGCAATAATATCCCTCTTCCTGAGGTTACTGGCTTGTCCGCCTCTTTGCTCTAATAAATCCTTTAGGGTGGCTCTTCTCAGGTTCTGGTATTGTAGTTCCATTTAATCCTGGTTGTAGTGGTTTCTTTGGGCGCTGAGGATCATCCCGTCGCTTGCCACCAGTTGTTACGGTACCTCCAGTAGTAAAATGTACAAACCGCCGTTTAGCGAGTATTCGCCGTTCGCAATAATGTGGTCGGGTAGCGGGTATAATAAAACCATGCGAACCGCCAGCCAGGGAACACTCCAAACTCCCGAACGGTACCTGTACGTCTAATTCCCTTCTCGAGCTGTAAATCCACGAACGGCAAATAGTAACCGAACGTCAATAACTCCCAAGCGGCAAATAATCCAAATAAGTAGTCGCTAGTCGCTGGTAACCAAATCCCCCAAATAACGAGACCAAGCTCCGCTTTGAGGATAAAACACGAACTGATTTACTGTGGGCTACCTGCCCGGTATTTATGCAGGTCTCCCACTTGGTGGACACTCCCCTAGGGGACCAAATGGGAGACTGAAATTACAGAAGGACATGGGGACATTTTGGACATACATCCCCACAATATTCCCAGCATGCAGTACAGTTCCCTCCCCTCTGCTCGGGGGATAATTGGGAAGTAACTCAATTATCTCCCCGAGCAGAGGCAATCGCCATTTTAAACACAAGTCACAAAAACACATGAAAATCCATAACTTCATAACTGCCGAACATATTACATTCGTATTGCATATCCCCAGATAGCCTGGATCTGAGTGCACATTATTGGAGAATAGCGCTCAGATCCCATTCGCATAGTTCAATCGCCATGGAGTCAAAGTCTCTTTCAGTTCTTCAGTATGCGATTGACTCCATGGGACGGCTATCTGGGTTAAGTCCATTCGTGTGGTTGAATCTCCCGAACGGCTGGCATTCGTATACTTTTGTCGATTGAGAAGGGGAGGTCGACGGCTTCAGCGATGTTCGGCTGAAAAAGTGTCCGTTTTCAGATCCATGAAACACCGCTGGTCTTTCGCATGGACAAAATGGCCTATACTTCGCAGATATGGCGCTCACTCGGGACGACCCTCGAGGCACACGACATTAGAGAATGGGCACAGCGGGCGATCTGCCTTCTAGGCAACTCTAACGCTGCCATGTGCGCAGAACGACGTAAAGCGGCCCTATTGAAGATAGACTCCAAATTGTTGGACCTGGGAAAGAAAGAGCTAGGTCCCCTGGCAGACGGGCTGCTCTTTGGAGAACCATTCCTGGCGGAACTGAAAAAACATGTTGGCCTATTCACTACACTGAATAAGGCCCAATCATCCATTAGACAAGGAACCCACAGACAACTCGAGGTGTTTTTGGCAGGGCTGGTCGGCAGAGGGGTCGGGCCACCAGCCGCTTCTGGCCATCCGGCCCCAGTCGTCCATATGCTACACAGCAGTTCTTCCCATCTGCAAGAGCCACCTTCACAAGGGGATCCTTACGTACAAGGGGCACTCGGAGCAGAGGACGGGGACGATTCAACTCAGGTGAGCATGAACTGTCTTCCGTTATGTCATTCAAATATAACTGCTGGCCCTTTTTCCACAGGAGTGGGAACGCATCTCCACAGACGCATGGATCCTACAGACTGTGCGTGGGTATGTGATAGAGTTTACCCATACGCCAGTTCAGACCAGGCGACCACCACCTATCCGGGCGTCAGAGAGCCAGATACGCCTCATAGACTCGGAGATACGAACTCTGTTCGCAAAGGAAGCGGTGGAATTTGCCACAGACGACCAGGATTACTTCAGCAACATGTTCGTCGTCAGGAAAAAGACGGGAGACTACCATCCAGTCATCAATTTACGAGAACTCAATGGATTTGTGGCTTATCACCATTTCAAAATGGAAGGTACTCACCTTCTGAGGGACTTACTGAACGAACGCGACTGGTTCACACGTCTAGACTTAAAAGACGCATACCTGTCGGTCCCCATCGCACGAGAAAGCCGATCCTTCCTTTGTTTCACCGGGAGGGGTCGCCCCTGCCAATTCACATGTCTACCATTTGGTCTCAGCTTGGCTCCATGGTGTTTTACAAAACTCCTCAAGTCAGTCATGGCCCATCTCAGAGAAAGGGGAATACGCTGTCTCGTGTATCTGGACGATTTGTTGATCTTCTGCGACTCCAAATCCAGAATTCGATCTCAGACGAGATTTACCATTCACTTTCTGGAATCATTGCGGTTTGTAGTGAACAGAGAAAAATCATCGTTGACTCCATCCCGAGTAGTTCAGTTCCTCGGGTTCGAGATAGACTCCAACTCTTGCGTACTACGCCTCCCCGCATCCAAGATAACGGCCGTTCAGAAGGAAATTCGACGGATACTCAGGAGAGACATCATACCTCTCAGATTATTAGCGAGTATAGTAGGCCTACTCTCCTCATCAATGCAAGCGATTTTCCCAGGCCCGCTCAGGCGTGGTTTACTGGGCCATGCAGAGATTGAAAGCCCAATACCTACGAGCTGGACACACATACGATCACTGGATTCCTGTCTCAGCAGAAACTCGGACGGAACTTCAGTGGTGGCTACTTCACATGGAAGCCTGGAACGGCAAAGCCATTTTCGGGACGAACCCGGACTTTGTATTGGAGTCGGACGCGAGCCTTTGGGGCTGGGGAGCTCACTGCACCCACGGGAGGTCAATGGTCTCAAGAGGAACAGGGTCTCCACATCAGCTGCCTGGAACTGATTTCAGGATCATTTGCAATTCGCAGTCTAGCCAAGGACATGGTGAACTGCTGCATCCTTCTGAGCATGGACAACATTTCCGAGGTCCAGTACATAAATCGCCTGGGGGCAGCCCGATCAAGAGTCTTGACAGAGGTGACGAAGGACATCTACCAATACTGTATTCCCCGCAACATTACGATCAAAGCGGAATATTTACCGGGAACCAACAATCTCACGGCGGATTGGTTTTCTCGACAATGGCGAGACGGCAGCGACTGGCGACTGGACACATCAGTATTTTCAGTGGTGAAGGACCTCAGGGGTCCATTGGTCGTGGACGAACACACAGTTACCAAGATATTACAGCTGGCTTCCAGACCCTCAATGCGAGGCGGTAGATGCCTTTCTACAACAGTGGCCCCCGAGGGGAGCGTACGCATTCCCACCATTTTCGATGATAGCAAGAGTAATCCATTGCATCAGAACGACCAAGATCTCAATGATTCTCGTCACACCGTTGTGGAAAAGTCAGGAGTGGATTCCAGAATTATTGGCTCTAACACAAGACCATCCATTACTTCTTCCATCGTTCCCCTTCCTACTGACAGACCCGAAAGGGGAACCACATCCACTAGGGATACAAGAGAATCTGGAGCTGGTAGTCTGGAGTCTTTCAGGGGAGCCTGGTCCGTCGAGAGACTATCGCAACCAGCTAAAGACCTTTTATGGGATTCATGGGCACTGGGTACCCGACGGAGTTACCTATCAGCATGGAATTCATGGAACTGCTGGTGTGTGGGAAGGAATTGTGATCCCTTTACAGCACCTATCACCATGGTGGTAAATTTTTTGTCTCCCCTCTTCACGGAAGGAAAATCCTATCGTTCCATCAATGTGGCATGTTCCACAATTTCAGTGGCACATGTGCCAGTACAAGGCTCTCCGGTCGGTCAGGACCCTTTGATATGTCGCCTACTGCGAGGCATCAAATTGTCCAGACCACCGGAACCTAAGTATAATCATATGTGGGATGTAGAGGTGCTCCTCAGTTTACTTCGGAATTGGCCAGACAACTCAGATTTGTCTCTAAGCCAGTTGTCGGCCAAACTCACTTTGCTTCTATGTTTGGTATCATTTCGACGAGTTTCGGACGTGCGAGCGTTCGACGTGGACGGGTTCTCAATCTCACCAGAAGTGGTTACCTTCACGGTGTCTCGTAGAACTAAAACGAATTGAACATCTATATCTTACCCTTTCTTCCCTACGGTCCCCCGTTTATGTGTAGTTTCCGCACTTACTTGATATGTAGAGGTTACTGCAAGCCTTCGAGCTTTTAGTAGAGGGCAACTGCTGGTGTCATACACCAAACCCTACAAACCAGTTACCACTACTACTCTGGCTCAATGGGTTCGTTGGATCCTATCCCTAGTAGGAATGGAGACGTGTTTCAGGACTCACTCGGTTCGTGGCGCAGCCGCTTTGCGAGCGTTCTCGGCGGGAGCTTCTCTAGCGGATATCCTACGTTCCGCAGACTGGACACGGGAAGATACTTTCCGGTTATTTTATTTTCGTCAGACCACACATGCATCTTTCTCATTATTACCTCAGCTTTAAAAATGCAAAATAGGAAGCCTCCTGTCATGTGATAAAATTGTAGATTATGCTAACGTAGTGTACCTATAATCTTAGTTTTAATAATGACAGGAGGCGAGTATTTTCCCTCCCTTCCCTCCCATTCTATGGGTTATCATATGTCACTGTTTTTCTTGATCAAGTATAACTTGTATAGTTTATATAAAAGATATGAATAGGATGTTTGAGGTAATAGACGAGTACTTGTTGATATTATGGTTTAATGCTAGTATATAAAGATAGGTTATTACTATTTGTATAGAATATGGATAGATATAGTATCACTGATATCATGTAGACATAAGTCTATTTCCATCCTCTTACACTCGTTTCTGTTTCTTTCAGTGTGATTGCCGTTATTGGCTCCGGATGGGACGCACCAGATATTGGATCTTACGGATCAAGTTTTACTTCAGATATTCGTTATCCGTTTGAAGTTGGATTAAATGGAAGTTGGGACTCCCATGGAGCAAGTTTGAACTGTTATCTCATTACGAACTTTGGTTTTATTTCCTGACATTATATGGACTAATCTCACACCAAAGAAAGAGGAAGTCATGTGATGATCAGGGCTTTATATATGGATATGTGGTCTGTTATGATTGGTTAAAAGTTTAATGATTGACTTGTGCTCCAAATGTTATCGAAACCTAAAACTACAAGGACACAGCTAAAGTTAAACGAACACCTGCTTCTTCCCCACACGTCAGGAGAGCGCCGTTTGAAACGTTTGTTCATATGAACCAATACGAACAAACGCTACCAATCAACCAGAGTGTGTGTTCGGTATTTCTTTCACTTGGAACTCCCAAAGTTGACCAGACAAAAGCACAAAACGCCCTGGAACTGTTTTGGACATAGGACCATGTATGCGGCCGGTCAAGACTTCTACACGGTGGTGTTTCGGCTCTGATCATGGGATCTGCGCACATTTTGAATATTTTGGGTGCTCAGATCCAGGCTGCAGTGGCGTCGCTAGGGCCCCCCCCTGCATCATGCTGTGCCCCCCAAATGCCAGCAACTTGCTGGCCATGTGGTTAGATTCTATTCCCTCGGACTGTAACAGTCTGTTACAGCCCGAGGGAATGCAGGACAGAGGAGCTGGAGTGCTAGGTGCTGTCTGTGGAGAGATGCTGGGGCCGGAGGGAGCACGGACAGGCTTCCCGGCAAGGCCCCGCCCCCAAACGAAGCCCTGCCTCCCGAACATAAGCCTCGCCCCCGCCGTTAAGCAGCAGACCTTGCTGCTGCTGGAAAAGCCAGAAGATGGCTGTCTGACCCACTGCAACAGCCTACAGTGACAGGTAGGCTTGAAATGCTTGTGTGTGTCTGTCTGTCTGTCTGCTAGTGAGGAAGCTTGTCTGTGTGTGTATGGACTCAGCAGTATGTGTGTCTGTGTGTGTGTGTATGGATTCAATAATCTGTGTGTGTATGGATTCAGCAGTCTGTGTGTCTGCGTGTGTTTATGGATTCAGCAGTCTGTGTGTCTGCGTGTGGGTGTATGGATTCAGCAGTCTGTGTGTGTGTGTGTGTGTAAGTGTGTGTGTGTATGGACTCAGTAGTCTGCCTGTGTGTATGGACTCAGCAGTCTGTGTGTCTGTGTCTGTGTGTGTGTGTGTGTGTGTGTGTAAGGACTCGGCAGTCTGTGTGTGTGTGTGTGTGTGTGTGTAAGGACTCAGCAGTCCCTCCCTCTCACCATAACCCCTCTTCCAGTATACCCCCTCCATCACATTATAGCACCACTCCCTCCCCATATACCCCACTCCATCACACATATCTCTACCAGGATTCCCCTCACACTCACCCTGTCACTCCCAGTATCCCCCCGCTCACAGTAATACCCCCCTCACAGTATCCCCTCCTTCTGAGTAACCCCCTCACTATCACCACCCTCCCAGTATACCCCCTCCCTCAGTATATCCCTTCCCTCACACTGTAACCCCCTGCCTCTCAGTATCCTCCCCCCTCACAGTATTTTCCCACTTACAGTATTCCCCTCCTCTCTCCCAGTATTCCCTCTCACAGTATTACCCCCTGCAGCACAGTATCCCCCTCCCTCATACCATCACCCCCTCTATTCCAGTATCCCCCTCCCACACACCATGACCCCGCTCCCTTACAGTATCACCTGCCTCTCCCACTGTATAACCCCCTCCCTCACAGTATCACCCCCTCCCACACACCATCACCCCTCCCTTACAGTGTCACCCCCTTTTCAACCCCACCACACACATAATCACCCCCCACTCCCCACACATTGTCACCCGTCACCACACTTTCAGTCCCTTCATCCACACTCACATTAACCACTCCTAATCTGGTTAATCTCACCCCCTCCAAACAGGGCCAGACTAAGAGCCCCGTGGGCCTGGTGCTGACAATTATGATGGGGCCTAATTACAGAATCTTATCGACCAAAAACACTAAAACAGTCATACCTCTCAAGCGTCATGTATCTGATGGAGTTGGTGTTGGAGGGAAACTCAATGGATGCAGCTATAGGAAAACACATACTCTATGCTAATCTCTTTATCTAATTTAAGCTTTCATCTTTCATGTAAATCCATACCCCCTAACAGCAGTGTCCAGTGAAGCAGGAAGCCAATGGGCGGGATAAAAGAGTAGGCCACTGATGCAAATCATGTGACCAGAACTACCAAAAGGGGCAAACATGCCCAAAAAGGGGGTATGTCTGTCCAAAGACTATGTGAATATGTATCACAGTGTCATTGTCCCCATGTCGCCCAGTCCCCTAGTCTCCCAGTGTCCCCATGTCTCAGTGTGTCCTGTGTCACTAGGATACTGGGGACACTGGGAGACATGGGGACACTTGTGGATACAGACATGGGGACACAGAGACATGGAGACACTGAGACCTTTGGGGACACTGGGAGAAATGAGGTCACAGACACTAGGGACACAGAGACATGGGGACACAGACATTTGAGGAAACTAAGACACTAGGGACACTGGCTGGGAGGCATGGGGACACAGACATGTGGGGACACTGGGAGGCATGGGGGCACTTGTGGACATAGATATGGGGACACTGGGAGACATGGGGAAACAGACATTTGGAGACACTGGGAGACATGGGGACACAAACACTGGGAGACGTGGGGACACTGAGACACTAGGGACACTGGGAGTCATAGGGACACAGACACTGGCTGGGAGACATATGGACACTGGGAGACATGGGGACACAGACACCGGGAGATTAGGGGACACTGCTCCCAGATACTGGGAGACTAGGGGACACTGGATGAGACATGGGGACACTGGGAGACATGGAGACACTGTGTCCCTAGTGTCTCTGTGTCCCCTAGTGTCTCAGTGACCCTGTTACCGCAGGAATAACAGGAACAAACCGCAGAAGCCACACATAGAGATATGGACACAAGTCTTCAGAAAGTAACAGGTCTTTTATTTACACACCGATTGGGTCTCAGATGAACTCCTGTTCCAAAAATTTCTGAGAGAAGAAAGCATGGTGCAGAGAGCTTTTGTTGGCAGCATATTCCCTCCCATACAGTATAACCCCTCCTATATTCCTCAGACCAATCAGCACAAAGGATATTCAGGATCACCTTATATGGGCAGACCACATGGCTTGTTAAAGACAAAGGAATTTACTATCCACTTCCACACATGCTCACTATACTGATGACTCATCCAACTGTTTGTAATCAGATACTAATTAGCATATGCCATGTGGAGATTTCAGCCTACAAAATTTTGACCATGCTGGAATCCCATCACAACTCCATGTCTCCCTGCTGCCTTTCCCCTCAGCCCTCACTTCCCTGAGCTGTAGTCTGTCTCTGCAGGCTGGGAGCTGCTGTCTGAACTCTCCATGCTGTGCAGCTGCTCCCCTGCATATCAGTGAGTAGAGAGAGGCAGGGAGGCATATGCTGTAACTTCCTATCCTTCCTCTCTCCATACACAGTGACCCCTACTGGCTGGTGCTGGTATTGCCGAGTAATCTCTGTTTATACTGAGAGAAATATTTGCATTTGTATTGTCGGTATTACTGCAATACCATCATGGCCCGGCAGCCTCAAATACCGTCTGTGCCTTAAAATACCAGTCAGGTGGCAAACTTAGGAGTAGTGTGTAAAAAAAAAAAAATATCTAAATTGTTGTTTTTTTGTTTGTTTGTCTTTTGGGGCCTATTCCATGGGTCTGAGCCTGGAGCTGCAGCTCCATCAGCCCCCATATTAATCCAGCCCTGCCTCCAAACTCACCTGCCCTTGCTCTGCCACACTCACCCTGTCAAATTAACCCCCCTAATTCTTTCACACTTACCTTCTCTCACTCTTCCTCCAAATCCTGCCACACATATCCTATCACATTAATGCCTCTAATCCTGTCACACTCTCCCGGTCACTTTAACCCCCTAATCCTGTCACACTCCCTCCTCCAACTATACCACATTCTCCCTTCACCCCAAAACTGTGATACTCACCCCACTTCAACTTTGCCACTATTACCCTGTCAAGCTAACCCCTCCAATCCTGTCACACTCGTCCTTTGTACCATGCCACTATTGCCCTGACACACTTACCTCCACTCACCCTATCACACTCCCTCATCAAACCATGTCATACTCGCCCTCCCTCATTCTCTCTCACAACCCCCACCCTATCCCATTTGCCTCCTTTGTCCTGTCACACTCTCCATGCTACTTTACTTTACTGTCACAGTCACCAGCTGAAGACATACATCATACACACCTTATTATTTGGTAAATTACTTTTTAAAAGCTTTTTTGTTCAACTAAATTTCCATTTTTGTTTTCGATAACCCCTTTACACCAGTACTTATGCATACATGACTGCCAGGCTCTGCAACCATACCTACAATTGTGTATAACCAATTGGCATAATTGCAAATTTAATTTATTTATTGCAAATTCCTTTTCTTTGCAAATTATGCTACAACTACAGCCAGAGCGCTCACAAAGCAGGGGCACAGGAAGCAGTGACACTGCAAGCTTCTGAACAATGAATGCAGAGACCGACTCTCTTTATCCAGTGCTGCAAGCCTGCCTTTCCATATAGTGAATGCTCCTTACACACACATAAAATACAACCCTATTATTTTATATTTTGATTGTTAGAGGGGGCCTAATGCTTGAATTTTATAACATGACAGGAGGCTTCATATTTGCTTAAGTGTCTCTTTACTAGAACTCTATAGCAGCACATTAACACAGAGAAAAACAACCAACCAGAAAAAAGTTAGATAATACAAAACTTCCCTCCCCATACATCATTTTCTCTTTCTTTTCTGCTCCGCATCAGTACAGGTCAGAGTACCACTGCCTCCTGCTTCTAGTTGGTGGCTTTGGGATTTTATTAAGATTTATAGTTGTTATATTTAATTCATATTAAGATTACTGGTTATTTGGTACACTTTTTGCTTCCCCTGTTTTCCTTTGGGGATATTTTCTTATTTATTGTGGTGTTTTTATGGTCTTTGAGATCTTCTCTGTTTTGCTTCCTCCTGGGATTTATCCCCCCGAAATACCCCACCATCTAGTTCCCTTCTGTTTTATTTTTTCCCACTGACTCCCCGAGCTCCCGGTATCTGGGGTACTTGCGGTCAGAAGCGAGTACCCGTCGGCTGACCCGTTCTCACGCGTGGCCGCCTCACCGCGGCCAGCCCCTGTCAGTGCGTCTGACCGGGTAGAGGAGGGTGCGCTTGCACGTAGGCCCTCACCCATCCATGGAGGTCGGATATCGAGGACTTTTGTCCCGCTGGGAATCAGACTCTGTAGCACTTTGCATACAGAGTCAGTTTGCTAGTTAGCTCTAGGGTCTCGGTTATTGATATTACCTATGTTCCCGGTCCAACTATAGAGTCACAGGTTCTATTACTAGTAGAGTTTGGAAAGTTGTTCCTTCCAAGCTCAATAAAGGAGGTCTTTTGATTTGTCAATTACTTGCATCCATTATTTCAATATGTCATTTTGTGCAATGCCCTTCTTGTGGAATGATCATGAGGTATAATACATAATGAATCTAAATACATGACTATCTTGCATGTACATAGTCATCTGTTTAAGGAATGATTCACTCAGTGTATCTAAATTTAAAGGGACACTATTATCACCGGAACAGCAACAGCTTATACCCTCTACAGCTGGAATACTACTATTTTGCCTGCTGGGCATTAAGGGACTGCCAGTTCCTGTTAAGGTTTAGTCACGCAGTATTACACTGTCTAAAGGAGTCTTGGGGTCTTGTGTCACAGGATGCCCTGAGGATTTACAGATATTCATGGGACTCTGCACAAACACCGGGGTCCCTTACTACTGACTTAATACACCAACCGTGATTGGCCTGCTCTGTCTGTGTCCCTTTGATTGGCCTGCTGTCTGTGCTCACTTGATTGGCCTGCTCTGTCTGTGCCCCTTCGATAGGCCGGTTTCTACCTGGGACCAAGCCTCCTCTGGCCTGGGGGAATATTACTGGGGAGTCCCCCCCCAATACTCACTATAGACACTGAGGTGTGTGTCCGTGTAGCAGGGCTACCGTATTACATGGGGTGACACCGGTCATTTCTACCCCTCCGCTATGGACACCCGACCGGGAGAGCCTAGAGGCTATAATTAATGCGGCTGAGGCCACCTCTGTTGGAAAAGCAGTTGATCCCAACTCTTAGGTGAGTGATTCAGAGAGATCTTGTGGTTAGAGAGGGACCCTTCTCAGGACCTCAGTCCTACGCTGTTATTATTAAGGGGTGAAACTCTGCATTCGGTCAGCCTGAGTCTGATATGGACTCTAGTTTGGATTGTAAGAGGGTGCGGCCCTCCATAACCTTGGCCGAGGCTGATATTAATTTACACGAGTAGAGAGCGAACCCCTCTCATATACTGATCTGGACACTGATTTGTTATTGGAGGGCGCGACCCTCCCTCAACCTCAGTCCGATGCTGATATGGATGCAGATGACATGTTTTGGGTGTGGCCCACTCTCATAGAAGGAGCTGGACACGGATGTAGACACAAATTTTGTTATTAGCTGGTACGGCCTGCTCATGCTATCAGCCTGATGCTGACACTGAGTTTGATTACATTACTAGAGAGTGAGGCTCTCTCATCTCACTTAACGCACTACTGTGCCTCCCCTTTGTTCAGCACACAGGCTTGTGCCAGTACAGGACACTGATTACTTCATAGACGGGCGTCCCTCCTACATTCAATTCAATATGGAGGTACGTGCCACATACCGTGTTTACCGATGATGCTTTAGCTCTTGTAACAAGGGTTATAGTACCTCACCAGTATGCAAGGGAAACGATGCTTCATAACAACTGGGTAAGGGGAGAGAACCCCTCCATTAGATCTAATGACCGTGCTATTGATTTCGTTATAGAGGGCTACCTGGTCGTGCATGGTATACATGTTTAGACTGGATTTCTCCATTCCATCTCCTATAATGGATCAACTGGATCTGTGCCACTGTATCCCACTCAGGAGATACTCACTGACGTATTACTGGGGGAGATTCCCCACCTTATTTACACGTTCCCCTGAGGCTTTATGGGACAGTGTAGGGGCTGTTTGAACTGACTATCTTGGGTACAGCTCCCAGGATTGGCCCACTTTGTTGGTGACCCTATACCTTCCTATTGGATGTACTCCTGGAGATTGTACGGCTAATGGATGAACCTCAGTTATTACAAGAATGTAGGTTTTGGTATAATCTGTGCTATATCAAACAAGCATCACACTCTGTTTAGGTTATACAGACCATTGCAAACAAACTGCTCAGACAGTATTTTCCCATATCAAGGTGACATGAGATTCTGAGGCCTTCTTAGAGCAAACGTGCACTGCCTTACTCGGGTAACAAGACTGGGGAAGTCCCACAACCTGATCTGCAGATATACCATACGCATGGATCGGATGGAAAGACCGGAGTCCCCGGTCGACTTTAGGGTTCCCTGGTCGTTAACAGTCTTGGGATAGATGACAGGACTACCTCTACTCTTCTGAGAACATATCTGGAGAACATGATTCAGATATGGAGAGCCCTCCTTCTATCTAATCCCTCACGGGAGCCGTCTTGGTTTTTGGTTTCCGCTAACCCACCTATTCAACTACCGACAAGGAGGCTTACTTGGACTCTATGGGGTAACTCTGTGTGTCGCGGACTCCTACACAGACGTCACAAAGTCGGGACGCAACCTATCGCTGGAGTCAGGGCCGGCCTTAGGGGTGTGCGAGCTGTGCGGCCACACAGGGCGCCATGTGGCCGACACAGCTCGCACACTCCCTGCCCTCCCTGCCCTCCCTATCCTCTACCAGGGCTTAGCAGAGAGAGAGAGAGACTTAGGAGGCGGAGCTAAGGCACAAATCTGCTGCCTGGTAAGTGAGACCATAGTGCCCCTGTTCCCCATCTATCCCCATAGTGCCCCTGTTCCCCATCTATCCCTATAGTGCCCCCCTCTACCCTATAGTGCCCCTGTTCCCCATCTATCCCTAAAGTGCTGCCTGTTCCCCATCTATCCCTATAGTGCCCCCCTATCCTAAAGTGTCCCCTCTACCCCTATAATGCCACTGCTCCCATATAGTGCCCCCCTCTACCCCTTTAGTACCCCCCTCTAACCCTATAGTACCCCTGTTCACCATCTATCCCTATATTGCCCCTTCTACCCTTATAGTGAGCCGGCTCCCCCATCTACCCCTATAGTGCCCCTACTCCCCCATCTACACTTATAGTGCCCCCTATCCACCCTTATAGTGCCTCTGCTCCCCCATTTACCCCTATAGTGCCCCTGCTTCCCATCTACCCCCCATAGTGCCTCCCCATCAACCCCTATAGTGTACCTGCTCTTTCCATCTACCTCTCTAGTGCCCATGCTCCCCCTATATTGCCATTGTTCCCCGCCTACCCTAGTGCCACTGATCCCCTTATCTACTGCTATAGTGCATTGCTCCCCCATCTACCCCAGTGCACCCACTCCCCCATATACTGCTATAGCGCCCCTGCTCCCCCTATCTACTGCTATAGTGCACAAAAATCACACAAGGTCAATACACACACATATCAGACACAGCCAACACATCACACAATCACGTTGACACACACACATGATAAACTGGACAGCCCCTGCTTTGTACAGTTGAAGCTAGGCCCTTGTTTTTCGCTATAAAACTGTTCTCTGGAGTCACCTGTCATTAATGAAGGGACTTTACATCTTACCTGCGTATTAGAGAACCTTATGAGTTCACGGGACTCCAGGCTAAGATAGGAGGTATTCCTCTATAGGGATACCTGGACTTCGGACCTCGAATTCAAATGCCTGGTCCCTTGGCCTAAGGCCTACACTTGGAGATATGTGCCTGGACAGTCAGGGATACAGGGACCTATATTATACCCTATCTTGAATGTGGCGTGAAAACCATGAGTTCCTCCACGGATTTTTGACAGGTCTGGACTGGAGTGGGCATCATACAAATGATTAATCAGATTATTTCACTCTCTCCCTAATCAGTTGCCAGTCTCACGGACGGAAGTCCTGTTCCAGACCCGCTCACCAGGGCCGATTCGGTTTTTCGCCAGCCTTCCTACTCTTCGAACCACTTTCGAATTCTTTGCGGTCCACCACGCGATAAAGCCTTGCCCCGCCCTGCAATTAGGTTCAGAGCACTCTGATTGGGTTTAAGCCATCCAATCAGAGTGCTCTGAGAGGTAAATGAAGAGACTGATAGGCTGCTCACTGTTTAATATACATGCCCCTACTCGCAATATAGCGAGTAGGGGCATTATTTACTAATACTTTTAGTAGATAGCTCCCTAATACCGTGTGAATTAGGGAGTTATCTACTTATTCATTCCTGTCATTACACTGACTGGCTAAGTAACTTACATTTTATATGAATGTATGTTACTTGATTGTTGTAAGTGTTGCAAATGCTTACAGCTGAATCCTGGCTATGTTTGTATACAGTGTAACATTCTTCTTTCTTCCACTGGGTAAGTATATTAGTTCTTAGGCAATACTTTGGGAATTCGGGACTTTAACCATTCAGCAATTCATCTATTCAGACATTTTTGTCGCAGCTTGAAAGAGGAAATGATGTGTGGGGAGGGGAGTTTTATAGTCCAATGGCGGCGTGCTTTACACCACTCGATTCGATGCTTGGTACTGTACTTGGTGATGTGAGGCTTGCATGCAGATGATCGGCAATGAAGATCAATTCCATGAAGCTCCTGCCGCAGTTTTTGTGCTGATATTAATGCCAGTGGAAGTTTGGAACTCTTCAGCTATCTGCAGAATCTTTCATGCACCATGCGCTCTAACACTCGGTGTCTCCACTCTGTGACTTTACTTGGTCTTCTGCTTTGAGGCCAAGTTGCTACTGTTCCCCAACGCTTCAACTTTCCAATAATATCACTTCCAGTTGACCCTGGAATATCTAGCAGGGTTAAAATCTCATTAACTGATGTATTCCAAAAGTTGGATCCTATCACAGTGCTACGCTTTAACCCCTTAACGGCGTTCTATGCCATCCCGGCATTAAGGCAGTTGCGGCGGCGTAGAACGTTGTAACGGCTTTCAGCCCCAGGGGATCGTAACTACTCACCTCCGCTGCGATCCTCTTCTGGAGGGCTGTCTGACAGCTCAGGCAGCCCTCCCCTGGCAAATGTATGTATATTTTGTATATAATATATATACATATTATATATATGTAACGTCATACATAGTGTATTTTAATATTAATATAAGTACATATATTAATATTAAAATACACTTAGAATGACGTTACATTTATATAATGTGTATATATATTATATATATATATAATAGATATACATACACATATATTTTATATATATATATATATATATATATACGTATAATTACAAGAATAAATAAATAAAATAATAAAATAAATAAAATATTGAAACAAAATTTAATATAAATTATATTCATATGTAATTTCATTCTAACTGTATTTTGTTATTAATATATATACATTGAATATATATTGAACTCAAATATTAGTGTTTTAAAATGATAAATTGTATTACAACGATGATATTTTAAGTAAAAGTGAAATTTTTCGCATTTTTTACAAACGAACGGCACTTTTATGGACTATATTATTGTTGTAATATGTTTTACTGTTTTAAAACACTGATATTTGTGTTTAGTGAAGTCTCCCGGGAATAACAGTACCCCCCATGTACAGGTTTTATGGTGTTTTGTAAAGTTAGAGAGTCACATATAAGGCTTGCATTTCATTTTTTTGACATTGAAATTTGCCAGATTGGTTATGTTGCCTTTGAGAGCGTATGGTAGCCCAGGAATAAGAATTACCCCCATGATGGCATACCATTTGCAAAAGTAGACAACCCGAGGTATTGCAAGTGGGGTATGTCCAGTCTTTCTTAGTAGCCACTTAGTCACAAAACAAATATTAGTTTTTTGCTTTTTTTCACATAAAAACAAATATGAACGCTAAATTTGGCCAGTGTTTGTGCCTAAGTGGCTACTAAAAATGACTAAACATACCCCACTTTCAATACCTTGCCTTGTCTACTTTTTCAAATGGTATGCCATTATGGGGGTAATTCTCATTCCTGGGCTACCACACAGTCTCAAAGGTAACATTACTAATCTGGCAAATTTCAATTTGAAAATGGAACGTTCTATATTTGACCCTGTAACTTTCCAAAACTCCATAAAACCTGTTAATGTGGGGTACTGTTGTACTCGTGAGACATCACTGTTTACAAATATGTGCATTTTTTTTGCAGCAAAACCTAACAGTATTATGACATTAACAGCTAAAATGTCAGACGAAAATACAAATTTTACAAAAATCTTATTTTCTCAAATTTTTTAAAATTTTACTCATTATTATTCATTATTTTTTTTTTTTTTTACTTGGTTCAGAAGTATTGTGGCAATCTTCGTTTTTATTGAAGCACAGTATGTATACAGACAGAGAATAAAGAATTGTAAAGCTTACAGACATCAAGCATATTGTCGCACATAAGGCAATGCTCCCTCCCTGTTTCCCGCCTGTATTTCCCTACCCAGTCTCTGTGAGTAACTGAACAACCGAGCGCAACTGCGCGAACTGAACTTTAGAACATGTTCCGTGTATCTCTACGGGGGAAGAGAGGGTAAGGAAATCGAGTATTCCCCTTGTTTTCCTCCCTTTCATCCCCCCCCCCTTTTTTTTCTCTCAAATTTTTAAATTTTTTATTCATAATAAATTATATTCCATATATGAATAGTTAACCCCTTAACGACGCTGGACGGAAATTTTCCGTCAAGGCAGACCTACCCTTAAGGACGCTTGACGGAAAATTTCCGTCAATTACTAAAGTTAACGCCAGATCGCCGCAATCGCGGCGATCGTGGGGTTAACGCTGTTGCTGGGTGCCTCGGCGTTTGAGGAAGCCCAGCAACAGCCAATAGTGCTGTCCCAGCACATGTGATTGCTGTGACAGCCAGTCACAGCGATCACAGTGCTGCTGGGAATTCTGATCCTCCTCCCTCCACCTCTGTGTGTGATTAGAAGTGGAGAGAGACGGATCGTTTGAAACTTTGTGTCCCTGACAGACACAAAGTGTTTAAAAGTTTAAAAAAAACCTTTTACCCCCTTTAACTTTAAAAGTTTAACCCTTTGATCACTGGCAGCAGTGATCACAATACTGATCACAGTACTTTACTGAGATCAGAGTTTTTTTTTAACCCTCAGGGGTTAACTTTATTTTCTTTTTAACCCTCAGGGGTTAAATATATTTAATTTTTTTTTTTTTACTTTTATTTTCAGTTAATTAGTTAGCTGGGGTGGATTGAAGCTAGGGGGAATTGGGGAATCTAGCATTAGTGTAGCTAGGAAGCTGAAAAGTTTTAGAAAGTTATTAAAAGTTTATAAAAGTTATTAAAAGTTTATAAAAGTATAAAAAAAAGTGAAAAAAGGAAAAAAGAGAAAAAAAAAGTAGTTTATTTTAAGTCAAAGCATTTCTGCTTCGCTAGGTGTAAGCACGGTGATCTGATTCCTGTTTTTACCCACAGGGGTTCATTTTTAAAAAAGTTTTTAGAAGTTTTAGAAAGTTTTTAAGAGTTTTAAAAAAATTTTAAAAAAGTATTAAAAAAATTCAGAAAACAAAAAAAAGTATAAAAAAAGTTAAAAAAACAAAACAAAAAAATACGTTATTTAGTTAAAGTTAATTTTAAGCTTTCACCATGCTTAGAAAGTTTAGTGCCGAGGAGGCATATAATATATTAGCAGCCGACTCAGAGGCAACCGACACTGCCTCAGAGAGTGCAGAGGGTGACTATGTGCCAGACACAGATGAAGAAAGTGACGATACCCCTGGCACTGCTCCTGGCGCTGATATCTGGGTGCCCCCTAACAATTTTGTCCCCGACATCCCTCTGTTCACTGCGACTCCTGGTATTCAGGGAGACGTGACCAGCTATAACTCCCAGGATTTTATGGAGCTGTTCCTTGGGGATGATTTTTTAGGGCAGATAGCTACACAAACAAATATTTATGCAGCGCAGTATCTGGCACAAAATGCAACAAGTCACCTTGCCACAAAAGGGAGCTGGTACCCCACCAGTGTGCCAGAGTTAAAACAGTTCTGGGCACTAACCATGCTAATGGGAATTATAAAAAAGCCCAGCATCCGAATGTACTGGTCCAAAAACCCAGTATGCAATACTCCCATTTTCTCTCAGACCATGAGTAGGCCCAGATACGAAACAGTACTGCGTTTTCTGCACTTCAATGATAATTCGAAGTGCCACCCCAAAGATCATCCGCAGTATGACAAACTCTATAAAATCCGCCCCCTAATTAACCATTTTAATAAAGAATTTGGCATAATTTATACTCCCCAAAAGAATATATGTATTGATGAGTCCCTAATGAAATACAAGGGTAGACTGGGGTTTAAGCAATACATCCCAGCCAAAAGATCCCGGTATGGCATCAAGCTATACAAGTTATGTGAAAGTAGCAGTGGGTATGTTTATACCTTCAGAATATATGAAGGTAAAGATAGCCACCGGGATCCCCAGGTTGCCCTGATGTAGTTGGGACTAGCGGAAAAATAGTTTGGGATCTAATGAACCCGCTACTGAACAAGGGGTACCACCTCTACCTTGATAATTACTACAATAGCATACCCCTCCAAAAAATGCTATATTGTTTTGAGACTGTGGTCTGCGGCACTATCCGCAAGACACGCACTGGCTTCCCCAAGGCTCTGGCAGAGAAAAAAATTAAAAAGGGGGAAACGGCTGCTCTATGCCAGGACGAACTGCTGGCTCTGAAATACAGAGACAAAAAGGAGGTGTTCATACTGACTACCATGCACAGTGAACACACACGCAGGGTCGCAGTTCGTGGCAGACAGGAAACAAGACGGCTGCCTGTCTGCATTAAGCAATACAATAAACACATGGGGGGAGTTGACCTGTCTGATCAACTGCTGCAGCCATATCTGATAATGAGAAAGACCAGGGCCTGGTATAAGAAAGTGGGCATTTATTTAATGCAAATGGCTACTCACAATGCATTCATCCTTTTCAAAAAGGCAAATCCTCAGCTGAAATGTACTTTTCTTACATTTCAGTTTCAGCTCATTTCTGTGCTGCTCACTGAGTGCCACAGTGGGGAGCCATCAGCAGGGCCTAGCAGCAGAGATATTCAGACAGGTCACTTCTGCTTTCGGATACCACCAACCCCCAAAAAAAAGACCCCCAGAAAAGGTGCAGGCTGTGTTACCAGAGAGGCATTCGAACGGAGACCAGTTTCTACTGCCCTGATTGTCCCTCTCAGCCTGGCCTTTGTATTGGGAACTGTTTTAAATTATTTCATACTCAGAGCCAATAAATTCTCAATACAATTTTTTTTTTACCTTTTATTTAGTTAATTGGGGTGGATGATAGTTCCTGGGAAATTGGGGAGTTTAGTGCGTATGCTAGGGGTAGAAATACAAATAAAAAAAAACAACAAAAAAATAAAATAACATTGTTTTGTTAAAGTTCTTGTGTAAAAAGTTTAAAATGCTTTGGAAGTACAGTTAGAGAATTCTGACAGCGGATTCAGAGGTGACAGACAGTGCCTCAGAGTTTGACCCAAAATGGGACATGGACCCAGCATGCAAATTCAAAGTTTGAAACAAACCTGAAATGGCAGAGTCTCAAATTTGCCCCTTCAACATCCACATATACCTGAGAAAGGTACACACAGGGGTATTGCTGTACTCAGACGACATAGCTGAGTGACATATGAAGCGTTATACTGCCGTAGCACACCTAAGGATTGTAAACTATGCAGTAAAATCTCAAAGTATGTGTCAAAAAGGCAGAGAAAATGCTTACTACTACTAGACTTGGTACTCACTAGCGAAAAAATGATCCCACCCTAAGGTTCAAAATGGGCCTTTTGAAATACCCTGGGGTGTCTTCTTTAAAAAATGGTAGGCCTTTGTGGGGGAAGTTTGAATTCTCAACCTGTCAAATGCCCCAAAATGGGACATGGACCCGGCGTAAAAATTCAAAGTTTGAAACAGACCTGAAATTGCCGAGTCTCAAATTTGCCCCTCCAACATCCACATATACCTGGGAAAGGTACACACAGGGGTATTGCTGTACTCAGACGACATAGCTGAGTGACATATGAAGCGTTATACTGCCGTAGCACACCTAAGGATTGTAAACTATGCAGTAAAATCTCAGTGTGTGTGTCAAAAAGGCAGAGAAAATGCTTACTACTACTAGACTTGGTACTCACTAGCGAAAAAATGATTCCACCCTAAGGTTCAAAATGGGCCTTTTGAAATACCCTGGGGTGTCTACTTTAAAAAATGGTAGGCCTTTGTGGGGAAAGTTTGAATAAGCAACCTGCTATTAGAACCCAAAATGAGTCATAAACCTATAAAATTCTGTAAAAACTGAAATGGTCAGGTCTCCTATATGGAAGTGTAGCATCAGAAAATACGACTAAAGGCATACATTGGGGGTATCGTTTTTCTCACAGGAGATAGCTCAGCATAATTAGGGGTGTTTGATCATATTGGAACATATCAAATATACAAAATGCCCAGCACAAATGTAACGCATAAGTTAAAAATGCAAAAAATATTTTTTTACCACAACCTTTGACATATCATGGTGAAAAAATGGCGACATGTTAAGGCACAATATATGCCATGTGAGATACTCTGGAATGTCTACTTTCACAAATGGTAGGCCTTTTTGCGGTTTTTGAAACAGTCAAACTGCTATAATGGCCCAAATTGAAACATAAACCCTGCAAATCCGTCTCTCAAAATTCTACTCTAAAAACTGAAATGGTCAGTCTCCTTTATGGCACTGTAGCATCACCAAATAGTGTCAAAGACATACATTGGGGGTATTGTTTTACTCAGAAGACTTAGCTGAGCATAATTAGGGGTGTTTGATCATAGTGGAACATATCAAATATACAAAATGCCCAGCACAAATGTAATGCTTAAGGAAAAAATGCAAAAAATATTTTTTTACCACAAACTTTGACATATAATGGCGAAAAAATGGCGACATGTTAAGGCACAATATATGCCATATGAGATACCCTGGAGTGTCTACTTTCACAAATGGTAGGCCTTTTTGCGGTTTTTGAAACTGTCAAACTGCTATAATGGCCCAAACTGAAACATAAGCCCTGCAAATCCGTCTCTCAAAATTCTACTCTAAAAACTGAAATGGTCATGTCTCCTTTATGGCACTGTAGTGTCACCAAATAGTGTCAAAGACATACATTGGGGGTATTGTTTTACTCAGAAGACTTAGCTGAGCATAATTAGGGGTGTTTGATCATAGTGGAACATATCAAATATACAAAATGCCCAGCACAAATGTAATGCTTAAGGAAAAAATGTGAAAATATTTTTTTACCACAAACTTTGACATATAATGGCGAAAAAATGGCGACATATTAAGGCACAATATATGCCATATGAGATACCCTGGAGTGTCTACTTTCACAAATGGTAGGCCTTTTTGCGGTTTTTGAAACTGTCAAACTGCTATAATGGCCCAAACTGAAACATAAGCCCTGCAAATCCGTCTCTCAAAATTCTACTCTAAAAACTGAAATGGTCATGTCTCCTTTATGGCACTGTAGCGTCACCAAATAGTGTCAAAGACATACATTGGGGGTATTGTTTTACTCAGAAGACTTAGCTGAGCATAATTAGGGGTGTTTGATCATAGTGGAACATATCAAATATACAAAATGCTCAGCACAAATGTAATGCTTAAGGAAAAAATGCAAAAAATATTTTTTTACCACAAACGTTGACATATAATGGTGAAAAAATGGCGACATGTAAAGGCACAATATATGCCATATGAGATACCCTGGAGTGTCTACTTTCACAAATGGTAGGCCTTTTTGCGGTTTTTGAAACAGTCAAACTGCTATGATGGCCCAAACTGAAACATAAGCCCTGCAAATCCGTCTCTCAAAATTCTACTCTAAAAACTGAAATGGTCAGGTCTCCTTTATGGCACTGTAGTGACACCAAATAGTGTCAAAGACATACATTGGGGGTATTGTTTTACTCAGAAGACTTAGCTGAGCATAATTAGGGGTGTTTGATCATAGTGGAACATATCAAATATACAAAATGCCCAGCACAAATGTAATGCTTAAGGAAAAAATGCGAAAAATATTTTTTTACCACAAACTTTGACATATAATGGCGAAAAAATGACGACATGTTAAGGCACAATATATGCCACATGAGATACCCTGGAGTGTCTACTTTTACAAATGGTAGGCCTTTTTGCGGTTATTGAAACAGTCAAACTGCTATAATGGCCCAAATTGAAACATAAGCCCTGCAAATTCGTCTCTGAAAATTCTACTCTAAAAACTGAAATGGTCAGGTCTCCTTTATGGCACTGTAGCGTCACCAAATAGTGTCAAAGACATACATTGGGGGTATTGTTTTACTCAGAAGATTAAGCTGAGCATAATTAGGGGTGTTTGACCATAGTGGAACATATCAAATATACAAAATGCCCAGCACAAATGTAATGCTTAAGGAAAAAATGCGGAAAATATTTTTTAACACAAATTTTGACATATAATGGTGAATAAATGGTGAACCGTTAAGGCAAAATATATGCCATATAAGATACCATGGAGTGTCTACTTTCACGAATGGAAGGCCTTTGTGTGGTCATTTGAACAACCAAACTACTATAATGCCCCAAAATAAGACATAGGTCCATTAAATCCATCTTTGAATTTTCTAACTGTAGAAACTGAAATAGTCTGGCCTCTTATATTTCATTGTAGCTTCCCAAAATAGTGGCAAAGACATACAATGGGGGTATTGTTGTACTCAGCAGATGTTGCTGAACACAAAATGGGATTTTGACCAGGAATAGCACACAGCAGCTTTACAAAATACACATTTAAAAAACCTTGTTACATGTGTGTATTTCAAAAAACAGAAAAAACACAATTTTACTACAATATGTAGCAGAGATTGGTGGGAAAAAGGCTATGTAAAAAGTGTCAAAATACCCTTAAATAAATAGCCTGTGATGTCTTCTTTATTTAAATATATACTTTTGTGTAGCAATTTTGTTTTCTGTGACAGCTGTCAAACTTACAAGTCAAACATACCAACTTCTAAATTTTTTTCACATTTAAATTTTATATTACTCCTTGTATTTTGTGACCTGTAACTTTTAAAATAAGCTGAACTCCTTCACATATTATGCACTTTGAAAAACAAGAAACCTAAATGAATTTATTTTGAATTACTTTTCCTAAGCTGGACATATTATACACACACTATTATTGCCAAAACTGTGAAAAATATATATATTTTTTCTTTTTTTTCTCTTTTTTTAATGTTTTTTAATAATAAATTAGATTTTATATATGTGTAAGTCACATCAAAGTAAAGCCCATCTTGTCCTTTAAAAAACGATATATAATATGTGTTGATTCAATAAATGAGAGCGATGCAAATTGCAGTTGAACACAAACAGCAAAAAATGCAAAAATAGCTTGAGTCCTTAAGGGTATGTCCAGCTTCTGAAGCTGCGTCCTTAAGGGGTTAATGATATATTAACCCCTTAAGGACCGAGGACGGTTCAGGACCGTCATCGGCATTTTTGCCTTGCCGACCGATGACGGTCCTGAACCGTCCTAACGGTCTGGGGTACTTACCTGATCGCCGTCGTTCCCCCGGCGGCGATCAGTGTTCCTCCGGTTGTGGGGAGACTGCCTGCAGCCCAGACAGTCTCCCCACGGCAGATTAGGACCCCTGTGGCCATGTGATCGCTTAACACAGCGATCACATGGTCACAATAGGTGTCCATGTGTCTGCCTGCAGGGGGACTGCCTGTGCTGACAGGCAGTCTCCCTGCATGTGTAAAATCAGAAAAAAAATAAAGTTAATGTTAATTAAAAAATAAATAATTAATTATATATGTGTATATATGATATATAGACATATATTATATCTATATAATATATGTCTATATATCATATATATATAATGTCATACTAGTGTATTTTTATATTAATATGTACTTATATTAATATAAAAATACACTTATAATTAAATTACACACGTATATATATTATATATAATAACTATATATATTATATATATATATTATTATAAAATATAAATAATAAGTAATTTAAAATAAATAAAAAATTTTTAAATAATAATAAAAGATTTAAAAAAAATTATATAGCTATATGAAATTTTATTCTAACTGTATTTTAAAATTAATATATATATATTTATATCAAAATACACTTAGAATGAATTTGTATATATATCTATGTATATAAAAATAAATAAAATAATAAGAAATATACATACGTCCATATACAAAATTATAAATAATTATATAATATACACGAGACTTCAAATATATAAATATATGCATATATATTTAAATTTAATGCTACGTATTTATAGTACATGAAGATAATTCAGTAATTTGATGACAATTTGAGGGACCTGCCTGCCAACCTGTATCAAAATTCCAGAATTTAATTTGTTAAGACTGTATTTTACCCTGTAACGTTCTATTTATTACTTAAATTTGGGATATAGTATTGTTTACTGAGATTGCTGAACACAAATATTAGTGATTCAAAAAAGTAAAACATATCACAGCGATGATATTGTCAGTGAAAGTTACTTTTTTTGCATTTTTCACACACAAACAGTACTTTTACTGATGATATAATTGTTGTGATACGTTTTCCAGTTTTTAAACACTAATATTTGTGTTCAGCGATGTCTCCCGAGTAAAACAGTACCCCCCATGTACAGGTTTTATAGCATTTTGAAAGTTACAAGGTCAAATATATGGGTCAAATATTTTTACATTGAAAATGGCCAGGTTGGTTACGTTGCCTTTGAGAGCGTATGGTAGCCCAGGAATGAGAATTACCCCATGATGGCATACCATTTGCAAAAGAAGACAACCCAAGGTATTGCAAATGGGGTATGTCCAGTCTTTTTTAGTAACCACTTGGTCACAAACACTGGCCAAAATTAGCGTTCAATTTAGTTTTTTTACTTTTTCACACACAAACAAATATGAATGCTTACTTTGGCCAGTGTTTTCGACTAAGTGGCTACTAAAAAAGACTGGACATACCCCATATTGAATACCCTGGGTTGTCTACTTTAAAAATAATATGTACATGTGGGGTGTTATTCAGAGATTTATGACAGATAATAGTGTTACAATGTCACTATTGATAAATTTTAAAAATGTATGTTTTGAAACCGCAATATCCTACTTGTACCTATAGCCCTATAACATGCAAAAAAGCACGTAAACACTAGGTATTTTTAAACTCAGGACAAAATTTTGAATCTATTTAGCAGTTTTTTTCATTCGCTTTTGTAGATGAGTAAAAGATTTTTCAAGTAAAAGTCAAAAAACATGTATTTTTTTTCAATTTTTCATCAGATTTTTGTATTTTTTTTAAATTAAAATACATGAGATTATATAAATAATGGTATGTAAAGAAAGCCCATTTTGTCCTGAAAAAAACAATATATAATTTGTATGGAAACAGTAAATGAGAAAGCGGAAAATTACAGCCAAACACAAACACCACAAAAGTGTAAAAATATTCCTGGTCGCAAATGTACAACATCGCAAAAACAGTCCAGTCCTTAAGGGGTTAATGAACTTTGTGTTGTTTATTACTTGCACTTCTTCTTATTGGATTATTGCCTAAATGCAATTCATTTAAGTTTAACACTTATTAAAACTTCGTTTGAATCAAGTTCCCAGCAATTCTCTCTTTTCTTAAAGCTACAGTATTGATACTTTAAAGATTCTCCGTTTCTTCACTATTGTAATTAGGAAGTTTTACAAGCTGCAGTTGAGTTCCAATCCAAATCACCCAAGTAGCGTAACAGTATGTATGTATATATGTGTGTTTATGTATCTATCTGTGTGTATGTACGTCAGTCTGTATGTATGTATGTATATGTACTTCAGTTTGTGTGTATGTACTTCAGTTTGTATGTATATGTAAAAAGGAAACAATCTGGGTGCTAAATAAATAACAAATGTAATCAATTGCTTCACACTCTGATGTAATCCCCAAATCCACCAAAAATGAATGTGTAATAATGAGTGGAGCAAAATACCACTAAGAGACAGTAGAGAGAGAGAGAGAGAGAGAGAGAATGTCTGTATGAATGTAGAAACTGACTCCACACAATTAAGTTTTATAGGGATCCAACAAATTCATAAAGCATGGAGAGGTGGAGATTTTACTGAAAAAATAGGAAAGGCCAAAATGCAGTGGATTTTTGAATTAAATACCATGATTCCACATGGCCTTAATAATGATTTAGAAATTTGTCATCTTAAAAAAAAAAAAATAATAATAATTATAGAATTAATATTCACTATTTTTATGCATAACTATTTCTTATAACTTTTTAAAAATATATTTATTTTTAATTATTTGTATTCGTTAATATCCCTATATTTTAATAGATATGAATTATAAGATTTTTTTGTAAAATGACTTTCATATTAATGAACTCCACCCCTCTATATATCCCTGTACCTTTCCGTGTATTTTTTCTCTACACCTTTTGCACTACCTTATTCATTCAGGTATGGATTTTATTGCACACTTTTCCACACAATCTTTTTCTCTTTTAAAGCTTTTTTTCAAGATATCAATTTATGTATCTATTAAGAAATTATATATTAACCATATATTTACTATTTGTTCTCTTTTTCTTTAAAGCTAAAACATTGACTTGGGAATTGTTATAGACAACAAACTATGCAACAATGTGCAATGTCAATCAGCAGTGGCCAAGGCCAGTAAGGTATTGTCATGCATGAAAAAGGGCATTCATTCTCGGGACAAGAATATAATTTTGCCTCTTTATAAATCACTGGTAAGACCCCATATTGAATATGCTGTGCAATTTTGGGCACCTGTTCTAAAGAAGGATATTATGGCACTAGAAAAAGTGCAGAGGCTGGCTACAAAATTAATAAAAGGAATGGAACATATCAGCTATGAAGAAAGGTTAACCAATTTAAACCTATTTAGTTTAGAAAAATGTCGCCTGAGAGGGGATATGATAACATTATACAAATATATTCGGGGCCAATACAAACCATTGTGTGGAAATCTATTCACAAAGCGGACTTTACATAGGACACGAGGCCATGCGTTTAGACTGGAAGAAAGAAGATTTCGCCTAAGGCAAAGGAAAGGTTTTTTTTACTGTAAGAACAATCAGGATGTGGAATTCTCTGCCTGAGCAAGTGGCTTTATCAGAGTCCATACAGATGTTCAAACGGCTACTAGATGCATACTTGCAAGAACAGAATATTCAAGGATATAATCTTCAATGTAGGGTAATAACTGCTTGATCCAAGGATAAATCTGACTGCCATTCTGGGGTCAAGAAGGATTTTTTTTCCCTAGCTTGTTGCAAAATTGTGCTTCAAACTGGGTTTTTTTGCCTTCTTTTGGATCAACAGCAAAAAACAAATGTGAGGAAGGCTGAACTTGATGGACGCAAGTCTCTTTTCAGCTATGTAACTATGTAACTATGTCTGAACTTTGGCATCTTAATAAGCTATGAAATATTTTTGGATAGGATTTTAGTTTTTATTTTTATATGTATATTTTTATGTTAAGTTTGTATATATTGTTTAGGCATTACTTCGAGATTTATATATGATACTGTCACTTTAAGAGAGATAAATGGTATTGTCACTTTAAAAGTGAATAATAAGAATTCTCTCTTTTATATTTGTTATAAAAGGGTATAACATAAGTACAATATGTATATCCATTAATACATTTTGTCTCTCTTTAATTGATCTTATGAATAAACTAATATATGTTGGTTAATTGATATAACTTTTCAGTTGCATTTAAATTATGTCATAATTACATCATAATTGGGGCACTTTCAAATAACCTATCAAACGAGACTTTGACCTATATATGCCAACAACCAACATGGTGGTTATGAACAAGTCCTGAGGAAGCTGCTGTACGGCGAATACTCCATTATCCAGCCGAGCCGGGAAAGCGTCTAGCAGCCTTGCCTGCCACTCTGTCACTGAAAGCTGTTATAGTGAGTTATGGCGGAAGCCTGTTAAACTCTCCACCTTATCTAGTAAGGGGCTAATTACCCTCTGCTCTTTTTTTACTACTTTTGTACCACCTTTTCTGTATATATGTATTTTTATCCTGCATGTGGCAGACAATAAATTAATGCCAAGCCCTCCACCACCAAAGGCATGCTGGATGCTCCATGAGGCCACTGGAATCGGCAACTGTTGATCTCCAATCGCCAACCGGTGTAACCACCCGGTGCACCAAACTCACAGAAGCCGAACTGCTGTGGGACCTGGAACAATAGTAACTCCTGGGCGTCTTATCATGTTCCGCCACAGTCCCCCCGCCAGTACCCAGGGATCGTTGGGAGGCCACCTATCATCCCACTCTTGGGCCTGTCTGCCCCGGGAACCCGAAGCTACGTCAACCCTGTTCTTGGGACTGCTACTCCTGCTGCAAATTCTAGATGGCCTGTTGCATGACCTACACCTGGACCACCAGAGCAACCTTTCGGGGAACCACTGGAGCCTGACCATGTGCCTGAATGAGAAGAACACCCCTGGGGAACATTACCTCCCAACTCTAAAACCAGCCGCTGCCTCCCATAATGAGGACTCTTCCCCACGCTCTGCATGGCACTAGGTGAACGCATCCTCCCGGACCTGCATTGCACCTCCCTGGAACTCCATCCCTTGCATCTCTCTGGTGGCCTACTGGACACCCATAACATTCCCAGAAGCACGACCCCTGCGTTCCGCATGCCTTGGCTGTCAACTGTATGCTCCCTTTCTTGTGGTGCGGCCTGCTTAGCCCGTCTGCTTCCAGAATCCCCTGTTATGGACAAAATACTTGAATAGATAAAATGTCTATTTTACTCTGTGTGTCTGGCTGCTAGAGTAAAGCTTCCCTTCCCCCTCACTGTGTGCACAATAACCATTTCCTCTGTAAACCCCTCTCACTCTCCCCCTCTTCCTATTGAGCAAAGCCTCATGTAACAAAATGGAGATTCAATGTGTTAAAGAAGCTGCTCGCTTTCTAACTCTTCCCCCGCTTCCTTTGTTCAAGTAACGGCTCTCTCTAGAAACATGCCACATGTAGTAAAATGGAGCTGGAATGGGGCTGAGATACAATGAAATGTCATGTGATGATGCTGGGGTCATGCCCACTAGGGTGGGTTTAGACAAGACCCCTTAGACTGTTAACCAATTGTTGAATGTATACTTTATGTTAACTGTGACTCTGTACATGACGTATTTCTGCTTTAAAAGGGGGTCCCACCCCTTGGAATAAACCATTCCTCTGGTTTTTCATTAACCAGATACTTATCTGTCTCCGGTGTGAATTACTTATAGGAGCGTGCACGCAATTCAAATTTGGAAGGCGTAGATAGACAAAATAATCAAACATTTGAATTTGATCCAAAACACCCTAGTAAACCCCCTGCCTTTGTCCTCCTGTAGCTAGTGACTGCGCGCTACTAGGGTCCCCCCTCAATCCTTGTGAGCCCCACCCACGCCACTCACATCCCCCCCGGGCCACACCCCTACTCCCTGATGGACTGGCTGTACTGATGGGCTGAACATCCAGTGCAGCCTGGAGAGTAGGCTGGAAATCACCTGCATCCCCAATAGAACACTAGGGGGGCCTACTGTCTGTCCACTCCCCGGGCCCCCACCAGCAGCCCAGAGAGACCCCCTGGGGGCCATGCCTAACAGCACCCCCCCCCCTCGACAGAGGGGCATACTGCAACCATGGGAAAGAGAGGTACTCAACTGATGGTTGTCCAGGAATCTGTCTGTGCCCAGCAGCTGATCCACCAACACCGTTCCGGCACAGGCCCCAGACTCACACCACCGGCCGCGGCAGTCTGTGCTCCGAGTGCAGCAACTTCCAGGCAGGTGCCACACTGCTGCCCAACTTCTGGCCTCCCAGCCTGGGCTGTCTCATCCCCGGCTCACCCAGCACCTGCTTCCTGGCCACCGACCAGCCGCACTTTTTCTGACTTCCGCATCCCCGGGACCGGGGCTCACACACGCTGGGGACTTTCTTCTCCTGGCAGGCAGCATGGTCCCTCCGTCCTTCAGATCTGCCGCTGACAACGCACCGCCTAGTCGCTCCTGCACCCATGCAGCCCGTCTGCGCATTGCCAGCTGGATGCTGGCAATCGGGGCCTCCACTGACTGGTCCATCCTGCAAGAAAAAACACAACTCACCAGGCTGAATCAGACCAACTCAGACTGGTGAGTAAATTAGTTGTGACAAAATTAAGATGGCCGCCCTATTTATACTAGGCCTGCCCCTCATCCTAACCTGCCAATCCCTGCCATCCCCTGCCATTCCCTCCTAGCTCTGTCAAGGCCTCATTTTACTTAGGCTGCGCTTGTTTCATGGTGCTACATTAATGTTGTTCAGCCGGCTATTTCGTCAGCACATGTTCCTGTGCAAGGTATCCATATCTGCCATGATTCTTTGGTTTGCAGGCTTCTCTGGGGTCTTATCCTCCAGCCACTAAATATTCCTGTCTTTGGGGTGTAAGACGCATTCTTCAGTTTCTGCTAGTTTAGAGTGCTTTTGACGTTGATGCTTTTACATTTTCTCCTGATGGGGGTACATTCTCTATTTACATGCATTTGAAATTGGACTCCTGTGCGGATTTCTATCCATATTTCTGGGACTCTCCTAAGCTGTGTGTTGAATCCACGCTGTCTCATTACATGTGGGTAACCTCTCCTCTCAGAGCTTCATGTTCCTGTCAACTCCTTATTTCCTATAGAAAATTTGAAGTACCAGTGCTAATATTTTAGTAGTTATTCAATATTGCAATTTGTGAAATCAATTTTAAACCAGCTGTTATATCACCATACTCTTATCTTTTATTATAGAAATTACAACCAGTGTGATGGTGAAGCGCTATATCAAGTTTTAGTGAAAATGTATATGAGAACTATCTGGTGCAGTATAGGTGTATGTGTGTGTATGTATGTATGTATGTATGTATGTGTGTGTATGTATGTATGTATGTATATATATATATATATATATATATACACCTTGAATAGTTATCCTACTTTGAGATCCTAATGATGCGTTGTTCCTTTAAAACACAAAACCATATCATAGTGCAAACTGTCAAATTTTTAACAAATAAAAGGTAAAGTCAATTCACCACTCACAATTTTTAAGAGCTAAAACGTTTAGCTCAATTCATGTGCTTCTAGGGTCCATAGAGGCGACCCTCTCCCTTCTTTAGATAGTTTTCTGGTATCTCTTGTCCTATACGGTATTACAAAAAAAGTGCATATGGTGCAATATTTATAGAATATATAATGAAAGATAAATGGGGTACTCACAAACCCAGAGCCTTCCAAATAGGCTAAAATACAAAAGCATATGGGGTTAAGGACCACATTCCTTCTTTTAGATAGCAGGAAAATGCTGTTAGTGTGTTAAAAAATTATTACTTTGTTAACTCTTACCAATTCATATAAAAATATAGAGATAAAATAAATAAATAAATATATATATATATATATATATATATATATATATATATATATATATATATATATATATATATATATAAATAAAACAACATCTTTGTCTGTTTTTTTTATTTATTTTTTTAACCCAAATGATGAAGCCTGTACGGCGAAACACATCCTGGGAATAGACTCTGAAACACTGGACTTGTATTGCTGAATTGGTGTTTTTTTTATATATATGTATATATATATATATATATATATATATATTGTAGCCGTATTAGTCCAGTGATGTAGATGTAAAAAACAGATAAAATTCTTATCTTGTAATACCTTTTTTATTGGACTAACAGAATTTTTTAATGACAAGCTTTCGGGAGAACCTCCCTTTCTCAAGTTTGAGAAATGCTTCAGACTTGAGAAAGGGAGGTTCTCCCGAAAGCTTGTCATTAAAAAATTCTGTTAGTCCAATAAAAAAGGTATTACAAGATAAGAATTTTATCTGTTTTTTACATACATACATATATATATATATATATATATATATATATATATATATATATATATATATATATATATATATATATATATATATATATATATATTATGTCTATATTTTTATATGAATTGATAAGAGTTAATAAAGTAATAATTTTTTAACATACTAACGGCATTTTCCTGCTATCTAAAAGAAGGAATGTGGTCCTTAACCACATATGCTATCATATTTGAGCCTATTTGAAAGGCTCTGGGTTTGTGAGTACCCCATTTATCTTTCATTAGATATTCTATAAAGAATAAATGGTTTGTATTGGCTCTGGATATATTTGTATATGTTATCATATCCCCTCTGAGTCAACGATTTTCTAAACTAAAGAGGTTTACATTTGTTAACCTTTCTTCATAGGTGATATGTTCCATTGCTTTTATTAATTTTGTAGCCAGAATTCTGCACTTTTTCTACTGCCATAATATCGTTCTTCAGAACATGTGCCCAAAATTGCACAGCATATTCAAGATGTGGTCTAACCAGTGATTTATAAAGAGGCAAAATAATACTCTCATCCTGAGAATGAATGCCCTTTTTCATGCATGACAATACTTTACTGGCCTTAGTCACTGCTGATTGACATTGCACATTGTTTCATAGTTTGGTGTCTATAACAATTCCCAAGTCCTTTTTGTGTGTTATCTCTAATTCGCTTCCATTAAGGGTATACCTTGCTTGTGCTTTCTTCACGCCGAAGTGCATAGCTTTGCATTTTTCAACATTAAATTTCATCTGCCATTTGAGTGCACAGTCCCCCAGTCTATATAAATCCCCCTGCAGCAAAGTAATATCTTGCTCACATTTAAAATGTTATAAAATTCTAATTCAAATGTTATTTATTTCCTTATTATTTATGATGTGTAGATATTAAATTAAATGAGTCAACAAATGAATTCATAAACTTAATATCTGGAATGTAAAATAAATGCAGCAGTATAAATATTAATACAAGTATACAGAAATACCTTCTGTGAAGATATGCGTCATGTATTAATTATAGTACAAGATAGCAAAGTATTAAGGTTTTATTTTTATTTATTTATTTCTTATTCTCCAATCTTTATAGTAACTCCTAAATCCCAAAGCATGTTAGACTTTTAATTAGTTTATTTGAAGTAAAAAAATATATTTAATATAAACTGTATGTCCTCAGCCAGTCGTCATTAACATACAGCTTTGATTTGAAATCTGTCCAGAGCTGATAATCAAATCTCTTTCATTATAATTTCCTGGAGTGTTTTTCCTCACTATAATCTGTTTAGTGTAGACCTTGCTGGTTCTTTTCTTCATATAACCTTTTATTTTATGGCTAAGCCAGAAATACTTTCATACAATATTTTTGTAGCAACGGGAATTAAACTTTAAACATTTTTTCATATTATAAGAGGTATTCTCAAGGTTGCAAATAAAGTAAGGTTATTTTAAGAGAAGATATTTATTGCATATATCTATATGCACGTCTGTATGTATAGGAAAAAAAAAGGTAATTTATTGTGTGTGTGTGTGTGTGTGTGTGTGTATATATATATATATATATATATATATATATATTTAATACACTACTAAAGTGAATGTAATGTTAGCATACTAATGATGATCTGTAATAATTTGAACAAGAAGAGAGACTACAATAAATACAAATCAGAAAAACCAACACTCTGTAACTGACATAAGTTCAAAACTGTCACATAATCAAATATATAAAGATTGGTACATGATGATCTATTGGCTCAACTAACCTATGTCAAGTGACAAACAAATTAGACTTATTGGTGGCAGGTGAGGTCCTGCTAGTTGCAGAGGTTATGTCTATGATTTTGGTTGTTGGACACTTACCACTGATAATTGTGATATCGCTGACTTTGGTGGTGTTACACTTACAAGATTAAATATACATTGGCTCTCAGAGGTGGCTCTAGACTTTTTGAGGCCTTAGGCAAAAAACAAATATGAGACCCCCCACGCGTTATAAAAAAATATATGAGCAGTCAATATTAAAATTAACTGTATAAATTGCATATTTTAAGGCAAAGATTATTAAGTCTCATAACCTTGGTATTCACAGCTCTTATTTTTGTAATTAGATTATTCTACAAAATATCTATACACAAACATTGGGTATAGATAAAAAGGTTGTAGCTAACTACTAGTTATTCTTGTTGGTGTCTCCTTAAACTGAAATAAAGTTGTCAACAGTGTATTAAAAGAACACTATAGGACTGTGCAGCACTGACCCAGAAAGCACTTGTACTGGAAGTCTAAGGAGTGGCCTCTAAAGGTGCTCCTAGGTTGTAACATAAACACTGCCATTTCTCTGAAAAGGCAGTGTTTACATGAAAATGCCTGCTGGGACTGACAATATTCACCAAAAATAAACCAGTTTACAAAACATTTTTGCACAAAACATGTTTAATGTGCCACATCCATTTTTTTTTTATAGAAATATAGAATGTGACAGCAGATAAGAACCATTCGGCCCATCTAGTCTGCCCAATTTTCTAAATACTTTCATTAGTCCCTGGCCTTATCTTATAGTTAGGATAGCCTTATGCCTATCCCACACATGCTTAAACTCCTTTAATGTGTTAACCTCTACCACTTCGGCTGGAAGGCTATTCCATGCATCCACTACCCTCTCAGTAAAGTAATACTTCCTGATATTATTTTTAAACCTTTGTCCCTCTAAATTAAGACTATGTCCTCTTGTTGTGGTAGTTTTTCTTCTTCTAAATATAGTCTCCTCCTTTACTGTGTTGATTCCCTTTATATATTTAAATGTTTCTATCATATCCCCCCGTCTTGTCTTTCCTCCAAGTTATACATGTTAAGATCCTTTAACCTTTCCTGGTAAGTTTTATACTGCAATCCATGAACCAGTTTAGTAGCCCTTCTCTGAACTCTCTCTAAGGTATCAATATCCTTCTGAAGATACGGTCTCCAGTACTGCGTACAATACTCCAAGTGAGGTCTCACCAGTGTTCTGTACAATGGCATGAGCACTGCCCTCTTTCTACTGCTAATACCTCTCCCTATACAACCAATCATTCTGCTAGCATTTCCTGCTGCTCTATTACATTGTCTGCCTACCTTTAAGTCATCAGAAATAATCACCCCTAAATCCCTTTCCTCAGATGTTGAGGTTAGGACTCGATCAAATATTCTGTACTCTGCCCTTGGGTTTTTACGTCCAAGATGCATTATCTTGCACTTATCCACATTAAATGTCAGTTGCCACAACTCTGACCATTTTTCTAGTTTACAAAAAAGCGATATGTGTGCACAAACCACAGTGCAATAAGTGCTCAACAGATAAATAGCAGAAAAAAACCTCCCTGAATCAGGTAGGATTTCCCCGAAGACTTCCTCCTGTCTTCAACAGAACATGTATAGAAAAAAAGGGGATGATCTGCTAAACAAATAACAAGAACAGTGCATAGCGCATAACTGTGTATATGAATAAACCAAATGTGTAATTTTCAAATGGCCACTCACACTTTCGTTGAAATATAAATGCCTTGAAACTGAATTGCTCTTTTCAGCAAAATTGCTCTTTTCAGCATAAATGCCCTTCCAGGAATGATTCTTCCACCACTTTTAAACTCTCATGGAATAGTTAAAAGGTGTGTTCTCAAAGAAAAAAAAAGAACTTGTAGTACATATTTAAAAATGTAGAAAAAATAATTTAATCACTTACATCTAAATATAAAACAATGGATGTATTCTCACTGTCACCACCAGGGGTCCTTTTTATTTTACTTTATTTTATTTTATTTTATTTTCATTTTTATTATTTTTATATTACATTATATTTTTTACATTATGTATTTATTTCTGTTATTTTTTGTTATGTTAGTCTGTTTATTTACTATTATATATCTTTATTTGATTTTAATTTGATTCATATATATTATACAGTGTATACAGTTTTATTGTTATCAAGTATAATGAGGCTGTGTTAGTTATATATATTTGGAATCTTGTAGTACTGTTTGAAGTGTATAATCCTCCCTTTTCCCTCTCCCCCCCCTTTCTTCTTGCCTCCGATCCATGTAAATTAAATCTGCCTCTAATGAGAGGGACTTGGAATAGAAATACGTGATTCATACATAGAAGGCATAAAGCACTTCCGGGTTTCGGCAGTGGAACGCATGGTGAAACGCATGCGAAACCGACGGACGCGTGTGGATGACGTCATAGATATCGGCCGTCGAACTGAAATTTCAAGCACCTGATTCGGATAAAGAGTTTTGTGGACATTGGGGGAGATATAAAGGGTGGTGAAGGGAAGGGTTGTTTATTGTTCATTTGTATGCTGTCATTTCTGGTCACTGAAGTCCCTGAGGAAGTCCTACATACGGACGAAACGCGTAGGACCCCTGGTGGTGACAGTGAGAATACATCCATTGTTTTATATTTAGATGTAAGTGATTAAATTATTTTTTCTACATTTTTAAATATGTACTACAAGTTCTTTTTTTTTTCTTTGAGCACACACCTTTTAACTATTCCATGAGAGTTTAAAAGTGGTGGAAGAATCATTCCTGGAAGGGCATTTATGCTGAAAAGAGCAATTTTGCTGAAAAGAGCAATTCAGTTTCAAGGCATTTATATTTCAACGAAAGTGTGAGTGGCCATTTGAAAATTACACATTTGGTTTATTCATATACACAGTTATGCGCTATGCACTGTTCTTGTTATTTGTTTAGCAGATCATCCCCTTTTTTTCTATACATTTTTCTAGTTTACCTAAATCATTTGCCATTTGGCTTATCGCTCCTGGAACATCAACCCTCTTACATATCTTAGTATCATCAGCAAAAAGACATACCTTACCATCAAGACCTTCTGCAATATCACTAATAAAAATATTAAAGAGAATGGGTCCAAGTACAGATCCCTGAGGTACCCCACTGGTGACAAGCCCAAGCTTCGAATATACTCCATTGACTACAACCCTATGTTGCCTGTCACTCAGCCACTGCCTTATCCATTCAACAATATTGAATCCAAACTTAAGGATTGTAGTTTATTGATAAGCCTTCTATGTGCAACAGTGTCAAAAGCTTTACTAAAATCTAGGTAAGCAATGTCTACTGTACCACCCTGATCTATAATTTTAGTTAGCAATCAAAAAAATCAATAAGATTAGTTTGGCACGATCTCCCTGAAGTAAACCCATGTTGTCTCTGATCTTGAAATCCATGTGTATTTAGATGTTCAACAATCCTATCCTTTAAAATGGTTTCCATTACTTTCCCCACTACTGAAGTAAGGCTTACTGGCCTATAGTTGCCTGACTCCTCCCTATTACTTTTCTTGTGAATGGGCACCACATTCGCTAACTTCCAATCTTCTGGGACTACTCCTGTTAACAATGATTGGTTAAATAAATCTGTTAATGGTTTTGCTAGTACACCACTAAGCTCTTTTAATAGCTTTGAGTGTATTCCATCAGGTCCCATTGACTTATTTGTCTTTACTTTTGACAGTTGAAATAGAACCTCTTCCTCTGTAAACTCATGTGTGATAAATTACTAATTTATCCTTTTTCTTAACTGAGGTCCCTTTCCTTAATTTTCATCTGTAAATACTGAACAAAAATATTAATTGAGGCAGTCAGCTAGACCTTTATCCTCTTCTACATACCTTCCTTCTTTTGTTTTTAATCTAACTAATCCTTGTTTTACTTTTCTTTTCTCATTTATCTAGCTAAAAAAAGTTTTGTCCCCCTTTTTTACTGACTGTGCTATTTTCTCTTGTGTGTGTGTGATTTGGAAGCTCTTATAACTTGCTTAGCCTCTTTCTGCCTAATCTTATAGATTATTCTGTCTTCCTCACTCTGGGTTGTTTATAATTACTTAAAGCTAACTTTTAGTTTTTTACTATTTTGGCCACATCTGCGGAGTACCACAGTGGTTTCTTGAATTTTTTGCTTTTACTGACAAGCCTAATGCAATTTTCTATTGCCTTCAGTAGTGCAACTTTAAAATGATCCCATTTCTTTGGACTCCATTTAAATTGCTCCAGTCTAATAATGACTCCTTTACACACATCCAAATTTTAGAAGTCTGTTTTTCTAAAGTCTAAAACTTTTGTTTTTGTGTGGTGTGACTCAGTCACTGTTCTTATATTAAACCACACTGACTGATGATCACTGGATCCTAAACTTTCACCTACAGTAATATCTGATACCAAATGTCAATTTGTTAACACTAAATCTAGTATGGCCTCTTTACGAGTTGGCTCCTCAACGACTTGTTTTAGAGACAATCCCAGTAGGGAGTTTAGAATATGTGTGCTCCTGGCACAAACAGCTATTTTTGTTTTCCAATTTCCATCAGGAAGATTAAAGTCACCCATGATGATAACTTCCCCCTTCATTGTCATTTTAGCTATTTCCTCAACTAGTAAATTATCTAACTCTTCAATTTGTCCTGGGGGCCTATAAATCACACCTACACGTGTTACTGTGTGATTACCAAATTCTAACATAACCCAAATAGACTCTATGTTCGCCTCACTAACTTTTATTAGGCTAGATTATATGCTATCCTTCACATACAGGGCCACCCCTCCCCCTTTCTTGCCTTCCCTGTCTTTTCTATATAAAGAGTACCCTGGTATTGCTAGGTCCCAGTCATTTATCAGTTGCCATTATTGCCACAAGTTCATGGATCTTATTCCCTAAACTGCAAGCATTTGTAGACATGACTCTAAGCTTATCATTTTTTAACACACTTGCTACAGGCACCTTCTGTCCTTGTTTTGGGGGAAAATTGGATTGATGTTTTATCACCCTCTTGCCCCCCCTCCTAGTTTAAATACATCCTAAACCTTTGAACTGCTCACTGAAAACATTTGTTCCCTTTTTAAAAAGATGCAAACCATCTTTTTTGTACAGTTTATTTCCATATCAAACAGAGCTACCATGAGAAATAAAGCCAAATCCTTGCTCCCGACACCATTCACCAAGCCACAAGTTAAAGTCCCTAATACGAGCCCGCCTGTCGTTCTTAGTGTTATGCACAGGCAGAACTTCAGAGAATGACAGTGTGGAAGCAACCTGCCGTATATCATTGGCAAAAACACTAAAAACTTCCTTAACCTCTGAAACCTCAGAGACAGGAGACGTATCTGCTTTGCTCGCTTAACAATATTACAGATACGTCTCCTGTCTCTGTGAGCAGTAGCTCCGGGAAGACACCTCACAAGACCACTATTGTCCATCTCCACACCTCTTATGATGGAATCCCCCAACAACAACAACTGCTTTCTGTTAGGCCTCACCATAGTCTCCAAGCCTGCCTCCACAACACCACTACCATCAGTACCCGAGCCTGTCTCCATAACACCACTAGACTCAGTGCCTGAGCCTGTCTCCACCACACCACTAGACTCAGTGCCCCTCTCCACAACACCACTACCCTCAGTGCCTCTCCACAACACCACTACCCTCAGTGCCTGTCTCCATAACACCATTACACTTTTCTAAAAGTTCTTTATCAGATTTTATAGATAAAGATGAAATATCATATATGAAGAAAGCAAAATTGCTGACATAGTCTTTTAAACCTTTAAATCGAGGCTCGGCACTTGTGTGAATCTTATCAACAATAATGTTGAATTACTCTGCTCTGAACCTGTCTGCAAAGTTAACCAATGCTTCATCTGGGCCCTCATAGTTGAACATTATTTTAGCGGTGCATATCCTGCACTTTTGAAATTCTCTTGCAATGTTCATATCTTCTACTATTTCGTTGGCAGCAACTATGGCAGAATTGTAGCAATTTTGTCTGTAGTCTTCCAACCAGCACAGGAATTCTTCCAAATGTTTTAATGCAGTATGCAACTGCATAGTAGACTTTTGCCATACCTTGCTGACCAGGTTTATTTTCACCAAAATCTCATACCACACAACTAATGATAAAACAAACTCGTATGACAAAATTTCTCCTTGTAGTGAATTTGTAACGCTCACTTGGGAACCCTAACACGCAGACAGGACAGAGTAGAGAGCATTGCAATACCGATCCTTAGAATGGTTAGATTATGCAAAAAGGGATAGTCAAAACACGAGCCGAGATCAAGGGAAACAGAGAGACGGAATAACGAAAGACAAAGTCAAATATCAGTAACCAGGAAATCCAAATAACAAGTGCAACGCTCAATGGTAAACCAAAGACCACAACAGGGCACTGCAGCAAGGGAGGGGTTAGCTTATATACACACAGGGTGTGTCTGATTGGCTAACCTCCAATTAATGTTAACTACAACACGTGGGAGGAGTTTCTTTCCTCCCTTGAGGTCCTCACTGTGTGCCGGGTCACATGACCGGGTGCAGCACACATATAAGGAAGCTGCTCTGGAGCATGCAGCGACAGACACACTGCCAGTCTGGAGACAGGGACCAGATGATGCCGCTCACTGTGATGAGGTAAGCAAGGTTTCCGTGAGCGGCGTGGGGGCACTGGACCTGACAGAATTACATTCACTATAGAATGCAGGACATTAGTTTTCTGTGTCACTTCTTCCAGGCATTCAGCAATTTCTTGTTGTTGGTAATGGACAGCCTTTACCCTCTCAACTCTGCATTCCCATCTAGTTTCAGACAATTACTTGAGGGTGATATTTACCTTCTCCTTTAAAACAGACCATCTATTTGACCCTGAAAAACGTGTGTACAACCTTTGCAAAACACCCAAAAATTATTTTGCTTTTAAACAAGATGCTGCTGCATCACCAAGCACCAAATTCCAACTGTGACAACCACAGGGTGTAAAGATGGTTAAAGGATTGACATTTAATATTCTGGTTTTAACACCATTTTTCTCTCCCCACATATTAGCCCCGTTATCATATCCTTGCCCTCTGCAGTTTTTGATGTCTAAACCTAATTCATCAATTTCAAACAGTATGGTTTTTGTTAATACTTCATCAACATGGCGCAATATCTCTGTCATCTGTTCAATGTGACTGATATCGCCCGTACAATCAAGAATGATTGAGTAATATTTTGCTTGAAGAATCTTTTGAATAATTGTCTGCTTGACGTGCTGGGCCATTAAGGCAATTAATTTGTTTTGAATGTTTTTTCCCAAGTAATGGTTGTGAATACGTTTGTCTTCTATTCGCTGTAAATGTTCACAAAGAACAGGATCAAACTTTGCAGAATGCTTTATCAGGTCTATAAAATTGCCACTTTTCTCTTCTTCTAAAGTGTCTGTGACCTCTAACTTGTAGGTTGTGAGATGCTAAAAACTGAACTGTGGCTAGGAGTCTTTCTAGAATTTCACGCCAGCGTTGTTTTTCCAGCAGTATTTGCTTCTGAACTGATGCATCAATAGTTTTACCACATCGGAATCTCTTCTCAGCTTCCATCCATGTAATAATGTTCTGTAAATGGTCAGAACTGTTTTCATGAAGATGAAGTCAATTGCTCAGGTTCTTCCAGTCACTGCAGCCATCATACACTAAAGCTTTCCATGATGATGAAAATAAACGACAGACAAAACAGAAAACACACTCGTTGTGTCTAGAATAAACTAACCAGCACCTATCTTGTGTCTCCTTGTGTAATGAAAGGTAGAAAATTGCCATTTTGCACTGTCTACTGGGAAAGTTAAAATGTCTTCTCTTATGGTTCTTTCTTTCTGAATAAAATAGCCTCTATCTTTATTTTCCACTGGGAAAGTCCATTCTGCAGGATGATAGGTAAGAGGCTGATAACTAGAATCTGACTGGAAATAAGCCAATTCCTGGAGTTCTTCTGTAGCTTCTTCTTCAGTGCTAAACAAAATGTTACGTTGTTCAAACTGATCCAAAATGTTTGGCTGTCAATCTTCCTCTTTCAGTCAAAACAGATTCTCAGGTTCATCCTCCCGGTATCTTCCTGGTCCTCAAATATTTTTGCATAGAGCCTCTTAGTTCTTCTTTGCATTCATCAAAAGCAGTATTCTTTTTTCTTTTCTGGTGATCGGATTCAAATTTTCACCCCCTATCATGTTCCCTGCCACTTTTATGCATATTTGTTGTAACAGGATAGAAAACTAAAGTAAATTATGATGATCTTTCTTACTAACTACACACAGTATAGTAATACGCACAATATGAGTAAACTATGCTATTTTTTCTGTTTTCACTTTTAGAACATCAAAATCAACAGTGTTGAAGTATCAATGCAGGAACAGATGTTCAGACTGATTGAAGTTGTTTCTACTACTGGACTCTCAATTGGCCAGAACCATCAGATTGTTTCCATACTAAGTCACTGCACTGCTGTAGTTATGAATATTGTCTGACCCTGATATAAGCAAATAAACAAAAACAGATTACTAAGTGTGCCAGGAAACTGAGTTTTTCTGTAAATATTTGACTCTGCATGTAGAGGACCTGACTAGCTTGCTACAGATCACACATTAAATCTCTGACCACTAAGTGACAAGGACCTACACCTATAAGTGGAGCGCTCAAACACAGATAAATCTTACCAAAACGTAGTCTCATTCAATGGTAAAATATGGGGTACATGTCAACATAAAATACAGAAAATACAATATAGTGTAGACGGTACTAAAAAATGGCTTCACAGTGATTATAATAATATTGTGTTGAATATTACACTCACATTTCAAGGAGCCTTGTATCAGGTTCACCACTATCTATGAGATATAAATAATGATCAAAACAAATGATTGCACTACCCTGTCCTAGAAACTTCTAACAGCCGTGGTAACCGCGGCAATGCTCCGTTCTCGCGAGAGGAGACCCGGCGGAGCTGCAGGCTAGAGCTCCTCCCGGGTCTCCTCTCTGTCCTGGCTCCCCAGTAATGTGCCTGCGGACCGGTGAGGGAGATCTCTGATCTCCCCTCCGGTCCGTGAAGGCACTTAGCAGGGCCGGCGCTTGGATAGCACCGGCCCTGCAAGAGAGACCATCGGATCTCGGGGGGAGATTGCCCGGTTGCCCCGTTGCCCCCCCCCCCCCCCTGGATCCACCACTGAACAGAAGATGCTCAAAATACTGAAACCACAAAACTTAAGCAACTTTTAAAAATACTCTCTACAAAGCTTCAAAACACACTATTTTATTGTTATATTTAATCACTATCAAACAAATTAACCAGAATTGCAGGCCAAAATTATGTGTTAAAGTAAAGGGCTTTTATCAACTTAGATGAAATTTGTGTGAATAACCCTGTAAGTGTCAAGGAAAAAATTAACAATACCTCAGTCATTATCAGGGGCATGCATCGCTTAATACTTTATTAAACCAGTAAGCAAACAAAATAAAATAAAGGGAGAAACTTTCAGAAGTATGAACTAAACATTTATAAACATAAAATAAACTAAGTCAGAATGCATTTTTCAGTGCCCCTCCCCCTTTTTCACACCCATCTCAGATCAGTCCACTAATGAAAGAAACAGGGCATCATTGTGCAACTGCAGGAAAGAGAAATGTGACAAAGAAGCCTGCTCTGCATGAATCACACTGCTCAGACACCCTCTCTTTTCCCACCCGTCAGGAAGTTGCCAGGTGAAAAGATCTTGCGACTGCACATGTATAAAGAAGTCAGGCATGCCCAATGCAATTGTGCAGAATTCCTAGGGATAGGACACCAATTTGTTAAAACAGTGTCCCGTCTGGAGTGGGTGTGGAAAGCATAAGGAAGAAAAACAAGTGAATATGGAAATAAATAAAATCATATTTGTGTGGGAAAGTGGAAGTATTGCACATCTGGTATAAAGAGTAAAAGATGAAAAATGGAGAAATATATAGTGTAGTATTACTTTAATGTGAGAAAAAGGAAATGCCATTACAAATGGGTGGAGCTATCAAGAGCTCCACTTGTAGGCACATGAGCGATATAATCCTCATTTAAGGATGCTTGTAGTGTCTCATGATTCCGCTTGCCAATCCAGGGTTTATGCAACAATCCGCATAAATCTTAGCTTGACAAGCGGAATCAAGGGACACTAGATGTAACACAAGATACTAAAAATATAGAAACCGCACAACAAAGATATATCTATCATATATATATATACATACATAATATATCATTTTATACTTTGGTTTAACCCTCTGACAGGGGCACCAAATGTAGGCTCAGAACAACATCATGCTTCTGTGTGGCTAACTAGTCATATAGAGTTGGATACCCACATAAAACCATCACATCCACACATATTCACCAAAATAATAACCATAGTATATCTCAGATCAGGAGATTAGAGTAGTTTTATATTACAGAACTTCTCATCTTCTCATCTGCACCTATACAACTCTCACCTCATTTTCTTAGTCATAAAAAAACAAAAACTTTCTTACCTGAGAGGGATGAAATGAGAGGGACCACACTATTTGGTGTCCAGTGTCCATGCAGCCTAGAGAAGATTAAAAAGGAGACTGAGAGATGGCTCACTTGTCCACAGTCTCATGAGAGCTGCCTTCGCCCTTTACAGGCTTCTTCCTGCAAAATAATAAAAAAGATTTTTGAAAAAAAGAGACACAACTTAAGCAGTTTTTAAGACATGTTCTCTAAAAAAAATTATAAATACACAGGTCGCCCATCCCTCTGGACTGGGACTGTCTGGTTCACTCCACCCACCACTCCCTTTATTAAGCCATTTAAATTGGTCGGCCTTTTTTTTTTACAGGCCTACCTGAATGTCGGTTTCGACACACCACAACCGACTTGTGCACCACTAACATAACTTGGCTTATTGTCCATGACCACAAATAAATATATATAATCTTTTCTGAATCCCAATTAATATTTTGGTTTAACCTTCTGATTGGGGCACCAATGATAGGCTAAAAATATCATCTGAGAGCTCAGCCTAGCAGACGTTCCCATTCACGAAAACAGAGTGAAAAAATTATGTATGGCATATTTCCCACTCTGTTTTGTGATTGGCTGAGGGATTCAAGTCTCAGACTGCAGTGGAAGTAGTTAAAAAAAAAAAAAGGTTTCTTACCGGAGAGAGATGAAATGAAATGCGAGGGACCACACGATTTGGTGTATAGTGTCCATGCAGCCCTTAGCAGCTTGAAAAGGAGACTGAGAGATGGCTCACTTGTCGTAGTCTCAAGACAGCTGTCTTCGCCCTTTACAGTCTTCTTCAAAAACAAATGTTGAAATACGATAATACTATAGTAATACTTTACTATAATTATAACATATATTACACATTATTATATTATTGTTAATAGTACTATATTAACAATTAATATATTATTAATGAATATATTAATTATATAAAATATATTATAATAATATATTATAATTATATTAAATACTATTATTACATTATTAATATTATTTAATATTGTTATGTAATATTGTACATATTATACCATCACTATACTGTGGAAAATGGGGGGTACTGTTCTCCTTCCCTTTTTCTCTCTTCTGCTCTGCTCTCCTTCCCCTTTCTCTCTTCTGCTCTGTTCTCCTTCCCTTTTCTCTCTTCTGCTCTGCTCTCCTTCCCCTTTCTCTCTTCTGCTCTGCTCTCCTTCCCTTTTCTCTCTTCTGCTCTGCTCTCCTTTCTTTTTCTCTCTTCTGTTCTGCTCTCCTTCCCTTTTCTCTCTTCTGCTCTGCTCTCCTTGCCTTTTCTTTCTTCTGCTCTGCTTTCTTTCCATTTTCTTTCTTCTGCACTGCTCTCTTTCCTTCAGCAGCAGCTAGTCTTTCTTTTTCTTCTCTTCTTCTTTTTGGTACTGCAGGAGGGGGAATGCAGGGAACCGGGAGGGGTTACGTCTTGGCGTTGTGACATCATCGGCATTGTGGATTGTCCGATTGCCAGGTTAGCGTGCAGGAGGAGGGGACTCACTCCAGCATGGATGAAACCCATGTGAGGGGGTTTCATCTTGTATTAGCGCCAGCGCCACGGGCGGCGATGCGCCGGCATGAAGGGGTTAACTAATTATAGTTTTTACCGGTAGAGACTTATTAGTAAAACACTGCAGCAGCTCTCTAATTACATGATTAGGCGGCCGCGAGGCCCTTTTCAGTGCAAGGCCTTAGGCGGCCACCTAAATCGCCTAATTAGAGAGCTGCCTCTATTGGCTCTGATAGGTAAGACCAAGATCTTGTAGATCAAAGGGCCTCCTCCTTTTTTGATGACAAAGGTGCATTTTGTTGCTCCCTCTCCCATTTCAGACTCCTCACACTCTTCTTCTCCTATGATTCTTACAAAGATATTATGAGCTTGCTGCTCAACACAGAGACTGGCTGTGTAACTCCCACACCCACAGGGACCCATTCAGGTTTGGATTAAATTTTAAGGGGTTACTCCAACCAAAAATAAAGTTTTAATAAAACACTGTATTTTGATCGATTTAACCCTTGCTGGCATGTGCTTAGGTAGAGGGTACTGTGGATCAGAATAAACAAAAGAGGAAAACCCACATTACCTATTCTCCCCACCTCCATCCCTTTTACTTACCCAAAATAACGAAACTACAGACATACTTGTTGACAAAACAGGTCACAGCTTTATTAAATAACATAACTTTTAGCATCAACTTGATAAACATATCAATATAATACAATCTTATATGTATGTAACATGTTACTAAGTACCACCTTGCAAACCTTAAACAATCATTTGGGCACCTATACACCCCCTTCCCCCCCATCCCAACCACCACACAGTCCTTTTCACAGGCATTACATTAATGTAATGCTAACCACTAGCCGACCACTGGCTCAGTGGGCACATCCATTAAACCATACCTGCACCCAAGCTTAGGGGAGGGATCAGCAGACCGCTGGTCCAACACCCGGTTGGCAAGGGACATTTACCTCCATGCAAAACAAGAAACAGAAAAACTAACAAACAACCACAGCGGAGGGTGGGCGGGAAGCTGTTACCAAGTTAGTTAATTAAGATGGCTGCTTGGCCTCCAAAATGCCCTCCTGTTTATACTGCTAACCGTAACCTCCACCCACCTTTCCTTAAGACCTACCTACTATTTCCTTATAAACACTCCCCTCACTTTCACATGTCCCTGTTCTGTCTAGGCTTTGCCTGACACCTCAGGGTCTTAACTACCCTTTTCTTTTGAAATAAAGCAAATTTAAAGACACACTCGCACTGCATTTGCCGGTGATCTTGTACAGTGTGTTGTGAATGTGTGGGGGAACTTCCTGTGTGTAATGTTTGTGTTTGGAGGCTACTTTTGGGATTGAGTGTTTATGGAGGATGCGGTTTCTGGTGTAGTGTGTGTGTAAAGGGGTCTGTTTGTGGGGTACTATGTATAGGCTGCAGTGTGTATGTGTGCATGCATATCTAAGGAATGTAGAGATTGTGTGTATGTTTAAGAACTGTAGATTGTGTATGTGTGTGCCAGTAGGGGTTGTAATGTGGTTGTTTCTAGGGGCTGCAGTATGTGTTTGTGTTTATGGTTGCATTGTTTGTGCGTACATAAGAAGCTGTATTGTGTGCATGTTTATATGGAGTTGTAGTGTGCATGTGTTTGGGTATAGAGGCCGTAATGTCTGTGTACAGTGTGCTGTTGTATCAAGTGATGCAGTTCGTGTGCATGGGGTATGGGGCATAGTATGTATATACAGGGTTTTTACATATATGTTAGTTTTTTTAAGGTAAAATTTTACTATTTAGTGAGCATACTCACATGCAAAAATTGTTCACACATTCCCTTTGGCAATCTCACTGATACCCCCCCTCCGTAAGGCTTACCTTTGTCCATGCAGGGTTGAATTTTCATCCCTGGTTATCGATGGGAAATGGAGCTTGTCTGAACCCCCAGTGAATCTTTTTTATCTGTAGTAAAAGTAACCTTTTGTTGCTTTGTAACTCTACCTATAAGTGTCCTGTTCTTCCCCAAACCCTTGATACTTCCATTTTGCACCCTGTAATATCTGTTTTACATCTCGCTACATTGTTTCACCCATGTTCTGAAAACTGTACATCTCTCAGCAACTCCTGATGTAACCCTGTGGGTTGTTCTTACTGTCACACAGTACTTGTAATGGTTTACCTGGCACCCAGACTGGGTAGCCCTCGTTGAAGGATGCTCCTAGCGCTTCCTGAGGACTCCAAGCACTGCAACAGACACCACAACCACCGAACCGGAGAAGCATACGAATGCTCTCAATCATATGAATGCTGTAAGCAGCTGAACAGGAAAAGCATACAATCAGCTTACACTCCTGGCAATCAGCATACAATCCAGTTCCCCCAGTAACAAGATGACACTTCGTTTTGAGGGTCAAGCAGAACTGACTGTACTGGCACATACAGCCTCTTTTATTCACAATCCACAAACATAGTACTGCCCACAGGGTTTTGAAATACAACCAATCAATCCGTACAATACACACAGACACTCCCACACAAAATCCTCCCCTCTGCCTGTGATATGATTACTGAACACAATGGTTAATCTAATTATCACAGGCAGAGAAATACAGTATTATAAAACATATCACAGGGACCCCAAAACATGCAATAACCCCATAAAGTACATCATCGGAAGCTGGGGATCTGGGTGAACCAAATATCCAAAATTCACCCAGATCCGTTCAGTAGTTTGGAAGATGCAGTTTAATGCAGATTCCGCAGAACATATACAGGCTATATGAAAAATAATTACTGTATAATGTGTCCCCTGTTGTATAATTTAAAACTACTGAACGATGTCTTCATGCACCAAATACTGGCACAGTGTAGAAAAGTCCAAACAGTGTCTGTGAGTTAAAATGGCCGCCATCCATTGTTCTCACCATGTGCTTCATCCATTGTTCTCACCATGTGCCTCTGATACATGAAATGGTGGTCACCCAGTAACTCCACAGTATGTCCCCAGATGGTTCTTAAAGGGCCAGCAGCAGCATAATAAAATACAATATGCCCAAATACTGTATTTAAAAGGCCAAATCTCCCAGGGGCCATAGTCAGCAGGCAGGAGGCGGGCAAACAGACTTCTCCAATGCCCAGTGGCGAGGTTGGTTTCGCCACAGTACTAAACTCTTAAAGGGACACCCAAGACTCCTTAATAACTTTAGCTTACTGAAAAGATTTATGTATAAAGAGTGTGTCCTATTTTTTCAATAGAAATTTACACTTTTATAAATTATGTTGGTTATACCCCCTTGGCTTTTCAAGCAGACAACAGGTTGTTTACTTGTCCTGGTTTGCTTAGCTTCTTTGCATTGAACTTCAAGAGGCAGCAACTGCCCACAGCACTTGCCTTGCAAAGACTTCTCATTGATCTGCATGGGGAAGTCTGTGACTGAACTTCCAATCAGTCTCAAGAACCAAAATGAAGGTAGACCTTAGTCCTTATCATACCAATTTTTGTATTTTTTGTACTACAGTGACATGATCTATACACCAAAACTGCTTCATTAAGTTAAAGTTGTTTTGATGACTATACATTAATATATTTTAATATCAATTTAAAATTACAGATACCTCACACTGATTCATGCTGAATATACACAAATAGTATTAATATAAATAAGAAACTTGAGCAAGAAATACTGTGGCAAAAGAAATGGTTGTTTACAGCAATAACAATATGGAAAAAACTGTGAATTTCACACTATAGTGACAGGAATACACAGTTGTATTCCTGTCACTATAGTGTTCCAATAAGTTTTACCCATTCATTCTTTCTATTGATCCTCTGATACTCATAGTATTAAATCTTTAGTGGTATCCCCTATTATACATTGAGACAAATATGTAAAGAAGTCTTGACTGTTTAGTTCACTTTGGACATCTTTAATATTATAATAAAAATCTAATATAAAAGCTTGCAGCGCTTCTAGGCATCTGAGCACCAATCTCATTTAGATTTTCTCTGGCAAATCAAGAATAAATGGTGCTAATATAATAATGCTTTGGAAGAAATTTTTACTTATTACTCTGGGTTAATGCTTCTAATGAAAAGAAAAAGCTTCATTATTTGTTTCTGTAACATCAATGTAATAATAGACTATTGTATTGCTGTGGACAATAAAGACTACTATAAAATAGACACTACATGGTCAAAACAATAAAGACTACTATAAAATAGACACGACATGGTCAAAACAATAAAGACTACTATAAAATAGACACTACATGGTCAAGAGACAGATGCAGGCATGCTGATTAAGATAACCATGGCCATTTACTAGAGTGAAATTTGTTAGGAGAATGTGTTGGTGCTTGACTATAGTGAAAGAAAGATATATGAACAGTAATTTGCACTGTATTTTCTAACTGTGAGTTTTGAGGAATAGAGTTATTTCTTCCAGCATTCCATTAATTTGATCTGGTGGTGGTTGAATCAAGCTCAAGCTTCAACATATTTAGAACCACAGCCCACACATCACAAATCATGCTCTTTATTTTGCTTTCTTGGAAGCTACTTGTTTCACACCATCTGGCCCCACTGTCCTCTTCCCACCCCTACATTTAGTAAAATCTTACCCGTATTCCAGTCTGCTGCTGGCTCTGCCCCTGATCTGCGTGCTTGGCTGACATCATCAGAAGTGGTGATCTGAGCCAATCACAATGCTTTCCCATAGGATTGACTAAGCTTGTCAAGGAAGATCAATGGCATATCCAGCACAAGCCAAACACTGCCATGGCCAATCAGCATCACTGTCAATGACAGTTCAATGTCTCCATGCAGAGGGTGGAGACACTAAATATCAGTGCTGCACAGGAAACACCTCTAGTAACCATATTAGGAGTGGCCACTGAAGGTATCCCTAGACAGTAATACAAACACTGCCTTTTTTCTGAAAAGACAGTGTTTACTGCAAAAAGCCTCAAGGGACTGATTATACTCAACAGAACAATTACAATACGCTATTCTGGTGACTATATAGTGTCCCTTTAATGTAGTTGGTCTGGTGTCTATAGCCAGTCCCTGCAGGCTTTTTAATGTAAAACTTGCTTTTTTCAGAGAAAAGACAGTTTTTAAATTACTGTCTATGGAAACGCTAGTGGTAGTCACTCAGACAGCCACTAGAGGTACTTCCTGGGTCAATGCTGCACAACATGATGAGATCAATTCTGCTGATATCAGCCAAGGTGGTGGGGCAGGGGCAAAGTCAAATGTTTCCCTGGCTCATCAGCATCATTTCATAGAGATGCAATAAATCAGTGCATCTCTATGAGGAAAGTTCAGCATCTCCATGCAGAGCACCAATCTGAAGAATGGCCACTATAGGTATTGCTAGGCTGTAATGGAAATACAGTTTTTTTCACAGAAAAAAACTGTGTTTACAGCAAAAAGCCTGCAGGGACATGTTATAGAAACCAGAACTACATTAAGCTGTATTTGTTCTAATGACTATAGTGTCCCTTTAAATGAACTGAATGCCAAGTGCACTGAAAATTGTTCTCTTTATAGACCAGAAGAATACTCAGAAGCACCTGCAAGATGCTACTGCTAATGCACATGAACACATAGCCTTCATCTTTGAGCATATTATCTTAGCATCAAGAGGAAGATTAACTGTTAGTCCTTCTACTAAATATACAGTTTACAGAGTTCTGGAATGAGAGAGAGAAAGAAAGGCAAACACTATAATTGGAATTTGAGTCATGAAAGAAAAGTGTTTATCTGCCTACAGCGTAGAACAGAGAAAAGGTTTGGACATTTAATACCATCAGTCTTAATTTGTTTGCATTACCCCTGTTCTATTACTTGAAGGAGGAGATAACTCATAAATAAAACTTCCATTGTTTGCCATGGAAAATATTTTCACACATTCATTTTCGTTGCACTAACAAACTGCAAGCTTATAGGTAAAATACTATAAATAACCCTATCTACATCCAATTTATAACTTTTGCAAGGAAGGTAATTATCTGGGCATTTTGGTCCATTACAGTATGCCCTCAGCTCTGGTGTAGTGTAAATATCCTAAAAAGCAAGTGTGCCAAATAGACAGAAATAAATATTGTGGTAGATATTTCAAGGCAAAATCACATACTATTCTGGGGAAAAGAGCAGTCACCTACTGTGGAAACCAATAAAATGCCTTAATATTATCGGCTTGGTGATCGCCACCATAATTTCTAAAAGTAACAATATTATGTAAGCATCTTAGGGGTAAAGAGTGGGATTTAGCAAGGCAAAAAGAGGTGCTATTTTAGGTTCAAAGTGCTATATGTTAATAAAAGACAATCTATTGGTTCCCGTGGTGATTGCGCCTTTTTTAGCTCTATGTCTTAGAAATGCACATTGATAAATATCACCCATAGCGGTTTGCAATAGCGTGTGATGATGCTTGTTTCACATAAAGTTACAACATAAACACCTTCTGTCAGGATCAGAAACATGAATGTGAATAATGGCAAACTCCCAGAAGATATCATAAGCGGCAAATATGTGGAATAAGTACAGAAATGTCTTGTAAATAAAATAAGGCTTTATAAAACGATAAAACTGTTAACTGTTATCATCATCATCATCAGGGTTGTAATAAAGTATAGGCTTCAGACATCAGCAAAAAGTAAATAAACCAAAACTTTGCTGATGCTAGTCGTGATGCTTTATGCTAGCCTTGATGCTATTACTTTCAGAATGCTGATGTTAGTAGTTCATAATAAGTTTTAAGCCTAACAATATGTAAAAGTGGCATTTAAAGAGAGCTTTACCTTGTTTGCAAAAAAGTTTAACACCTTATGGATGGATGACTTTGATATATTTGTTTTTAAATGACAGAAATGGCTTTTTTATTTTTACTTTCCTACATGTATACTGTAGCGGAGAGGCAGTATAATCCGCGATATCTCCGCTGGGTAACAGGAACAACAAAGGATAATCCAGGGAATCAGCATACCATAATCCAAACAGCACTGCAGTAACCCTTCCTTCCCAAGAACTAGACGACACATAGGCTGGGAGTCAACTGAGGTTTTAATCACAGGTCACAGTATTTATGCAGTTCCCCATGCAAGGGGTTTCCAAACTGACATTACAGGGGTTGTACAGGAGGGGACTACATGGGGGACTTACATTACACCATATTTCTCCCATCAGGCACCGCTGCACGAGAGGGATAGTCTTCCCAGAATGCACCGTTAAGTGGATTATCCCCTCGTGCAGCAGAACCGATAATTCACATACAAATCAATAACTTGGTGAATATATAGTGGATTTACACGAATGGACGTTCGGCAGATAGCTGGGGTCTGAGGGTATCATTCGTGAGATTACCGCTCAGATCCCAGCTAAAACAACCGAACGCCGCACGAACAACACAATTCATATAAAACATACAAAAAGAACCGATTGCTATTAGGGAACAAAATACCGAACGTCCCGAAACTCCCGAACGTCCTGGAGGCTCAGCGGGGCTCATGCCGTCGAGTAGCCGTTTTTAGTACCAGGCGCTCGACGACATAACCCCGCTGGGGAACAAAGGATCCAAGATGGCCGACCGCCGCATGGTCGGTAGTCGAACGACGGCCACCCAGGAGAGCCTCTAATAACCGATTGCAACAATGTTGCAATCGGTTAACTAGCGCCACACGCCTCTAAGTGTGTGGGCTATTAGGGGGTATCGCATTCGTTTCACGAACGGCCCTCCAAAGTGCCGTTCGTGAAACGAACGAGAATCCCCATACAAACCGCCCTTTGCATTCGGCGGAACAGATAGGTACAGGCAATGCAGGGAATACATGAAGCAGACACATACAGGTAAAACGCATATCTCTCCAGACCTATAGGCAACCCTTAAAGGCATAGTGTCCAGTTATAGTCCGAGTGGCTAGGTTTGCCACAATGCTCCCCCAGAACCAAACCGGCATACACAGTCTGATCCCAACGGATTGGCTTGGGGATGTCCGGAGGAGTACTCACGAATCACGGCTCCAAGTCTGTTTGTCTAGACAACCCGTCGGCGTTGCCATTCTGCTTCCCAGGGCGGTAGTGGATAGTAAAGTCAAAAGGCTGCAGCGCCAAACTCCAGCGCAGCAGCCTGGCATTGTCTCCGGACACCCTGTTCAGCCACACCAATGGGTTGTGATCCGTGAGTAAAGTGAAGGGTTGCCCGTATAAGTAGGGTTGCAACTTCTTGAGGGCCCACACCACAGCCAGGCACTCCTTTTCAATGGCGGCGTAGCTTACTTCCCTGGGTAAAAGTTTTCGGCTTAGGTAAGCTACGGGGTGCTCGCCGCCATCGGGTCCAACTTGGCTCAATACTGCTCCCAATCCAAACATAGAAGCGTCTGTGTGGACGAGAAAGCGTTTAGTTGGATCAGGAGCAGAAAGTACAGGAGAGTTAACAAGCGCTGTCTTGAGCTGTTGGAACGCCTGCTCACACTCTGGGGCCCAGACTACTAACTTAGGGAGGTTCTTGCGGGTCAGGTCTGTGAGGGGTTTGGCGAGGGCGCTATAGTTGGCCACAAACTTCCGGTAGTACCCGGCGGTCCCTAAAAAGGCGAGCACTTGGGTCTTGGTGCGAGGGGTAGGCCATTGGGCGACTGCCTCTATTTTAGCAGGTTCGGGTTTCTGTTGCCCACTCCCTACCCGGTGCCCCAGATACTGGACTTCCGCCATACCGATATGGCATTTGCTGGGTTTTAGGGTCAGTCCGGCCTCTCGGATTCGGTCTAGAATGGCTCCTATGTGAACCAGATGTTCGTGCCAGGAGTGGCTGAATATGGCGATATCATCTAGATACGCGCAGGCATACTCCTGGAACCCATCTAATAGTCTGTCCACCATTCTCTGGAAGGTAGCTGGAGCGTTTTTCATCCCGAATGGCATGACCTTAAACTGATACAGGCCAAACGGGGTGACAAAAGCCGACTTAGGGATGGCGTCTTCCGCTAAGGGAATCTGCCAGTACCCTTTGCACAAGTCTATAGTGGTTAGGTATTGACCCCTGGCCATCTTGTCGAGGAGTTCGTCTATTCGGGGCATGGGATATGCGTCAGAGGTCGTTTTATCGTTGAGCCGTCGGTAGTCTACGCAGAAACGGGTCGTCCCGTCCCGTTTTGGCACCAGTACTACCGGGGAGGCCCAGGGGCTGTCCGAGTGCTCTATTACTCCTAGCTGAATCATCTCCTCAATTTCCTTGCGCATATTTTCCTTGACTGCTTCTGGAGTGCGGTATGGGGGTTGGCGCAAGGGGGTCGGATCTAACGTTTCTACCTTATGGGTAGCCAACGGGGTATAGCCGGGTAAATTGGAAAACGTGGCCTTCTTTTCCCGAAGCAACTTTTGTACCTGGGCCCGTTCTTGGGCATTTAATCTTTCTCCTAACTGTACCTCTCCCAGATCTCCGCTCTGGCCCTCTTGGTCTAGGAGATCGGGTAGGGGTAGGTTATCAAAATCTTCCGTGGCAGGGGCACAGATTGCGGTGACTTCCTCAGTCCGTTCGTGGTATGGCTTGAGCATGTTCACATGGAGCATGCGTTTGCCTCCCACGCCGGTAACCGGGCCGATCACATAGGTGGTGTCACAGATCTGTTCCACCACTTTGTATGGGCCCTGCCAGGAAGCCTGCAGCTTATCTTTGTGGACGGGTCGCAGGATTAGGACTTTCTGCCCCACCTGGAAGCTGCGGTCCCTGGCTCCCTTATCATACCATCGGCGCTGTCGCTGTTGCGCTACCTGGAAATTGTCTCGGAAGGACTGGGTTAGCCTCTCCAGGCGTTCCCTGAACTCGAGCACATATGGTAAGATAGGGGTGCCATTAATGGTTTCGTCTCCCTCCCAGTGTTCCTGTATCAAGTCAAGAGGTCCCCTCACTCTCCTCCCGAATAATAATTCGAACGGAGAGAATCCGGTGGATTCTTGCGGCACTTCTCGATATGCGAACAGTAGGTGGGGTAAAAACCGCTCCCAGTCTTTTTGGGTGTCCATGAACGTGCAGATCATTTGTTTCAGGGTTCCGTTAAACCGTTCACAGAGCCCATTGGACTGGGGGTGATATGGGGAGTTGAGGATTTGTTGTATCCCACATATTTTCCAGAGCTGATGGGTCACTTCAGCAGTAAACTGGGTGCCTCTATCGGAGATAATCTCCCGGGGAAATCCTACCCGGGTGAATATCCTCATCAGGGCCTCGGCTACCGTTTCTGCGTGTACGTTCGTTAGGGCCACTGCCTCGGGGTACCGGGTGGCGTAGTCCACCACAGTTAGGACATACTTCTTGCCGGAGGGGCTGGGTTTTGCAAGGGGACCTATGATGTCTACTGCCACCCTACTTAATGGTTCTTCAATGATGGGCAGAGACCGTAGTCGGGCTTTGTATCAGTCCCCCCTCTTGCCTACCCTTTGGCAGGTATCGCAGGTCTGACAATATCGCTTAATATCCTGGGAAATACCTGGCCAAAAGAAATTTTGGGTCAGCCTGTGCTTGGTCCGACTGATGCCTAGGTGTCCAGACAGAGGGATATCATGGGCTATGCGTAACAGCTCTAACCTATACTTTCGAGGCACTATTAGCTGTTTAATGGGCAACGGTATTGACCCGGACACTACCTTCTCTGCGTGCCGATATAGTAGTCCTTTGTCCCAGATATATCTTTCCCCCTCTAACCCGGCTTGATCTTTATCAATGCGGTCTTTGTATACCTGTAATGAAGGATCTAGGGCTACTTCGGCCCGAACTCTATGGAATTGGCCCAGGGCATGATAGGGGGTAGGGGAGGGTCATTGCTTACCTGAGCCTCAGAGTGTTCGGATGGTGCAGTGGTGCGGGCCTGTTGCCGGGTCACAACCGGGTATGCTTCTTGTACGGTGGGCTGTGGAACAAAAGCTGAAGTCAGCTCCCCCAAATCGTTGCCCAAAATCACATCCGCTGGCAAGTCTTGCATCATCCCCACATATACATTCCCGTGCCCCGCTCCCCAATTCAAGTGCACCTTGGCCGTGGGTACTTTGTAAATGGCTCCCCCAGCCACCCGCACAGCCACACAGTCCCCCGTGAGCTTGGGCTTTGGTACCAGATGACTGCGTACTAGAGTTAGGGTGGCTCCAGAGTCACGAAGTCCTTGTACTTTCCTCCCCTCCATGTGTACTTCCTGGCGGTGCCCTTGGCGGTTATCGGAGGCGGCCTGGATAGGGTTCACCTCGTGTAGAGTGCCGAGGGGTTCCTCCCGGGTTGTCCCCAACTCCAGATTTTGGTAGGATTCGGCCTGTAGACAATGGACTGCGGCACGGTTGCTCGGGGCGGCGTTATTCCAGCTGGGTCGAGGCCGGTTCCGTGGGCAGTCTCTCTGGATGTGCCCCTGTTGGTTGCAGGTATGGCACCGGATTGGTGGACGTGCTGAATATCTGGGGGGGTAGGAATTCTGGCTTACCCCTGGTCGCTGGTGAGTTGCGGGGCCCCCTGGAGGGCTGGTCGTTGCAGGGGGGATGGCGGCTCGGGTTGGTATGGGTTGATCTCTCCGATTGTCCTGGAAATCGTCTGCCATATTAGCCGCTTCCTGCAGGGTGTGTGGCTTTCTGTCCCGGATCCAGTTTTGTAGGTAGGTCGGGACGCCATTGAAGAATTGTTCCAGTACCATTAGCTGGAACAGACCCTCCAATGTATCAACTTGGGCGGCCTCCAGCCACCCCTTGGCAGCTCGTTGCAGCTGGTGCGCCCATTCCACATGGGTGTCCTTAGTGGGTTTTTTAATGTCCCGAAACTTCTTTCGGTATGCCTCTGATGTGATGGCATACCGGGCTAGGATGGCCCGTTTTACTTTAGCGTAGTCTCTACTATCCTCGTCTGGTACTGCCCGGTACGCTTCGGCGGCTCGCCCAGATAATCTCCCCGCTAGTAGGGGTACTCTGTCTGCATCATTAATTTCGTGCAGCAAACACAGTCTCTCGAAGTCCTGTAAATAGTCGTCAACACCACCCTCTGTCTCCACATAGCTTTTGAAGGCTTGATATGGGATTTTGGCTTTCCCTGGGAAAATATGGACTGGCGTTGCGGCTCTTTCCCCGGCTTGCTGGTTCCCTGGCGGTCCCCTAGCCATAATGTACTCCTGTACATCAGCGAACAGCCGGTTAATCATCTCTGTAGATGGGGGTTCAGGAAATAAAGCCATTCGTGCTCGGAATTCCGCTGTAAATTCGTGGGTTTGTCCCTCCATTCGAGGTGCTGCAGCAGCTGCGGCTCTGTCTCCTTCCATGAGCTCCGTAATTAGGACAGCCTTTGCCTTGTTACTGGCGATTGCTCCTCTTGCTTCCAGCAGCTCCTTTAATGTGCTCCGTTTTAGCAGGGCGTAATCTGTTCCCATTCACCTGCTGTTCGTGAGGTTTATTCGAATGCGCTAATTCCCGAATGCTTGTTCCTTGATTCGTTTAAAAATCTGCCGAACGTTGCTTTGCTGTGTAAATTCAATCCCGTCGCTTGCCACCAATTGTAGCGGAGAGGCAGTATAATCCGCGATATCTCCGCTGGGTAACAGGAACAACAAAGGATAATCCAGGGAATCAGCATACCATAATCCAAACAGCACTGCAGTAACCCTTCCTTCCCAAGAACTAGACGACACATAGGCTGGGAGTCAACTGAGGTTTTAATCACAGGTCACAGTATTTATGCAGTTCCCATGCAAGGGGTTTCCAAACTGACATTACAGGGGTTGTACAGGAGGGGACTACATGGGGGACTTACATTACACCATATTTCTCCCATCAGGCACCGCTGCACGAGAGGGATAGTCTTCCCAGAATGCACCGTTAAGTGGATTATCCCCTCGTGCAGCAGAACCGATAATTCACATAAAAATCAATAACTTGGTGAATATATAGTGGATTTACACGAATGGACGTTCGGCAGATAGCTGGGGTCTGAGGGTATCATTCGTGAGATTACCGCTCAGATCCCAGCTAAAATAACCGAACGCCGCACGAACAACACAATTCATATAAAACATACAAAAAGAACCGATTGCTATTAGGGAACAAAATACCGAACGTCCCGAAACTCCCGAACGTCCTGGAGGCTCAGCGGGGCTCATGCCGTCGAGTAGCCGTTTTTAGTACCAGGCGCTCGACGACATAACCCCGCTGGGGAACAAAGGATCCAAGATGGCCGACCGCCGCATGGTCGGTAGTCGAACGACGGCCACCCAGGAGAGCCTCTAATAACCGATTGCAACAATGTTGCAATCGGTTAACTAGCGCCACACGCCTCTAAGTGTGTGGGCTATTAGGGGGTATCGCATTCGTTTCACGAACGGCCCTCCAAAGTGCCGTTCGTGAAACGAACGAGAATCCCCATACAAACCGCCATTTGCATTCGGCGGAACAGATAGGTACAGGCAATGCAGGGAATACATGAAGCAGACACATACAGGTAAAACGCATATCTCTCCAGACCTATAGGCAACCCTTAAAGGCATAGTGTCCAGTTATAGTCCGAGTGGCTAGGTTTGCCACATATACCTAACACAACATTAAGTAGGAATAGAATGTTAATATTTCAGAAAAATATGACATATTTTTTTCATATTTTTCCTTATAATAATTTTACATATCAAGTGTAAATAAAGATAGTCGTTAATTTTAAATCTATACCAGCCACCACACTAACACCACACCAATGTTATCTCTAACTATATGCTTAAACTAACTCTAAATGTATACCTTTAAAATACAACACAACAGTGATCCAGAGGGACTATGTTTTTGCTATACAAAAGCCACTAAAGAACTGAAGAAGTGAAAATATGATCAGAAAACTGTACTAAATGAAAATGAGATAGATCTTGAACCTAATGCAATTTTTTATAGCGAATATAGATGATTATTTTAAGGATTCTAAGCGTGCTGATGGCTGTTTAGTAGATTAGTCATTTTTAATAGCAAAAATAAAATGATGTACTGTATATTTACACTTTTTTTTTTAGCTTTTTTGACTTTTTTTAAAAAAATTTTTCGGTATCTGGCACTTTAAGAACCTTTTCCATTCCTATTAAGACACATGTGCATTGTCTGTTGAACGGTTTGGGATTTTTTTTAAAGAATTTTGTGAATTATTTTATTTTATTTGTTGAGTGAATATTCTATGTTGTATATTTATGTTCAGAAACACCACATTTGCATTTGTATGCTGCAACGACTGACTATGCTTCTATAACTAGAACATTACCATCTCATCTCCATTCTCCCATTTTGTTTTAAATTATTTCTATCTATTTGGGATATGTATTATCAATTGCTGAACATGTTAAAAACTATATCAATGTATATTGCTAGTGGTAAATTATACAAGTTAATGCTTTTAACTTTTCTTATGTTTTTTGTTTATTCATGTTCCTGTGGTTAAGAGGTAATGAGGGATTGTGTCCCCATGGTCATTCTGCCTTATAGCGGCCATACCAGAAGTGAAGTTGCATTACCATCCTATAACATCACTTGCAGCAAACATAATACATATGGATTGGACATAATGATACCAATACTTTGCCTGTACTTGGAAGTGTTTGAAAGAGGTCAACAGAGGTGGATCGTGAACCTAATGGAAGGTTGTAAATAAAATAGTAGTTTTGACAGCAACACCATTACAACTGATGAAGCTGAAGGAACAGCAAAATGCATATTGGGATTAGACTTTTTTGCACATTACTGCATTTTTTTTAATGGTATTTTGTTTTGAACTTTTTTGTTGATTTATACAAAATACATTTGTACATTAGTACATTTTAGTGTAAGATGTGTTTGCTACTTTACTCACACCTGGAGAATGAGGGGAGCAAGTGCCACCCCCTACAGGAACTGCAAGCCATTTACCTCAAAGGTGGTTTGATTTGGCTCTCAATAAGGTGATCAGTATAATATTGATATGTATTAATTACATTATTGTAAATACAGCATGATTTTTTTGTACCTTTTATCTCTCTTTCCTTTTTCAGAGTATCAATTAAGGATGTGCATGAGCAAAACATTTGGTTTGGAAATTCGGGTAAGAAAATAAATTTGTCTGCTATGGCATTCAGTTTGGTTTGGCACTTCCGAAATTCGGGACTTCGGCAATTCGGAACTTAGGTAATTCGGACCCTAACCCCCATAACCCTAACCCATTACCCTAAGCCCTAACCCACTTTGGAAATTAGACACTTCGGCAATTCGAACTTCGGAACTTTGTAGCATCCGAATTTCCGAATTACACTAAATTTTTCCGAATGTACATTCTGAACGAAACGAAATGCACATGTCTAGTATCCATTACAAGCAAAGAAGAAAGGCTTTGCACAGCTTTAAAGGTGCTTTTAAGATTCAAGACAGTCATAGGCTCTGTCATGTAAATGAATAGTGAAAATTGGGATAATATCACCATATTGAATTAAACTAGATTTTTTTTTTTTTCCTTTTCTTGTTTCAGTTTACTGATTACATCTCCCCATATATTGTATATTGAGAGCTGAAAGTCTTTTATGTACACCTATTAAGCATTCCACTGTATTTTGTAGTAGGTTATTGTACTTGATATTACACTGGTTTTCTTTTCAACCCTGCTAAACCTTTTATTTTTTAACCTGTAGCAGTTTACTGGTTTCTTTGTAACATTTCAGGTTATTTGTTGGACTTAAACTGCTTCAATTTCAATATGACTGAAAATAATATGTTCTAATACTTTCACCCTATAATGTGAAAAAAGTATTACCAATGCAGAATAAACACCACCTGACTATAGATGTCGCGAACCGTTCGCGAGCTTCCCGCAAACGGCTCGCCACGAACCGTTCGCGGTGAGCTCCGGTCAGTTGACACATCCCGGCCAATCTACAACAGACCATCCCTCCCAGAGCCTCCCACCTCCTGGACAGCATCCATGTTAAAGGCAGCTTCAACATGGATGCTGTCCAGGAGGTGGGAGGGTCTGGGAGGGAGGGTCTGCTGGAGATTGGCCGGGATGTGTCAGCTGACTGGAGCTCGCCGCGAACGGTTCGTGGCGAACCGTGGCGAGCCGTTCGCGGGAAGTTCGCGAATGGTTCGCGACATCTCTACACCTGACACATCCCTCCTCTTCTTCATTTCACTTTTAACGAAAAGCATTTTTCTGACAAAAAAATAAATATAAAAAGTAAAAGGTAAAATCGAAACTCAACTCATAAAATATCCTCCAGTCTTAAACCGTTACTACTAGCTAAAACGGTGTTTAAATAAAATGTATTTTCTTTGTATTTGGGAAAACTAACACTTGCGATCCCAAACCATGACCATTGGTCATCTCTCACTAGCATGTTGTGTGTCTATCAATATGCACAGTTTGATGTGGGCTAATGATACTCTCAGAAGTGGGCATGATGCTTTGAGTGACCTTGTAAGCATAATATATATAAATTTCTATATATTACCTAAAGGGAACACATATCTCATGGAAAGGAAAGCTCAAAGAAGATATTATAAATATATCAAAAGTTAAAACACTCACCACACAGTGGGCACAGACTGGCTTACCTATAGTAACCAGTGCCACTCAAGTTTCTTATTAGACCTGTGCAGCACTCGAAAAATGGCAGCTGAGGACTCTGATGGCATCTAAACACTCCTCTTCAATGGGACAGGTTCTTCTTTTTTTTTATTTTATTTTTTACTTCTGATGGGGTATATATGGTGAAACCCAAATTGTTTTTTTTTGGTCCTTCAAAAAAAATTGTAAGTAGAACTCCCTTTGTACATTTAGCATCTAGTTCCGCTTCCTTGATTTCTTTATTTTCTGTATAAAGTGAAGAAAAAGCCATAAAAGAATTGAATTGGGGATTATAAAATGATTCTTTTCTCAGGGTACTGATTAATGATTATTTGTTATCTTAAAAGTAAGAAACATAATTCTTGTTTCAGATAGCATGAACAAATGAATAGTAATAGTAAAATATTTAATATAAAACAAAATCAAATAAATAATAGTTTGAAGTTGATACTGTAGTAGGTTGATACGTTTAAAGAACGCACACTGTTTAGCTGGTCGCTAGTGTAATTGTTTGAGTTCTCTCAAGATGTGGTCATATAGTGATTCCCTGTGATTACACCCTGTTCCAAATTATTCTGCAAATTCTATTTAAGTATCACAAAGATTAAATATTTAGTTTTTCAGTTTAACACATGGATGGCATGGTGTCTCAGGGATCACTGAAAACAATCTCGGACACCTGTGATAATTAGATTGCCAGGTGAGCCCAATTTAAGGAAAAACTACTAAAGGAGGGTGTTCCACATTATTAAGCAGAGCACCATTTTCATGCAATATGTGAAAGAAAAAGGATCTCGCTGCTGCCGAAAAGAGTGAAATAGTTCAATGCCTTGGACAAGGTATGAAAACATTAGATATTTCACGAAAACTTAAGCGTGATCATCGCACTATTAAGAGATTTGTGGCTGATTCGGAGCACAGACGGGTTCGTGCAGATAAAGGCACATTGAGGAAGATTTCTGCCAGATCCATGCATCGGATCAAGAGAGCAGCTGCTAAAATACCATTACATAGCAGCAAACAGATATTTTAAGCTGCTGGTGCCTCTGGAGTCCCACGGATATCAAGGTGTAGAGTCCTCCAGAGTCTTGCAACTGTGCATAAACCTTCTATTCGGCCACCACTAACCAATGCTCACAAGAAGAAATGGCTGCATTGGGCAGAAAAATACATGAAGACTAATTTTCAAACAGTCCTGTTCACTGATGAGTGCCGTGCAACCCTGGATGGTCCAGATGGATGGAGTAGTGGATGGTTGGTGGACAGCCACCCTGTTCCAACAAGGCCGCGACGTCAGCAAGGCGGTGGTGGAGTCATATTTTGGGCTGGAATCATGGGAAGAGAGCTGGTCGGCCCCTTTAGGGTGCCTGAAGGTGTAAAGATGAGGGTGGGAGGCAGTTTACATCCAAACAGCAGCTCTGGGAGGCTATTCTGACATCTTACAAACAAATTCAAGCAGAAACTGTCCAAAAACTCACAAATTCAATGGATGCAAGACTTGTGAAGCTGCTATCAAATAAGGGGTCCTATTTTAAAATGTAACATGACCTGTTAAAATGTTTAAAAAGTTAGAATGTTGTTATAAGTTTGATTGAAATAGCTTTTGATTACAGTAAATATGCTGCAAACACAACAAATTACAATTTTCTGTTCTTTACAACCTATAAAGTGTTTTGAAACTTACTGTGCATAATTTGGAACAGTGCATTGTAAGTTTTTTATGTTTACAAAAAATACTGTTATCATTAGGAGGTCTGTTCAATAAAATTTGAATTATACTCTTAATAGTTGATAACATGAGAATTATGCTGACTGTTATTTACATCAATTATTTAGGTAAATAAGAAAAATATAATTTGCATAATAATTTGGAACAGGGTGTAGACACATTGTGGGTTTATGACCAATAGTCATGAGAAAAGTTATCTGACACTTTTATGATGCTGCATTATTGTAGAAGCCATAAAACCCATCACTACAAAGCACTTTTTTGATTTAAAAAATATTATCATAACATTTATTAAAAGCATAGAATGCATAGCTCATACATTAAGATATCATACCACAGCAACTTTGTGAAAAGCATGTTTTACAGAAAAACTTCAAAATTAACACCATGTAAGTGTACATAATTTTTTTAAATTTTTTTTTACTGCATGATCTGAGTTCTTCTGTACAGACCGAGCATATCATAGTAATTCACAATGACAGATTGGCCATTCATAGATGCTGGATGGCAGGGATGAAGGGCACATTAACTCAGACCAAGCTGACGAAATTTTCAGTTTCTAAAGACCAGTGACACCTCACACACTAACACTCTTCTACACAGAGCAGTGATAGACCCACCTATGACGAGATATTGTGTGAGCAGCCACTTATTGAGTAAAATGCTTGATCCTGTCACTACAGCTTAAACCCTTGTTTCAGGAAGTTCATTCTAACATTAAGGCTGAGCTGATCAAATGACCTAGGAGACAAGGACAGATAAAAAAGAATCCACACTCGATCAAATAATGATCACTCTTAATGCACTAGCAGACCAACACCAGAATATTGCGGCCTGTGTTAAACCGCTATTACAAAAGACAGTGAGCATTAAGGAACAGTAAAAAAAGAACTGCCATCCCAATTGAGAGATGTAATAGCCCACAGACATTTCTTCACACAAACCAGTCATTGCTAGACAAATCTGTACAGTTGCAAATAAACTCTGATTCATCTCAATATACCATGCAATGTTACCAGTAATATTGGTATATTTCTAATGTTCTTAGACCACAAGATGGCACACTACTGGAGCTGTCCTGCTTAACTATTAACAAAAAAAAAAAAAAAAAACAACATGATTGCTTTTCCTGAGAAAGGGTGGATGATCCTCAAACCTTTGGATATTCCTTGCCCCACTATGCACAACCGTAAAGGTGTCATGCTGCGTAACAACATAGGCTTGCCAAAGAGTGGACAGTAGTCCAACCTGCTTCCCCAATCAGAGTCACCTAAACTCCTGAATAGCTGATTGGAGTCTCTTGTTTTGGGTTTCTAAAGATGACCTGTGTGGATTTTCGTGCATTCTGTTTTGCTCCTTTTACTGGTTAAAATATGGAACACATGCAAAGCAATTGGCCAAAGCACAATAAATCACAAATGAATACATTAAAAAAATGAAAAAATACAACAAAAGAGAAGAGAAGAGGTACCGCAAAGTGATGGTAACTCAGTTGTGATGGAGTGGAGCTATCCTTGAATCAGCAAGTGCATACCTTAATATTGCAACCTGTTAGTGTACACTTTACTTACAAGGCTTTACATTCCAAGCTATGGTTGATTGGTACACATTGTCCTTCATTGGACTGCTGAAGATCTGTTTAACTGTTCCCTGGGGATACAAGTGACATTAACTCCCTGTCTTATATGTTACCCCATTGTACAGCAGTAGATACTGTAGCTATCACATCCAAGACTGATTTCAGTCAGTGGCGGATCCAGAGCCTGATCTCGGGAGGGGCACTTGTAGATTATTTAAAGAAATAATCCATGCACAATAGACACTACAGCTCTATGTAGTGGTTATGGTGCCAGGAGTGCTGGGACCCCCTCCCAGAGTAAGTAGTCAAACCGTTTAAGAACAGTTTGACAACTTACCTGGGATCTGCTGGGATATGGGGCTGTAGTGGGGAATTGGAACAGTGGTGTGTGTGAGTGATGCAGTGTGTGTGAAAGGTTCAGTGTGTGTGTGTGAGGGGGGATGTGTATGTGTATGTGGGGGCAATATGTTTATGGGGACTGTGTATTGTGTGTGGGGCAATGTGTGTGTGGCAATGTGTAAATGGGGGCAGTGTGTGAATGTGTATGGTGTGTGTGTGTGTGTGGGGGCAGTGTGTGTATGGGGGAGCAGTGTATGTGTGTGTGTGGGCAATGTGTGTATAGGGGGAAGCATGTGAATGTGTGGTGAGGAGGGTAGGGTTTTTTTATATAATAAATACATGTCCCCCCTCCCTTCTTACCTTTACTGAGAGAGGAGGGGGGACATTTCTCGATCCCTGGTGGTCAGTGGGGAATCCCTGGTGGTCGCAGTGGTGAGAGTGAACTCTAGCAAGTTTCGGAGCATTGCCGTGGTAATCACGGCAACACTCCGCGCTCGCAAGAGTAGAACCTGGAGGAGCTGCAGGCTAAGCTCCCGAGATCCTCTCTCCCTCCCTCCCCTACCAGCTGCCCGCACGGTGCCTGTGGACCGGGGAGGGAGATCACTAATCAATGCCAGTCCTGCATTTGCCGTCAGGGTAGAGTCTCGGGGGGGGGGGACAATTGCCCCGTTGCAACCCCCAGGAAATCCGCCAGTGATTAAAGTATATAGTCTCATCTGCCCTCAACAGTGTGTCTATGGGGGGCAGTGTATGTGTGTGTGGGGCAGTGTGTGTATGAATTTTTTATAATTTCATTTCGTGGATTTTTTGCCAAGATGCACCTGCTCCGATGAGAGAGAGCAGAGTTGGGGCTACCCACTTTATTTTTTAAATTCCCCCTACTGTGGCAAAGTAGAATCCTCAAAAAAGAGGGGGCAGAGAAAGGACACCGTCTTTAACTGTCCTGATTGCCCTGGACAGCCAGGACTCTGCATTGGGGACTGCTTCAAGAGATATCACACACTGGTCCATTTTTAATTTTTTTTTTTTACATTTGCCGTTCAGTTTTTTGTTTTTTTGGTTATGTTTACTGTTCCTGAGTTTTTTTTTTTTTTACTTTTACAGTGCCAGACTATTTTTATGATCAAATTCAAGCTATGCATGGGGGCGTAAGTGTACTCAGGAGGCCTTGCAGAAAACAACCTGGAGTGTTTTCTTGCGATAACCAACAACAGGCTCCCCTAAATTACACAGATATGTGTGTCTAAAAATGAAAAATTAAAAAATTACCAATACACATTTTCTCAATTTTTTTGGGCTAAAATGGTTGCATCAAAGGCATCAAAACACTCCATATTCAATACATTGGGGTGCCAACTTTTCAAATATATGCACGTTCATGGCAAGAAAATAGACTGGGATATGTAAAAAGGCCCCCAAAAAGAAGATAGGCAAAGAAGATATGTCAAATTTGAAAAACATATGTCAGAAGTTTACATTGCACCCCTCAAACAACCCAACAAACCAATGCATAGGTGGCATCACTGTATTCAGGAGATGTTGCTGAACACATATTGGGGTGTTCTTTGTCAGTAACATATAACAAGAGCTGTTAATCCATACCTAAAGTACAATGTGTGTGAAAAATAACAAAAATATGACTACCAAAAGTTTGACAAAGACTGGTGGTAGAATTAGTGCATGGAAAGTGTTTACCACCATTTTAAATACCCTAGGTTTTCTACTTTTCAAAAAGGTTTCAGGTTTTCAAAGTATGACAGGAATACTTCAATTTAAATTTGCTACCAACTATGCTGCCTATGACAGTGTTGCTATATGGGATAAGAAGTACGATGAACATGCACTCATCCTCATATTGACCACTGGGTGCTTAGCCATAATTTAGTCTGTCTTAATTTTTTGAAAATAAATAATAGTCAGTAAATTAACAAGTGATGTAATGACTTAATTGGTTATCAATGTACTTTGTTTGGCACCATTCAGTCATTCTTCACCTTGTCACCCTGCTGCTGTTCTGAGTGATTAAATATTTAAGTACAGAGTGTCAGACACAAATGGCAGAGTGCAGACAGGAAATGCAATACACTAGCTAGTAGCTAGTTAATCTAGGCATAGGGTTGCCGGCATGGCCGGTATTTCAGGCTTTCTGGCCGGTGCCAGTATTGCAATAATACCATCACTTTTTCCCGTGATTGGAATTAGACGCAATGCCGCCGCCGGCCAGTAAGTGGTGCTGTGTAGTGAAGCAGGGACAGGAACTTAATCTCTCTGCCTCTCTCTACACTCTGAGACAGTAGTAAAGGATGGAGGGACTCTAGTAGTGAGGAAGGGGAGGGACACTAGATAGGGGAATGTAGTATTGAGGGATGGGGGACACTAGATGAGGGGACTCTAGTGACAAATGGAGTGACACTAGATAGGGGAATCTAGTAGTGAGGGATGGGGGGACACTAGATGGGGGACACTAGTAGGAGGAGAGCTAGCTGTGTCCTCTGTTGGGACATCTGTAACCACTACACATTCAGTGTTTTTTTTCCTGAATGGTGAGATTGGTGTGCTATGTGCTCTTATGTCTATAAAGACAGATATCTTTTTGAATTAACAAGTTTGAATTAACTACAGAAGAGTTTCTAACATATATATATATATATATATATATATATATATATATATTATTTTTAGTTTTATATTACTATTACTTTATTTTTATAATTTTATTGTAATACGCCAGAAGTGGGAAAAGGTGCTGAATACAACCAGTGCTGTGCTGATGCTGGTGGGAATGGGTGCTGTTTTAACTCTGTTGTATCATTGCTCCTTTGTGGTCAATAGAATTCACTTAAGATATAGAATACAGTTTCATAAAGGCACATGGATCAAGGCAGGACTGGACAAATCCTAGGCGCCATGGCAACTTAGAATTTTAATTTATTATTTTTTTATTTTAATATAACTTGAGTAGTTTTTTTTTTTTTTGTGATTTACAGCATTTTCCCCTTTCCAAATGTAATTTTTAACTCTTATGTCACTCCTTCTGATTTACATACTGTGATGTCATACCCTGTGATGTCATGAATATATAATAATATGTGTGCAAATTAGTATAGCCGGTATTTTTTTCTAAGAAAGGTGGCAACCCTATCTAGGCAGAGTATCCTGCCTAGATTTTTCAGTTACACTTATGCCTTAAAGCCCAGTTACTTTGTCATAGCTACTTTCTATGTCTTCTTGGATTATACATGCTTTAAATTGAATTCAGTTTCCTACTTCCTATTAGTTTCTAGTGTTCATATACAAAGCTCTCTATGATTGTCTCTCTCAATCTACAGTGCACATCATTAGTCACAGAGAGCTTTGTATATGAGCCCTAGAAAGGAATTCAATGTAAAATCAAGTATAACACAGGACACCAGGGAAAGCTTTGACAAGAGATTTAGTTTTAAACACAAAGACATATGAATAATCAAAGAAACTAGAATATCCCACTTTTAGGGGGTTGTTGTTGTGACTGCCATCTTGTATATCCATAGAGATGGTTGGTCTGGAATTTGTTAAATTAACTAAAATGTTTCCATGTACATCTCTACTTCCACCACATTTTCTCAATATCATCTTGGGACTAAGAAGTAACAGTGATGATTGGATTTTCTTTCTCCAACCAATAACAAAAAATAGATAAAAGTCCGTAAATGAAGGATTTTCTGCGCTGCGCCAACCAGCATCTCCTCATAGATATGCAGATAATCAATGCATCTCTGTAGAGAGCAGTGTTTACAGTGATAACACTGTAGTTGCATGCTATGTTGGAGATTCATTTTCACATATTTGAAACTTAAAAGCTTGTTACACTCCCATCTAGTTACCATTACGAACCCATCCTGTGCCATACCCCTTCCCCTTTCTTGGTTCATTGAAAAATGTTGGAAACATCCACTAACACCAAAAACACTCTCTCTGAGTTACAAAACCATAGAAAACACCTTGCCTCCCAGAGAATTCTTATTCCAAAGAAAATTGGAGAATGACTGTGGCATTCACTTCTCAGAGGAGGAATGGACGCAGTCAATAAATACAGTCAAGGGGGTAACTACGTGGGTAGACAGATTGTTGTCCAATATGTTGGTCCTAAAGATTGCCCTGGAACCACTCATACCAGAGGAACGGAGCTCGTTCCAACATAAAGCTTTGAGAAATCATATTTCCTTGGCAGCATGCCACCTACTATCCTTGCACTGGAAGCAGACGGTAACACCGTCCCTCCAGAATTTGATAGAGAGACAGAATCATAAATAAACTTTAGAAACTATGAGTTCATTTACACTTAAACAAAGATGCAAAGTTGAAGAGATCTGGCAGCTATGGATAGAACATAGGCCAGAGCACTAAAATAAAAAAATAAAAAAATAAAAAAAATATATACAAATTTGACTCATACAGGCCAATCTCCAGGTACCCAATCATCCTTTGTGGCTTGCCAGCCTCCTGCCCCAGGACTATGGCCCCTGAAATAGACCTGGCTAAAATACTTTTAAAAGACTCTGTTGGGATTATATGGTTCAGTTACCGAACAGCATGAACCGGAGACCACCCTGGAGCTTGTTAAGTCTAATTAAGGCTTAATTAAATAAGCCCAATTATAATGTTTCAGCAATCAATATTCTACAAATTAGCCACCTTTCATTGAGTACTTGAGAGAGACTTAGTCTACCTAAACTCTTTATGGAGACCAAGTCTGCATTCTAGCCAGTATGGTCAGTTTGCCTAATAGTGATAAGTTGCTGTGGCCACTGATGCATCCTTATGGAGTGACATGTCATGTAACATTTCCACCGCAGTGTTCTAAGTGTTCATCTGGGTGGCCGCAATTCCTGTAGGCGAACACGAGGTGGTGGTCATCTTGTTCGCATGAAAACAGGCAGCGGTGTTTGGTCGTCAAGCTGGACTTCAATGATCGCCTATGTTCGGTTTTATAACACTTAGGAAGACACTGTTCGGTGGAATCATTCGTCTGAATAAGGTGAACAAGCTCCAGGGTAGAACTATGGATTCCGTTTGTTGCATTTGTAGTTTGTTCACTTTTTAAACTACCAAACTAGACTGTCCGCAAGCCCCGATTCTATGGAACTGTTTTGGGCATGGGACCATGCGTACGTTCGGTCAAATAAATGACTTCCAGTAAATTCCTGAACCCCTGAACTGATCTGGGTGATTTTGGGATCTGTTGGTCACCCAGATCAGGGCTATCAGTGAGTGTAACTTTTGTGGGGGTTTTGTATGTTTTACAGGCATTTTGCTGGCTTTATAAAAATGTGTTTTTATGTCTGGAGATAATTGAGTTAATACAGTACTTGACTCAATTATCTCCCACGTATAGAGGAGGGATTGACCTATTATGTGTGGGAGTGTCCTGGATCTTAGAACCAATGTGATTGTGTATTTGTTTCTACTGTGGTTTACTCTCAGGTCCAGGGGGAGTGCACCTTGCATGGGGACTTGCATAAAAGTCAGTTGTGGCTACCAATAAACAAGTTCCTGCTTACCCTCAACATAGTCTCATCTCATGTGTGGGGGGAATGGCTGTATCTACCCTGGGGATTGCTATATCACTATACTCCCCTGGGATCATAATCACTTGCTCTTTTAAGAGCATATTGCTACACTCTCTTGGAGGAGAGGTCTACCCACTGAAAGCTGAATTCTGGTTTTGGGTCCAGGGTGGGTGGAGGACAGCGAGACCCCAAGCAAGCTGTGAAGCTGGAAGTGGGGACTACAGTCCTGATCATGTCTAGAGTGCTTGGAGTACTCTGTGAACACTAGGAGCATCGATTGGTGGAAGCACCTGGTCAGGGTGCCAGCTGGTCCGTCACATCCTCCAATGCGATTTACCCCTTGGGGCCACAGCCTCAAACAAGGGTCTTTGATCCACAGACACTTCATCAATCCAAAATTGTACAATATCTCTCTATAAGTAAGATTATTGAATTATATCACTGGACCTTGGGCACCTCTATACCCAATTCCTTAGATTTACCCCAGTTGCTACTATGATTTAAGTGTTATCTTAACATTTCCACACCAGTCCTCAACACTACGTAGAGATGTGATGGGCGTCTCCTGTATTACCAGGTCTTGTATAACAAATCAATATATAAATGATGCCTGTTGGAGGCGCCGTTCCACACACTCAAACAGTATATTGGTCATGATTCCCCCTTTTTCCCTTCTTTCCCAACCAGCAGACAATAAGAGTGCAGACCAAACTACCGGCCTGATGAGAGAGACGGTTGCAAACACCACTATCGGGTATAAGCGACATACCACTGCTTTCCATTCCACCGCATGGCATCCCCATAAGGATGCATCAGTGGCCACAGCAGCTTATCACTATTAGGCAAACTGACCATACTGGCTAGAATGCAGACTTGGTCTCCAGAAAGAGTTCAGGTAGATTAAGTCTCTCTCAGGTACTCAACGAAAGGTGGATCATTTGTAGAACATTGATTGCTGAAAATTTTTACCATTGTGATGCTGTACTGTACTCAATCATTGATGCTGGAATGTACTATTAAAAACCGCTGTACCCCTAACCACCATCTTTCTTCTGTAACCCTTTGATCTTTTTGTAAATGCAATAAAATATAAATTGGAAAAAAAAAATAACTATTAACCACTTTTTGCTAAAATATAAAAAGTTTATCCAAAATGATTAAATAATATGAAAAGATTTTCCAACAATATTAAACTGAAACCTGTGTCTAAATGGATTTGTTCATTAATTAGAATTAATAAAGTTAAATACAATCAGAATTTACAACTAAAATGAAAAATTAAATAAAATTATGTAACAGAGCTCCCTGTACCCGGGCTGGGTACCTGCGCCAAAGACTGCTTCCTAGCTGGCGATGAGGACCATAAGCACCACACCGGACACCATAAGCGCCCTAGACCTCACGAACCGCTGCAGCTTACTTGGGGTCTCGCCGTCCCTTCCCACCCTGGACCAAACTCCTGAATCCAGGGACTCAGTGGAAAGGCCTCTCCTCCAGGAGAGTGTAGCTGTGAAGCTCTTAAAAGAGCTAATAGTGACACAATAAGAGACAGAACTCTAGATTGAGAGTGAAGTAAGTCTGGTTTATTGGTAGCCACACTGGCTTTTTATGCAAGTCCCCAAACAAGGGTGACACCCACGTGGACCTTGTTGGGGACAGGGACACAAATGTATACACCAATCACAATGGAGTTACAATCTAAGGCACTCCCACACATAATGCAATAATGCAATAAGCCTTCCCCTTTACTTAGGGAATAATTGAGTCAAGCACTATACTATATTTACTTATCTCCAAACACAAAAACCAAACATTTTACAAAACCCCAAAAGTACCCCAAAAACAAATAAAATCCCCACATCAACGGATAGCCCCGATCTGAATGACCAACATATCCAAAAATCTCCCAGATTGGTTCAGGGGTTCAGGAATTTCCTGGAAGTCATTTATTTGACCGAGTGCAGGCATGGTCCCATGACAAAAACAGTTCCAGAGAATCAGGGTTTGCAATCAGTCTAGTTCGGTAGTTTGCAAATGAACAAACTACCGAACAGAGTCAATAGTCTTACCCTGGAGCATGTACCCTTCATCTAGACAAATGATCCCACCGAACAGTTCTAAATTGAATAGAACCGAATGCAGGCGATGATGGAAGTCAAGCGGTGTTCAGGAGTTTCTGTATCCGATTTCAATTCCATGAGATTCATGCCCAAACACAGCTGCTTGCATTCATGCGAACAAGATGGCCGCCACCTTGTCCTTGTCAATAGGAATTGCGGCCACCCAGATGAACAATTAGAACACTGCGGTGAGAAACGTTCCAAGTTATTAATAGGTGTTAACAAGTTCCAGGGTGGTCTCTGTTCGTGCGGTTGTTCGGTAAATGAACCATATAGTCCCAATTGCACAAACAGAGCCTGTTTGAAGTATTTTAGCCAGGTCTATTGCAGGAGCCATAGTCACATGGTAGGAGGCTGGAAAACAGGCTCCTCCAAAAGCCAGTGGCGAAGTCACTTTCGCCACAAATTGCAACGAATCCAGTCACATGTCTTAATGTCTAAATACAAAAGTATCACTGTACCTTATTTGCTAGAGATTTGCCATCAGCTAATATTGTGGAAAGTGCTTTGATCGTCTTATCTTAATGGTTAAATATTTAACTGATTTGTTGTACCTCGTCTCTTCTGGAGGGTTTTTAAATTCACTATTAACCCATATATGTGTGATAGTGAGTGGAGCAAAATACCCCTTATATACAGAAAGATGTATACAGACTTGTTGGATGTATGAAGAATCTTCCAACATATGATGATATATAGAGAGAAAGAGAAAACACAATAATAGTGCAAATCGTTTGCATAAAGGATGTAAACATATACATATGTAATTAATCACTGAGAATCATCTCTTTAGTGAATGGTTTGAGAGCTTTCAATAGGAAAAAATGACATAAAATTTATTCGTCTGCCACATGCAGGGTTTAAAATTATATATATACATAGACAAGAATAAATAGTGATAGAGAAAAAAAGGGTGGTAAGCCCCTTACTGGATAAGATGGTGAGTATGACAAATATATGTCTACTCACTACAAAGTGTGTAAATGTCAGGGTGGCAGGCAGCACTGCTGAGCTTTCTCCCGGTTCGGCAAAATCTTGTATAGCTGTGTAGTGCCGGTTTCCAGACAGATCACATCCAAAAACTTTGTGTGCTGTAGGCTCCTCCCCCTGTATGACGTCAACGCTTTTCGCCGGATGGCTTCCTCAGGACGTGCTCACAACCTCCATGTTGGTTGTGGGCATATATAGGGCATAAACCACATGTCCTGGATTGTTCAAATTTGCATATAGATTGAACGAAATGTGGACCCAATTAACCACTTATATAAATTAACCCATAGTAAACTTACTACTATTATAGAGACTAAATACAACTATTGTTTAGAATAAGAGACAAATATACATAGAAAATGTATTAAACTAATGATGGCATTTCACAATGAGATATATTATAATACAATATGACAAAAATATATACATATAAAGTTAAAAGGACCTTTACATAAAAACATTCACATAAAGAGTGTGTACTAAAATAATGGTGGTATTTAGCAGCCTTGGGGTATACCCACAATGCAATGTAACCAAATTACAGATTATATACATATAAAGTTAGTAAACATTTGCATATAGAAAATTAGCAGCATATCAAGAAATATATCTCATCTTTCTAATACTTTAAAAACAGGAAGAGAGAAAAAGGAGAACAATTAATTAGCATGTTTTGAACATATCCTGGATTTCTTAAATACAAGAACAAATATGTATATATCTCCATAAAGTTGTACCAGAGAAAATAAAATAAAATAAAATCCCAGTGAGGAAATGTGCACTAAAGAAGTACCCAAGATGACTTAACATAATATAAAAAAATATATAGTATATATAAAATGGTATATAAAAAATACTTATAAAACTTTTATAAAAGATATAAATACAAAATTTATAAGAAACCTTTATATAACATAGAGATGTGGAGTTTATAAAATATTTAAAATAATAAATATTTAGGGGTTTTTCAAAAATATAATATTTAATTTTTAATTTTTTTAAAAATGGCAAATTTCGAAGTCATTATTTAGGCCATGTGGGATCTTAGTGTTCAATATAAAAATCCACTGCATCTCGGCCTTCCCTATTTTTTCCATAAAATCTCCACCTCTCCATGTTCTCTGAACTTGTTGAATTCCCATAAAACTTAGTTGTGTAGGGTCAGCCTGATGATATTGTGCAAAATGTGCTGACACTTGATGTAGCGCATATTTTCTTTTTATATAACATAAAAAGAAAATATGCGCTACATCAAGTGTCAGCACATTTTGCACAATATCATCAGGCTGACATGTTCACCTATACGTGTATGCAAAGATGTTGTGGTACGTCCTATATAATGTAAACCACACGTACAGGTTAGCATGTATACAAAATTTTTAGAACTACATGTAATACCTTCCTTTATTCTATACCTGGTATTATTTACTGTAAAATCCTTAACGTATTGTTTTTTGTTACCTGTATTATTACACGCGCTACAATAACCACATCTAAAAAAAACCTTGCTGTTGATTTAGGAAATAATTTTCTTGTCTTTTTGGTTCATCTAAAACATTACTTACTAAAATTCTTTTTAGGTTAGGAACCCCTTTATGTATAATCTTGGGTACATCAGTCAGAATTTCATTTAGAATAGGGTCATCTCTAAGTATTGACCAATGTTTTTTGATGATGTTACATACTTTATAATTATGTCCTCCTGAATACTGACATATTGTTTCTCAGTGATTAATTACATATGTATATGTATATGTTTACATCCTTTATGCAAACGATTTGCACTATTATTGTGTTTTTTATCACCATCTGTTGGAAGATTCTTCATACATCCAACAAGTCTGTATACATCTTTCTGTATATAAGGGATATTTTGCTCCACTCACTATCACACATTTCATTTTCTTTTGGTGAATTTTGGGATTGCACCAGAGTGTGAAGCATTTTGTCCTTGTAGTAATTTAGCACCCAGATTCTTTTCTTGTATTTTTATATCAACCCATATATGTTTATGTGAGGTAATGCATTCAGAGCACAGAACAAGTAAGTATTCCCTGTTGATTCCTCTATTTTGTCCTTGGTAAAGCTGTATTGTAATGCATTTTATTAGAACAATTTCAGGGTCCAGTTTGTTTAATTTTAGGTGAAGGACCCTAACAAAATTAGAGTACATAGGTTCCCCACCACTTGGTTATGCCACTCCAGGTAGTGCACTGATGTCAGCTTTGGTGTATGAAATAGACAAATTAAGCAAGTACATTTTAAAAAATGCATTCTTCTTGGAACATATACATTCTAAGTACATTGCTGAAATTTGTTTACAATAACGCATATTGAAATTTTTCTGGAGTCTGCCAGCTTAAATGAGACTAAAATGATGGCTCCATTAACCTATTACAATGTTAATATCAGAGGTCAGTGTCTGTCCGATACAGATTTGTTCTATGACAATCGACATTTTGTAAGGTATTTACTTTCAAATGGTTCTGAAAATACCAATGTAAGTCATTTCTTTCAGACACAGCAATCATAAATTAAAGAGCAAATGCTGGAAAGCAGTGCTCAAGTATACAGAAAATTATATTCTTCAAAGAGAATCTATTCAAAAGCAAAAAAGGAATGCTGCCTATGCTTAGTCTTATCTCAACTGCTCACAATGGTTTGATGATGACCTTTAATGGATTATGTTAACATGCAGAGAATCAGTTACTCTCTAAAGCATTATAAAAGTTTCAATAAAGAAAAAGTGGTGGCATGACAGACATTTAAAGTTAAAAAGAGGTAAAAAGCTTAACTTTCACTTTAGCTAGAACTGAGATGTAAAGCTATTAGACTTTTTCAAATGCCAGGGAAGTTTGACAGTCAAAGTCAATTTCTAGTGAATACTGTTATTCCATAATTATACATGATTGGTAATAGTGACACGTATAACCAGATGGGATATTTACCTTTCTGTATGACTTTTATTTAATAGTTTAGCAAATATGAATGATGAAACCTTAAAAAATAAAACATAACGAAAATACATAGAAACATAGAATGTGACGGCAGATAAGAACCATTCGGCCCATCTAGTCCAATTTTCTAAATACTTTCATTAGTCCCTGGCCTTATCTTATATAGTCTTATGTTTATCCCAGTGCATGCTTAAACTCCTTCACTGTGTTAACCTCTACCACTTCTAGACTATTCCATGCATCTACTACCCTCTAAGTAAAGTAACACTACCTGATATTTTTTTAAAACCTTTGCCCCTCTAATTTAAGACTAATTGTCCTCTTGTTGTGTTAGTTTTTCTTCTTTTAAATATAGTCTCCTCCTCTACTGTGTTGATTCCCTTTATATATTTACATGGTTCTATCATATCCCCCCATCTCGTCTTTCCTCCGAGGTATACATGTTACGTTTCTTTAACCTTTCCTTGTAAGTTTTATCCTGCAACCCATGAACCAGTTTAGTAGCCCTTCTCTGAACTCTCTCTAAAGTATAGATATCCTTCTGGAGATACGGTCTCTAGTACTGCATACAATACTCCAAGTGAGGTCTCATTAGTGTTCTGTACAATGGCATGAGCACTTCCCTCTTTCTACTGCTTTCTACTGCTAATACCTCTCTCTATACAACCAAGCATTCTGCTAGGTTTCCTGCTGCTCTATTACACTGTTTGCCTACCTTTAAGTCATCTGAAATTTTTACCCTAAATCCTCAGGTGTTACAGTTAGTTCTCTATCAAATATTCTGTACTCTTCCCTTGGGTTTTTACATCCAAGATGCATTATCTTGTACTTATCCACATTAAATGTCAGTTGCCACAACTCTGACCATTTTTCTAGTTTACCTAAATTATTTGCCATTTGGCTTATCCCTCCTGGAACATTAACCCTGTTAAATATCTTAGTATCATCAGCAAAAAGACATACCTTACCATCAAGATCTTCTGCAATATCACTAATAAAAATATTAAAGAGAATTAGTAAATGTACAGATCCCTGAGGTACCCCACCATGCTTTGAATATACTCCATTGACTACAACCCTCTGTTGCTTGTCACTCATCCACTGCCTTACCCATTCAACAATATTGGAATCCAAACTTAAAGATTGCAGTTCATTGATAAGCCTTCTATGTGCAACAGTGTCAAAAGCCTTACTGAAATCTAGGTAAGCAATGTCTACTGCACCACCCTGATCTATTATTTTAGTTACCCAATCAAAAAAATTGATAAGATTAGTTTGGCATGATCTCCCTGAAGTAAACCTATGTTGTCTCTGATCTTGAAATCCATGTGATTTTAGATGTTCAACAATCCTATCCCTTAACATGGTTTCCATTACTTTCCCCACCACTGAAGTAAGGCTTACTGGCCTATAGTTGCCCGACTCGTCCCTACTAACTTTCTTGTAAATGGACACAACATTCACTAACTTCCAATCTTCCGGGACTACTCCTGTTAACAATGATTGATAAAAAAAATCTGTTTATGGTTTTGCTAGTACACCACTAGCTCTTTTGATTATTCCCTAAACTGCGAGCATTTGTAGACACGACTCTAAGCTTATCATTTTTTAACACACTTGCTACAGGCACCTTCTGTACTTGTTTTGGGGGGCAATTGGATTTATGTTTTATCACCCTTTTGCTCCCCCCCCCCTCTAATTTAAATACATCCTAGCAAAACCTCTGAACTGCTCACTGAACATTTGTTCCCTTTTGAGAAAGATGCAAACCATCTTTTTTGTACAGTTTATTTCCAAAACGTCTTTTACCTCTGAAACCTCATTGCAAGCCAAGTCATTTGTCCCTAAATGGACAAGTATATCCAATTCCCCTTCCTGCTTTGCTTGCTTAACAATATTACAAATACGTCTCCTGTCTCTGTGAGCAGTGGCTCCGGGAAGACATCTCACAAGACCACTATTGTCCAGCTCCACCCCTCTTATGATAGAGAACAACAACTGCTTTCTATTAGGCCTCACCATAGTCTGCAAGCCTCATTCCACAACACCACTACACACAGTGCCTGAGCCTGTCTCAACATTACACTCTGAAAGTGCTGAAAATGAATTATGTAGAGCAACAGACTGTGCAATATGCCTTTTATCCACAACTCTAAATTTACCAGATTCTACAGTAATCCATCTGCCATTCCTAGTACGTTTCTGCGGCAGTGGCTTTGCAACAGTTCCAGCCTGAGTTTGTTTACCAGATAATTTATAAATCTCAGACTTCAAAAATACAATCTCCTGCCGCAATATAGAGAACTGTCTACAGATTAGGCAGCATCCAAATCTCCAAAAAGTGGAACTTGAAACAAATGCACAACAACTATTACACTGAACTAAGTCCGCCATTTTAATGAGGTGAACAATTTAAACCAAACAAATATTAACAAATATTTTTTTTGTCCTTCTATATATCTCAGATTACCTCCAGTTTATCTCCAGAATATCTCCAAGCACACACTTTGAAGCAGTACTCCCCAGAATATCTCCAAGCACACACTTGGAAGCAGCACTATCCAGAATATCTCCAACCACACACTTAGAAGCAGCACTCTCCAGAATATCTCCAACCACACACTTGGAAGCAGCACTTAGAAGCATCAACCAAGCTACAATTCTTTAGTGCAAGGAAATAGTTATATAACTATGCAAATGAAACATGAACATTTAGTTGTATAAAGAGACAATATATAAATAAAATCAAAACAAAACCACACAATGAAATAAATTATACACACACAAACCCTTAAATTAATACTATAACCACTATAACACGCTGCAGCAATGACCTGGCTTCCACCCAATATAATGCTTTGGCGGCTTACATGGGGTCCAGCGTGGCCTCTCACTACTTCCAATGGGAGGCAGAAGCTCGTTGCTCTGACTGATAGGCTAATGCTCTCAGCCAGTGACCTGGCCTTGCATCAGGAGGTCTAATGGAAGTTCTGTGCAGGAGCTTCTGGCTCTTAATGAGATGGCTGGCACCGAGTGGACCCCACTAAATAGAAAATTTGTTTGAAATTATTTGACTATTTACATTGGTGGCCTCCATAGCAATCCTGGCACCATAACTACTGCAATGCACAGTAGTAGTTTTGGTGCTAGTGAAGTACTTCATGATATAGAGTGTCCTCTTATTAAAAGAACCAAAGGCCATTTTTTTTTTATAAATAAAGCTACAAGAGTTAAAGAAACACATAGAAATGTGGATGCCTAATGCATGTTTCTACGTGTTCTCCCTTCACCCACTGACATGTTCAGCTATAAATTAAATTAATGAAGCACCAATATCCAAAAAGTAATAATCAATACCTAGTAAGGTTTATAGCGATATTGGCGGGCACACAACCCAGTTCGGATAGAGTACATGGAGTTATAGGAAAGAGAAATCACACAGAGAACAAGTTGAATATAAGAATTCACACTACACTTTATTTTCCACAAAGGGATCTAAGCAAAGTAAGTTTTACTCTCATTTAAGTAGTTGCATGCATTTACTTCAAACAGCTTGTTATCTAGATATATCAGCTTAAGTATACATCACCATTAGAGAAGCTTGGTTGTCTCCTTGCTACACATGACTGGGGGGAACTCAGGCAGTCACTCGGAGAGACCCTCTCTTCTGGGAACAGAAGAAACCTGACACCTGCGTCCGCATTACAGGTGTGTAGTTCTCCAAGGGAGCGCAAGTTTTCCTTAGTCTTATATACCTGTCTTCAAGGACAGTCAGTAGTTCCTTATCAGCCCAGCAAAAGACCTTGATACAAGCAGCTGGATGGACCTGGCAGTTGGCCAGACTGTTCAGGACCACCAGAACTCATGCCAAGTCTTGTGCGGTTAATTATCTCTTATCTACAAGCTTTCTTTGTACTGTTCTAGAGATGGCAACATAAGTTTTTGATGGTAACATAAGTTTCTCAAACTGCTGAAGTGCTGTGTCAGCTTATAGTGCTGTGTCAGCTTAGAAAACAGCTGTAGTGCTGTGTCAGCTCTTAATAGCTGTGGCATAAAGCCTTCAAGCCTGCATCTAGTAATTGTGGCCTTCAAGCCTTCATCTAGTAATATTTGCTATGTGTGCTTATATGCTTACCGGTGCCATCTTAACTATCTATAAATGCTCAATAGTGATCAAACAATCATACTTAATTAATAGTCCCACACTGATTCCCATATTACTCCATTCACACCTGGAACCGATTCAAGCAATAAAGCTCTCCGAGTCAAGGGTCACCTAAGTTAGCCAATTTTAAACAGGATAAACCTGTAGCTGAAACCCTAGGACATATCCCTTCCCGCTTAACAATCCTAATTAAACTCTTCTAGCGCTACACTATGATTTATTTTTTAAGCTAGCAAAGCTTTGAATGCAGAAAACTGTAGCACAGATAACTACAAAGTGTAATAAAAACACACCATGCAACATCTTTTATTATTTTCAACCCAAGCCCTCTTTTCCAGGATTATTTTGTAGCATTAGCTAACCAGTGTATAATAGTGTAGGCTCGCTTTGTGCTCTGCTGCTTTGCATAACTTACCCAATATTGGGTAAGTTCTTCTGAAGAAATATTAGAGCTTACAGGTGTATATAGTATGCGGCAGCCAAAGGGCGTTGTAGTTTATAATGTTAACAAATCAAATGATTCATTTGGTTACTTAATATAGGTAATTGACTCAGTTTCATTGTGGTTAAATAGCCTTCTCCATAGAGGTTCGCTCTCATGTTTGGACAGTTAACGGTCAAGTTACTCTTATTTCGAACTCTTTCCATCTCATCTCTGCGGAATCACTCTGGTCCCAACCTCCAATCTCACTGTTGGTATCTGAGCTGACCAAAGGGTGTAGAGTAAGCACAGCCATCACAATAACAGCCGAACCAATGAGCTTTGCCTGTAGAGATACAACTCATTTTACTCTTTAAAATTCCATTTGCCCGAAGGCACATATTCCCATTTATCATGACCTGACTTGGAGAGTATCACTGTATTGTCATTGCCTGTTACAATGTCTGCGGGTTCTGGGGGACCTTTCTCTGTCCTCAGCCAGACTTTGGCAACTGGATTTAGGTTAGTAGAGCCAAATCCCTTATCTCCTCTTACTGTTTGTAAGGTGGGGACTGTTTCTTTGTGTACCTGTCCCTGGTATATGGGAATGATAACCAATTGGGCTATTCTGTCCCCTTCTTGCACTAGCAAGTCTTGTGGTCCCTGATTTAACAAAAGGACCTTTATTTCTTCTTGGTAATCAGCGTCTATGACCCCTCCCATTACATGTATCCCTTTAAGGGCGAGGCTAGATCTGGGTGCAATTAGTCCAAAGTGTCCCAGGGGTATTTGTATTCCTATACCTGTGGGGAACATCTGAACTTGCCCTGTTTTAAGTCTTTCTTCCTTTCTGGCTCGCAAGTCTATTCTTGCAGCCTCTGGGGTAGCCCTGTATGGTGCCAAGGCTCCCTCCTCTGTTTCCCAATATGTGATGGTGTTAGTTGCTACATATGGTTTATCTTGTATATTGGGTGCAATCATTCTAGTGAGGGGGTGTCATGATCTGAGAGTGGCCTATTGTTTAAGATGTTCACAGCTGTAGGCAAGTTATCTATCCATTTGACCATTGTCCCTTCACCAAGTTTTCTCAATTGTTGTTTCAACAACCCATTCATCCTTTCAATCAGACCAGCTGCTTGAGGATAATAAGGTATGTGAAATATCCATTCAACATTGTTTTCATTACAAAAATCTTGTACCAATTTTCCTTTAAAGTGACTTCCATTGTCACTCTGAATCTGTAATGGAAGACCATAGTACTGTATCATGGTTTCCAACATTTTGATAGTATTTATTTGGGTAGCCCTCTTGCAAGGGTGAACCAATAAATACCCTGAATATGTATCATGCATACATATTGACAATTTTTACTCATAAGAAGTGGACCTATGTAATCCACCTGCCATATTTGCCCTGGTTCTTTTCCTCTTTTTATTTGACCTCGTACCATCCCTGGTATGTGTCTATTCTGCTCATGCTGACACACTAGGCAGAATTACTGTTTTAATTAAATCAAGTGGCACTAAAATGCCTTGCTGTAGTGCCCACCTGTGAGTGGCTTTCTCTCCCAAGTGTCCACATTTCTGATGGGCCCAAGTAGCCAATTCCAAAAGTGAGTTAGAATTTTCAACAGATCTTGGCTTTCTCGTCTGCAACAGAGTTAAACAGACGATCCAATGAGTCAGTATTGCAGTGGGCATCAACATGAAAGACTGTTACCTCATTTTGATGTACCATCTCCCATATCTGCTCCCACAAATCTTTTCCCCAGACTTCCTTTGTATGAATCATGAACTGATGTGACTGCCATGTGGGCAACCACGTGGCCAGTCCATTGGCAACATACCTGTAATCTGTATATATATGACAACTTTCAGGCTTTGAAACAAGAGATGCCTGGAACACTGCATATAACTCTGCATACTGGCTACTTTTTCCCGTTCCTGTCGTAGTCAGTATTTTCATGGTTTCTGGATTGTAAGACACTGCTTTCCATTGTCTTTCATTACCAATGTATTTTGCTGAACCATCAGTAAACCAAGCATGCTTTGCTTGATCTTGTGTTAGTTGCGCAAAAGACTTTCCCCACTTTACTGGAGATTCTCCTGGCTTGTTTGCGTCTGGCAGATAACCAGGTTCATGTATCGGCGCATCTGCAATTTTCTCATGGAGTACAGCCGTACCACTATTTCCTGTTTTAGCTCTATCCTGTATGTACCACTTCCATTTTATGATACTGGACTCTTGCGCATGACCTATCCTATGTGTCTTAGGGGAACTAAGTACCCATTGCATGATGATAGGTATCTCTAGGCGTAAGAACACTGTATGTCCTACCATCATCTGTTCAGTATCTACTAAGGCCCAATAACAGGCCAAGAGCTGTCTCTCAAAGGGTGTGTACCTCTCTCCTGCCTCAGGTAACTTCCTTGTCCAGAAACTAAGGGGAACCTTAGTCCTTCCTTGTTTCTGCCAAAGGCTCCAATTAGCCCATTGCTGATTTACTGATACATTTAAGTCTATGTCTCCATCTCGTATGGGCCATAGATCAAGGGCTTGTTGGTAGCCTGTTTAGCCCCCTGAAATGCATTCTGTTGTTCTTCTCCCCATTCAAAATCATGTTTTTTCCTGGTTACTTTGTACAGAGGGGAGAGTAACTGACTCAGGTGTGGTATGTGTTGTCTCCAGAAACCAAAGAGACCTATAAAGCTTTGAGCTTGTTTCTTGCTTTTGGGAGTTTGAAATTCTAGCACTTTTTGCTTAGCTTTTGGAAGTATTTCTCTGTGTCCTTTGTTCCACTTAATTCCTAAGAATTTTACTGTTTAAACGGGTCCCCATATTTTACTGGGATTTATCTCCCACCCTTTGCTCTTCATATGCTCAATGATCTCTTCAAGAATCTGCTGACACTGTTCTTCACTATTTCCCTGAATCATAATGTCATCTATATAATGGGATATTTTCACCTCTAATGGTATTTTTACCCCATCAAGATGTTCTGCCACCAGCCGTTGACAGATGGTGGGACTATGCAAGTATCCCTGTGGCAACCTGGTGAATGTGTATTGCCTCCCTAACCATGTGAAAGCAAACTGATCTTGATTTTCTTCAGCTTTTGGAATAGTGAAGAAGGCATTAGCCAAATCTATAACTGCATACCAGATCCCTGGATGCTTCTGTATATTTTCTATAAGAGTGATGGTGTCTGGGACAGCATCAGTCAGTGGAGGTGTGTGTTTGTTCAATTCTCTGTAGTCTACCACCATTCTCCATGTATGGTCTGTTTTATGTATTGGACACACAGGATTGTTCCAAGCAATAGTGACCCCTCGTAGGACCCCAGCTTTTATAAAGTCATCTATGGTTTCTCCAATTTCTTTGTGGCCTCCTGGGATCCTGTACTGCTTCATATGTACTACTTTAGTAGCGGGTGGTAGTTGCACTGGGGGCATTAACAATTTTCCTGCCACCACTGGTCTGGCTGATCTATAGGGTTTAGTTCCAAAACTGTAACAGCCATCCCCCAAATGTAAACATAATCACAATATATTAGGTAGCAACAAGCAGGAATCCTATGCAGTCATATCAAAAACATACAGGGAATCCCTGCTTGATGCACACAACCCTTGGCATCCACCCAATATTAATTCTAACTTTTCCTTTACACACTGTACTAAATACTCCTTAGTACGTTTTAAAGGACTGTCAATTCCCATTCCATAAATGAAAATTAAAATATAGAGTACTGGGAGACATAATTTATTTCACTCAAGGAAACACATATAGTGATCAAATCCAAACTTTATATAATTACCCTCTTAGCGACTCTGCTGATCTCTCATCACACTCATAAGTCCTATAGCTGTATCACCATCTGCTTTATTGTGAGTTCCACTTCTTCTCCCATCACAAATTGGTAGCAGGTGTTACCTTAAGATTGTATTTAAATACTTTAATCTCATAACAGCAACATTTTGATTTATTGAGATGGTCTTTGGAAGAAGCCACACATGGAGAAAACTTAACATTATTTTTGTATTACACTTTCATCCCAAAGCCAAATTTTAAACTCCATGGAGTTTTATCCCAATAGGGATTTGCCGACTGTACTCTGTTCAGCCACTGTGCTATTCATTTCTTGCATATGTTTTTTACTTTCAGTTTAGTTATTGATTCTGAATACCATTATTGGCACCAGAAAAATAGAGTGATGGAATAGAGCAGACTTAGCCCAAACTCTGACCCTCCAGATGTTGCTGAACCCATGATTCTATGAATTAAATAGATAGACTGGGAATCATGGCAGTTGTAGTTCAGCAACATCTGGAGGGCCGGAGTTTGGGTGAAGCCTGGAATAGAGAATAGGCTGTTTTTTTTTCTTTTTTGTGTACATGATGTCTGGCTATTCAAGTGGGCTGGATCTCCTGTCTAATTATAGATAGCAAAATAGTGTAGCAAAAGATTGTTGGTTAGGTGACAGCCATTAAATGTTTTTCTAGACATTTTCATGGTTATTCACTAAAGTGAAAATTTTAAGTGAATATAAACTGAATTTTAGATTTATGTCAAAATAGCCAAATTGAAAGAATTCTCTACCCCAGCTAAGTTTCCAGTACACCTACTTTGGTCTAAAATTTTAAATTTACTTTCCGTATTTACTTAAGTAGATAACTCTGCAGTGATCCTGTGTGTTTATCCATGCTGTGCCTGTGTTGGAGTAGGAGAAAGCCTAGGTAATTGATTCTAGTTTGAGACTATGTTTAGCTTTATGCTGTATCCAGCAGCTAGTACTGCCAACAACACTAGCAAAAAAGTTTGATTAGGACATAGAAGATTGGCAGATTTGGAGATTCATTTCATACCGAAATTCAGCTAAATTTGGTTTGATTGAATAAATGGAAGAATTTCTGATTTACACCATTTCATGATATACACCATCATTTTGGTGAAACCGACTTGCACAAGCCCAAATATGCTTGTTTTTAGTTTTGATCAAAATGCATTCCTGGCACCAGAAAAAAAGGGGATGGAATGCAGAAGAGGTTGTTTTTGTGTTTTGGGGAGTGAAGGCAAATCAGCAGTTTAGTTTGTCTTAATGAATGTTTGCAGATTCTCCTATCTAATCAAAAGGTGAAAAATAAAAGATGATAGTTAGAGGACAGCCACTAAATTTTATCCACAGATTAAGTGAAAAATTCACCAATAAAGGGGAAAAAAGGAGGAGCAAACACATAAACAACTATACTTCCAAGTTGGTATCGTCAAGACACTTTGACTTCAGTTCTTGACGAAGACAAACTATTAGGGCTATTTTCTTTCCTGGGAACCTAACAGTTGCAGCTGCTTCCTTTTAATTAGCACACCTAACCCACAGGCCTGGAGAATTGATATAACATGAGTGTTAGGTCCAAATGAACTCTGAGTTTATTAGAACTCATCAGAGGTGAAGGCATCCTATCATATCACATTCCATCACATTTGGATAATTGTCGAAGATTACGCATAGTCTTAATGGCTCGTTTATAGTTCAATGCCTAAATTTGGACTTAAATATGTATATATTATAAAGGAAACATCTGCTAGGATCAGAGTTATGCAAAAGGTTACATTTGTTTTAATAATTATAGAGATAATATTTCTAAGCAGTTTTGAGCAGTAAAAATCAAAATAGGAGGTAAAGTCAAAATGGCAGATTGGTTATATGATTTTATTCTATCACAGACCAACAGGGAAACAGTGTGTTGGCCTGGGTCATTGATTCTACTGTAAGAGACACTTTAGTTTTACACTGTATCTAGCAACTAGTACTGACAGTAGCACTAGAGAAAACGTTGAGTGGAAGACAGGAGACTGGCACTTAAGTTGGCCAGCATTTTGACATGCATCCTAGTGTGAGATTAATTTACCAATATACATTTCTAAAAATGTTTTTTGTTCACTTTTAGCTTTTAACAGGTATATTTTGTTAAATCCTTTGTTTATGGACTGTGGGGTTGAGGAAAACAAATTACATTTGTCTAGAATTGGTCTCTGTATCTAGTGTAAGATTGATTTTGGCTTTTTTATACTGTATCTAGCACCTACTACTGCCATTAGCACTAGAAAAAACTTTGGGTGGAAGATAGAAGATTCGCGCTTGGCAGGCATTTTGACATTCATTGGTGTAAGATAATCTTACCAATTTACAGTTGGTAAAATCCTATTTTTTTCAGTGTTCAGTCCACTGCGTGCTGTGCAAGTGTGCAGGCACTGCTCAATATTTCTTAACTTCAAACACAATAACAACAAAGCAGTCATTCACTATGCACTAACCCATTTTTCAACACAAGTCAATACTATTGCTAAAAAAAGTATTGTTAAAGTAAACAAATACACAATCAATTCTGTACCAAATTTAATATAACCAGAGAAACAAACTCACCATCATCACCAGAAGCAGAAGAGTCTACTATGTGCGAGGCTGGGTCATCAGAAACACTCTTAATTGAGCACTTACAGCAGACTACCAAAGTAGTTACCCCAATTACTGGTATTGGTGGATAATTTCCCCCTCCTCTGCATGTTTTAATAATTATAGGGATAATATTTCTAAGCAGTTTTGAGCAGTCAAAATCAAAATAGGAGGTAAAGTCAAAATGGAAGATTGTTTATATGATTTTATTCTATGGCCCATGAGCTACTTAACTATGAGTATGATAAGCCAGAGAAATTAGAAGAGGACTGGCAGCAGCATTATTTTCTCCGGCAGCTAGTGCACACTCGCCTCCTGAATCTTTTCCACCATCTCCAAGTTCATCTGTGTCTGCAGTAGAATCGTCTCATCCAATTAAGACAGTTGAGACACTAGCTGAATAAGTTACCATTCACATAAGTAGCTTACTCGCTATCAATTATACAGTCACTGCAACCACCACAACTACCACAACTAATAACATGACTGATGGTACAGACTGGATGTGTGGGAAAGATATCCCCTGGACTGCAAGGAAGGGGAGGCATGACTGCTGCCCTGCAGTAAGGGGTGGGAATATAAAAGATAGAATGTTGCCTATGTAGTGGGATATAAGAGGGAGAGCAGGGGGGTGGGACTCACCAGTGCAGAAGGAGCAGTCTGGAACAGTTTTCAAAGTTTCAGAGCTTTTTAGCTTCTAGCCTTCTGCTGTTAAAAAAAAAAAAAAAAAAGCATTTAGTTACTTTACTCCAGTGTTAACTGCAAGCTAGGCCTTCCCTGCAAGATGACTGATTTGTCAAGGGAGGCTTTGCTGGGGGTGCTGCAGGCCTACCTGGCTTCCAATGGATCCAGTTCTCTGGCAGAGCTGATGGCCGACCTTCCCCAGGCCCGGATGGAAGTGGAGCAGCCGGTGGCCCTTCTCTGGCCCGCGGGAGGAGGCCGAGGCGTTCTAGGCCTCCTTCCCGCCTTTCCCCCAGTCCGGTGCGTAGAGGAGGGGGATCGGAAGCCGGGACCAGCGGGCAGCAGCCGGCGCCAGAGCATGGAGGCGGTGATGGCGGATCCTGGGCTTCCAGGAGGCAGCCGTGGGTGGTGAGAGCTGCGGTGAGGCGGGCCCAAGATGGCGGAGCGCGGGAAGAGCGTTCACACAGTCCTCCTTCTCTTCCGGTCCGGCAGGAAGTGACGCATCGACGTCTGACGTCCGGGCGGTGCGTGGAGACGCCGGACGTCACAAGGGGCGCGTACGTGACGGATGCACGGCGCACAGTGCGGACGTCACAGGCCCCACCGGAGAACCCGGAAGTGCACGGAAATGCAGCGCCGGAGCCCCAGGGGAGCTGTGGGGGCGCCCAAGATCGGGATCGGAGGGCTGTACAGCCCAGGAGAAGGCTGGGGGCGGATGCCCTGCAGCAAGGAGAGCCCAGAACTCGGGGGCTGCTGGACAGGAGTCCAACATGGGACAGCACCCAGAGGAGGCTGCAGGAGGACTCAGAATCCGGATCAGAGGAGGAAGAGTTGGACCAGAGGACGGATCCCAGACCTCGCCAACCTGAGCAGGCTACCGTGGCAGCTCCACTAAGCGGTGAGTTGGCTTGCGCTAGTGCTTGGGGAAGCCTAGCTGGGGGACAGGGTGCGCTAGGGCAGGAGCAGGCTGCAGATAGGGAATTGTTGCGCTTGCTCAGGGCAGTGGTAGATAGGTTGCCAGCTGCGCATAGCCAATCAGGGGACGTGCGCAGGGTGCTGGAGGAGGCTCCAGCAGATAGGGCTCAGGCGGGGGGGGGAGTTCCGTCCCTCTCTACCAGGTTGTGAACTATCCCCCTTGGGCATGCATGTCCCAGGGGAGACACGGGATAAGATTATTAAAGGGGAATTTGTGGACTTTTTGTCCCTGGTTTCCCTGGACAGGGATTCTGTGGATCGACCACGTCGTGGCGAGCTACAGGACCTTGAGAAGGGTAAGCAAATCCCACAAACGTTTGGGAATTGGTTACAGGGTTTTGCGGTTTTCGCAAGTATTCTGACCCGTCGGTTCCCGGATAGGGCGCCACCGCTGTTCGGATACATGGATCTGATTTGAGGTGCGTATAAGGTGTATGGCGGGCAGAGCTGGTTCCGTTACGACCAGCAGTTCCGGCAGAAGATGGCGGCGTGTCCTGGATTGGACTTCAGCACGCAGGATGGCAGCCTGTGGCTGTTACTCATGACGCCTAGTCGTCCGGCGTCCTTTCCAGGGGCAGCCGGCGCCGGAGCTTCCTCCGGTGCACCGGCTGGGCAGAAAAAGGGAGTGTGCTGGCTCTTCAATGAGAGCCACTGCAGGTGGTACTCCTCCTGTAGGTTCAAGCATGAGTGCTCGCATTGCGGGGGGGCTCACCCCGCCATGCGATGCTTCAAGAAGGCGAAGCAGTCCATTCCCAAGGCAGGGTTACGAGAGGATGGTTCCAAAGGGGAGGACACCAGTGAGCGTGGCAAGGATGTTGCCATGGCTCGAGGCCTACCCTAAACGCTGCGATGCCGCAGTGTTGGAGGAAGGGTTTTCAGTCGGATTCTGGATCCCCTTTGTCTTCTCGGCGGAGCCACGGTTGGCAGATAATCTTCGGTCGGTCAAGGATAAGGAGGAAGTTTTGGGTGCCAAGTTGGGAAAAGAATTGTCATTGGGGCGCATGGCGGGGCCGTTTTCTTACCCCCCATTTCCAAGTTCATCTGTGTCTGCAGTAGAATCGTCTCATCCAATTAAGACAGTTGAGACACTAGCTGAATAAGTTACCATTCACATAAGTAGCTTACTCGCTATCAATTATACAATCACTGCCACCACCACAACTACCACAACTAATAACATGACTGATGGTACAGACTGGATGTGTGGGAAAGCTTTGTTCTTGTCAGGGTGGAATGGTTGAGTTACTGAAAGATCAGTTGCCCTATAATTTTTTTTCTTCCTATTTTCAACTTAAAAATACTCCTGCTCCCCATTTTTTGTATTACAAGAAAATTGTAAAAATTGGAAGTTCTATTTCTATCTTGTATGTGTCTCTGATGGTATTATAGCCACCTTAAGGGTTTTGCTCCAGCTTATTGCTGTTCACAATTGTTTTAAATTTCTTTTGATGTTTGTACGTTCACCAGCTGCTCCTCATTTCAAAGCGCTCTAAAGATTTTCACTAACTTAGGCCTAGTTAGTAGCTCAGTAGCTTACATTCTGAGGCATGAGATATATGGAAAAACTAACTGCATCAAATAACATTTCTCCCTTCATAGACCGATTTGGTGAACTTGGAGTGCATACTTTTGTAAATTCTCTAAGCAGAAGGTTAGTGTAACTGAAGTGGATAGTCTAACTCCACCTTGACATATTGATAGATTATTACTTTATCTAACTTTTGGCACACTTTGTGTGCATCTGTTAGTTAGTGTGTGTTTTGTGAGTGAGTGTGTGTATGTCTGTCACTGAGTGTGTGTCTGTCAGTAAATGTGTGTGTCTGTTAGCTAGTGTGTATTCGTCTGTTCGTGAGAGTGTGTGTGTGTCTTAAGCACTTACCTTTCTCCAGCGCCTGACTCCCTTGGTGCTGGCGATCTCTCCGCCCTGATCCGCCTCTCAGCTCCGAATGCGCATGCGTGGCAAGAGCCGCGCGTGCATTCAAAACGCCCATAGGAAAGCATTACTGAATGCTTTCCTATGGACGTTCAGCGTCTTCTCACTGTGATTTTCACAGTGAAAATCGTGGAAGCTCCTCTAGTGGCTGCCAATGAGACAGCCACTAGAGGCTGGTTTAACCCTCAGTGAAACATAGCAGTTTCTCTGAAACTGCTATGTTTTCAGCTGCAGGGTTAAAACTAGAGGGACCTGGCACCCAGACCATTTCATTGAGCTGATGTGATCTGGGTGTCTGTAGTGGTCCTTTAAATGTATTTGCATGCACTAGCGTACATACCGCAGCCGCAGGGGTCGCAGCCCTGCGACCCCTGCGACCAGGTGTCCAGCCAATGTGATCTCCCCCCTCCATGGCCACAGGTGAGATACAGGGAGGGGGGAATAAAACAATACAATTAATGGATGGAAAAAAACTGTAGGCTTCCCCGCCCCACATTTTGCAGCCCCATACATTTACACACACTATACACTAACATTTACACACACTATTCACTAACATTTACACACACTATACACTAACATTTACACACACTATTCACTAATGTTTACACACACTATACACTAACATTTACACACACACTATTCACTAACATTTACACACACTATACACTAACATTTACACACACTATTCACTAGCATTTACACACACTATTCACTAACATTTATACAAACTATACACTAACATATACACACAATATTCACTAAAATTTGCACTACACTGAATACACTACATCCTTACACAAACATACACTCTGCAGTCACTACACACACTACATCCTTACACAAACACATATTCTGAAGTCACTACACAAACACACACACACACACTCTCTGCAGTCACTACATACACTACATCCTTACACAAACACACACTCTGCAGTCACTACACACACTACTTCCTAACACAAACACACACTCTGCAGTACCTATACAAACATACAATTTGTAGTCACTACACACACTACATCCACTACACAAACACACAGTCTGCAGTTACTATACACACATTAAATACTTACACAAACACACACTATGTAGTCACTATACACACACTACATCGACTACACAAAGACACACTCTGCATCTACTATACACCTCATACATTACACAAATGTACAATCTGCATCCACTATACACACTGCATCCGTTAAACACACACCGCATCCACTTAACACACAATCTCTGCATCCACTACACACATTCTACATCCACTATACACACACCAAAATCAGTACAGACACTGCATCCCTGTGGGCAGACTCGGGGGGGAGCACTTTTGGCGGACTCGGGTCCAGGCACCGGGGGGCCCAGACCTTGAGCTGTGTCAGGGGCCCCAAAATTTCTGATGGCAGCCCTGCTGACACCTGCTGTGTATGGAGTATATAAGCCAAGTTCCTGTTTGAAAGCAGGATGCACAGGGATAACTACCATTTCCATTGGAAATGGGCTGGGTCTGACTCCCCAGTGATCTGCTGAATAATGGAGTAGCTTTGTGAAAGGGGACTGTGGATGTCGTGTAAACTCACACATACATTTTCAAAAAAATATTCACTCTCTGGCCTTCCATTTGGGTATAACTTCTTTTGGCTAATTTGCTGTAGTGAAGAGTGTCAAGCAAAGAAGCCTGAGATCACACTAGGATGGTACAGCATCTCCCCTTATTACCTCACCTACCATGACCTGTTTCCTCCTGACAATTAAAAAGAAAAAGTTTGGCTTGTCAGCCGGGGCACAGTGGTGAAACACCTAGTGACAATTTCCACACTGTCCTGAACCACCTCCATTTGGGGTGGGACCGGTCACTTAAAGGGGGAATGCGCTCGTCTACTTTGGCAATGATCACAGTGGCACGGACACAAACCTTTGATCCAAAGCATTCCATGATTTATAAGATATTAGGTAATCACAGACCACCTTTACGTCTCCAGGCATACTCTGTAAAGAGGCACTTGTTTTGAGCAAAGAAAGAGCTCAGGGCCATTATTGGCAGTGTTTGTAAAACGTATACAACTTTGGGAACGCCATCATTTTAAGGACATTGATATGTCCAAACATTGATATATGTGGTTAGTCCTAGGAATCTTGGTATTATTATTATTATTATTTTATTATTTATATAGCGCCATCAGATTCCGTAGTGCTGTACAATGGTTGGACTAACAGATATGTCATTGTAACCAGACAGCGGGACGTACAGGAACAGAGAGGTGGAGGGCCTTGCTCAATGAGCTTACATTCTAGAGGGAGTAGGGTATAGTGACACAAAGGGTAAAGGTAGTGGTACGAAGTAGGTTGTTAGAAAAGTATTCACCGAAGGCTTAGTAGGTAGTTTTGACAGTTGCAGGAGGTGAGGGATAAAAACCTGGTAACAGTTTAATTGATATGCTTTCTTGAAGAAGTGAGTTTTCAATGATTGTTTGAATGAATGAAGACTGGGTGAAAGTCTTACGGAGAAGGGAAGGTAGCTCCACAGAAGAGGTGCAGCCCTGAAGAAATCTTGGAGGTGAGCATTAGAGGTGGGAGTACGGAAAGAGGATATACTTATGTCTTTGGCAGAGCATAGGGGCCTCAACGGGACATACTTGTGTATTAGGGAGGATAGGTAGGTTGGAGCAGCATTATGTAGGGACTTGTAAGCAAGCACCAGAATTTTAAATTTAGCCCTATATATAACAGGAAGCCAATGCAGGGACTGACAGACCGGGGAGGCATGGGAGGTGCGAGCGGACAAGAAAATGAGCCTCAACGCTGCATTCATTGTAGACTGCAGCAGTGCAATCTGGGAACACGTAAGACTTTATGTACTGTAACTTGCAAAAAATGTATCAAGTTTTTATATCATGGCCACATTTTAGTCAACTCTTACAAAACTTACAATTTAAAAATACATAATGATAGAGTTGGACTAAGTGGCAAGTGCACAGCAGATTCAGAAAATCATGGACTGTTGCCTCAGCGTGACCTCCATATTAGTATAAGGGATGTTTAATACTTTTGTTTGCTCCTTCTCACCAAGGTAATTCTGACGAGTCGGTAAGAAAATTGGAGTGGGGGGGAGCTGGCACACCCCACCTGTGGGAATTGAGTATGGGCTTAAAATTAAATAATGGCAGTGCACAGGTCACTATCCAACCCCTACCCCTACCCCTACCATGGCCGGTGGGTGGTTTAACTAGCACAATCCATAAGTGGTTGGTGGGGACTATTAAATAATAAATGGGGGGACATCCTTTAGTACCACCATTAAAAGGCAGCAGGTGAAGCTATGCAATAATTAATTAAAGCGTGTCCCCAGCCACCACCAATAAAAATGTGTAGTGATTAGTGAAACAGAGTACAAATATCACAAAACACTTATGTGGAGAACTTGGTTGGTGTAATTAAACGTAGCACTCATCTTGTAGTTATTGATAGATGAAACAATATCTCCAAACTAATCTTATTGATTTTTTTGATTGGGTAACTAAAATTATAGATCAGGGTGGTGCAGTAGACATTGCTTACCTAGATTTCAGTAAGGCATTTGACACTGTTGCACATAGAAGGCTTATCAATAAACTGCAATCTTTAAGTTTGGATTCAAATATTGTTGAATGGCTAAGGCAGTGGCTGAGTGACGGGCAACAGAGGGTTGTAGTTAATGGAATATATTCGAAGCTTGGGCTTATCACCAGTGGGGTACCTCAGGGATCTGTACTTGGACCCATTCTCTTTAATATTTTTATTAGTGATATTGCAGAAGGTCTTGATGGTAAGGTATGTCTTTTTGCTGATGATACTAAGATATGTAACAGGGTTGATGTTCCAGGAGGGATAAGCCAAATGACAAATGATTTAGGTAAACTAGAAAAATGGTCAGAATTGTGGCAACTGACATTTAATGTGGATAAGTGCAAGATAATGCATCTTGGACGTAAAAACCCAAGGGCAGAGTACAGAATATTTGATAGAGTCCTAACCTCAACATATGAGGAAAGGGACTTAGGGGTGATTATTTCTGATGACTTAAAGGTAGGCAGACAATGTAATAGAGCAGCAGGAAACACTAGCAGAATGCTTGATTGTATAGGGAGAGGTATTAGAAGTAGAAAGAGGGAAGTGCTCATGCCACTGTACAGAACACTGGTGAGACCTCACTTGGAGTATTGTACACAGTACTGGAGACCATATCTTCGGAAGGATATTGATATCTTAGAGAGGGTTCAGAGAAGTGCTACTAAACTGGTTCATGGATTGTGGGATAAAACTTACCAGGAAAGGTTAAAGGATCTTAACATGTATTGCTTGGAGGAAAGACGAGACAGGGGGGATATGATAGAAACATTTAAGTATATAAAGGGAATCAACACAGTAAAGGAGGAGACTATATTTAAAAGAATAAAAACTACCACAACAAGAGGACATAGTCTTAAATTAGAGGGACAAAGGTTTAAAAATAATATCAGGAAGTATTACTTTACTGAGAGGGTAGTGGGTGCATGGAATAGCCTTCCAGCTGAAGTGGTAGAGGTTAACACAGTAAAGGAGTTTAAGCATGCGTGGGATAGGCATAAGGCTATCCTAACTATAAGATAAGACTAGGGACTAATTAAAGTATTTAGAACATTGGGCAGACTAGATGGGCCGAATGGTTCTTATCTGCCGTCACATTCTATGTTTCTATGTTTCTATGTTTAAGAACAGAAAAATAACTACAAATAGTACAACACTATGCAATAAGTAATATGGTGAATTAAACAACTGTGCAAATTAAAACTCACATAAGCAGAGGCTATGAGGTTGGCTCTAAACACTCATGGCAGAACACAACATATTTCCTACATAGGCACTTTCAATGAATCTAGGATAATATGAAGAAAAGAAAAACCATACAGTATAGTACCTTAGGTTAAAGATATGATGTATGTTGCTAAATTTTACTGCTCACATTTAAGAGAGCCTGTTGGACTGGCACAGTGTTTCACTGTTGTTCATTGCTATTAAAGCACTTAACCCATTCTCTGATCCCAGGCAGATGATGAAAAAATGGCCAGATCAAAAGGTACTTAAGAAAAAGTACAAATGTATAATTAAAACAACAACATAAATGTCACAAAAATGAGTTTTGCCACTCTTGCTGGTTCATTAGTGTCAATAGTTAGCAAAGGGTGTTCAGTTTTGGGACAACGTCCCACCCGTTTCCTTTCTGTTTTGGCCAATGGGTATTGTGGATGGCAAGGTCCTGGCATCACAATTGATCTTACAAGAATCCAGCATCCGCTGGCAAGTTGGGCGACATCACTTCCAGTCCGATTGCTTTTCAGAAAAGAGTTCCTTACTCTCCACCTCTTCATGTTAGCGAACATAAAATATATATATATATATATATATATATATATATATATAAATATATAAAACTTTATTGGCACATTTGCTCTTTGTAACACATCAGCATCAGAAAGTATGCATAAACACTTGGTCTTTTTCTTAAACAAAAACTATTAGGCAAACAAAACCAAAATAGAGAAAAAATCAAAAGGTAGAGAAAAAGGGGAACTCCTAGAAAAACACAATTTGAATATAAATTTATGAATTTTAATAAAACTTATAAATAAAGAATGTAGGATGAAAAAAATACAATATTAATTATCTACAAACTTAGTTAATAAAAGCCACCCGTAAGCAGTAGGTGGTGGCTATTGATTTATAAATGAGCTGACATAGTAGAGTATCCCCAGCCCCAACCCATGATCACTAGTGGGGGCTATTTAAAAATATAGAAGGGTTCTGGACATGCATTTATCCGCTCTTCCCTCCACCCCCTTCCCCCTCCCACCACACACATGAATGAATGAAGACTGGGTGAAAGTCTTACGGAGAAGGGAAGGTAGTTCCACAGAAGAGGTGCAGCCCTGGAGAAATCTTGGAGGTGAGCATTAGAGGTGGGAGTACGGAAAGAGGATATACGTATGTCTTTGGCAGAACATAGGGGCCTCAATGGGACATACTTGTGTATTAGGGAGGATAGGTAAGTTGGAGCAGCATTATTACACACACACACACACACACTCATCGGCTTTGTATTGATGACAAGAGGGGAGGGTACATACTATTGTCCACCTTCCAAAAGTAAAACCACAGTTCCTCCCCAGCCACCCTCAACAGAAAAAAAAACTGCACACCTTACACTACTTGTGAGGAGAATCCCAATAAATTTAGAACCTGTTTAGTAATGTAATTTACCAGTGCTGTTTGTGCGTATATGAGAACATGCACAAAATAATTGAAATCTAATCATATAGATAATGTTTATGCATTTATGATATTCTTTAAACAATAATAGCCTTACAAAAGATGGTCATGTATTGTCTAAGATGGTTGTGGTTTTTTTGTTTGTTTTTTTTTAAATACAAGTTTATAAATTTACACTATAAGCGAATACTATACTGCTATAATTGTAAATAAGAACTTTGTAAAAGTAAACATTTTGCAACAGAACAAGATTTGATCAACTATTTTAAAAATAAAACCAGACACACTAAATCAAACATAGATTTTACATTTTTTAATGTGTAGTGCTGTTCAACTGAAACATCTGCTCTAATGAGTTTGACATTTGCACTAATGACAGCATTCGTTTACTTAATGCCCTGCATTAGATTGCTTTCCCAAAAGACTTGTTTTATTTCAGAAGGGAAGACAAAGTTGCTATTGTTACACACATAGATTATGTTGGACTTTCTTTCAACTATTTTATATAATTAAATTCTGTTTGTTATACTGAGAAATATCAAAGTTATTACTCTCATTAGTCCTCATGATATTTTAATTAAACACACTGTACCGATAAAACCTCTTTAGTGCTGATACTTTAAATGTCAACAATTTGAAAATGACAGTTCCACACTAAAATATCAAGGTTGGATTATTACACAAATATTTGTACTTGCATTAGTTCATATGCATTCCATCAAGATGAAAAGAAAAAACGAAACATTTGAAACACAAATGCAGTATGTAAGAAAAAAAAATGCACATATATTCAACTCAAGGTAAAAAGTAATCATGGCTTAGCTATTCACATATTTTGCTGATTGATATTTTAACTAAGAAAAGTACAGTAAAATAATATGACAGTAGTCACCCTCACTGGGGGCTGAAGACAGACACATTAGGGAGGCCCCCAGATTACTACTGTGTTTTAGTCACTCTGTGCCCATTATAGGTACAGGGTGTGTAATGTATTTTTTGGTTAGTTAATCTCCTTCCTCTCCTTTCCTTGTTGTTTTCCCAGAAGAGCATAGTCCCATTGTTCCAGAGACCCCTTTCATCTACTATAGTATTACATGTGTTTTAAACGTTTTCTTGTACTATGGGAGATAATTGTGTTAACGAGTCTGTATACAAGGTAAACAGAAGGGAAGAAATTAGTTTATAATAAAATAGTTATTGTGCAATGGATCTTGGTATCAGGCAGGTAATCCAGTTATGGACTCTTGACCTAATTATGTTGTAGACACCAAGAGTGACTTGTATTGTTTTGTGTGATGACCCCCTGTTGTGATTACTCCTTTATAAACCTGTGGTTCATTCAATAAAACCAGATCTTCTTCACCCTTCACTAAGTTTTAGCTAGTGTTTGAGTGAGACAGAAATACAGTTATACTCTCTGCACGGGAGAGTGATCACTTGTTGATATATCCAGGACCCTGCTGAGGCTGAAGCACTACTGGTGTCCCGGTGATAGCTGGGAAGCGTGCTTTGCTGAGGTACCCAGCTGGGGTACAGGGAGCTACGTCACAGATAAATATATTTTAAATAAAACATAAATCTAGAATTCATAAGAAACATATATTAAGCATATTAAGCATCATGGTGTTAATTCAGTATCTTATATGAGTGTTTTTGAGTTGTTTAACCACAAGACTTTTAATATTAACTAAACATAGCTTCATTTTTTTTTCTCAACCCTTTTCATATTTAAAACCCAGGATGATTAGTGAAGTGAACTAAAAGAACAATAACAAAAACATAACCAAATAAAGGATATATATCGATTTGTGGTCAAGGAAAAGAGCCAAGAGTTAGTTGAACTGGTGAAAAAATTAAAAAGCATAGTCGCTCACTATTATATATATATATATATAACAAAAACAAACGGTGGTGAAAGGTTGGTTGTGGTGTGTCGGAACCAATGTTTGGGTAAGACCAATAAGAGGGCCCATCAAGATGTAATGCTAGATAATGGAGCAGTGGGTGGGATGATTCCCATGATAACAGTCCATAGTATGGGGTGGTTACATAATCATAAGTGAAAAGAGGCATGCGTCCATCAAGTTCATACATTCTCCAATTTTGCAACAAACTATAAAATTCCTTCTTGACCCCAGATTGGCAGTCAGATATCTCTTTGGATCAAGAAGCTATTACCCCACTAATTAATATTTATATTCCTGTTTCCCTTTCCTTTGCCTTAGACTAAATCTACTTTTTTCCAGTCTTAATGTGTGACATCGTGTCCTATGTATGGTCCTGTTTATGAACAGATTTCCAGACAATGGTTTGTATTGGCCCTGAATATTTTTGTATAGTGCTATCATATATCCTCTGAGGTGCTGTTTTTCCCAAACTAAAGAGATTTACGTTTGTTAACCTTTAATAACTAAAATTCTCCATTTCTTTCATCAATTTTGTAGCCCGCCACTGCACATTTTCTAGTGCCGTAATATCCTTCTTTAGAACAGGTTCCATATTGAACAGCATATTCAAGATGTAGTCTTACCAGTGATATATAAAGAGGCAAAATTATATTCTCATCCTGAGAATTAATGCACCTATTTATACATGACAATACCTTAGGGACCTTAGCAACTGCCGATTGACAAGGCATGTTGTTGATATTCCCAAATCCTTCTCATGTGTTGTTGTCCCTAATTCAATACCATTTAGGGTGTATGTTGATTGTGCATTCTTTACCCTGAAGGGAATAGCTTTGCTTTTTCTACATTAAAGTTCATCTGCCAGTTAAGTGCCAAGTTGAGCAATATCCTGTTCACAATGTATTACTTTACAGAGTTTTGTGTCATCTGCAAACCCTGAAACATGACTGTTAATGCCTATTTCAATATAATTAATAAATATGTTAAATAGAAGAAGACCCAGAACAGAACCCAGATAGACACCACTTGCAACTATTGTGCAGACTTAAAATGTACCATTAATGACAACTCTCTGTACTCTATATTTAAGCTAATGTTCTACCCATGAAGTTTCATCTATATCAATTTTTTTTTTGTTTAAACACTAACCTATTGTGAGGAATTGTATCAAATGCTTTGGCAGCATTCAAGTAGATCACATCCACTGCAACACCCTGATTTATATTTCTCAGCATTTAGTAATTATAAAAAGAAGACAGAATGATCTATAAGATTAGACAGAAAGAGGCTAAGCAAGTTACACGAGCTTCCAAATTACACACAGAAGAGAAAATAGCACAGTCAGTAAAAAAAGGGACAAAACATTTTTAGATACATAAATGAGAAAAGGAAAGTAAAAAAATGATTAGTTAGTTTGAAAACAAAAGAAGGAAGGTAGGTAGTAGAGGATAAAGGTCTAGCTTACTGCCTCAATTAATATTTTTGTTTAGTATTTACAGATGAAAATGAAGGAAAGGGGCATCATTTAGGAAAAAGGACAAATTAGTAATTTGTTACATGTGAGTTTACAGAGGAAGGGGTTCTATTTCAACTGTCAAAAGTAAAGACAAATACGTCAATGGGACCTGATGGAATACACCCAAAGTTATTAAAATAACTTAGTGGTGTGCTACCAAAACCATTAACAGATTTATTTAACCAATCATTGTTAACAGGAGTAGTCCCAGAAGATTGGAAGTTAGTGAATGTTGTGCCTATTCACAAAAAAGGTAGTAGGGAGGAGTCGTGCAACTATAGGCCAGTAAGCCTCACTTTAGTAGTGGGGAAAGTAATGAAAGGCATTTTAAGTATAGGATTGTTGAACATCTAAAATCACATAGATTTCAAGATCAGAGATAACATGGGTTTATTTCAGGGAGATCATGTCAAACTAATCTTATTAATTTTTTTTGATCAGGTAACTAAAATAATAGATCAGGGTGGTGCAGTAGACATACCTAGATTTCAGTAAGGCTTTTGACACTTTGCACATAGAGGGCTTATCAATAAACTGCAATCTTTAAATTTGGATTCCAATATTGTTGAATGGGTAAGGCAGTGGCTGAGTGACAGGCAACAGAGGGTTGTAGTCAATGGAGTATATTCGAAGCATGGGCTTGTCACCAGTTGGGTACCTCAGGGATCTGAACTTGGACCCATTCTCTTTAATGTTTTTATTAGTGATATTGCAGAAGGTCTTGATGGTAAGGTATGTCTTTTTGCTGATGAAACTAAGATATGTAACAGAGTTAATGATCCAGGAGGGATAAGCCAAATGGCAAATAATTAAGGTAAACTAGAAAAATGGTCAGAGTTGTGGCAACTGACATTTAATGTAGATATAAAAAAGTATGTAATAGGTGCTCACTCCAATATTAAGTATAAAATATTCATAGGCAGCGGTAACTAATAGAAGGATTCCCAGCCTTGTGAAAGAAGAGTCAAACATAAGAAAAAGAGGAACCGCGCCCCAGATAGTAATAATAAAATAATATACGTACATAAAAAGATTTTCAAAAAAAATCGCATACAACCTCAAAGATAAAAACAGAGAGGAAACACAATAGTGCAATATGATTTGATCAATAGGTGAAATTTTGGAGTGAATTAAAGCAATGTACACTCACATTTGATAGAGCTGACTAGGAGCTCTACCATAATTCGCATGCACGGAACAATCCTCGTCTAAGGATCTATGTGGAAGCGAGTGTCTCCAATATTCCAGATGAGCAGCAATTTAAAAAAAACATAAAAGAAAACTCCAATACTGCAATATATTCTGATAAGAATAAGAGAAAATAAAATAAAAAATGTGGTACTCATATTTACTAGAGCAGAAACTTGCTCTAGTATACTCATCTTAGATGGTATAATCCCCACCAGTGCTCTTAGTAATCCGAGGCAGGCCGCGCAACCAATCATTATGGTTGGCACACGCGGCCCCCTTAGGAGGAGGAGTGATCGAGCCACACATAGAGGACCCTGGCTGGCTTCTAGCTTGGGTGAGTAATACCACAGGATGGGAGAGAGGCTTCTCTCTGGTCTTGGAACCACTAACCGATTCTATAGTGTATAACTCTACAGTCAGGGTTGAAATAAATGGGTCTACATGTAGCCTTATATTGGCTTGGACAATTTTAAAATTACTAATTGAGGTTTTTGTTTCTCTCACTATTTACTGAAACTGATTGTCTGGGTGTCTATCAGCCTTCCTGCTTCCATAGCTGACCTATTAAATAATATATACCTATGATAACTGGTTGCCTGTACTTGTTTACAGACCTTCTCTCGATATTATGTCAGTTTAGACAAATGTTTACTACTATGTTTTGTTTTTCACCCTCATTTTCTCTCTCTCCTATATTTTGAAACTACCCTTTGGGAGTACAGGAAAAAGAAAAAAGAAAAAAGAGGGAGTAGGAAGCCATCCCAAACTGAAACAAAATGGCAACTAAATCCACAGAAAAGATCCCCTCAAGAAGAGAAAATAAGAACTATCCAAAGACTGACATGGAACTTCCAAATGTATTTTCCCTACCAACCAAGCCAAACAAGGAAAGAAAACAAGAGAACTTATAATTTTCCTCATCAAGGTTGAAAGATTCAACTAATTCTATCACTGCTGTTTTTTTAAAGAATGGTCTTGACGCACAACTTGACGCATTCACAATTCAATCCAACAAAAATACAGCAGAAATAAAGAAACTGCTAAATAATTTGTCATAAAGATTACAAATAAATGAAGAAAAAAAAAATCATAATTTAGAACACAAAGAAGCTATGAATAAGAAGACAACCCAGAGGATGAGGTAGGAAGTTGTAAGAGAAAAGAGAAAAAAAAATGAGAAAAACATATATGGAAGGAAGAGAAACAACCAAAAGAGCCAGAGAACTAAAATGGACTGATTTGTTTTCTCCATCCTCTATATTCATTTAATGAAAACAGTGTTATGGGAGAGTGTATAAAATAAATAAATGTTGATGTAAAGTAAAGAAAAGGGTTTAAGGAAATATTCACAATATTAGAAATAAGATCCAACGAATGATAACGGATACAATAACATAGATTTAAATTCCTATAGAATACAAAGAAAAGCACTGAATTATTATGACTGTGTATGAGAGAAATGTATATCTGTCACGTATTCATCCGCACGTAAAAATTTGGTTAATGACACTGACAGGAAAAGTTGTGCCGAGCAGCAATCATGAAAAATTAGGTTATTTATATTTTCAAAAACAAATTATTTAGACATATTTTAGAAAGCAACTCTGATTTCTTTCTCTGGGTTTGGAAATTTTCTGTTACCTGTTGTATGCGGAGGATTCCCAGCGTCCCATATTTTTAATGTTATGTGTTGGAACATGGTTACTTGAAGCTGCAGTGCCTGCCCCAATGTAGAATAAATGACCTGAGAAGGAGGCTGGATTAAGGCCTAACCTGAGTAATAGTGTGCATATTTATAGCTTGAATTGTTTATTATTTCCCTTGTAGAAATAATAGTGGGTAATCAGGGTTTTTTTATGATCTGATTTTAATTAACTTGTCCAGTACTTGGACACTATTTAGAAGAAGTAGGATAATATATAATTTTTACTGGGGGAGCAGGTCTGGCAAATTTTCGTATGAGGGATCGACAGTATATAATGGTTGTTTACTTTTGTTAAGGATTTTTGTTTAAGGCATGACTTAAAGTCGGATGATTTTTCCACATAAAATTCTTTGGGGCTCAAAAAACTGTAGAATGCTAGATATGTGGCTGACTTAATTACTATATGTGACGGACCGCCTGGCACCCTGACCGGGTTCCTCCGTCAATCGATGCTGCTAGTGCTCACCGAGGGCTCCATAGACACCATAAGCATAAGCTTGGTTGGGTTCTCGCCGTCCTCCACCCACCCTGGACCCAAGACCAGGATCCAGCTCTCTCCTACTCTAGAGAGTATAGCAGGAACAGCACTTAGAAAGGCTAGTGATTATATTCAGTCGAGTATAGTGATTATAGCAATCCCCAGAGTGTAGTTCTCCAATCCCCAAAACATGAGCCAAGACTTCATGAAGGGGTAAAGCATCTCGTTTAATGGGAGCCATAGCTGGCCTTTTATGCAAGTCCCCATGCAAGGGAACACCACATGGACCTTGTGGGGGACAGGATGACAATTGTTACAAGCCAATGCAGTACAGTAGGTGACACTCCCACACATAACACACAATCCCTCCCCTCATCCCTGGAGATAATTGAGTCAAGTCCTGTAAGTAACTCAATTATGTCCAGGCAGAAAAACACACATTTTTATAAAGTATGAAAAAGTACCCCAAAATATCCCCACATCCCCAGAATGCCTGGTACATGGATGCAGTATACAAATAACTGTAGATTAGCTGCTTACCAGGTAAGCTTCCTTACTAAGTTCATCATAGTGAGGGATTGAGAGAGGCCTTTGTTAATAATGTTACATGCCGCCATGTTGTCCAAAAAACACCTAACTGTTTTACCTTTCCTTTCTTTGCCCCATATTTAAGCTGCTGCTACTATTGGGAAAGATTTCAAACAGTGCTGAGGTTTTGTTAAAATTATCTAGGTTTCTGGTGGCCAAGTATCATATACCAAATCATCACAGAATATAGCAGTGTAACCAAGTGCTGCTGCATCAGTCCATATTACAGGGGAATCATCAGAAATGGGTGGAATGAATAAGGACCTGCCATTCCATGAGGATAAAAAGAGATGCCACATTCTTAAGTTAGGCCTAGCTGGTTCATCTAAAATAGTTTTAGAGTTGTTGTCGGGAAGACCGTGTAAAAGAGAAAGTATTCTAGAGATGAAGGCCCTTCCTTGAGGAATAATCCTCATAGCAAAGTTAACTGAACCTAAAAGTGACTGCAATTCTTTCCTGGTGCAAGACCCAAAAGTGGTGCAGACTTCGATATATGATAAAATCCTGTCTAGCATTTCCTGAGGCAAGCTAGATGCATGGATTCTGAATTTAGTGTAATACCCAGGAAAGTTATTTCAGAGCTGGAACCTTCTGTTTTGTCTGGGGCTCCCGGAACTCCCAAATCCTTAAATAATGAAAGCATGTGTTGTAAGCTGTTCGGTGTGTAGTAGTGTGGTTCAACCGAGAGAAAATCGTCAAGGTAGTGAATCACGACTGGACATCTGTTATTGTTAAGTAAGAGCCAGGTCAAAGTCTCTGCGAAAATAGCAAAGATTTTTGGGCTACTTTTGGAGCCAAAAGTCCGTCTTGTAGAGAAATAGTATTGATCCTCCCACTTAATGCCATGGAGATGCCAGAGTGATTGATGAATTGGTAGTAGTTTAAAATAATTTGTGATGTCTGTTTTGCTTAACCAAGCTGCCTTGCCGAAGTTAATAATTGCTTGTATGGCATCATCTATCTTAGCGTATTGTAAAGAGAAGTCCTCTGATGGTAATAATGCATTTAAACTAGGGGTAATGGAGGAGTGAGGGGCTAAAGCATTGTTAGTCTATTTTTGTTATTACTTTTTCCTGTGGCTATACCTAGAGGGTTAGTGCTCCAAGAGGTGAAGGGTGGTGTAGTGAAGGGACCTATCCTAAAACTATTTTCACTTTCTTTATTGAGGAGTTCCTGTAAGCTAATCAGATCTGTGATTGCAGATTGTAAATTGAGGCATTCTAGAATACCTGTGGGGAGTGCAACAAAACCCATGTGAAACCCAGTAGTGAAACCAGAGATAAGAAAATCGACAAGATGTGAGGAAGGATGATCAGTCAAGTAACGTTGCAAATTGAGTAAGTTCATTGAAAATAATGATCATCGGATACATTGTTTTTGCGTGTGCTCTGAAACAAAGTGAGCACTGTAACTACATCCCCCTGCATTAAAATTATTACACACCTGAGCTTTCCCCAGAAAAACCATAGGTCTGCTCAATTTATATTTCAACTCTCTTTGAGCCATATTAGGTTGATATTCTGTGCTGGCATTACTAGAAGGTAGTGCTACACTATTGGGACAGAAATTTGCTGTATGAGAGGCTGAGGAACATATTGCACAAGCTGGTGTTTAAGTCCCGCAATATGTCTGCAAAACAATTCTCTGTCTATTTGGCTCCAGTCAGTAGGAGTATTAAACTGAGCCACTGACACAGCAGATCTTGCTGAAAATTACTTATGATAGCCGTAGAAAGCATAACCTTGATATTTATAAGGTAAAGGGTTAGTTATCTCCTGTACTTGGTTCTGGCTGAGCTATGGGAAGTTTGACATCTGGGGTGATTGCTTGGTTAGTGGATTCCAGATTATCCAAACTGTTGTTTATAGTAGCTACAGAGGCAACCAGAGAGGATACCATGTTATGCAATTCTGACAAACTATTTTAGATACTACATTCAGAACTAGGGCCAAGCCTTTTATTATCACTACGCGTTTTTAACAGTTCAGCTTTCCTGGCTGTGGCAGGAAACTGAATGTTTCTTCTTTTAAGTTTTGCCGTGATTTTAGGAATTGTCCAAGATCTGTACCTGGATGCTCGGCTGCCTCCAACAGTTTGTCTTGTCTGGGAATTAGATCTGGTCAGGGTGCTGTCAAGCAACAAGTCATCTCCTTGAAGTGAAGCGTTAGACATGCTATGGATGTGAAGGAAATTAATTGGTTATTTATATTATCCTGATAAATATGAAGAAATCCAGCTCACTAGTTTAATAACAAGAGGCGAAATTATATTACTTCAACTAATTAGGTGACAGGTGATGCCCTAACTAATTGCCAAGCGGCTTTGAGAGGCTCTAACTATGATTTGGCTCTTGGAGGCTTTTTTGATGCCACAGACATAAGTGGCAGGGTGTTGGCCTCTTGGTGACATTTACAAGATTTAAGATAGATTGGTCGTGACAGGTGAGGCCCTGACTGTGACACAATGCAAGGCACTAAATATGAGTCGGGTTTTTGGGCTTGTACATCTGAGCATGAGGATAGGAGTTGGCCTTGCAGGACCACTAAACTAAGGCAAATAGGTCAATGAAGAAATTATTCCTAATTGGCAAGGATTTCTTGAAGGCTACTTCATATCTTGCAAGGGTTAATACATATATATATATATATATATATATATATATATATATATGTGTGTTCTTTTTTTAACACATACCTTGCTAGTGAACTGGTAATTAAATTAAATATTAAAACTTTTTTTTCTTTTGAGGATTTCAAGAACAAGATAGAATGTTAGAGGGCACCACACGTGCCACCTAAAATATTTTTTATTGAATGAGTTATAACTGTTGTAACCCCAGAAGTAATTATAGACAGTAGAATGTCTAGAGATTACTGCTAGATAACGTAAAAGAAGTACAATTGTACCAAGGGAGGAGAGGAGAAAAGGAGAGAAACTTTTAACGGGAATGTAAAATTACTAACCAGATTTAGGTGTATTTAGGTTGAAATGAGAGAACTTGGACTTGCCCTTGGAAGGCTTACTAAACCTGAATATCTATTTATGGAGGGAAAACAAAAAAGGCGGTGTTACAAAGTACCCTCTGTCTGCTACCTTTTGCTACTTTGATACTGTTTTGTTGTTATAAATCCACGAAAACCTTCCCCAGGTCGTTCGTATACACGAATGACCGTCCACCCGGCATTTGGCGTGTACCGCCTATTAGCCACCCCAAAATTGCGGTTTCACACTTATGAAGTGCTGAACAAACTACTGAATAAAATACCGATGACCGACCACCCTGCATGAGGAGTGTACCCCTTATTAACCGCCAGGAGTTGCAGTTTGTGGTTAACCGTAGCCTAATTGACAATAGACGGGGTGGTCGTCGTTCGTATGCATGAACACGTGGTGGCGGCCATCTTTAACTGTCGAATGCCCAGCTGGACTTGGTAAATGACCTTCTGGTACTATTTTCGGATGCTATTTCCCACTAACGCCGCTGGGATCACCAAACTCCTGTCCGTTCGTGTATAATGCACCGAACACCGTGCCGTTCATTATTTTGAGACTGTGGAGGTTAGACCGACCCTATGCTGGACATTATGGAGCTGATTTCTGGGTTGCCCTTTTGCCGAACAGCCCTACAAGACAATCTTTATCCCCATGGCATTTCCATTCTATTCGTGAGATCTAAGCGCTTTTCGGATATCTTATGCACTCAGATCAAAGCTGTCTGGGGATATGTTGAATGAATAAGTTAAAGAATATGTTGGAAGAATTATAGATTTTTATGTGATTTTCAATGTAACTGCAAATATAGAATATTGCCTGTACCTGGAGATAATTAAGTTACTGTAACCATTTAAGCTAATTATCTCCAGGATAAAGGGGAGGGTTTGAAAAGATGCACTTTGTCCCCATTGGTTATTGTCGCTTGTAACACTGTGTACCATCAGGCCCAGAGGGGTGTGCCTCTGGCCTGAAAATGTGTCAATAAACCAGACTTCTTGCCCTCAACTCGCAACCTCAACTTGTGTTGTACGGAAATGCTGATCACTAGCTCTGCTAAGAGCTCCAGAGATACTCTACACTTGCAGGAATATCACTAAATGCTGAATTGGAGCTTTCTACCACTCTCCAGGATCGGGAGCAAGGACATCCAAACGGTCCAACTCTCAGCTAGCTTGAAGCAAACGTAATGGGCGGGAAAACGTATTTTTTAAATGTACTTTAGTTTGTTATAAACTGATATAATGACAGAAAAAGAAAGGGAAAAAAAATAGAGACCTACCTAATTATATAATCTTTGAATTAAACTTTATAACTGGATGGCGTAATACCAAAACCTATAACCATATTATTTTGGAGGGAAGGAGAAACAGAAAAGAGAGAGCGAAAAAAAAAAACACTTTAATCTATTTAACTTGAACTAACATAATGCGAGTTTTAAAATGCTGTTGTATTTAAAAAACTAATTTCATTAAATAAATACTTTAATACAAGCATCTAATGGTATAAATAATAAAAACATTTAAAAAAAATGAAATATCTAACCTGAAACCCATGTATGAGGAGATTATCATTATATGAACAGTCCTATAATTGTGTGAAACAGATATATGCATACGAATGAATTATGCGAACATATTGAAATTGACAGGGACCTAACCGGAAGATATTATGAATGGAAACTAGTAACACACTCACTAATGTAAATTAAACTTATGTACAGTTTAAACTGACCTTAAACGAAAAACAGCATATTTAGAGTATAAATAAGAATTCACATAAATTAGTCGAACAGTAATGCATGTAACCCACTGAATTGACATAGTGTTATTATGGAAAGTAAACAAATTTAAATTCCGGGGTTAAGAGAAAAATATAAATAAATACACGAATGGAACACCTTCATATGAATTAGTGTTTATAAACGTTGGTGCGAACAGCATTAAACCTGACAATTAAGTTAAATAGCTTAGGTATAAATGCACAAATTAACACACAAATGCCATTCGTATGCTTTCACCCATACGAATGAAGTATCCATAGAACACATAGACAAACGAAGCAGATTAAAACATGAATTCATTTTTTTAAATGAATAGAGAATAAAACATATCTCTACCACTGTGCATTGGAGGAGCCTGGTTGCCCGCCTGCTGCCTTTAGACTATGGCCACATGTTGAAACGCTTGATTTTCCCCTGCAAAGACACGAAAGCCAGGTCATTCGGTGCTTGCCCTGTTTGAGCGGTGATACCCCAGATAGCTATGCCAGGGAGCCCATTCGTATAATGAAAGACTATGGGAAAGACTTTGGCTCCATGGCAATTGAACTGTATGTGTGTGATCTGAGCACCATTCAGTAATAACGTACGCTCCGATCTGAGCTATCTGGGGATATGTTGAATGTACCTGTTTTATGCAATGGCTGCACAGTTATATATTTTTATGCATTTTATTGTCTTTTGCTGCCATGTGTTCAATAGAGTTTTGCCTCTGTCCTTGGAGATAATTGGATTACTTCCCAATTATCTCCAGGACAGAAGACTCTGTGGAACTGGTTTTGGGCAGAAAAGCCATGCTTCATTTGGTCACAAAGGACTACCATCTATCTTTTGAACCAATGGACCAATTTGGATGATTTTGACATATGTTTGTATTTGGAGTATGCTAATTATGTGAATATGATGTATACTTTTAAAGTTATGAATAATGTGGAAAAACTGTATTTCTCTGCCTGTGATAATTACATTAACCCATTGTGTAAGGTAATTGTATCACAGGCAGAGGGGAGGATTTTGTGTGGGAGTGTCGGAGTGTATTGTACGTGCTTATTGGTTGTTTTACAAAACCCTGTGGGTGGTACTAATATGTAAGAATGTGTATATAAGAACAATAAACCCACAGCTCTGTCTGTTCCTGCTTGACCCTCAAAACAGAGCCTTGACTCGTTCTTGGGGGGATTTATTGGATGCTGTTCCAGTTTGACTGCTAGGAGTGTAAACCTATTCGTATGTTTTTTCCTATTCGGCTGTTTACGACATTCATAGGGTTTCCTGTTCGGCAGATTGGTGTCTTTGGTAGCTGCCTGTATATCTGGAAGGGGAATATCTCCTAAACAGCTTTTAACCCCTTTTATGCCTGGGGGTGCCGTTACAAAAACTAATTAATACGAATTGTATGTGACACCTTATGAAATAAATTGTGTTTGTATAACCAAACTACTTACAGTTTGTAGAATGAATGTTGCAAAGGGGCCATGTTCATGCAAAGGGCCGCGTTTGTTTTTTAGATAATCACGAATTTGCACAAAAGTAATTGGATAGCTGAGTACAGATGGCCGGCAGGTGGAAATGATGTCAGGGTCTTTGCGAAATGGAAGCAGAACAGGAGAACTTTTGAAAACAGGTAAGCAGGGTTACTGGGGCTTTAAATAGGTAAAATAACCCCTTCCACGATTTCAGGCATATGCCTTCCATATATATACACACCTGTTGTCCAAAGGAGCCTCTGAAGCTGAAGGTCTGGGCTGAGTGCTTAACCCCAAAAGGAATCTGGTCAGGATTCCAAACTCGCATAGCAATGACAAAAAGGATTGAGGCATACCCAAAACAAGGGAAACTTAGATTGCATTCCTTTAAAACCACCCACACAAAGAGTAAGGTCCCTGTACTCATGGAGCACACAATACTAACTATGTACAAGACACATTCACCTAACCTCACTACTGTACCTCGTTTCTAACTCACGCAGCAATATTTACACAGGTTTTTACTGCATTCTGCAGGAATGGTGCTGCCGAAATGACCAATGTTCATACTTAATACAAATAAAATTACAGCACACACATACAAATACACTTATACATCTTATCAAGCAACTCAAAATCCTCTATCTAAGAAAACAAATATTTGGATTCAGTTCCACTATATGGCCATGTTGTGTTAAGCACACCACTACTTCAGAGTACCACAAAATCGATGTGTCCTACACTAATTCTAAATGTGGGAGACAAATTAAATAGTGCTAAATAAGGCTTTGGTAAGGGAGACCTGTAACTCTTGAGCACACTTATCCATAAATGAAGGACGGTCCATCTGCTGTGAACTTTGTAATAGGTTATAAAAGATAGAGAGGTGTTTTCTGATGATGCTTTGGGTTGCACAATATGTTTAGAATTTAGCAAGATTATGGTTGCCCTTGATGAGCTGTTGGGTAGATCCTATAAAGTGAGTGAGTTGATTGTAATGAAATCTCTTTATTGCAGTGTAGTGATGTCGCGAACCCGAAATTTTCGGTTCGCGAACGGCGAACGCGAACTTCCGCAAATGTTCGCGAACCGGCGAACCGCCCGAAACTCCATTGACTTCAATGGGGAGGCGAATTTTAAAACACACAGGGACTCTTTCTGGCCACAATAGGGATGGAAAAGTTGTTTCAAGGGGACTAACACCTGGACTGTGGCATGCCGGAGGGGGATCCATGGCAAAACTCCCATGGAAAATTACACAGTTGATACAGAGTCTGGTTTTAATCCATAAAGGGCAGAAATCACCTAACATTCCTAAATCACAATCAATATGGATTGACACCTGACATATGACATATTGACACCTTGACATATGGATTGACACCTGTCCTCAGAGCCCCTGATGCACACGGACACAGAGCAGAATAGAGACTGGTCCCCTACATAGGGTCACTTGGCAGATATGGATTGACACCTGTCCTAAGGATCCCTGATACACACTGACACAGAGCAGAATAGGGACTGTTCCCCCTATATCGGGTCACTTAGCAGATATGGATTGACACCTGTCCTAAGGTTCCCTGGTACACACTGACACAGAGCAGAATAGGGACTGGTGCCCCTACATCGGGTCACTTGGCAGATATGGATTGACACCTTGTTACAAACTGCTATTTGTAACGGGCCCTTTAAATGGCAAATTGCCCTGCTTCCCTGGGTTGTGGAGAAGCCTATTTGCCAGCCTCCTCCCGCATGACTATGGCCCCTGGGAGATTGTGAAAATGTATGCACTTTTATTTGGTGTGTATGGCCCTTTAAGACTGTCGGTGGGCATATTGGGGCTTATGGACTCTTTATGTGACTGGTGCTGGCCCTTTAAACACCTTTTTTGGGACATCAGGAAGATTGGGACACTGCCCCTTTAAGGCCGTGTCCCCAGACTTGTTGGGGACACGGCCCCTTTAAGACGGTGTCCCCTGTGTCCCCAGACCTGGTGCAAACCCTTTGTGCCTGCCTTGCTATTTCCCACTTGGTTCAGTAAATGGGAAATTATTTCAGCTGCAGAGACTAAGTCCCATTCAGCGATGGGACTTAGTCTTTTTTTCAGCCGTTTTTTTAAGCCTTATTTCAGCTGCAGAGACTAAGTCCCATTCGGCGATGGGACTTAGTCGTTTTTTCAGCCTGAAATAGACCGACCTCACAGCCCAAATCTATGGAACTGTTTTGGGCAGGAAAATGTGCTTGCGGTCGGTCATAAAGGGACCTCCAGCTAACTTTTTAACCCCTGGATGGATTTGGCTGATTTTTGGTTATGTTTATGTTTTAAGTGTGCTGATTCCAAATATGTAATTATGAAGATGGGATGTGTAGTTTTAAAGTTACAGGGTATGGCTAAAAACTGTATTTTTACTGCCTGAGTTTAATTATGTTAATCTCTTCCCAAACGTCATTTCGTTCAAAGTGGAGAGAATGTTAAAAAAATATATTTTTGTTCGGAGTGTGAGAAATGCTTTTCAGCCGCTTCTAATCTTAAGCATCATTTGAGGAGCCATACAGGAGAGAAACCTTATTTGTGGTGTGTTTAGTATTGTTCTGATCAGTTTAATACCTTCCGCGTCTCCTATCAGTGGACGTGTATATGGCAGCCATTTTAGGAACCGTACACCTGGGACCGAGCAAGGTCACCTCGTTCAACAGGCGACAACATTTGTCCCTGGAAAACTATCCTGGACATTCTGTACAATTTGTATGGATATGGCAGTGATTTCTGTAACAGGGAGATGGAAGAAGATGCTTGGTCGGTCCTCTTAATTCAAATTTAGGGCACTGCGCGGTCAAGCTAATGTGCCACCAGATAGGAGTGGTGTGTTTAGTATTTTTCTGATCAGTTTAATACCTTCCGCGTCTCCTATCAGTGGACGT